>JAUEPU010000036.1:0-601042 GCA_030435615.1 Armillaria luteobubalina
TATTAAGGCAGTCTTTTGCCGGCGCATTTTCACCCTATCGTCGCTGAGCACTGTTTTCAACACAAGAAGCACATGATAACAGCCTCATACATCTCTGATTCGATGAAAGCCTTACACTTTCGGTATGGCAATCTTCGATCACTTTGGTCTTGATGCTGAAATCAATGTAGCGCTCTGGAATCTGATGTCCTTCTTCTTAACGAGATTGGCCTTGACCCTGGGATTGACCACTGTTCCGCGATTTCTCTCATCGCCAGGCTTCAAGCCCAGAATAAAAAAGTCGTGTCTTTCATCTCCTTCTGCGGGGGCCTTCCAGCGCCTGAAGTAGAGGATATGGGTCCGTTGAAGTACAAGTTCAGCTGGAGTCCAAGAGGTGTTTTGACTGCTGCACTTAATTCTGCGAAATTTAGGCTATTTGGTGAAGTACGTTCGCCAGAACTTGACTTCGATGCCTTCGTGTCATGCTTATGTTCTTCAGGAAAAGAATATATCCGGTACCAATCTGTTGCGCTCGTATTTTCCTCAGGTTCCTGTGATGCCCTCTGTGCCTCTTGAAGGCTACGCGAACAGGGATAGTCTTCCTTACGCTGCTACCTATCATTTAGGACCGGTTCCGAAACTTCGTACTCTAGTTCGGGGCACTTTAAGGTGAGCCTTGATGAACTTCGAGATGATATTCGACTAAGTATATGGCCATAGATATCCCGGCTACTCAGAGCGACTGCAATTCTTCAAAGACATCGGGTTGCTCGAGCTGAACGGAAGCATCGCCCTAAATGATTGGATAGACTTTATCCCTCTTTCGCAGAAACTGAAGCGGGAACTCCATCCGGAAGACAAGCATATCAATTTGCAGTATGCCGAGGATGATGCTGGACATCTTGAAGCTTTGCGTTGGCTCCTTGCGGGTCCCACACCACCCCTTCCGGCCAAACCAATGGCTCCGCTGGACATATTTGCAGTTCTCTTGGCATACAAACTCCAGTACGCGCCTCATGAGCACGACATGGTTGTCCTATCCCACGAATTCGTCACCAAATCAGTTTCAGAGCCGTTAGCGCCGGAGGAGGTACACACATCATCACTGGTTGCCTATGGTGATGATAAATACTCTGCCATGGCAAGAACCGTCGGATTGCCTGTGGCCCTAGCGGCTCTGGAGGTGCTTGATGAAAAGGTGCCTGTGAGAGGAGTAGTGGGCCCTGGAGATGAGAGTATCCGAGAGCCTGTGCTTGCTGGAATGGAGAGTGTTGGTTTGGGAATGGAGGAGATCTCTGGTGCTTCGGAGACGGTAGAGAAGGCTTTACAACAGAGTATTTCGGACGCATGAATTGTACTTTGGCACTCCCTTGAGGGATCGCGTTTCCCATCCGTTGTAAAGTAACTGTACTATAGCATGATGGTTGCATACATTACGAAGATGCTCATTTCGAGGCGTCATTCAAGGTCCTTGTGCGCGTACACACAAATGGCAATCGTGTCCACCGAGTTGTATCCTAGCAGTGTGAGCGCTGGAGAGATAGTATCCCTTCCGTCCCAGGCTTTTTCATTTCTCACTCTTACTCCAGGCCTGCACTTTTTACGGAGTCCTCTGCTGCATTTTCAATTCATGAACTGAGATATCTGTTCTCGATGGGTCCTACTCTACTGCGCTCTTTGGTCGGTGCTGCGCTGGTCCTTTGATAATTTATTAGGACTATTGTTGTGGTATTTATTATATGCATTATATACACAATGGGTTTGATTCGTTTGGGATTATATTTGTAAAAAATTTAGTCCAGTGGGATGTGATCAGGTCTTTACTTTATTTGCTGATCAGATAAGCCTTATGATTGAGAAAATCTCAACAGAAACCAACGCTCGACAATGCGCGAACGAGAAGAACCGAGCCTATCAGCGCCATCTTACCCGTCAAGCGCCTGTGCGTGGTGTCTCAAAATGAGGGTTGTTAAGTCTGCGGTGGCGGCAAGCCAATGATCGCAATCCGCAAAGGTAATTCTGTATGCATTTTGTAATTTGCGCGCCTTGAAATAAGCATTGCGTGGATTAGAAAAGACGCGCCACACAGCCGAGTCTCAAGTGGATACAATCGGCAGAACCAAGCCTTAACCGGATAACTTCTATCCTCATGTGAGAGATTTCGAACGTGCTTCATGGAGTACTCGCAAGACGCGGATATCTCGTTTCTAGACTAGTATTGAACCTTTCTCCAGAAGGCAATGCTTCAATATCTGATTCTCTGTGAGTGTCATCACGCCTGCTCTTGCTGTATAGAATATGTAAAACGAAGCAATATTTTGGTGGCTCCATGTGCGTTACAGTGAATATTAACACATTTTTAACCCATCACCTGTCAGGTTGTTCAGGTGAAGTGAAACCACCGGTGCTTCTTCACCTGATAACAGGTTTCCCTCTTACAAATTGTATTGAGTCTGAGAAGATGTCAAAGTTGAAGGTGGGTTTCAAGATTGACGGAAATGGTAGAGCAAAGTCTCGATTGGTCTTCAATGAGTTGCTGGGGAGCTATAAAAGCTGGCGATTGCGAGCTCAGAAAGTCAGAAGCCTTCACCGGACTCAACTAAGCTAAACGATAGATATGCAATTCTCCATTCTCGCCCACCTCTTCGCTCTCGCCGCCATGGCGGCCGTAGGTAGCGCCAGCCCGACCCCTGTGCGTGTTGAGCTCCTCTTATGCTCACAGTATACTGACGGGATACCAGGAGCCTGCTCCTGCTGCTTTCATATGGTCAGACGTCGAGTTCGACCACTGGCTTGCCACCACCGACGCCGAGATCACCTACTATGGGAACACCGGCGCTCCCAACCCGCTCGCTTCTCGCGCCGCGTTGAACACTAGGGTCGTATACTGTTCCTCTCGCACCAACAGCGTTTGCGGTGGCCACTGCACCGTTTACGACGGCGGTGCCACCTGCCTTAACGCGCCCAACACCGCGTGCCTTGGTGCCACCAACAACGTCGGATTCTGCGACCGTGGAGGGTGCGGTGGTAGCTGCAACCAATTGTCCAGCTGTGGAACGCGTCTCGATAGAGGGTTCTGTTTTACCCCCGGTACTAGCTCCATCATTGTGGGCAACTACTAGAGTGAGGTGGGTGGCTCTCTTATTTTCAGACTTGTTGAGATTCGGGCAAGCCGGCATCACTCGGCATGATTAGTAAGGGTGGAAATGGCACGAAAGATGTAGAAGATACTAGATTAGGTAGTAGCTAGTATATATATCTGTGAATAACGGGCAGACTCCTTGCGAGTTTGTAACCCAGTAGCCAGGGAAGCTACGAGAATATACTCAGTAATTCCAACAAGACTGCTGTTAGTACTTACGCTAGGTTCTTGAAGATCATTCAATCAGGATGTTAGCATTGATTTGTCGATGGAATATGCATTTTTACAATACAATTACATATTCTAAGTTACCATGCACACACGTAGCTCCCAGAAATTCATGCCACCTCTGGATATTTCTACATCGACGCCCGAGTCATTGTACGGGGTCAGTCATAGGTATACCTCCAACCAAATACTTAGTACGCCAATATCGACATCGTCCCAATACATCCGGCAGACTTTGGAGGTTTTTTTTGGGACTGCATTGACTTCCTGCTCAGAACATCGAACCGCTTCGAGTCCAGTATCTTTCAGAAATACTGGCACCAGATAAAATTGCGCACCCAATGATTATCGGAATTATCAGTTTGCGGGGGTTGTAACGATTAAGAGTCCGCGGCATTCCAGACAAGACCCACCGGATTGAGTTTCCGGCTATATGAAAGTCGTATTCCATTCTATGCCTAAGTCTCTTCGATTGTATTCTTCTCACACCTACGAAGAACGGCGTACATATATAATAATAATCGATTTTATAAAATTCTATTGTCTACTTTTTCGTCAGTTCTTGCACATTGTACAGAAAGCATCATACGAACCTTGCACAGAAATAAACACATTCAACCCTTCTCGCCGTAACTGTTTCCATTTTTCCAGCTGCGCATCACTGGGGCCTGGGGGCCTTTGAATACGAATGATGATAGCGCGTAGTCTGGAGATAGGCGACCCTTCCTTCAGGTACCACCTGGACTCCACAAACCTGATGAGCGTCTGCACTACGTCTGCGACATTGATCACCGTATAATTGATGGGGACCACCAGACTCTCCAGATGCGGCAGTAAAGGATTCTCATCCTCCTCCAAATATATCAAGCCTCGAAAGAGCGTCTCTGACTCTACATTGTTTGGTATCGCGATATCTAATTCGGTTAACCCGGGGACGACCCTACAAATGTCGTGTACGCCCCGAAAATAATTGCGGATTTCCAATTTGAGGGTTCGTAGCTGACATTGAGAGCGAATTAGGAGGTCGCATAGAGGTTTGGCGTAAGCGATGACACTGGGGAAGAAGAAGTTTAGCGATTCGAGGGAAGGGAGGATGAGCTTGTCGAGTAGGTGAAGATCGTTGGAACGGATAATGCGAAGGGATGTGTGTATGATGCGCCCTTCTTCTTCATCGCCGGGAGCTCTTGTGTGGGAGAGATAGGATAAGCTATCCAAGTCGACGAGCTGGTCCGCCCTGCGGAGGACGTCAAGGTAATCCCTTGTCTGGCCGGGAAAGGTGGATAGTCTCATTAACTGGTCCCATTTCAGCTCGAGTGTCCCGGGATTCACGACAAGGGGAAGCCTCACGTCCGTTAACGATGTGGCGCATTTCAGGATGCTATTAATTGTTTCCGGGTCGTTTGGGCCGGGATGCTTTCCAGCGTACAGATCTAGTCGTTCCAGCGATACAAATTGCCCTGGCATATCTGCAAATGATGTGCGAACATCTGCCCCTAGAGTGAGCTCTGCACTCTTCCACCTGTAACACTCTCCGACAAGAGCATTCATTATCGCACGCTCATTCGGGCCATTTGATTGTAGATTGACATGGAGGGACAGCTTCAAGGGACGTGATAGCCTGAGAGCTGCCTCTAAAAGTGATCCGGAACCGCGGTTGATGATTGTGGGGGGTGATATGCTTATAGACGCCCACACAGAAGGGTAAGAGTGTATTACATCCCTCCATTGGCCACATACCCTCCCAATGACCCAAGGACCTTGGGTGATGTCGAGGACGTCGTAGTAAACTGTACCCCAGCTCATCAGCGAGAATATATGCATGAGGACCTCGGGTGGGAGGCGATTGATTGCAGAAGGAGTGGCCTGTGATGGCACAACCTCGTCTTCGTCCGAGTCGGAGGTTGTCATCCATGGGTTAGATCGTCGTCAGAGTTGCTCGATGGCAGATTTTCGATACAGTTAGGGTCGAGCGACCTGGTCCTCGAGGTCACGGTTATCATATCTATACCATGGAAGTATATTGGAAACCAGAGCCGGGTGAATCTTCGCACTTTAGCACTCACCAAGTAATGCTAAAGACATATTCCTACGCGCTCAAAGTGGAGGTATACCGTGTCTTTACCGCTGGGTATCACCAAGGGGGAGGGGGTAGCAGTCGTCGAGGGGAAAGATACTGGGCGAATTTGACACCAGCACGTTGACTCAGCGGCAGCTGTCATCCGGATAATCGGGCCGATGGATCGCAACGCCCTGATCTTGAACATGATGTTACTAGCGGTCGTCGGTTGACGACTACGATACCTTGCCTTACGGTTTCCTTTCCATTGAACTAGTGTGTATCTCCTTGGCCACGGTCAGCATCAGGGGTTGTCATGTGTGTGTGGGTGTGACGTAGTGAAGATGTAGGGTGTCTCCAATCGATATTGGAGGTGAGTAAGCATGGGTTCATCGTCTTATAATGAATTAAGAGCTGATGGGATAATATATTTTTGTTATCTAGCACCATGCTTGACGTTCGTGAGTATAGAGGAACTCAACATGTTAGAAGCAGTTGAAAATCTTATATAAAATTTGAAGTACCTTGACTATATTCTTGATACAACCATCGTAACACGAGCGTCGTAATCAACTTATATTCTTCTTTCACTAGAACACCGTCTGAAAAGGCAGGAGGCCTCAAGTCGTCTTGTAACATCCCTCGAAAGTTCTGTAATGTCTCTCCTCGAAGAAGAGAACAAAACAAGGATATCGTTGTCCGATTTTCGCGAAGAAGGTCCGGTGATATTAATTCAGAAGAACATGCAGACCGTAGCGCCTCCACGATAACCTCTTTTCGATGAGGCTGTATCATTGTCGCAACCAAACTTCCATCCACGAATATTGGATTAAATTCATCCCAACCTCGTTCTCGTAGGAATGCTCCCAACTCGAATTTCTTCAGCTCTCTCAACAAATCGTAACGGGAAGGACGACAAGGAATTAAAACTTCTGATATCGTCTTCGTTAGCGTTGCGGTAATATATAGAAATAACAATATCACCTGGATGCTCTGTCCTCAATAGGAACACTAACAAAGGCGTGCATAATTTTGCACACACTTGCTCCATTTTATGGTATCGCCAAGTACCTTCTTTCCGAATAGCATTTTGCTCAGGAACGTTGCAATTTCCAATGAAATAATATAGATACTCTCATTTATCCTGAATAGATGGTCCAACTTGGATCTAGAGATATATATCAGTCTTTGACAGCCATTGAAATACCAGCTAACACACGTTACGCTCTTCCAACAATCTAACAATATCTTTCATATCCACTTCATCGAAGATAGATCCCACCGACGTGCCGTCATGAAAAGACATTGTTATAGAGAGCAACAACCTGAGACACATTGCCGAAAATTTCCGTACGTTACTATGATGACTAATTGTCACTGTAACGTTGGTAAAACAGAAGAGACAGATTTTGTCAAGACGGTTACAGGGTCAATGAATTTCTGTTATATACATCAAGAGGGTTAAAACTATTACACATACTTTTATATTTACTAGTGGATTTTTATCGAAATGTATGATATTGTATCTCAATTACAACTAACATTGCTAAGGTCGCAATAATGTCATGCTGTGGGAAAAATCACAAATGTAGACTGGCTATTGTAAGCACCCGAGTAGACCTTGAGAGACCTTGCAAGCAAGGTAATCCTGATGCTCAGCCGATTTTCCTTTACTTTTACTTTACTTTTCTGTCCCGTCTCTCGTTTCTTTTTGTCGGAAATTACAACAGTGCGCTGTAAGTCCATCCTCTACAATGTCGTATATTGTTGAAAACTGTGTGTTCGCAGTGGTAAGACCAATGGCTGGTAAAGCCAGAATAAAAACTTGTATACTTTGGCTCCTACAGAGTCTGTATTTATACTACGAAAACTAGAATGTTCTTCCAAAGTCGTCCACATCAAGTAAGTATCGGTCCAAAGGTCACCCTGCATCATGCCGACTTGAACCTTCTACCATCTTCTTGCATCTTCTTGCATCTTCTCACGATATCTCCAACATATATGCTACAAACTATGACGCATACATAGGCACATACTTACAGACTAATTTCTGCTTCCGTACGATACCTCTGCCCCGCTCGTATAAAGACTTCCTAGTTCACAGATTTCCCTTATTCTTTCTTTCCCTCTTGCCTTCACTTAGGCACCTACCTCTGTTGGGATTTTGCTAGAAAGCTCTAGAAAGGGCAATCCGGCATCGTGCCGAGAGTTGATGAGTAAGCAAGAAAGCTGGAGAAAGCTGTAGTAACTTCTAGATAATGGGCTGAAGTAGTATATATACAAGCTCTGTAGGAGCTGTAGAATATAAGGTTCTTCCTGTCCAGCCTTACCAGCCTGGAGTCTAACCTGCGCAACAAGCCTGATTCTCAACAACCTCTTCTCTCCTCTAATACACGTCGTTCATCGCACTTGTCGTCCCCCCCGTAAGTTTAGTGTTCCCTGTCGTTCACGACAGGGTTCCACGCTCCTCCGTCAAGCTTGGCTGTTCGACTACCAAGGGACGCTGCTCGACTCAATGGATCCAGGATATTCGAGGATCACAATACCTCTGGTTCTAGCACTCAAACGGCAGACTAATGACCCACCAACAGTGACAACGATTCCTTCAAAAGAAAACGAAGATCCTCTATGCAAATTTCACATCAAGAAACCCATTTCTCTCCCCCTCTTTGACTCAATCTTTATGCTGTCCTTGTTTTACTCTCTATAAGGCCTTCTACCGGGGAAACAACACGTACCTGTGGTTACACGCCATTGCTACTCCTCTCGATGATCTTCTCGAGCCGATCTGTAATAGGCAAGGCTCTTGGCCATAAGTCGACACTATCAGAAGCTGCATGCGCTACGTGGTGCAGATATTTTCTTTGCCATATCTGCGTGTACTCATCTTAGTAAGGCCGCCTCTCTGTACGCTCTCCCAAGATATAAGTTGGTGCTTTCCACTATGAAGTGCCGCTGCAGAACTAGCAACTATCTCCTGCGATTCCCCCTGGAAGAGAGCGTTGACAGAGAGATACCCCACAACTAGTGCCCGCGAAAAGTGTTGTAAGTCCCAGATTGAAACTCCTTGCGTATATGATCGTAACCTAGCGCGGATTGTTTAGGTACCACCAGTTGTAATCGCGTCGCTGGCATTCTCTCTTTGTGCGACTATCGTGGATGCCATCAACGTTCGTCGTGAACCCATCATGGAATTTGTCTGTGATATTGATTTTTCTTTTGATGCAGATGTTCTCCACCAGTGTGGTAAATAACTTTACTGTGCAAGCTTACCGCATGTTGATGCTGACGTATGAAAGCTGCAACTGAATTTTCGCCAACTCTAGGGCTGGAGACTTGGAATACTGTTAGTCTGACTTTGTGAGTCAAGTTCGCATTGCCTGGGCAGCAATTTCATCTAACATACCTCGATTCTCAGACTTATTCGAGTGTGTTAGCTGGTGAGGCATGTTTCCCTCTTGTGCAGTGTTGAGATTCGGGCAAGCCGGCATCACTCAGCATGCTTAGTAAGGGTGGAAAGAGTACGAAAGATGGAGAAGATACTAGATTAGGTAGTAGCTAGTATATATATCTGTGAATAACGGGCGGACTCCTTGCGAGTTTGTAACCCGTAGCCAGGGAAGCTACAGAGCATATACTCAGTAATTCCAACATGCAGCCTTTCTCTTCGGCGAGTATTTGTACGGACTTGGTTGGAACATGGGCTGCTGGGTACGATTATGTTTTCTGTTTCTTTTCTCTCTCAAACTGTTAGTAATTGGACCTAGGGCATCGCATTCCTAAGCATGACTGTCATTATATTAGATACAGGGAGGTCCTTCGCGCGCACGCATGTAAGTAACGGTAAAGGCACGAATGCGATATAATACAACAGGCGATGGAAACAATAGGGTATATCTCTTCCCTAGAATTACACTAGATATCTGGGGCAATGATGGTGCATCGCAAACGAGGACTATGAATCATCTTTTTTGCTATGCGTTTCGGTGGATGTGAGAGAGGCATTGCTCGCGCCTATCGGCAAGGATCAGCAGCTGCTCAAGCAACAAGTACAGCAAAGTACGTACTTTCCGCGTCGGTATCCACCTCTACATTACCATCATGCCATTTCCGATGCCGTTCCTCCAGTGCTTTTATCTGCTTCCCGATATTTGATAACCAAAGCTCCACTTCTTCGAGAAATGCCAAAGTAGAGGAGGGGGAGTTAGAGATGCTTCTCTGGCGCTGGAGCTCTGACATGTGGATTTAGGTGAGGCGAGGTGAGGTCGAGGGTGAGGTGCTCTCCGTCGAATATCCTTTTCATTTAACGACATCAGCCGAGTTGTCATGGTTTCGCGCAGGAGAAACAAAAGTGCTTGAGAAGATAAACGAACTGCCTACCTTGACTGCGACACGTTGGTAATGACCCAGGCTAGTGACTGGCTGAAGGAAAAAAAGAGAGCATAACTTGTGAGAAAGATGGATAGGGGACGACCGTCGAGCATCTGTCAATCCCATTTTTGGTAATACTCGGGCCGGATTTCCGCGAACTTAAATCTGGTTGGGCTAACGTAATCCCCCAAGTCGACCTTGAGAGACCTTGCAAGCAAGGTAACAATATTGAACCAATTTTCGTGTCCTCTTGTTCCATGCCCATTGGAATTTATCACGTCGCAATGCCGTTGCAGTTTGACAGCAATATTTCTTGACCCCCGTTATTTTGGGTGACCTCATCTGCAGCTGATGTCAACGAGGCGCAGCTGGTTCGTGACGACCAGGATCACGGTGGTTTGAAAGGAGTCAGAGGGAATGTGCGTATTCGCTATCTTCGGGCTCATTTACTGGTAGATAATGCTGTTGCCGTTATCACTACTTCTTACCATGAGCCTTCGAGGTCAGTAGGAGTAGTTTACTTCTATCTACCTGAGGTGGTACGAACCACATTGAACCAGTGAGGAGATCCTTCTTCAGTCCGTTTCGATTCTGATCTGTGACTTTCTTAGATTCCGAGTCTTATGTATATAGGAAATTTGGTCATTATAAAATCTTGAAATCCCGCGGGAAAATTCTATCTGTTGCATCAATTGCCAACCTGCTTGCTGGGCTTGACCATGGGAACGTTTGATTTGTTGACGGCTGCCGGCCTTGTTGCTGGGTGCAGGGCCCGTCCAGTAACCTTTCTATTTGTTGATGGCATCCCCCAGAATAATGATCAAAGAGAGGCACATCTGACGTTCTTCATGGCGATGGCAAATCACTAACAATTTTTAGTTGCCTTTGACTACAACAATAAATATCCAGGAGATCCCACATACGAAGAAACTGCGCCGGCTTCAAGAGTCTGAAAACTAATACCTTGACAAAAGCCACAGAGTGGGTAATTGGCGGCAAACCGTTGTTATTCTTTTGGTGTCTGTGAGTCAATTAACCTTTTTTCTCGCACATTCTAACCCACATGCAACTTTTTGAAGACCGGTCACTTCTCCGCCAACTTTCTAGCATTTGAATTTTGCCTCTTGGACTTGTACCACAGTATACCACGTTCTTCTTTTCTGTGTTGCAACACTTAAATATTACTTCTGTCCCCGTGTTTTCTTCAGCGTCTTTGACCAGTTTCTCGTCCTGGTCGGTCCAATGAGCTGTCCGAGTTGAGGTAATTACAGTATGAAACCTTACTATCGTTTCCTATCTATGGGTTGACCTTTCACTCAGGCTCCTTTGGAGTGAACTCTTTCGCTATCCTCTCCCCCATTTACTCCTCACTTGACTAATTAATCCTCGTTCCAGCCTTCTATTTTACACCAAGATTATATCAAAATCAAGACTTGTTTTTTGAAGTCGAAGCCCGTGGCGAGCGAAATGACTCAGTTAGGAACTCAAAGTTTGCAAGGTCGTCCACTTCGATAAGATTGGTTCTCTTCCGATAAATGTTTCCTCATTTATTTTATTTCAATGATTCTACTTTGTTATTTAACTTCCGTTTACCCCATCATGGTCCTTCAAGCAGTGCTAGGAGTCTGTTTTGCTATGTGAATGTTCTCCGCTAGGGTGCATCATTTTGGCTGGAGGTGAGTAGCGGCTCGAAATCTTCACCTGTGCCTTGTCCTGACACGTCTTGTGTAGCTATTGATTGATTGCGCAACATCTGAGAACATATCCTCTCGAACTCTCGACACCCGCCTCTTGGATCTGCCGACACCATTGCCATGTCATCTCATCCTGGACACGGGTTTGTTCAGAGGCGACGTACCGCGTTCTGGGGAGCAGGGTGGGGAGATTGAGATCAGGAGTGACTCTGGAGTGAAAATCGACTGCGCGGACTCGATCCCTGATCATCCCTCCAATGTCGACACGCGTGTACACGGAAACGACTTCCTCCCATTCCTGCATTCCCCTCCTAATCTACATCTACGTCCGCCACAAGTCTTGCCTTCAATCTTCTAGTTTCTACTGTGTATCCGGTAAAGACTTTGAAGCCATGGAGACTGCTGTGCAACAAGGGTACGAGTTTTGCCCTGACACAATGTATTGCATTTTGGTGAGCAACAGTTGCGGGCTGAGAGGAGACATCCTTACTTCAGGGACAATTAAAGGAGTGTGCGCGTGTGATCACCAAAGACCCACCACCCTGCGATCACAGTCCCTCTTCTGACTCATATTCCGCCACCATTCTCTTACATCAACGTTCACTTTCCCCTTTCGATTTTGACATCGTGGCGGTTCAGGACGTTCATGATGCATGAGAGGTGGAAGATTGTCTCTCGCAGGTGGTACATATTGAGCCAAGGCAACGTATCCACGTCCGCTGAGCAGGGTTTTAGAGGCCATGATGGTGACGGTAACAAGCGATGGGAGGATGGGTGGTGTGAATACGTGGAAAAGCACTTGTGCCACCCACACAATCAATTATAATACGACACCCGACTGGGACAAGGAGGTGTGAATGCTTATTACCGAGGGACGGGGTGTCGATCATATTTTGGAGGTGATTTGCTTCTCACTTTTATCACTCTGTGTAATTGTTCAAGTTGGTGAGCCAGGAACTTTTGAGAAATCGTTAGCGCTGTACGCTACGCTGGATACATCCATACCGTAGGTGCTGTAGTGCAGATTGTGACTACGGATAAGTTTGTCCAACTTATAGAAGGAAAAGGAAACATAGGACTCGAATATGCCACTCGTATGAGGTGGCCCACACCGACTAGTTCATCTCAGGGAAATAGATCTAATCTGGTCAACAAAGCATAGTTTCAACATAGCGTTCCGCAACCCGAAGTCTCCTTCTCTCGTTGGCATCCGCTATACTGATCACAGACAATTTCTGAAACCTCCCATCCTGTCGTTGGTGCCCGACTACCCAAAATGGATCCGAACGTCTGCAGCTGCCTATGAGTGTATACGAGTCATCGGGAATTGGGTATGTGTGATCAGCGATGACCTTCAATCTGTGAGTTTCCCCGGTGTTATCTGTGACAAGTAACTCTCCCCATCGTCGCCTCCCTTCGTTTGGTTCATTTTCCAATCCCCGGACATACCCTACGTCGATACGGGGTCCATAGTATGAGTCTGCATCGTACGTGTCCTTCAGCCCACGAGCTCTATGACCTGACCACCTAATCCCACCGTGCGACGGAAGTATTTCCGTCGTTATCTGCTTCCATGAAGGTCTCCAGCACTTGTTTCCATCCCCAGGCTTAGGATAGAAGAAGAGCAGCTGTGCCTGAGATCGATCCTGCACGACATTTACAAGCGCTGTCCATGCATCTTCTTCTGATTGCTGGCCATCATATATCGGGATATAATTTGAATAGAGAAGGTACGCCAGTCCTGCGACTTTATCCACAGGTCTTGTTGACACCCGATTCTGCATTTGCGATAGGATGTGAAATACAGAGGAATCGTCTCTCCGCATCTGTTGCAAGGATTCCAGTTGTTGCTGGAACCTGGTTTGTATAGCTTGTCCCATGATGTCATCCTCCTCGGTCTCCCCACCGATGATCATGTCTTCAGGAATTTCCTGTAGTGTCCACGCCCGATTGAACCAGGAGCGATCACTCTCGAAATCACTTGGTTCCAAATGCAATGGGAGTCCCAGCCCACTGAAGTAGCAAACCACGGGTACATCCCGATACACCGCTCCGATGGTGGGAACGTCGACTTGCCATTCCTCCATACGCAGATTCTCTCGACGACCACCTGCCTGCCTCAAGCACAAAACATCCAGCCATGCATACTCCGCTCCAAGGTTCAACATCTCGGTTCGGATTAGGTCGAGGTCAGCATCTTTTGGTATCGGAACAGGCCATTCGCAGTTGTTAATGGGCGTCCAGACATCGACGCGGTCCTTCTCGTCTACCCATGCATGTGATATCCCCCATGGATATTCACGCACAATCCAGAATGGCACCACTCGGTTTGCATATAGATCCCAAACGCGCCGAGGTGGTGTCTCACCTCCCTTGATCCTTTTATCAACCACCACATTTTCTCGCCTCTCCTGGTCCTCCCTTTCATGGGCGTGTAAGTCATGCTTGAGAGTGACTGCATCAAGCCAATAACGCCGTAAATGAGCATAGACTGTTCCAAAGTCGGTGCCCTTCTTGATGTAGGTTTCCAGAACCGTTACTAACTTGTATTTTGTGCCACAAGGGTCACCACTTTCGTCGTAGGGAGGGTCCAGATTGTATGATGTTCCGAGCAATGTGTTGAGCAAGTCCAATACTCCATTGACACCGAGGAATTTGCAGAGCGTGTTGGCGAGAATAGATGGTAGGACAGGTTTTTTACCAGAGTAGGATCGCTGCTTTGGCACGGGAATATACAAGTCTACTTTGTCGGTCTCGATAAAGGCAGACAGTGTAAAATTGGGAATGTTTTGCTTAAGATGCCTGACATGACGATCTGCGGAGGGATTATTCGCCAGATTGATTGGTGTGACAGGCTTTACATCGTACGATCTTTGCTTTAACAATGGAATAGATGAACGTGAAACGATGGATTTGGTGGAGGTGGTGACTTGGGAGACCTTATGACGGATGTCATTTGAATGCAGACGCATACCCGCCCATACTCTGAAGTGCTTACCGGTCTGTCTGAAGCATCTTGATTTTTCTTCCGACGCTTGATGAGTTTATTAGCTCCTTATAGTAAATGAGTGTATGAAGCATTGCAAGAGTATAGCAGACGTACGATGGTTCATAGCCTGTGCAGGGTCAGCGGTACTAAGGGTCGTAGCAAAATGGTCGTCTTAGTAACATGCAACGGATTCGTACTTGCGCGTTTGAATCATTCAAACGTACAACCATCAGCCACAAATTTCCAAACGTAGCCCTAGCGTTGCAAGGTGGGTCATATACAACCATTGAGTGTGATGATCAGGTGATTCTGTCTCAAGGGCCCCGCTCGATCCGATGACCCAAAAATTATTTTGAAGGCGAAGTGGATGCCTTCGTTCTCCTTGAGGCAGTTCTTTCTTTAGACTGGCCATTTGAATAAGCGCAGGCATCAGAGATCTAGCACTGAAACATTTAAGCTACGAGATTATCCGTTCCAAGTCTTCGCTGTACTGCCTTGCTCGGCATTTCATCAAAATAGAGAATTTGAAGGATTCGGGAACATCGGTTCTTGTGGTACAACACATTCCGACCGGCGACTACTGCGACAAGTAAGACAAGTAATCATCAGAACCTCAGATGTGGATTAACGACTGCAGGTTTGTTTAGTCTCGACAGGTTATGTAGCATCACGATGATGACCGTTGCCGAACATTTTATCACCCCGCCGATTTGTTGTTCTCTTAGCGTTAAGTATTCAAAGATCTGACAACTGATAAGTGGATTATCTTGAATGTCTAGTACATAGTGAAGCAACAATTACCCTATTCCCCACCCCCCGCAAGTGGCCTCGTCTCGTCTCCTACGCCGTCCAACGTCGTATTTATCATCCCAGCCTTCCTCAGATGTTCTATCGACGGACTATCCACATCCGAGATGATCCTCCCAAACTCTGGCCGCGCGTGCATGAACCACACAATCTGGAGCAGGCCCACAGTGTCGATCCCTGAATCACTGCTTACTGGCCGCCCGATAAGGTGCCAGATAAGAATGAAAAGGAGGATGGAAGCGACTTGGCCCATGAGCAGCTAAGCAGAGTGCATCAATTTCCAGAAGTCGAACTCATAAAAGAGAAACGTGAGACTGACAGGGGCGAGGTTGATCTGGGACAAAAGCAGAAGGATATCATTATCAAAGGTGGGGTTATGTGACGGGATGACAGCCACGCACTGTCAACTGCATCATGGTGTACGGATACTCCATCGTAGCATTCCCAGCCGCAGCGGCGACTTTATAATTGTTATTTGCAGTATTAGAAGGATCATTATCCTTCATACCGCCACTAATTGTGTGCAACGCTAGAACAAAATCGCATCATCACATCAAAATCCATAAGGGAGATATGAATCAGCCCAGTAGGACGCTGCTGTCGCACTAGCAGGGGAGTTTTCGAAATCGTGCAGAGTGGCAACTTTAGAGCCCGACCTGATAGGACTATCCAACAAAACGGGATAGAGCCCTATATCTTCCAAGACAAACCTATAGGGAAAAGTGTCAATAATCACTCAAATCCCAAATGAAGGAACGCCGCACTGCTCTATCATGGTAAACGGGTTACACACTTCAGGATTCTGCCATGGATGTCCAGGACAGTCATCCGTAGAAGGGAAGCGGGACAGCGCAGCTTGATTGAAGAGTTCCCACCACTGTCAAAACATAGACGTAAAAGAGACAGCATAATAGAATAAAGATTTACGCACGACTCCAAGGAAAACGTCAGAAGAATCATAATACGACACTGTTGCAGGTGTACCGCTACTCCTTATTGCTGTGGCCGTTGTTGTAACATTGACCATTGTCGTCTTAATTGTCGTCGATGTCACTGTAACCTCAGCCGCGGTAGCCGAAGCAGCAGACAGCGATTCTGCGCCGCTACTTGTTGGGACAGACATCGGTGGATCCGTGACACCTCCGTCCACACCAGAGGTACTTCCATCGCTACCAGTGCTTTCTGCATCTCCATTTTGATCTCCAAGACCTTGCCCGGTTGTATCGCCCATTCCTCCTGTGCCTGACTGGCTTCCGGAGTCTTGTCCGCCTGTCCCTCCGGCGCCCTGTGTCCCATCGCTATTATCTCCCACAGCACCTTCTCCACTTTCGCCTGCAGCACTTTGCCCGCTCTTGTCTCCCGTTCCTGCACCTGAATTTTGTCCGCTTGTACCTCTTGACCCTCCCGGATCCTGTGTACCGTCGCTAGTATCCCCTCCATTCTGACCAGCTCCATCGCTGCTATTTGACTGGCCGGGAGGATTATGCTGTCCATCTCCTTGACCGCCACCCCCGCCCTGTGGCGATGTATCTCCTTGTCCCGACGAACCGGACTGAGCTATTGGAGGACTTGACTGGCCTTGCCCTTGCCCTGGTGTATTCTCACCTTGGCCACTATTCCCACCTCCACCACCTTCATTTGCTGAGACACTACCGCCGCCGCCGTTGGGAGGTGCAGGATTTGAATTTGGATGCTGAGGCGATGGGAATTGCGGACTACGATCTCCTTCCCCTCCTCCACCAGGCGCAGGACTTGGGTTCGGGTTGTGCGGTGCTCCTCCCCCGTCACCGTCACCACCATTAGGTGATGTATTCTGGGGTGATGTGCCGCCGCCGTTGTTTGGGGATGGAGGATTCGGATTCGGATTTTGTGGTGCTGGCGGAGGCTGCGGCTGTGGCGAGTTACCTCCATTGTCGGGAGGCACAGGTTTGGGGTTGGAATCTTGAGGCGAAGCAAACTGTGGTACATCTCCTCCTCCCGAAGCTCCCCCGTCGCTAGGTGGCACAGGATTCGGGTTTGAGTTTTGGGGTGCTGGTGCTCCCTTCGGTTCACCACCGCCATTGTTTGGAGGTGCTGGTTCTGGAATAGTGCCTTCCGGTGCCGCCCCTCCCACTCCCCCGTCATCATTTCCTGGCGCAGGATTTGTATCTGGTGGTGAACTTCCGCCATTGTTGGGATCGGGACTGGAACTTTGACGTGCCACTAATGTAGGCATGCGTTTTCTTTCTCCTGTGTTTTCTTCGCCTCCACCTCCATTGTTCGGGGGGTTCTGGCTTGGAATTAGGATCTTGCGGTGGCGCAAAATTGGTGCCATTATACGTGGAGGATGAAGTCTGCAAGTTTTCAGAGAAAGTGAATCTTGACGTGCGAGATGGGTCAGTTTTTGTACTGCGTGAGTCTGACGACGTGGTATCGATCCAGGCAGAAGACATTCGCTGTGTCTTCACAGAATCGTCAAAAGAAGTGGTGTCATATTGATCTGTTGAAGTGAGGACAGCCTTGGTGGTAGTGGGAGTAGCCTCAGTGGTAATGGGCTCAGGTATTGGGTAAGGGTCGGTTGTATGACTATTTGGCGACGTTATCGGATCGGTCTGCTCAACTGCAGGGGCCATCGTCCTTACGGGATGAGTAATGGCGGGAGTACGGTCTTGCTCTACAGTGTCTTCAGCACGTGGAGCAATTTTTGTACTCTGCGATGATACAGAGACTGCGGTTGCATTCGCAGGAGCCGCTTCAGGCTGCCAAGACAACCATTGTGATGTACTCTTCACGCCTGAAGGTGAGACGTGCTGGAGGAGATGAGACTCCCCGTCAACGGCTGCAGACTGATTGATGAGGGAGATTGTGCATCCAATAATCTGGATAGAGGAAACCACCGCTTCGCTGAAATCGCTGACGTTCTCTGTTTGGGTTCATCAGACGGAGAAAATATTAAAATGACTAGCGAGGACACACTCCGTGACTTATCCATATATGCACCGGGCTGCATTGGTGGATTCAACGAGATATGGACACCACCAGAACCATTTGAATCTGTTATGTTCGCAGATGTGTAGAACACTGCATGTCGCCACTAGAGAAGGCATTAGTCCCGGCATCGTATCAGCTAAAGCGGCGAACTTACGGGATCCTTAAGGGTATAAGGATATAACGGTAATCATTTGAACGTATTGGGAGCTGTAGAAGGCCAGAATCTGAGTCAACGATGGGGGAATATCAGTGAAACTCACCGAGAACAGGTATAGAGGTCGCAGCCCCTTGGTAAGGCGTACCTATACTCCAGTTTCCTGAACCCCCACTGTCGGTGGCAGAAGCACCATCGACATAACCACAAGAGACGTTGAATGTTGCATTCAATGAGACCGACCCTTTCCCACCGTTTCTCGAAACGACATCATACAATGTACCGTTCTCCAACCCTACCTTCGAGGCTCGGTCACTATGAGCGAGGTATAGTACAACAGGCGTTGAATCAAGCCAAAAGCTTGTAGGGTTAGACGAGGTACTAAGCGTAAAAACAAGATACATCAACAGATGTGCAGAAAGAAGAGACAAACATACAGACTATTCACCGAGATATTCGGCTTCCCGAGGGTGGTAGCAATGACTGCGTTTCATGTTTGGTTGAATGGTCGGAGGCTGAATATAGCGGGAGTTGTGATGTTCAAGACGGCGATACAGACGAAATATCCTACGACAAGAAGAGATGGAAGGACCGAGGCCATAAGGGCCTTTTGGCGCCAGAGTGATTCTAACGCCGCTCCCAATCCGGACCATGCTGCCATGTTATCGCTTGTGGCGGTCAATGTTTGCCTTGTGCGAGCATTGCGACGAACACCAAGCTGTTGACTAACGAAAATGATTCCAGCTAAGTAGAGCTATGCAAAAAGCGTGTAGGGATCCAACATGAGAAAGGTTATTCTGATGACTCACGGTCCCGATGATCTGTGACATTTGGACAATAGTGGTAGATATGATGCTGCTTCGTCTTCCAAGAGGAACGGTCACATCGCGTTCCGCGCGGGTTATCCATATCAGCAAGATGAGGAAATGCATACAAACAAGGATTCCATGAAGAGTGAAGCAGAGTCCATGCTGTAGCCAGGAATTTTCTGCTCGCTGTTCGGTGCTTTGGATCAACGACCCTATCCGTGCTTCGTTCTGGAGGCGGTGAGTTATGGGTGAGACAACAGAACTGAAGAACACACTTTGTACTCTGTCGTCGAAGGACCTGCTGTTGGTTGTGGTTCATACGGGTTGTAGAGTTCAACTTTGTGACGATATCCGTCCATCTAGCAACATTCGACAGTGGTTGGCAGAGGGATTATATGTGCATAAGACGTACATGGCACCCTAAATTGAAGCTGAGACGCGGGAGCATATTATTTTAGGTATCCGCTTGTGCCTGCCAATCATTGGTGTAAAAGTTACGGTACCGACACCCATAGCACAGCAGGGTTTGCCAAGCCGGGGTACCCGTAGATCATCGATAGTAATTATCCAGAGGCGATAGGTTGATGACTAGTAAGAAGTTCGAAGATGAGGATTGTTCGATCAAAATGGCGACAAAGAACTTACGTAGATGTATAACACCACTACGAATTAGGCACCCAACAAAACCGAGAAAAACAAGTGAATGGGCATCATGCCAAGACGCTGGGTCTCATATACATACCATGCACCGGTGCCAATACTAATATCGTAAGTTTTGAGACCGATAAGGTCGACGTATACCAATTTTAAAAATAACAATAGTGATCTGACCAGAATATGTAGGCGAAAAAACAATCCCATCTCGGGTAATACTCTTCAGAGCGAAATCCGAAGTCAGAGTATTGAATTCAATGGCAATTCTCCCATTTTGCGAGATCGATGGTCGCAATAGTCGTACGACCTTGGCTTTCACTACGAGAGAGTTCCTTCCATTTCCTTGACATTGAGAGGGTTATTTCCACAGGACTCGACGATCAACTCATACCCGGGGGAGAGTAGATGGCAATAGTTTGCTGTCCTCGCCGGTCTGTACCCTAGACTTTGCGATACTGACCGGGCTCCAGGTGCTGTCCCGATATAGCCAAGAACATTGACATCTTCGTAATGGAGGAACTGGGTATCAAATCCAAGCCGTTGCTTGACGTAGTCATTGCGTGTATTCTTGCAAAGAGGATGGCGCGGACGCCGGAAAGGAGGGAACGGCCTGCGGATTGATGGGAATACGGGGTTTGTTTGGCCCAATGAGCACGCTCCCATGTTATGGACATCCCAACAATTCGGATCTGACGACGATTACGAGGAAGAAGTTGCGTTCTTCGCTATGCTCGACCTGGGACAAGTCAAGCAATGTTACCTTGCCTGGTCCAACGTCCACCGCCTAATGGAAGTACAAGTAAGCCAAGTAATCAAGAGGCCAGAGAAAAACTGGCCTACTCTCACTCTGTGTCCATTGTTGAGCATCTGGAGGAGAAGGGTATCACTGACGCGTCGCAGCAAATTGAAGAGCACCATGAAGTGGCGAGAAGCCTAATGGTTACAAGAAAGAAAAAAGCAAAGCGTCTACCAAGGAGGGCTTCGAAAGCAAATTTCGATATCCACCTGTTGTATAGTAGGTATACATCATTCATCATAGATGCGCAACGGGCAATATAATACAAACAATACGTCATGACCGAGAAACATTTTGATACTGTAAACTCGCAGGCTGATATTCAAGCAAAAACAAAATTTCCTTGTTAGCCGCTAAGTAGCTGAAGGGACCGTGAGCAGCGCGCGTAGAATTAGTATCAGGATCCGCACTTTAGTAGTTCGTTGACATAATCCCGTATGAGTCCCACCGATTCTGCATCCAACGGGGAAGCAGCAACCATTTGTGGTAGCGAAACTGAAGAGTTTCAGGGTCATATGATAGATTATGTATCAAGCACACATACCAAGCATTCTCAATAAATGCTCCGCTCCGTAGATAGCGCTCATTTCAGGTATCTTGCTGACATCGACATCAGCGCCAGTGACGTACGTCTGCCTGACCACGGCATACTGCGGCCTTTCAAATCGATACAACAGCTGTGAGCCCAATGAACGGTCAAAGTAAACTTGAAGGCCAGAGATGATTGTATGTATCAGGACTTCCGGCTGCCTCAACCTGGCAAAGTGTGAGAAAATGTGCACTTGGATGACATGCAGGGATGACTGACTCGGGTGGGCGTTTTTCTAGAACATGTTTCTCGAATAAGCCTAGTATCTGGACAACATTAGGGTTTCGCGGAAGGTTAACGAGCTTTTTGAGCAGGTAAGAGACATGCAGCAGACCAACACGCGCACTCACTTGGTTGTTCTTCGTAACGGCTTCCCAATCGTCAACAAGTGTAGCCTTGAGAGGTTCTGGCACAGTCAGCTTCATTTCAGGTTTTCTCGTGCTTTCGTCCTGTGGAAATCAGGCTCAGTATGCATTAAACGGAGGAAGAGCAAAGAATACGCACGTCGTCTCGACTTCGTTTCGTTCCACGCGTACCGTCTTTCCGAGCGGTCCTCGAAGGCCCAGGTGCGCCAGCACCTTCTCGCGCTGAACGAACGTCTGAAAAAAATACCAGGTATGAAGACGACAGTGGAGCGTACTTTTTGCCTTGTTGGCAGCAGCTTGATTGGCTGTAGTGTTTGTCTTTTGTAAAGCTTTCTGTTTTGCAAGGTTTTCTTCCGTATATCTGAGAGCGCGACCGAGAGGAACCCACTCGTCCCACCTGTGCCATGATGAGCACAATAGCCAGCCAGGCAAAAGCGACGCACGTTTGTTTCCATCCTTTGTAGTGTACGAAATAGTGGATCCCAGTAAAGGTTGATGATTCCATGTTCTGCACCTTGAGAATCTTGGCCTCGTAGATGAGTGGCCCGTGGTAGCAAAGGATCCGTTCGCCGACTGTGAACGGTGGGGCCTGAGAAGACGATGAATCAGTGGCCATGCTGTCTCGAGGAAGGCGAGGAAGGTCTGAGAGCAACTGGAATGTTTGATTTTAGACCACCTGGGACGCGAAGTGGTGGTGGTCCGTGCTGAGGTGTGTATTAGTGGCTGTGCGCGTTATTTGCGTCTGTCTACGCCAGTGGGCGCATCTTGCCACGAACTTTCCCTCGATGTTTTACTTTGAAGAGTTGATGCCCACTATCGACTTGAATCTCGATACTATAACTACTTGTAATCAACTGCCAGCCTTACCAAGGAGTACAAAGGCCAGTTCCCCCTCAAAAAAAATTCAAAAAAAACTATAAAATCGACGTCATCGACAAAGATGCATGAGATTTCGAGAAGTGTGCCATAATGAATGGTATTGGTATTGGTATTCCATACATTTCGCCAACAAGGCACCTTCCAGATCCAGGTTCGGCGTAATTTATGCCACTGGAATCTAGTCATAAAAGTGACAGGTCGTCTGGCTACCAGTCAGACGCACACACTCCTGAAGTGCATACAGAGGCTATATACGAACGACTCCGATTGCGATAGAGACGTGAGATGGAACGGAAAAAGAAGAAAGCTACAGTTATGGTAGCCATAGAGGAATTCGACTAGTAGTAGATCTAACTCATGACAGTCCTGGAAACAAGGGAAGAAGATTCCAAAGGGGGGAATAATATCCTGAGTCGACTGAAGAAGATACAGCGAATTGAATGGCTAGAACTTCGCTTTGCGCATGCCAAGGTACAGAATGTGCCAGAACATCTCCGACAAATCGGATTTCATCGAAAATAAGACTCGCATCTGAGTATAGAAGATGGCCGTCGACAGGTACATTGCCAGGGACGATTGTCGCCAGTATAGTTTTCGCGTGGTGGTAGTCAAGTGCGTTTTAGAAATCTAGCGATCAGAAAGTCAGCCCGGAGAGACACAAGCTCGGCAAGGCTATTCATTCAATTCGGCTTCGGTGGGTCTTTTCAGCAGAGCACTTCGAGCGGTAGGCGCTTGTTATAACAGGTCCGTCGAGCATTGGTGGATTATATCCCCAGGAGGGAGAAGCAGCCTTGATCTGCAACTGCATAACGTTGTCAGGACTTAGTGTAAGGATGAAAACAAACAGGATGTCGACCCCTTTGGTGTAGAACTGTATAATACCTGAACATGGAAAGGCGGAAGCTAGTGGACGCACCTGTGAGTTCGTTCCGCGGGGGGACCTACGGGCCGTTCCGCAATGTGCACTGACAGAGATGGTTTACGCGAGGCATCTTGGTTGCCTTTTCAAGAAAATGCCTTATCTCAGGCTTCAACCATCACCATCATCGGTCCTCCTTCCTCGAGGGAGCGCGAGGGCACTAGTTTAATTCTACACCTACTTCTCAAATCCATAATCATTTCCTATTGGATTTTATTAGAGTTTTTATACTTAGCCAATCGATCTAGGGTCGGCGTGGAGCTAGAATCCACGCTATGCGCTCTGCTTACTTAGTACAGGGCCGCGCACATGCTCCACGGTCCGCCGCACTTTGAGCGTCGACACCTTGAACCTATTTAAACATAGGACGGTGAGGGTTCCGATCGACCTCCTCGATGCCTGCGTTACCCAATGTTCTAGTGGAATACCAGTCACCGGATATCAACAAGATGTCGGCGACGCTTTCATGTTCTCCAGCTGATCTATGTACTGATTTCAATGCCTCAGAACAGGGCCTCTGGTACGAGTTCGAAATACCTGACACTGGTGGTTGCTCAGTCTTCTTGTAGTTGATTGGCTGTTTCCTGAACCTCACGTTGTACGGTGTCTTGTGCAATCAAGTCTGTTAGTGATCTTATCATTCCTACCTGTTTTCTGCTCACTTCATTCGAAGACATATATTACCTCTCCTTTCCAAAAGATCATCTGGTGTCAAAGTGTATCGTATACGCTCTCTGGCTGACCGAGACTGTTCAGACTCTTATCAGCATCTCTGACACTTTCGACATCTTCTGTTACGACTTCGGGAACCTTTCTGAACTTGATGACGTCCATCACACATGGTTCACCGCTCCCGTTCTCTCTGGATGTGGTGAGCTTTTTTTACGTATTTTTGCTATTATGCCGTGAGATACTGAAACGGGACTAGTTGGCTGTGTCTGCCAATTATTTTACGCCTGGCGCATGTATAAATTCAATAAGAAGGCACGGTGGCTAAGTATCGCCCTTTCAATGGTATTTTTTCACACTCATGTGATAATGGCCGTTAAAAACTTGAATACCTCAAAGATTGCTTTCACTCAATGTGGGGCTGCGATTGCCTGTGGTGTTCAAGGTCGGAGGTACGACCACTTTTCCCAACTTCAAGTGAAAACAAGGGTGACTACTATGGTAAGCAGCTGTCGTAGTGCCTTTCCCTCAATAACCTCCTCGCAGATATGGTTGGGTGGGAGCGCTGTGTGCGATGCCGCCATTGCTCTATGCATGACCTACCTTGTAAGTGACGTATGGGAACGGGCAGTTAGACCTTGACTGATCATTTCCGTTTACAGTTAAGCCGAGCTCATACCGGTCTGAAATCTACTCGGGTGCTTATTTCGAGGCTCATACGTCTGACCATCGAAACTGGGACAGCAACAGGTTAGTTGTATACCGTGAAGACGTTTCTTGTTGTCTCATTTACTAGCTACGCTCGCTGTGATCGACATTGCTCTCTTTCTCGCCTATCCCAATAACAACTACCACACCGTGCCGGCGATCTGCCTGGTGAAGGTTTATTCGAACACCGTGCTTGCTGTTTGCAACAGCCGTATGACAAGCCGTATTCGCGGGGGACGGGAAGACGCGACTCTTCACTCATACGAGTCTTTCGCTGGGGAATTGAATATCGAGCTTCGAAATGCTCAGACCATCACCAATGTGGAATCCTCTCTAGGACTGGAAGGAGACCAAATCAGGAAGAAACCCGATATCATTCTTCCCGTCCCTTCTGCTCCCGAAAATGGCACAACGACGGTTACAAAGGTAATACTCTCTCTCACTGGTTTAGGCAGATAATTTCATCATTTTCTGTATAGCCAACATGAATAGTCCAGCACTGATTATCAAGTCATTAGTACTCGGGCGAATTATTTTATTGTACAACTATATTTGATAATGACACGACATATACAACACAACAACTATACTACCCGGGAAAATTTGCCTCCGCGAAATCGCTGACCCACTGAACCTTGATTCTTGCGTGTATCGCCTATCTTGAGTTAATCGTCAATGTACATTCCAAGTCAAGTTCAATCGAAGGGGCTACGGTCGACGACCTCACGGTGTCATAGAATTTGGCGACCATCTTGGTAAATAGGTCAGAAAACGAAGCGGCAATCAAACGTGAGCAATGGGTTCTTCAACACTGCGGATAATTTTGGGATAGGGTGATCAATAGGGATGGCGTTGGTGGGAAATGTTTGCAATTTGCAAGGCTTTCAGTTAACACTCCCTCTGTCTTTGATGCTATAAAGTGCGCTTGTTCTGGACAACATTTGTGTTTCCCTGCAACAAGGGAGGAAGTGTAACTGCATACAGACTGAAAGAGGTGTCTGGAAAGTTACCGCAGAAATTACAAGAATATAGCAGGGAATTCAGGGCTATGCAACCGACAGTACACTTGCCGAAGGTAAATGACTTGCTGATAGAGGGGAAGAGAACTCAAGCGTATTGACAGGCAGCTTGATGATTCGACGAAGCAGTTCTACTTTCATATCGTCATACGAAGCGAGATTTCGCTTAAATGTTCTTGATACAGTTGGCCCTCGAAGTTGACACGTAAATTCGGAGCCAGTGCAGGCACAGCGTATGTCTCCATCTCATAGAACTCTTAAGCGAGAAGAGTGTCGTTACCCAAGACGCCGATACTAAACCCAGGAATACGAAACGGGCCCTTCTTCGGAATTGGGAGCGGAATCATTTCAATGTTGGAAAGGCGAAGTCCACCGAAAATCAAGTTCTACTACCTGCTGGTGTGTTGGATAACCCCGACAAACCGTAGGTTGTCATGTAAAATTCAAATGTGCGACCTCTCAGACGCCTGTCCCCGTTAGACTTGATATTGGACAGAGTCCAACAACGGGAGAAATATTGCACCGCAATGCGATCTACTGTACCGCTAGTACCACACTGCTCTCAAGAGCAAACAATTCCAAGAAGATCTTGTCAAAGTCAGGAGCAACGCCAGAAGGATACGAAAGTACAATCTGAATGGTTCAGTTAGCGGCTCTGTCCACAGAAATACCCGGATGTCAAAGGGAAAACTGAAGGCACGAAGGAAGAGATTATAGCGTTTAGCGAATTTATCAAAAGCACCGGAACATTCATACAATCGGGGGGACAACGAATGTGAGGCCTGCCAGTGCCCCAGTACCCGAGGAGGAAGTAGAGAGAGACGACGTACACGGATAGCTGGCGCAATTCCACATCGCAAGAGCACAGCCAGCAAGACACATTTTCCTCACGCCAAATCCACCGCCACGACCAACTGCAGAGATAACCAGATTAGCCCAATGCAGAGCATAGAAATACCATAGACGTTCGCTATTTAACTCCACATCGTACGCTGAGCTACCAGGAGAGAACAAATGGGGAGCGGATGGACTGGAACAAGAAGGAAGGAGGGTGCCTGAGGACCTGTACTTCCACCGCGTCTTAGTAGAGTTTACCCGTAACAGTTAGCAAAGGCTGTATACAAAAGAAAAGGGGGGAAACCAGCTAAATTCTGAATATGGCTGCTTAGCACATGAAGATGAAATTCCTCATGCTATGCACATATGCAGTCCAACTGATGAGCGTAATGTGAATTGTTGCCAGCCATTGTATATGATAGATCCAATCTGAGCCAATGTCGACCTTTCCTCCCGACCACCAAGATGTTACGATGCTTGCTCTTGCCGTCCCCGTTCTGGTCTTTTCCGACACTGAGGTAGCCAATTTTTATGCGAGTGCGGTCTCCCAGCTGCCGATGGCTGATGAAACGGAATGCCAAAATGGTGAACTGATACCACTGCAAATTTGACCTATATATCCATCTGGTCGTACGCAGGAAAGCCCTCAGTGTTAGTGGCTACCAAAGACAAATTAGATCATATCACTGTTGGCACCGTTAGAAACATCTCGAACGTCTTGCTCACCCTGGCAGGATAGGAATGGAATGATATGTGCCCGGGAATGGACATGCTTACATAAACACGGTGAAAAATCCTCTTTAAGACCATCTCCACCGTGTCCACCGTTGCCTTCTTCCTTCCTTCCTTCCATGAATTTCTGTCAAATACAAGCATCATGAAAGCCACTCTTACTCGTTCTATGCGTCAGGGACGCAAGGGTCATATATTCGGCCAAGTCCTAAATGATACCCCTTCCACTCCAGACAGGGAGTTAGCAAAGCAAATGTCTCGACGTATAAAAAAGGCTGAGAAGGATGAACGTATGGACATAACAATGGCACTTACCCCCGTGAAAACGTACGCATATTTACGTCGTTCATTTCGTTCGTGATGTTCACCAAGCCAACTAGCTATATGGGCGGTTTCACGAGACCCAAAGAATTCCGAATGAGCAACTGGCTCAGCGGCGGACGCTACCTTTCCAACTCGAAGATGTACGAGACACCACATCATGCAGCATACGAGCCTCATACCATCTTCCTCCTTGAGTCACGCTACCCCCATTAAGTACGGCGTCGGCCGCACAGAATGCGTCGACCATATCGTTGCCTTCTGCCGTGCCGCCGACTTCGAGGCCGTCCTTAGGCGCTACAATTCACCTCGCGCGCCGTCAGAGGCACTGGAGTCAATGGACAATGCCCGCTGGCCCTGGACACCCCAGAAGAAGTTGAAGCGGGTTTTGTACAAATTGCATGACGAGCTGAAGGACAGTCTTGAGAACAGTGAGGATGATCTCTTGCAAGAGCCCGTGGTTTCACCTAATGTGACCGCTGACCTCGCGACGTCACCTACACCGCCTCGTCGGGAGCGGCCCGAGCGTCCAGAGGATAAGCTGAAGCAGACGCGCGCCGTCGTTCAGCGACATCAAGAGGCAGACCTTGGAACCGTCAATGCCGAGATAGTATCTAGGCAGGAGAAGGTCCCTTTCGAGGTCGAACACACTGACGGCACCTTCCACCATCCAAGCGGTTTCAAGCCTCCTACGTCTGCCAATGGCTTTGCCCAGTCCCCCCTCCCCCCTCCCGATGCAGTCGACATGCGTCCGGTCCGCCAAGGATCCAACAACCCCGACGCTGCAGTGGATGCCGAACAGTGGAAGGTTATCCGAGATCTAGAGGAACATGGCGGCTCACTCATGCCGGACCTGACAGCTAGTGCAATGACCGGTGTCGTCGCCCGTACGGAACCGCGGGACGAGAAAATTCCAACAGAGGTCAGCGGTGTCGTCACACAAGGAGCATCCCAACCTCCACAACATGCGTCTGGCTTCATACCCCCCACTCCTGCTATGGCCCGAGGAGAAACCGAAGCGCAAACCCATACTGTCATATCTGACAACTCGGACAAGGATGCTGTTGAACAACACCAACTCGCTGTTACCGCTCTCAGAAAACGGTACCAGGAGGTGATCAAAGAGGAGCCGTTCTGGCGTCCGTTGCTTGCTTTGACGGTCGCCACGCGTCCAATGGGAGCTTCAATTGTGCGTCTGGCAAAGTCACTATCGCGCGGATTACCCTTCCATGCTACACTTGATAACCACGACCGCAAGTCGACAGCAACACTGGGCAACCGATTCCGCTGTCTCCGCCTGCAGAGGATGGAAGACTTGGCCGTCGAGATGTCGCAGCTCCTTGCTGGTGCAAGGGGTGGATTGGTTGGGATACGATTTAGTCCGGAGGACAGAGGACGGGGGCTGAATGGTGAGGGTCTGGATGCTCCCATACCCTGGGAGAAGCGGGTCATCGGCGTCGGTATCGGATCTTGGTACGAGCGCTCCGAAGAGCTGAAAGAAACTTACCGTATCGAAGGAGAGGAGGAAGTAAAGCAGAAGTACCTGCCTGGCGACAAAAACGAACCATTCCTCGTCTACGATATCGACGAGAAGGGCCGGACGGACAAGACAAACCTCCCTTGGCTGGCGCACACCGACTCGGACACGTTGGCGGTCCCCGCCAAGCTCCAGGACGTCCTCGACGAGATCGCCGAACTCTCAAACGCGCTGGATGAGGAGCGCGACCTGATTGCAGATCCGATTCATGCACTGGTCCCTGCAAGGGAGGAGGTGCGCGATGCGGAGGGATATATCATTGAGCCCCGGGATGTTGCACCGGTCGTCCTGGTGAAGAGCGCCAATCGAGACCCACCGCCGGGATTTCATCTGCTGTACGGCGGCCAGGCGCGGAAGCATATGAAGGACAGGATTGATTATCTGAACAAACTTCACAAGGGAGAGCTGGCGAGACATTTTGCGAGTAGACTCAACCAGGTTGTGTACCCGTAGAGCAGATCTTGTACTACCCCTACTTATTGAATATTCTTTGTAATATAATGGCATCTTACAGATTAGTTCTTTCGAAGTCGCTGCAAGTCAGTACAGGGAAACACATGGATCAAACACTTACTAGACAAGGAGTGCCTAGTTCAAGGGTGCCGTCCTCTTTCGACTTGTAGAAAAGAAAGGGAAGTCGACTGATGATGGTTCGAAGTAAACTTAAGCCCTATATTGGGCTCAACCACCTGTGACGAATTCCATTCAAAATGGCAGAGAGTAACGGAATTGTGGGCAGACGATACCATCATTCAAAGGAACGAAACCAGGAGCCGACATGACGCCAGGATATTGCCGTCGAGACTCCTCCCTCTGGCAGTATTTGACGATATCTAGCTAGAAGAAAAGGAGGAGTTGATATGCAAGGCCATTGTCCGGCAGTATCTGCACGAGGAAAGGATTTCAAAGCATTAGCAAGATGTACGAGGGGAAGTGACCCAACGGCACAACTTGGGCTTATTCCATCGTCACACGGCAATAGATATTAATGACTGCAAGAAAAAGGCGGATCGGAAAGAAATGGCAGAACCTGCAAAAAGAGCACCGAACGAGAGATTGTAGTCGATATGAACAGACCGTACGAAATATAGTGTTGTGGAAGGGTCAACTACTTACTTTGATGGATTTTGACTGGTAAGTTTGACACAGATACAGCATGCGGTGGGCATGAAAAGCGGGGCACCGTTTTGTCAGTCTTGGGAGAACGATAGTCTAAGCGCACAAACTGAGGATGGGAATACGACCACCAACTAAGATTGAAGTCTATAATTCGAGTAAAGCGTCAGCAGTCCATACTCCCATTCATACTCTCAATGCTTATTTCTGAGCAGGATTTAAACTAGACAAGAGGTCCTGTTCCCCTCATTCAAACTTGATAATGATAAGTAATGAATAACATAACTGATCAAATTTGGGCACCTGACTGACAATAGGAGACCCGGACGTATTTCCCCGCATCCCCACATCCGCTTTTTCCGTCTACCACCATGTCTGCTGCTTCCCTCCTCAACGCCTCCCAAATCGCCCCAGGAAAACCTCTCCCTCCTTTGCCCTCCCCCGAATCTGTGTCTCTGGCCGGGAAGAACATCATCGTGAGCACAGAACCCCTGTCGTAGTGCTCGACTCTGAAGACAAACAGATCGGCGTACCGGAAGCGTCTGACGCTCAGATTTCGGAGTACATCGATGAGTACGAGGGGATCAAGGCTAAAGGAATAGAGGGAATATACGTCGTGGCGGTCAATGACCAGAGCGTGGTGAGGTACGTTCTGTCCGCCTCGATACACTTGTCGGGATTAAACTTTTCCTTGTAGTGGCTGGAAGGAGAAGCTCGCTCCGAACGGCACCCGTATGTATTTGCTCGAGTATAGCCAGAGAGTCTAATTGTCGTTCGCAGCTATACATTTCCTGGCGGACGATCAAGGTACATTCACCAGTGCAGCCGGGCTTATATCTGACGCGACGCCATCACCTCGATCCAAGGTATGTCTGTCCGCCTGCCCCCACTTTGGCGTCTCACGAAGTTGTCCAGCGCTATGTCATGATTGTCAAAAACAATCACGTCGTGTCTCTTGCAGTGGAGGATGACCCGAGCAAGGTCACTGTGACGAGCGCAAAGATGATTTTGACTGCTCTGAGCTTCATGTTTTGAAGTCGCGAAAAAATTATAGCGAACACCCCGAATGCAATGCCATTAGAAAAGGACTTGTAAAATTCTACGGAGGAGAATGATAACGTCCGTCGACCGCGTGTATGATTGAACAAGCGGCATAAACAGTATATCACCAGGAGACGTTGGCCGTCACTCCTGACATACCTGGATTCCCACACAAAGTAAATGTGTAGTGGCACTGAAAGAATATCTTTATACAGGTTCCGTATGGCGAGAAACAGAATTCTCTCCGCCAAATCTGATTTCCAACAGACGGAAACGCGTCTAAAAGGAAACATTTTTAGCTCCATGAACGATTTCCGTCAAGTTTCCTTTGGGCCGAAATCGTTGGGAGCGTGGTGTGGAGAACGCAAGTTCGGGGAGTCAAGTCTGGATAAGAAGCGCATCCATCGCAGCAAATCTCTGGTGGAAACGACAGCATCATGGATGCCAGTGGCTTTCAGGAAGTATCCCGTACATGGGCAGTTCCCTGACCGGATTCCAACCACGGCAGACAAAGTAGCTCTCTGACGACTCTGACCTGCTCGCTGGGGGTTTGATGTACTGCACATTAGAGAAATGAGGTTCCAATTTCTCTTTCCGAAACGCGTTCATAGCATCAAATGAAAAATGCTTCAACCTGCGAACGCGTGAGTCAATCAAAGGCGAATCAGAGAGAAAAAACACGTACACCAACACGCCTCCGTACCGCCTTCCAATCTGCTCCTCTGTCCGCAAATGGCGCGCTGCAAACGCTTGCACCGCCAGACAAAGCCGGTACGATTCCTCCGAGTCATGCAGAGCATTCCCAGAGATGTTCGGGGCCATATCCGAGAGCACGACGTCCACCAGAGCTTTGCCCTTCTTCCGCTGTCTCAGCCCAGGTATGGACGAATGCAAGAGGTCCGTGATTGCTGCATCCGTTCTAGGGTCGAGAAAGTCCTTCTGGAGAGATCGGACGCCAGCAATGGGATTCATGGGAAGGAGGTCGACGGCAACGACGATCCCACGACCTTTGCTTTCACTGCGAGCAAGCTCTTCTTCCATGTTGTCAATATTGAGGGGGTCGTAGTCGCTGCCAGGACGCGACTCGGCGGGCCTACGCTTGGATCGTACTCGGGGAAGGGTAGACGGCAACGGCTCGCTATCCTCGGTGGACCCGTACCCCAAACGCTGCGATACGACTTGGCTCCACCCGCCAGGCGCCGCGCCAAGATCGACGACGACGTTCACATCGTCGTGGTCGAGAAAACCAAGCTGCTCGTCGAGTTCGAGGAGTTTGAATGCAGAACGGGACTTGAATGCTGAGGATGCTCGCTGCTTGACGTAGTGGTCATGGCGCTGGCGAGCTATCCATTGTGTGGATGATTTTTTTGAGAGGGCGACTAGAGTTGGTCGAAAGGACATGCGAGATGGCCGGGAAGAGGGCCTTTTGTTTGGCGCTCCAAACAACGCGCGGTTCGACGGATCAGGCCGGGCCGCTCAAACTTTGCCTTCGCACTGAGTGCGAAGCGACGCGCTGAAAATCGGGCACAGCATGCTTCACAGTTTGCAGATAACGACGAGCTAAATAAATCGTAACGAAGGGCTTAAGGAGCGGCTCGTTCCTTTTCGGCAGCAACGCGCTTAAACTCTGGCGGAACGCGTTACGCAGCGTGCAGCTAACAAGGAGCGAATATCGGCACTTGAGAAGGCGAGTATAGCTAGCGGCCCAGCGTATTCAATAAACTCATTTATTTTAACGTTGCAGGAACTTGAAGGCCTCAGACGAATTTTTTTTGGCGGCGATTCATGTATTCTTGCAGGACGGCTGTCCAGCCAGCATTCTGGTGGCGGTATTACTGAAGCAAGGGCTCGTGCTTAGATCCCACCCCCCCAGGTGCTGATGCATCTCTACAGAAGAGAGGTATAGCATATCACTGGCCTCTTGGCGTTCTCTAGGGAATATACGCGTCAGGATGGATGGGATAGTCCAATGACAGAAGCCGGGAACCGGAAAAAGGCACCTAGGAATCAGGATGAAGTGGTCGGCGATCTACCCGGAAGCTTTCAACTTGGGATGTTACTAGTATCGACATGTGCGACTCGATACCAGCGAACCGTCCTGGCATTCTAGAGATAACTATACGCAGGGAGGCGCAGGATGGATGTGTCCCCGCTCTCGATCCCGAGGAAGACCCCCATTTCGTATTTCTGTGTTCCTACCATTTCGAAGAACGACACCATTCTCGTTCAGGAGTTCGATGAAGGGGAGACTGAAGCGTTCTGCCCGCACTGACGCCGAATTCGCGTCTTACGCTCGAGGGCTAGCTACTACATCAAGAGTGCTTAAGCGAGGCATCGCTTCCCATGACGATATGAAAGTAAAACTGCTTCGTCGTATCATCAAGCTGCCTGTCAACGCGCTTGGGTTCCTTTCTTCTATCAGGCCACTGCAAGTCATTTACCCTCGACAAGTGATTGTCCTTAATTCACTGTCGGTTGCGTAGCCTTAGAGTCCTTGCCATTCTTTTCACCAACCATTCCAAAACTCGGTATTCAATCTACTTATCGGCATTTAAGTCGTAATTTCATGTAAACCGGATCTGCAGGTCCCCCGAGTCCGATGTCAACAGTACGTACATACTGCACTTCTAGTGATTTCCTCTTCCCCCTCCCCTGTTTTCGGGCTTTGTGTGTGCATTTGCGAAGCAAAATCTAGTAAATTTGGATCTTAAAACCGCCGAAGGATTTTGGTTTTGAAATAAAACCTGTGGGCCGCACAACAATAGTCCTCGTAAACGCCAGTGTCGGTGCCCGTGCGACTCAAGAGCGGACCGAACACGCCACGAGAGACAAACAGAGCCAAATAGAAGGGTCCTCAAACGACGCCAGCTTAATTTTTGCCTTTGAACCACATTCACGCAATGGCCGCCCCCGTCCCCTTCCTCGATGGCATCGGTATCGCCAACCTTCCCAACCAGGTATTATTGTTGGATGAATGTTTGCTGGATATACTGTACTGACGACTGGCGGAAATAGAAACACAAGATTGTCGCCAAGCGCGGGGCGCATTTCACGATAATGGTTGTCGGTGCGTAGCGTGAGTACTGGCACTATAGGCTTGCTGCTGACCGTGCATTGCTGCAGGTGAATCTGGCTTGGGAAAGACGACGCTCATCAACACGCTCTTCTCGACTGAGCTCTCGCCAGCCAAAAACTACACCAAGCGGCACCACAAGCAGCTCGACAAGCTCACTGAGGTCGAGATCATCAAGGCAGAGCTTGAGGAGAAGCAGTTCAAGGTCAAGCTCACTGTCATTGACACGCCCGGCTTTGGTGACTATGTCAACAACCGCGACTCGTGGTCGCCGATTGTGGACTTTATCGACGACCAGCATGAAGCGTATATGCGACAGGAGCAGCAACCTCAGCGTCATGAAAAGACGGATCTGAGGGTACATGCCTGTCTGTACTTTATCCGACCCACTGGGCATACGTGCGTAGCTATTACGTGCACCGCAGTATTTCGCTCAAACTTTACTTTCAGTTTGAAGCCTCTGGATATTGAGATCATGAAGCGCCTCGGTACCCGCGTGAACCTTATCCCTGTCGTCGCAAAGGCAGATACATTGACGCAGAATGACCTGTTCTTGTTCAAGCAGCGCGTACGATTTTCACTGCCTTGTCTGCTGTTCGAGTGAGCACTTACGTCGGTCTCAGATTCGTGAGGTCATTACCGCGCAGGGTATCCGTATCTATACCCCCCCTGTGGAAGCTGACGATGAGAGTGCGGACCACGCACGTATTCTCACGGATGCCATTCCCTTTTCTATCATTGGCTCCACTGAGGATGTGAAAACTCCTGATGGGCGTATCGTCAAGGGTCGTGAATACCTGTGGGGAGTCGCCGAAGGTGAGGCGTCTAGATCCGTGTTGTGATTGCTCTTTTGATGGCATTTCATTCATAGTTGAGAATGAGAACCATTGTGACTTCAAGAAGCTCCGGTCTTTGCTCATCCGAACGCATATGCTGGATCTCATCTCTACAACGGAAGACTCTCACTATGAGAATTACCGTCAACAACAGATGGAGACGCGTAAATTCGGTGAACCAAAGGTGAAGAAATTGGACAACCCCAAGTTCAAGGAGGAGGAAGAGCAACTGCGCAAGAGGTTCACCGAGCAGGTCAAGGCCGAGGAGTCCCGTTTCAGGCAATGGGAACAACATGTACGTTCCTTCGCGTCAAACTAGTGGCCCTAGAACTGATCTAATGATTCGCAGCTTATTGCCGAGCGCGACCGTCTCAATAAGGATTTGGAGCTGGCCCATGGGGCTATCAAACAGTTGGAAGCCGAGTTGGACAATCTTCAGGTTGGCTACGGACGAGGTACCACCCGGAGATAGTTTCCTACGGCTGTTATTTTGTTACCATATGTTCTACTGTCTGCTTCTTACTTATACCCCAAGAACGTTCTTACGTACATTCCTTTGAGCAGGCTGTGTCGCCAAAATTGCCCATCCTTTGTCGGACATGGTTTTTCGTACCGGAATATATTAAGGATCTTTATGCTCTTCGAAGAGTGGGCAGATAGACGCGACGTCTAGCGGCGTGTTTATTGGTCCGAATGACTGGATGCCATGAAACATAAGATGCAAAGGAAAGCTGCGCTCATGACGACGTTCTTCCCGGTCAAGGATACAAGTTGCGGGAACTTTTCCTTAACGGAGCAAAGGAACGGCTGAGTGTCCAGAACGGCACTTATATAGTGGTAGTCAACGGAAAGGCGCCAAAAATGGAATGTGAGGAGCCTATTTTATGCGAAAAGGGCAGAGAAACGTCCGGGCCACCTGTACAAGTTTCCCGGAGCCAAGCGTTTAAGGTCGATGCAATTACTCATTTATATATGAATCATACTTGTGTAGTGCGGGTACTAGTGCTGATCAATGGCTCGGCTTCCCTTGGCCATGTAGTAGAGTTTGCATGAAATTATCTCTTTGAGTGAAAGTGTCCAGTCCGCCGTTGAGTACTGAGTTATCACCCAAAAAGCTTTCATCGAGTCTCCTGGCTTCCGCTTCCTTGGGAGCACTCGGCCGGCAGAGAAGAATCCGTATGGTGGTTGGTCTCTGTATCTTGAAACTCGATATTCAATCCGCTAATTGGCATATCGAAAGATTCAAACGAGTGAAAGGCTGTTTCTTCCCTCCCCCCGCGAATCCGCCTGGTCATACGGCTGTTGCAAACAGCGAGGACCGTGTTCGAATACATCTTTATCAAACATTTTGCCGGGACAGTGTGGTAGTTGTTGGGATAGGCAAGAAAGAGTGCGATGTTGACGAGAGCAAGCGCGGCTGCGCAGGTGGAAATGAGCTAATGTGATCCGGTTTCGTAGTATAGGTACGACCAACCTGTTGTTGTCCCGGTTTTGATCGTCAGTCGGATTAGCCTGGAAAGAAGTGCCTGGGTAGATTTGAGACCGGTTTGAGCTCGGCTCAACTGTAGACGATAACGGTCAGCCGAGTCCTCAGTGCTATGAGGTAGTGCTAATACTTCACTTACAAGGTAGGTCATGCACAAAGCAATGGCAGCATCACACAAAGCGGCTCCGCTCAACCATATCTGCGAAGCATAAACGAATCAATGCGGGAGACGACGACGATCTGCTCGCTACTACAGCCACCTTGACCTTCGAGTTTTTCTGAAGGTCTGAATAGCGGTCATATTTCCGTACTTGAAGGCCACAACAAATCGCGGCCGCAAATTGAGCAAAAGCGATCTTTGATGAGGATCGCAGTTTTTAGGGAACATCATCGTACGTTTGAAAAAAAAAAAATCCCTTACCACCGAAAGCGTAATACATAACCATCGGGCCTTCTTGCTAAATTTATACATCCGCCAGGCGTAAAATGATTGGGCGATACAGCCAACTACCGCTATTTCAGCAAACCTAAGCGTAAACGCATATGTAAAGGTACGCACCGAATCCAGAAAGAATAGGAATCATGAACCATGTGAGATGGAGATTATCGAGTTCAGAAACGTTCCCAAAATTGTAACAGAACGTGTCGAAAGTGTCAATGATATTGCTAACAGTCTGAACAGTCTCGACCAGCCAGAGAACACATACGACAGTCTTCGTCGCCAAATAGTCATTTGGAAAGGAGATGTAGTATATGTCTTTGAATGAGGCACGTAGAGGACAGTCAGGAAAGTGTGGACAATGATAGGACCACTTACAGACTTGATCGCATAAAATGCCGTATAAGATGAGGCCCAAGAAGCAACTGATCAACTACATGAAAGGTGAGCGACCGTCGCTTTCAGCATATAGATTATGGAGATGTACCAGAGGACCCGTTCTGGGCATTAGAATCAGTTCAGAGATAGGACTGAGAACGTGAGAGTGTTACCGACATTTTATATAGATCTGATGGTGCCATACCAGTCTCATTCGCCAGAGTACTAGGTAACGAGGGCATCGAGGAGTAAAGAGTAATCGCAAAATTTCCCGCTTCAGAACGTTCTTAAGTAGAGCCTTGTCACGCCCAAAGTGCGGCCCACGGTCATCTGGCGTAGAGGGTGGTGTTGCCATAACTGAGCAGGACGCGCCTAGAAGAAGTCAGTGTAGATGCCAGTTCTGTCGTCCATGTCAATTTTGATCAATTCATCATCGCTACGTACATCATTGGATGCTACAGGATATCTATTAAGATGAGCCATATCTTGATATTAGAAGGTGAGTTCCATGCTTCACAAAACATACAAGTTAATCAGTTCTCTTGCCTGTCAGAGTCGAGGGTAGTGGGTGATGCGCGAGACCTTGTACGCTTCCGCAAAAGGCCATGAATTTGACATTGTTCCCGGACGTGTCAGCGGATACCACGGTGTATCCGAGCCTGCACGAAGCTGCGCACACTTACACTGGTCTTCATCATGTAATCTGCGTTCGCCAAGACAAGACCATGTTAGACCAAAGTTGTATTTCTCTTTGTAATCCTTTCCTTTACAATGAGTCCTGACAATATCGAGCAAGCACATCTGTTGCGCAACATTTCCCCCCTCCTCGGTATAAGCCACGATGCTTGTCATGGACACAGTTTTAAACAGCAGTGATCACAGTCTGCTAGAGAGATCGCTCAAGGGGATTTGAGTGAACCAGCTTGTTCTAAGTCGAGCTTTTATTTTTCCGACTCAGAGGCTCAATTTCTGAAACCCGCTTGCACTATCCAGTAGCGGCAGTTGCCGGGTCCCCGATTCTTTCCCTTTGGATCACGAACTAGACTCACTAGCCAGTCACGTTTCACAAGCCTCTTATTATACAGTTGTTTGTTTGGCTGATGTTGGGCTTGTGAAAGGACTGGGCAGATCCTTGACAATTTTGGAGGAGCTGCCAACGCGTGACTTTGGACTTAGAATTTTTTCGCAATTCGCTCGCCCGATCTCTGCTTCAAGCCTCGCTCCCTCTTTCCTTCGGGTACATATGGCTTATTACTCAATGATCCTCATTAGCGGTCTTCATAATGATTGCCTAGAAGACTCCAAGTCTGGTGTGAGCGAAGCTGAGTGGGGGGAAAAGAGCTAGAGAAAAGGGGAAGCTAGGCCGTGAGACATCAGATGACTAAGAAGATTCCAGATGACCTGCAATCAAGATCCTGATAATTCTGAGATGGGATAGGTGGTAATTATACCAGAGTTAGCATATATTTTATGATAGAAATATGTTATGGGCAGGAATCAAGGGATATGGAGTGTGGGGATGAGGTGGTGCCAAATTTCGCAGCGACAAAGGTAAAATTTTCTAAGTTCAATGTCACAAAAGTGTGACCTCCAAAAATGTGCAGGATTTGCCCAGCTGTTTTGTCAACTGTTGTAGAATATGGTTATAATGGGAGCGCAGTGGTTAACTGCAGAGACTCTAGCTATGTGAGAATGAATGTGGAGGTAAAGTAATTGATTAATTGGGGGCCTTAGAGGCCTCGTATTTATACTACATGTTGTGTACTACTAGAACATTCTGTAAGTTACTCCAGAGTAGTTGTTTACTCGTTTGCTGAGTGAACGTCTCGAATATCGTGGCATACTCGAAGCTTCCGGAAGATGCTGGATTGGGACGCTCGTCGTGTCACGGCCACGACGTCGTTTCCAAGACTCCCCCTCAAGCCGGCATCAGACCAAGTTCTCAAACGAACTTCTCGTGCTTTGGTCTTGGCAACGCCTTGGTGAAAATGTCAGCCATCATTTCATCGGTTGGGCAATATTGCAACTCAATGATTAGGTGTTCAATTTTTTCCCAGACGAAATGATTCTGGACATCGAAGTGTTTGGACTGAGCGTGGTACTGGGGGTCGTGTGCGATGGCAATAGTGGATTGATTGTCCTCAAAGATCAAGGTAGGTTCTTCTTGGTTGTACCCAAGGCCATCTAAGAGGTTCCGGTTCCAGATTGCCTGTCTTGTGGAATGTGCCAGAGCCGTGTACTCTGCTTCTGTGGATGAGAGTGCAGTGGTGGATTGCTTTTTAGAGCTCCATGCAAATGCGGCTCCACCCATGAGGAATGCATATCCGGAAATGGATTTCCGGTCATCTGGATTTGATGCATAATCTGCGTCGCTGTATCCAGCGCTGATGACTTCGTGTTCATCATTGGCTCGGAATGTAAGTTTGTAGTTTTTTATCCCGGCTAGGTATCTGAATACTCGTTTGACAGCTGTCCAATGCTCGGGACCTGGATTTGAGGAGAATTGGCTCAACGTCTGGACAGCATACGCAATGTCTGGACGTGTTCCAATTGCTGCATACATCAGTGAGCCTATTGCGGACTGGTAGCCGCTTCGGATGGTGTGATCGGCATCGGTGCCGTCTTGACACTTTCGCAGGATGACGTTTGGGTCGAGCGGTGTTGACACGGGCGATGCATTGTGGAGACCAAACCTGGTGAGTATTCCATCAATGTACTGTTCCTGGGACAGAGAGATGGATCCATTTTCACGATTCCTTTCTATCTCTATTCCTATGATCTTCTTTGGCTCTCCCATGTCTGTGATCTCGAATAATTCTTTTAGCTGACTTTTTGTCATGCTTAGATCATCCTTCGTCTCTGCGAAAATGAGCAGATCATCGACCCATACAGTGATTAGGACTTTTCGACCATCTTGGATGTGTTTGTATACGCAATGATCTGCCTCGAGTTTCGAAAATCCAATAGAGGTAAGTTTCCGGTCAAATTCTTTGTTCCATTCACGGCCTGACTGTTTTAGCCCATATAGGGTTTTGACTAGTCGGCAAACGCGACCTGACTGGTCATCGTACCCTGGTGGCTGCTGCATGAAGATTTCTTCTTCGAGTTCTCCATTAAGGTAAGCACCCTTAATGTCCATTTGACCAATTTCGAGATCTTCAATGGCTGCAATACCTAGGGCAGCACGTACGGATTCTAGGCGGACCACTGGAGCGAATGTCTCAGTGTAGTCTACACCTGGTATTTGGGAATATCCTTGTGCGACAAGTCGGGCTTTGTATCGCGACACGTATCCGTGTTTGTCGTACTTCTTGACAAATGTCCATCGGCATCCGACGACATCTCGGCCCTCTGGTAGGTCATCGAGTTTCCATGTTCCCATCTTGTTCAACATACTAATCTCCTCATTCATAGCTTCTTTCCACTTTGGCCATTCTGGCGACGCCTGAGCCTCATTGAGACTACGTGGGGAGTCATCTCGGTCCATGTGCTCGCCATTGCCAGCAAGATAGCTATGGATAACGGCAAGATTTGCGGACTCGGTTGGACTTTGCTGGTGCTCGAATGGCAAGGGACGAGGGATTCGTGATGATTGTGTTGAACGGGTGTTTGGGTTGTTGAGTTTGGCGTAGTTGTAATCTGTCACAGTGCAACTAGATCGCCGAATGGGTTCTAGAGGTGATTTTGGGATTTGCGAGGGCTTAGGGACTGTTGACGGTGTAACTGGTAGCTGATCCATATTTTGCTCAGACGTTTCTGGCAATTGCGGGTCGCCTGCATCACCTGTCTCCCCCTCGAGCTGCACATTGTCTAGGTTCTCGATGTCAACTGCTGGTGCCGGCTGCACAAACTCATAGTTTCGTGATTCCCGGATGGACCGCAGGTCCGCATCGTAGTACTTGATGACTGTAGGGTCATCTGTGAACCCAACAAAGGTATGTTTTGTTGCTTTACTTGAGTTACCACCTAGTTTTGATAGGTTTTTCCCTTCTCGTTTAACCCAGACTGTGCATCCAAACTCTCGGAGGTGAGAGACATCGGGCTTCTTGCCTGTCCAAGCCTCTTCCGGAGTTTTGCCTTCAAGGGCACGTGTTGGAGCGCGATTTCGGATGTATGCCACATACTCAACTGCGGATTCCCATAGGAAGGATGGAAGGCTTCGTGCAATAAGCATTGCACATGCGAGTTCGACTAGAGTGCGGTTAAATCGTTCTGCTACCCCATTGGATGAGTGTGCATATGGTGCCGGTGTTTGTAAGTGAATTCCTTCCTTCTTTAGCCACAATTTAACTTCACCACTTGTTAGTTCTTTCGCGTTGTCCACCCGGATGACTTTGGGTTTGACTCCATCCTGCTGCTTAATGAGGGTAATGTATTCCTTCATTTTTCGAAATGATTCTGACTTCAATTTCATGAATTCAGTTTTGCAGCGGCGGGTCGCATCATCGGTGAACGCTATGGAATATTTTGACTTTTGCAGGGACTCAACACGTGCCGGACCCCAGATATCTCCATGGGTTAATTCTCCTGGCTGTTCACGTCGGTTTTTGGCCTCCTGCAGGAACGGGCGAAGTGTCATCTTTGCCTGGATGCAGGCTTCGCATTGGCTGAGTGGTAGTGAATCGTCGGCAATGGTGAGTCCTTCAACAAGTCCTTCCCTGTTCAACCTTTCTAACCCTGCTTTTCCTAGATGGCCCATTTTCCAATGCCATGCATCCCATGTATTCTCATCAATGGTTTCAATGACATTTGACTGCTCAGCTGCTACAACACGTGCATATGCCTTCATAAGGTATAGTCAGCGCATCTTCTTTCCTTCTGCGAGAACTTTCCCATCTCTGCGGAGGAATCGCACCTGGCCTTCTCTGAATGAGGCTTCCATTCCGGCGTCATCAAGTCGACTGATGGATATGAGGTTGTTTGTGGCATTAGGGGCATATAGTGTATCTTTGAGCTTGTGAGTGATAGTTCGCCCATTGACTTTGCAGTCTAATAGGACTGTTCCTCTACCCACAGCTTTGATGGCAACATTTCCAATGCCGTTAATGGATGTCGCCTCCAGCGGGTGAAAGTTGATGAAGGTGCTTCGATCGTTGGAGATGTGTGAGGTTGTTCCAGAGTCTGAGAGCCAGCTGTAACGGGAGAAGTGGTTGTCGAATTGCGGTTGACTCTCTGCTACATGGTAAGATGTCTCGACTACATCCTCTTGGACACTCCGTGACTGCGCCTGATTGGATCTTTCCTTCCGTCTTTTGTTCCTGTTCGGGCCTTTCCCTTCCTGACCGCCACCCTTTGACCAACATTGGTCCTTGGTGTGGCCTCGCTTGTGGCAGTTGAAACACTCAACATCGTCGGATACTCTTCCTGATGTGGAGTCTCTGCCATTCAAATTCCTGCCTGTTGTCTTCCTGCTTCATGCGTACATGGCTGATTCACCTTCACCAGATTTCTCCTTTCGGCGACGATTCTCTTCCTGAATGATGGAGATAAACTCGTGGGAGGTAACGACAGGGTTATTTCCAGTAGCACCAAGGTACGCCGATGTGAACTGATCCCAGGATTCTGGCAGCGAACTGATGAGTAGCATCAGGAAGTCTTCATCAATGACGGCGCTTCCTAGTATGCCAAGTTCTTCCTGGACACGGCGCATCTCTGTGGTGTGTTCTGTGATGTCTGTAGATTCATCGGCAACGGTACGGTAAAGACGGCGGCGGAGCGATAGGATACCCAATTTTCCTCTAGCTTCTTTCACTAACTTCAGCTGTGACCACATTTCAGCTGCTGTCTTGGCTCCCGCAATGTGGATCATTTGTGAGTCGCTCAAGGTGAGCTCAATTTGTGTCTGTGCTCGTCCATCTTCTTCATTCCATTTACTAATCTTCGTTGCTTCTTCTGCAGTGATATTGTTGGCATCAGCCGGGACAGGGATTTTGGTTGTGCCCTCGGCATACTTCAACAGACCTCGTTCTCGTAAGATCGCGGTGACACGACGCTTGTACGGAACCCAGTTGTGCTCTTGAAGGAGCTCGATGCGGAAGAGCGATGATGGAATGTGGTCAGACATGATTTATGATGTGTGATTTGGCGAGGTAAGGAGTATAGTGAGTCTCGTTATAGTTTAGTTACGGCCGGGGCCCATAACCTGTTGTAGAATATGGTTATAATGGGAGTGCAGTGGTTAACTGCAGAGACTCTAGCTATGTGAGAATGAATGTGGAGGTAAAGTAATTGATTAATTGGGGGCCTTAGAGGCCTCGTATTTATACTACATGTTGTGTACTACTAGAACATTCTGTAAGTTACTCCAGAGTAGTTGTTTACTCGTTTGCTGAGTGAACGTCTCGAATATCGTGGCATACTCAAAGCTTCCGGAAGATGCTGGATTGGGACGCTTGTCGTGTCACAGCCACGACGTCGTTTCCAAGATCAACCGTCCAACAAAGTCATATGTGCTGATAAAACAAGCTGGTGCATGAGCCTAATCATGAACTGGAATGTTGTTTATCTCAGAATAGCTTGATAAAGTGGTTGTGCAAAAAGCTCACTCGGTGGCTGCGCAGCCAGCTCGCATTTTGCACAACCTCAAGAATCTAATCACAGTATGTTCTTTCCCTCCATGGAAAATCAATGATAACAGTACAAAAACAAAGGCTGAGTAACAATTGTGGATGGCACACAAAATCATCAAACAAATATGAAGATGCACCTGCATGTCATGTACCTACTGTAGCAAACTGTGGCTATCAGGCTGGCCATGAGCCAGCACCACTATATCTCTGTACACAGAATACAGCTTGCAGTCTGGAAACATACTAGAGATAGAAACACATCAATGGTGACACCCTGAACTTGAAATAACCCATGTGCACTTCTTTGCAGATAACATGGCTGCAGTTGGTGCAGTGTTCCAAGGATGGAAAGCCCACCTGAAAACCAGATTCTTCACACCATCCAACTGCATAGCACTTTCCCTGAAACCCACAAAACACTACCATGAACTCCATGAGAAATGCAAAGTCTTTAGCTACATGGTCCAGTGTTGAACCGGTCACTGCTTCTCAGGCAGATACTACACTTACTTTATCCCACAAGAGGACATCCAGTGCCCATGTGGAGAACCCATTCAAACCTGATCTCACATTATCCACAACTGTCCACAATATAATGGGCATGGCAAGCAATTCTACAAGGTGTCAAACAACATCTACCTGCTGGACATCCTAGGGACCAAAGAAGGGATAGAAGCCCTGGCATTGTTTCTGGATAAATCAGGAGCTTTCATGAAGACTGGCAACCCAAAACAGCCACTGATGCACCATACATTGGAGGAGGAAGAATGTATTCTGGAGGATTGGCTGGGAAACCACAACTCAGTGGAGTGAGAGGTGGATCCTGGAGGGTGAATCATGCTAGAAAAAGATAGCCAACTCAGATGCTCACAAGCACTAGACAAACATGCTCTACATTCACTTCTGTGCCCTGTTGCCCAAGCAGTGGTGGTGTTGCTCCCCCCCAAAACTCAACACACATCACTATAGGAAATCTATACCATTCATAGCACAAAAATCCCTGTGCTTACATACTGTAGCTACTGGTATGAGTGAGCACCACTGCATCTCTGTACATAGTTTATGGTTTGTGGCCTAGAAATATAGAGTAAAAAATAAAAATAAAACAGTGGGCCAAGGGGTCAGCATATTGGTGAGCCAATAGGGAGATATCGGAATGAAAGAGGTCTCAGCCACAGCGGCAACCAAACGGCAAAGAAGCCGTTGAGTGCCGCTTGATCGGCTATCACTAAAATTTTGTAAGCAAACCCCAGGTAAAGCCCCTGTCCAGACAGTTTGGCGCTACTCACGACCAGTTACGTTCTGATATAAACCCTCTATCGTTTCCTCATCCTTCGGAAAGAATCGGGAATCGTGACCACCGTGATTGGCCACGCTAATCTCCCTGGCGATGTATCTGTCGACGGCGATCTTCGGTACTGAATTGCGTGATTATGTTCCTGCACCTGGTCCTGTGTAGTATGGAATCCAATTTGTCAGAGATGTTCTCGTAAGGTATGGCATATTCTTTCAATCTTTACAGGTGACACGTTGAATCGGCTATGCCTTCAAATTGATATATTCTTCACGTCATTGTCAAATCCAGGACCGACAGAAGTGAGAATCTTGTTCAAAAATAGCGTTTCTATAATACTAGTTTGACGATTTTCGTGCGAGGTTATGCATTAGTACTGCGTGATAACAGACAATTCGACGTCATCCGAGTACAGCTCTTCTGTAGGATAGCGTTGACGTGTCTGCTTCTGCGTGATAACGAGTAACATGACACGGTTGCTCAGGATGGAATGGAAGATGAATTGAAAGTAAGTGAGGAAGGGTGCGACATTGTGCACCCACATGGGGAGAAGGATATTTGCGAGAGTAATAAGGAGGAGGAATGCATAGAAGAACATCCCAGAGACATAAAATTCTCGGATAAACGGATGGGATGAACGGCGGAGGTGCTGCACGCCTTTGAAAAACGTGAGCGAAGCAATGATCGTCTCTGAAATGAGCACGGGAATGTAGAGAAAGTTTGGCGCACTCGAAGAGTGACTCAGGCAGTCATGATTGGTCGGTCCGATGACTGCAAATTAGATAGTATCAAGTTCTCGACTATCACAGATGGCGCAAGTAACCCACATGGACTCCTGAGTTGTATAACAAGACCGACTGCAATCGGTATAAAACAGAAGATCACAATCCCGATAAAACACCAAAACACCATTCTGTGTTTATCCCATATTGCGTATGTCCGGATCATGAGGATCACCTGTGATGTGAACGTCCCGAGGATTGCGAGTGGGCCTGTAATATAGAAAAGCTGGCGGCACTGGGAAGCACTGGGTTCGTCCAGGAACCAAACGAGGGTCACCGCCGTATCGATCAAAGGCACATAGCGATTCAGTGCGAACAGCAGTAAGAGCGGGTGCACAGGTCTAGGAAGCCACAAGTAATTGATTTCAGTGGGGAGAAGGAGGATGAGGTCATAGACGAGCACAGTCGCGGCCGCAGTGTAAGAGTAGAATGGGAAAGAATTCGAGGATGTCTGCACGAAAGGCAATTTAGTAAGAGGATCACTCAGTGTAACAGATGAGGGGAACAGGACCAAGAACTACTCACCGTTAATGACGTCTTCATATCGAAACAGTCGAGAAAAAAATTCCGCTGGTAACCACCGATGTTCAACACTGCTTCATTGTGTGCGAATGAGAGGGGAGTGTATGATAGACTGAGAAGAATACAAGTTCACACTGGTCCTTTTAGCGCTTGTGGCCCTGAGGATTTACAGACGACGATCCGAGCATGCTGAATTTCAATGCCAACATTTCTGGACGACGGGGCGGTGTGTTACGCTAAGAAAATAGAATCAGAACGGCTCGGAAACAGATATGTTTCGTGACTACAACTAAAGTCACCGACACTAGGAACGCCGAAGGCTTTTGGTGGCTTTGGTTGTAGTCAGAATGCGAAACCAAAAATTTGGCTCACCTAGAAGTAGTAATCGTCATCTCCCGTTCGATCAGCGCCGCGCCTTTTTCTGTATCTGCTCGCAATGACTCGGTCATGAAAAGTGAGCCACAGATGTTACTTCCCCTCAGATTACCTGAGTATAGAATAGAGATATCAGCAGTCGCCGTCGCTCTGGAAAAGACTAAAGAGTAAAAAAAAGCGATGAAATGAAACCGGGGTGGCGGGTAATTTCACGGTGTTAACATGCTCGCAGGCCAATCGACTCGGAGGACTTGCAATGTACAGTTAAGAACAGGGACAAAGATAAGGAATGAATGCCGAGTTCCGTACGGGTAGTTTTCCTTCGCACCTGCAGGACATTCAGTAACGCGGAGATCATATTCTCCTCGACCCGACTATGAAACGACGGACCACATGCTTCGCAGACGCACCTCGACTGCGTAGCATTGTAGTAGAACCCGCCAATGCGCCACGAGACCGCTCAGGATCCCTTCGCCCTTGAACAATTCTACGTAATTTTGGGGTTGTCGGGGATAACGGTAGTAGACAAACGTACGATATATGATGTAGAGATATGAGGAGTGGTTCAGGTCCTGTGATTCGAACCTGAGTATCACCGTGCAGGCGCATTTTTTAAACTCCATATTTCTAGGCCCATGATTAACAATTGCCGCGTCGTTCGGAACCATGTATGCCGTGGCTTAGACATCACATGAAGACGCGACCCTACGCAACCTGACGCGACCCACATAAACCCATCTCGGTCGACGACAATACCTTTGCTTTGATGATTCAAAAAAAATTCCCAGTCATAATTTTTCCTGTACATATAATACATTGTTACGCCATATCCGGATTAGTGAGGATCAAGTCCAGTGCAGTCATGTACATAAAGATTCTTAACATTCCAGTAATGTCAAGTAGGGATATCTTATCCGGCCATAAATCTATATTGCTTCCATCATGAGACTTTGTCAATTCTGTCGGGTGGTGATATCTACATGACGAGTCGTGGAGATCCAATATATGGATATTTACTTGATATTTACAATTAAGATCGGCCTTAGCATGTGATCCCGGCAGCCTCCTCAGGATAGTAGACCTAGACTTTCTGGCAAGCACGGTCTTCTTTTCGGCGAGCTCAATTGCACTCCCCCAGCTGCCGCTTTGCCAAATACTCAAGGCTACGTCCTTACGTTCATACTTATGATTTGACTCTCTGAGTCTTCTTATACATGCAAGGATTTGCAGTTCTAGCCTTTGGCTCGGATGGTGGGCATGCTGCCTTCAGAGTCCAGTACTGCAGCACGTCCTGTGCATCATTTATAAATGATGATGCCGCTCTCGTGGTGTAAGATGCCAAAGCAATCGCGGTGAACATCCAGCAAAGTCTGAAGCAATTACTCTGCAGATCGACTTCGGAAGGGGGCAGAATGAACAGTATTTTGCTGCTGAGGTGTTTTTTTCTTCCTCCATTTACCAGTTCTGACTAACCTACCTTAACAAGGAACGCAAATATTGTCTATTCTTCCCTCCTCTGGAAATTAAACGGATGCCGATGGCCCGATTAAAACGATAGCACAAGAAATAAGCCAATATCGACTGACATTGAAACGCTCTCTACACCCCTACTTCAGATACGTCGTCCACTATTCTCGCCAATACTATCGTTTTTACTGTACCTGCTGCCGTGCTACCCTACAGCGAAATGGAACAAAAATAATCCAGGCTGATACGCTACCTGATTGCTCCTCGAAGGTCTCATCCTTTGTGATGTGTCATCCACGAGCGCTCCAACACCAGTGCGACCCCTGCCACATCTGCGTTCCTCAAGATTGCGAAATGGCGATGTTCCCGACGACTAGTCGACCATTCCCATCTCCAAAGAAATTCCGAGGCTGTGTCTGCTCGGCAACTGACTATTGTTGAACTCCCCTTGCGTATGTTAACGCCTCTAAATCTAATCATATCTTCTTCAATGCCGGTGTTTACCGTGGGATCATGCCATGTAATACCTGCTTAGTACTTACCGAGGGCAGTCAAATTTATAATCTATATCACAAAGAAATATGCTTCGTTGCCTGGGTAACGGAAGCAGAAAAAAATGCGGAGGCGAGGCATACTGGTAGCAAGAACGATATGCCTCGCCCACGCTACTGCAGGACTCGGATATGCCACGCCCTGCGATGGCCCGCCGCTTCACGCACATGGGAACGAAGCCGCGGGTGCTTCCGCTAGTCTCCATCTTGTCCGTGTTCGCCAGTATACAAGGTGAACTAACCCAAAAGTGTGGTTCTATTTTCGAGTCTCTCATTTACAATGAGTCATGACAATGTGCAGGTTCGTCTGTTGGACAGCATTAATTTTCCCTGCTTTTAGACATTCGCCATAGAAGAAAAGTACCTGCCATGGGTGCAATTGTGGACAGCGGCGATCACAGAGTGCTGAAGAGAATGGCCCAAGGAAATTCGAGTGAGGCACAATGTTTTCAATGCTGAGCTAAATATTACTTTGTCCGGGGCTAATTTCTGATCGCCCAATCACTAATACTCCCTAGATCTACCGTGTCAGCCCTCGTGGCTGCACTGTCGACCCTGGCAATGTACGTGTCGACGGCGACCTTCTGCACCATAATTTTGTGAATATATTCTTGCACCTCCCGGCATATTTGATGAAATCGGATTTGTCAGAGACGTTCTCGCAAAATGGCAGCGTCTAATCGTCACAGGCGGTACATTGAATTGGCTACGGTTCAAACGAAACTTATTTCCACCGTTTGCTGTATTGTTCAGGACGGTATTCCTGACAAATTTTTTAGGTCGTTTCCAGATCCAGTGTCAGCGGAAGTGATATCAGACAGCTCGACGTCACCCGAGTATAGCTCTTCTGTAAGATTGCATCGACGTATCTGCTTCTGCGTGACAATCAGCAACATGATGCGGTTGCTCAGGATGGAATGGAAGATGAATTGAAAGTAAGTGAGGAAGGGTGCGACATTGTGCACCCACATGGGGAGAAGGATATTTGCGAGAGTAATAAGGAGGAGGAATGCATAGAAGAACATCCCAGAGACATAAAATTCTCGGATAAACGGATGGGATGAACGGCGGAGGTGCTGCACGCCTTTGAAAAACGTGAGCGAAGCAATGATCGTCTCTGAAATGAGCACGGGAATGTAGAGAAAGTTTGGCGCACTCGAAGACTGAGTCAGGCAGTCATGATTGGTCGGTCCGATGTCTGCGAATTAGACAGTATTGAGTTCTCTCGGACCATCACTGATGGCAAGCGCAACCCACATTGACTCCCGAGTTGTATCACAAGGAGCACTACAACCGGTGTAAAACAGAAGGTCACAATCCCGATAAAACACCAGAACACCGCCCTATGTCTATCCCATATTGCGTATGTCCGGATCATGAGAATCGCCTGGGATGTGAAAATTCCAAGGACTGCGAGCGGGCCTGTAAGGTTAAAAAGCAGGTGGCACCGGGAAACACTGGGTTCGTGCAGGAACAAGTGGATGGAGATCGCTGCATCGACCAAGGGCAAGTAGCGATTCAATACGAACAGCAGCAGGAGTGGATGTACGGGTCTAAGAAGCCACACATAATTAATTTCAGTGGAGAGAAGGAGGAACATGTCATAGACGAGCAGAGTCACGCCCGCAATGAAAGAGTAGAATGAGAAAGAATTCGAGGATTTCTACATCGAAGGCAATTTAGAAAGACACTTATTGAATATAGCAGTCAGGAAAACTACTAACCACTAATAACATCCTCAATCGAAACAGTTGAGAACAAACTTTCGATGATTATCACTGATCCTCAGTTCTGCTTCAGCATGCACAAATGAGAGAGTGTGTGCATGAAAGGTGACGAGCCGGGAGCGTGCGAACTCCTACTGGTCCTTATAGCCTTTGTGGCCCTGAGGCTTTACAGAGGACGGTCTCGACCAGTATTTACCGAGCGGTGTGTTGGGCCAGGATGAATAGAATCAGAACACTACGGAACAAACGTGTTTCGTGACCACAGCAGAAATTTTAGGTACTAGGAACGCCCGGGGCCTTTGGTTGTAGTCAAAACCGTTCAGGTGATGTGGGACGAAAAATTTCGCTCGTCCCAAAGTAGTCATTGCCGTCTCCCGACTCTGAATTTCCAGAACAATGGTAACCGCTGCAAGGCACAACATATCTGTGTCGAACACATCCTTTATATATGCACTAGTGAGTAGAGGAACCGATACTTATGACTCACCGTTCAAGCAGAAATACTGCGAACGGATACACAAAGTAAACAAGGATGAACGGAAACTACGACGGCGGACGATTCCCAGTCTGGACATGCTTGCAGGCCAACCAGCTTGGAGGACTTACCAGTTACCGTAAGTACAGCACAGAAACAGAGAAAAGAGACGAATACCACGTACTGTTCGGGTAATTCTTCTCCGTGTCTGCAGAGTATCGTAGAGCGGGAATATCGTCTCTTCGATATACGGTGGACCGCATGCTTCGCAAATCTTCCACATAGTAAGGTATATGTACCGTCTATTGCAGGACACCTTGAGACTCAACCATTCAGAGTTTGAAGATGGCGCAAGGTCACCGAGTTCGTTATAAGGACGAGAAAGAATCCGAGAAGGGATCCCGCCGCCGAGTAACAGTTGAGGTTGAGCCAGCGCCCATCAGAAAGACGATGTGTACTAGCCTGTGCGCCCATTTATCTAAGTTGACCAGCGGTGGGAATAATTATAAGAGCGGTGAATTCAGATGACTAATCATCATTTACTATTCTTCACACTTCCGAAAAAGGCATGTACAACCGACACCTCGCCCATTTACCCCCTTCTGAGCGAGGCGCCAGCTCGTCCAAGGCCACAATGGACACCTCGAAAGAGCCGCTATTCGCTTTCTTGCCGAGGAAAGTAACTGGTAAATAGGCACGAACAATCCTGTACGTTTTGGCCCTTACAGTCCCGTTCTATCTGGCAATGCATCCAGGAACACAATGCTAGCTCATTTACGAAGCTACCGGTGTATTCGCAGATGGCTGATTTTTGATGATAAGCCAAATACGCGTCAGATAAAGATTTGGGGTGGGATTTGAATTCTGCCCTTAGGAATAGGCAGTGGACTCTTCAAAAAGCGTTCTCCCTCTCCAATAACAATTCGGCTGATGTTTGCAATAGTTCAATGGGAATCAGATCATCTTAATGGTTGACGAGACTAAATAGGAAAAATGACACTGTATGTGCTGCAAATCCCTTTGCATTAGACCAAAACTCACTGCTTCTGGAAGAACACCTCGATTCGTCGTGTACTCAGATCTATCGCATACCGAAGGCAAGCTTGTAGTTTGTGTGCACACAGCCTCGTCTTGTTGATGCCGGTAGCATAACCGAGCCGCACAGGTCATGAACAGTGAGCCATAAACAGGAAGTCCCCTCGGCTCACCTCTCCATAAGATGGGGATATGCGATATTAGATGTATGCTGTGCATTGTAACAGTTCCCGTCGCTCTGGAAAAACTTAAAAAAGCGATGAACGGAAACCCCGGTGGCGGATGATTTAATTCCACTTAGGTCAATCGACTCGGTAAGCTTAGAAGTTACAGCTAAGCGGGAGAAGGGAACGAAATTCAGGGTAATTTCTCCGCAGAATATCCAATATTGCGGAGATATCATCCTCGACCTATGAAACAATGGACCACATGCTTGACAAACACACCTTGACTGCGTAGCGAGGCAATGCGCAAGATCGCTCGTCACTCTATTTCAAATTTGTGAAAGCTCCCTTCACCTTTGAAGAGATCTACGTAATTGACAATTGTATGGGGCAAGATTACCGCTCGTGGACGAACGTGCGACGTAGACAATTCAGGAGCAGCTCAGGGAAGAGGACGGTCATCTGGTACAACGACGCAGGCTATGGTAGGTGCATGTACACTCTCGTTTGTGCTCTTGATGATTATTCAACAGTGTTCACTTATATCTGCCAAGAATTAGTAAACCGTTAGCTTCTTCCCTCCATTTTCCTGGCGAGTGTGAATCCTCTGGATACAACGTCAGAAATGAACTCGGATGAAACAGAATCGCAACTCTGGCCTCTTAGGTTTCTCGCTACTGACAAGATCCTAATAATGGAATCCTGAAGTCGTTCTAGGCCGGGAAGAACCTATGGCAGCTGATTGATTAATAAGTAAGAGATATCAGCTCGAGAAAAAAGGCGGACCTCAGTCCTGACATACACAACTCGAGGACATCTCTGGAAAACGAGCATCAACTATTCTAGTACGGCGCTGGTAGAGTCCGAGTTGCAATGCTTGGTACGATTTAAAGCGACAAGCGTCCATCGATCGTCGTCCTTACGTTCCCCTCGCGACAGCCCAGTGACATTGCACTATCTTCATACGCTAAAACATGATAAGGGAACATCATTGTATACCACTGCCTTGGAAGTATACGGGAGGACCGTCGTGCCGCCTCCGTGGAAATCATAATCGTAAAATTGGCGAGATCACTCCTAATCTAACTCGGTCAACGACAACGATTGTCCTTTTTTCGCTTCGAGAAAGCCCTTCTTCGATTGTGTCGATAAAGATGAAATCGTAGTCACTGCCAGGACACGATGAATCGGGCGGTCTACCTATAGCTCGTACCTGGGGAAAGGTAATGGCTTGCTGTCCTCATCGGGCCTGTACCTCGATTGCTGGGAGCTGGCTCCACCCTCCGGGAACCGCACCGAGGCGGGCGGCGGCATTCACACCGTTATGGTCGAGGAATCACAAGCTGGCTGTCGATCCCGAGGATTTTGAATGCATAACGGACTTGAATGATGAAGTACTGGTCGTTGCGTGATGTTGTGATTATGACGCTGGCGGGTCATCCTTTCAACTTTGTGGATGGTTTTTGAAAAGGCAGCGAGAGTCGGCCGACAGGACACGCGGGACGGCCAGAAAGCTGGGGGTCTTTTGTAAACAACGCACCAAGTTCCAAGTTCGCCATTTCACGCTGACATCAAGTCGAGTATTTTCTCTGCAGTCGTTGATGTGCGACGATGGAAATCGGAAATCTGCTCCTATGCTGTTGGATCAAACCTGTCACTTCTCCTTCAATCTCCTCGTGTTCGTCTCAAAAGTTTCTTCGTATGATATCGCCCTCTTCTACCTTGACCTTGTGTATTTCACTCCTGGAAGTAGCCCTGTGATGTCTCTTCTCGCACAATGCATACTTAAGCGGACGCGCGCTATAACGGACTCTCCGCTTTCGCCGTAGATACCGTCAAGCCGCAAGAGGGAGCACAGAAGGGAAGCGCATACTAACTTGGCGTTATGTCGACTGAGTCCAGTTTCCTTGCTGTCGTATCGCCCGCCCTTAATTCTACCATTCTTCACTATGTCGATGTGTTCATATCCGCCGGACTTTTTTTGGGAGTAGACGGCAAACTGAAGGACCGTAAATAAATTCTCTGTCATTGGTTAGACATTGCAAAACAATCTTCCTATAGGCCTGTTTCTCGAGTGCGCGGTCGTTCAGTGATCGTGAATCAAGGATACCCAAACAATGGGAAGGTAGGATATGATTGCGTGGACTCTTGCTTGGTAGGATTATCCTTTTTCGGTGGGATTTGTGTTCCCTTACTTATGTCATGACCCCCTTCTCGTATTTTTATCTCAAATTTATACTTGAGAGTATCAATACAATTATACTCTTCCATGAATATCTGAATCTTCGGTCGGTCAATTGAGAAAATTCCTGCATGAGTTGATATAATAGCTTCGGGAAACTTTGTAGTTGGGAGTGGATGTTTCGAGCGGGAATACTATTCTTGTCGCCGTCGAAGATCTACTCTGGGACGTGGTCCTGATGTTTATTTTCATTTCTGGTGGTTCCGGACACGTCTCTTTAGTAGTCGAAGGAGAGCGGCGGCCGAGTTGACAGTTCCTGTGGACATGGCGGGGATAGACAGATCATAGGTCGAAACGGACCTTCTACATATGTTCGTTGTGATATCGGCTAAGTATTCATTATAAATTATAGTTATATAAATTCCGTACGACTATGATGATAACTATCAACGCCATGCCAGTGGAACACCGAGCCAGTCATATTGGCTACATAAAATCTCCATAAGATTAAGGGCTTGACTTGAGGGCGAAATTCTCTGATCTTTGCGCCCAACCCGTCCGTCGTTGAGCCAGTGTTTATAAAACTATTTTCGAGCCCAATACTCTTCCTGATCATCGCTTCTTTGCGAGACCTCCGGCCGCACAGTAGAATCCGCGTTTGTGTTGGTTTCTGTATCACGAAACTCGATATTCAATCCAATTGACATATCGAAAGAGTCGAACGAGTGGATGGTTGCCGTGTCTTCCCTCCCTCCGCGAATTCGCCTTGTCATACGACTATTGCAAACAGCAAGGACTGTATTCGAATACACCTTTACCAAGCAATTCGCAGGGGCAGTGTGGTAATTGTTGTCATGATAGGTGAGAAAGAGTGCCATGTGGATGGTAGCAATCACGGCTGCGCAAATGGTAAATGAACTGACGTGATTAATTTTTTTAGTATACGACCAACCTGTTACTGTTCCAGTTTCGATGGTGAGTCGCATGAGCCTGGAAAGAAGTATCCGAGTGGATTTGAGACTAGTTTGAGCTCTATTCAACTTTAGACGGCAACAATCAGCTAAGATCCAAGCGCTATGCCGATACTTCACCTACAAGGTAAGTCATGCACAAAGCAATTGCAGTGTCGCACAAAACATTTCCGCCCAACCATATCTGCAAATCGTAATGATTGAAATGGGGGTGAGGGGGACGGCGGGCTGCTCACTATTTCAGGCACCTTGACCCTGGAATTATTCTGAAGATTTGAGTAGTGACCACTGTTCCGCACTTCGATGCCGCAACAAATTGCAGCTGAAAATTGAACAAAAGCAATCTTTGATGAAGCTCGTGATTATTGGAGAACCGAATACTAGATCTGAAAATTCCTACCATCGAAAGGGTCATACATAACCATCGGGCCTTCTGGCTGAATTTATACATCCGCCAGGCATAGAATAATTGGGCAATGCAGCCAACTACCGTCATTTTAGTAATTCAAAGTGTAGAGATGGGTGTCAAAGCACGCACCAAATCCAGACATAATAGGAATGATGAACCATGTCACATTGACCTCATCCAGTGCCGCAAGGTTCCCAAACTCGTAACAGAACATGTCAAAAGTGTAATAGATGGTGGCAGTAGTCTGAGCAGTCTCGGTCACCCAGAGAATATATACGACGGTCTTCGATGCCGGATTATCCTTTGGAAATGAGATGTAGTATATGTCTTTGAATGGGGTAAGTAATGACAGTCAAGTTGCAGATATTGCTAGGTCCACTGACAGACTTGATCACACAGAATGCCATATAAGGTGAGATTCAAGAAGCAGCCGATCAACTAATGAAAATTGAGCGACCGTCGTTTTTTAAAATATAAAGTTGGAGCTATACCAGAGGACCCGTTCTCAGGTTTGAATTCAGTATAATGATCACTCTGAGAACAAGAATGTCACTCACAATTTATATGACTCTGAAGCTATTACACCAGCCTCTTCAGTCATAGTACTACAAAACGAGAGCGTGGGGGAGCAGAGTAGCCTTGGAGTAGCCACGAAATACCCCGCTGCTTTCCGTTTATGTAGCTTCAGGTCTATGCTCAAAGAGCAGCCGACCGACAAGTCGCATAGGAGCATGCAGCCCTGCCACAACGAGCAGAGCGCCTAGTACAACTAGTGTGGAGTCCATTTCAATTGTCCTCCGAGTCTTCGACCCTGATCAATTCAGTCAAAATTCGGTGCTACGTACATCACTGCCTTCTCCGAGAATCTATCGAGGTACATCATACACCGTATCAGGGTACTGCAAGGTAAGTCCCAAGTTTCATGAACCACAGGATTAAATAAATGAACTTTTTTACTTCCCGGAGGACAAGCCTTGTGTAAACGGTAGTTTAAACGTGAGACAATGCCGATGCAGTGAGTCCAGAAAAGGTAACCCATTGGACGCGTCGAAGATGCACTTGGTTTACCCGAAAGAGAAGTCATAGGTGTTTCTACGACAAGTTAGTCTCCATGGACCTCTTGTTTGCCCTGAGGTGTCCTAAGTCAAATGTTTTGTTCTGGTTGCGATTCTCTCATTTACCGCGACTCGGAGTCCTGGCTCGTGACAATGTGCAATTACATTTGTTGGGCAGCATATTTTCTCCCAAGTTCTCGACAATAGCCAAGATAGTAAAAGATACGTACCATGGGTGCAATTGTAGACAGCGCACAGCACTCCGCTGAAGAGACTCAACCGATGGAATTTGAGTGAGGCACGCTGTTCAATGTTCAGCTTATATTTTTCTGAGACTAGCCTTCTGGTCTTGTTCTGATCTACTGTTAGCCGCACCATAACTGACAACAGTCATCCTTGGCGATGTATCTGTCGACGGCGATCTTCTGCATTGAATTGCATGAATGTATTCCTCAGGCGCCTGGTCCTGGCATTTTGGATCGAATCCAACTTGTCAGGGATGTTCTCGTAAGATAGAGATGTGACACAAAGTTGTTTTAATCGTTACAGGTGATACAATGGATCAGGTGTCCATTCAAATTGGCTTATTCTTTACGTCACTGTCAAATCCAGGACCATCAGAAGTGATGTCTTGTGTGCCAACTAGCCTTACTACAACATCGGTTCCTTCGACCATTTTTAGCGTGCTTAAGTATATGTCATTATGCGACATGATCAGAGAGTTCGAAATCATCCATTTATCACTGATCTGTAGAATGATGGCGACGTATCCGCCTCTGCTTAAGAATGATTAGAATGCTATGGTTGTTCAGAAAACAGAGAGAACTCAGAGAATAACATAGTCTCATACAGGTCTTTTTAGCACTGGCGGCCCTGAGGCTTTACAACGACAATCCGAACATGTCGAACCTTGATGCCAACATTTTTTGAGCACCCGATAGACAGGTCTCGAAGTGGAAGGGACCCAGTAGGTTTATGTTGAGGCAGAAATACTTTGAGGTCCCCTATAGAAATCGTGAAGCCACAGATTAGATATTCAATTTTTATAGAAATTCTACGCGCAATCTACGCGTTAATAGGGAGTATAAATGTATAAAATCCGTAGAAATACTAATGATACTTGACGACGTCACGGAACGGCGTGCCATTCATGTCGGCTCTATAGAATCTGCATAAGATTACCAAGTGCTTGACTTGAGGGCGAAAGTCTCCAACCTTTGCACCTAGCACATCCGTTGTTGAGCTAGTGTTTATAAAACTGAAGTCAAGCCAATAGCCATCTCCTAGTCATCGTTTCCTTGCGAGACCTCCGGCCGCACAGAGGAATCTGCATTTGTATTGGTTTCCATATCGCGAAACTCGATATTCAATCCGCCAATTGATAGATCGAAGGAGTCGAATGAGTGAAGGGTTGCCATGTCTTCCCTCCCTTCGCGAATTTGCCCTGTCATACGACTATTGCAGACAGCAAGGACTGTGTTTGAATACACCTTTACTAGACAGTTAGCAGGGACAGTGTAGTAGTTGTTATTTTGTGAGGTGAGATAGAGGACCATGTCGAGAATAGCAATCGCAGCTGGACAGGTAGTACATGAGCCAGTGCGATCCAATTCCAAGTATATGTCCAACCTGTCGCCATCCCGGTTTCGATCGTCAGTCGTATTAGCCTGGAAAGAAGTATCCGAGTAGATTTGAGACCAGTTTGAGCTCGACATAACTATCGGCGACAAGGTTCAGTCAAGTGCTAAGTGCTATGCCCCTACTTCACTCACAAGGCCAGTCATACACAAAGCAATTGCGGTATCACACAAAGCACTTCCCCCCAACCATATCTGCGAATCATGAGTTTGAATGAGGGAATGACAGTGACCTGCCTCACTATTGCAGTCACCTTGATACTGGAATTGTTCCGAAATCTTGAGTAGCGGCCACTGTTCCGCACTTGGATACCGCAACAAATCGCACCTAAAAATTGAATAAAAGCAATCTTTCATAAAGATCGTGATTCTTAGGTGGCAGCATACTGTATTCAAAAACTCTTACCATCGAAAGTATAATACATAACCACCGGGCCTTCTTGCTGAATTTATACATCCGCCAGGCATAAAATAACTGGGCAATGCAGCCAACTACCGTTATCTTAGTAACTCAATGTGTAAGGTGAGTGAAAAGGTACGGACCAAATCCAGACATAACAGGAATGGTGAACCATGCCGTATCGACCTCATCCAGCCCCACAAGGTCCCCAAACTCGTAACAGAACGTGTAGAAAGTGTAATAGATGTTCATAGCAGTCTGAACAGTCTCGGTCACCCAGAGAAGATATACAACCGTCTTCGACACCAGATTATCTCTTGGAAATGAGATGTAATATATGTCTTTGGATGTGGTGAGTAAAGGACAGTCAAGAACGTGCAATCCATGATGATAGGTTGTGGCACTGACAGACTTGATCGCACAGAATGCCATATAAGACGAGACTCAGGAAGCAGCCGATCAGCTATGAGAAAAACTGAGCGACCGCCGTTGTCTGGTATACAAGATTGAAGCTGTACCAGGGGACCTGTTCTGAGGTTTTAGAATCAGTACGGAGATAACTCTGAGAACGAGAACATTACCGACAATTTATATACCTCTGAGGGTGCTACACCAGCCTCTACGGCCAGAGTACTATTCGACGACGGCATCGAGGAGTGTAGAGCAGCCACAAAATTTCCCACCACTATACTACGCTTAAGTAGCTCCAGGTCTACGCTCAAAGTGCGGCCGTGCCACGAATGAACAGTGTGCACGTAGGAAAATCGGCATTTCGATTGTCTACATCGCCCCTTAATCAGTTCATTCAAAATTGAATGCTATGTACACCATTGCATTCCCCGTAAGTCTATTGGAATACATGTTATCTGGGAATTGGAAGGTAAGTGCAAAGCTCAATAAATTGCAGAATTAAATAAATGAGTACTTTTGGCTCTCGGAGGTCAATCGGTGACGGTAGTGGTCGAAGCGTGAAACTGAGTCCAGAAAAGTCATCATCGGACGTGTCGCGGCACTCGGTGTATCCGGGCCCGAAGAAGCCGCGGACGCTCTTACTAGTTTCCCATGTTTTTCGCGTGTGCCAGCACAAGGTGCGTCAAGTCAAAGACGTCTTTCTGATTTCAGTTCTTTCATTGACGATGGGTCTTGACAATCTGTAATTCCTTTCGCTGGAAGCATGTTTTCTTCCGTTTTCGATTAGCCCTTGATAGTTAAGAGATGGGTGCAATGGTACACAGCGGCGATTAGTGTCTGTTGACAAGACTCTGAAGGGATTTGAGTGAGGCACGCTGTAGCTTTCAATTAATGACATGCTTAAAAACCGCTTGATTTACCGTGTCCACCGAGGTCCACCGTCATGGGAAACTGCACTGGCTACGGTTGTCCCTGGCAATATATCTGTCGGCGGCGATCTTCAGTACTGAATTGTGCAGATGTATTCTTGTACCTTCTGGCATTATCGATGAAATCTGATTTGTCGGTAAGATTCTCGTAAAAAATTGTAGAACTGCTACAGGAGGTATATTGAATCGGCTACCATTCGAACACAGTTTATTGTTACCGTGGGCTGTATTCATCCGTCAGATCAGGGAGTCATGCCTGGCACATTCTTCGTGTAGTGTCAAGAACCAAGACCGTCAGATATGATATCAGACAATTCGATGTCACCTGTATACAACTCATCCGTAGAACAACGTCGATATGGTTGTCTCTGCTTAAGAATGATTAGCATGATACGGTTGCTCAGAATGGAATGGAGGTTGATCTGAAAAGAACCGAGGAAGGGCATTATGCCAGGAGCCCTCATGGGGACAAGGATATTGGCAAGAGTAATGAGGAGGAGGCATCCATAGAAGAATATCCCAGAGACATAAAGCTCTTTGAGAAACGGATGGGATGATCGGCGGAGGTGCTGTACACCCTTAAAGAGTGTGAGCGAAGCAATGATTGTCTCTGAAACGAGCACGGGGATGTAGAGTAACTGTGCCATGTTCGAAGGGTGACCTGACAAGCAGGCAGCATGATCGAACGGTCTAACGACTGCAAATCAGACAGTATTGAGTTCTCGGTTATCGCAGATGACAAGCAACCCACATTGACTCGTCTTGAGCTGTATACCAAGGCCGACTATCCCCGGTATAAAACAGAAGATCCCAATCCCGATAAAACTCCATAATACCACCCCGTTTTTATTCCATATTGCATAGGTGCGGATCATGAGGATCACCTGCGACATAAAAATCCCAAGTGCTGCTAGTAGGCCTACAGCGTAAGAGAGCTGGCGGCACTGGGCAGCGCTGGGTTCATGCAGGAGCCAGTTAATGATGATCGCCGCATGGATCAAGGGCAAGTAGCGATTCAGTGCGAACAACAGTAAGAGTGGATGTACGGGTCGAGGAAGCCACACATAATTAATTTCAGTGGGGAGAAGGAGGAGGAGGTCATAGAGGAGCACGGTCACACTCGCAAAGAAAGAGTATAGTGAGAAAGAGTTCGAGAATGTCTATATAGAAAGCAACTTAAAAAAGGGCGTTGACTGTAAAGCAGATGAGGAAAACACTCACCGTTGAGGGCATCCTCAGATCACTGGTCAAATGAGAGAGTACGCGCTTAAAAGATGGACAGCGAGGAACGACAGTCTGACACTGATCCTTTTAGTGGTTGTGGCCCTGAGGCTTTACAGACGACGATTTCGAACATGCTAGAACTCAATATCAGCATTTCATGAGTACCAAGTGGTGTGTTACAACAAGGTGGATGGAATCAGAATGGTTCGGAAACAAATGTGTTTCGTGACCGCAGCTAAAGTCTTAGGTACTAGGAACGCCTAGGGTCCCCTGGTCGTAGTCAAGACCTAAATGATGCGAGACCAAAGATTCGCTCATCCCGAAGCGGTCATCGCCATCTCCTGTCAGTGCGTCAACCCATATCTGCATTTGTTCGTAATGTTTTAGTCTTGAGCAGTGAGCCATAAACATTAGTTTCTTTACTCACATATAGGATATGGCAACATCGATGCATGCTGCGCCTTGCAATAGTTGCCGATGTTCTGGTAAAGAGTTAATGGATGATTCGCAACTGACATACTCGCAGGTCAGTCATCCCGGAGGAATTAGGACATACATTCTCTCTGCGACCTGATCATAAAACGATGGACCACATGCTTCGCAAAAACACCTGACTAGCATGGCAGTAGAACCCACCAATGTGAAACGGGATCGCTCGTCGCCCTATGTCAACATTGCAAAGATGCCTGAGCCATTGAACAGTTCCACGTAATTTGGACGGTGTCGGGAGCGAACATGTAGAGAATTGAGAAGTATTTCGGGGACCTTAAAAATGGACGATCAGTTGGTATAACACACAGGCGATGGTAGGTGTGTGTACACACTATTTCTGTGTGGTTGATGAGTATCCACAATGTACAGCTATATCTACCGAGAGTTAGTAAAACCTTCAAATCTTGGCTTCAATGTTCCCAGCGAGTGTGGATCTATTGCATACAACATTAGATTTGTGCTCGGATGAACCTAAATCCCAGCTCTCAAAGTCTTCTTGTTACTGACAAGATCATAGCGATGGGCAGGCCTACTGGTTCTGACTCCTGAGATCGTTTTAAGCCAGGATAATGATGAAATCTATACCAACCGAGTGATTGATAGGCAGGATACGTCAGTTCAAGAGGATACCGGACCCGAGTCTTGACATACACACCTAGGTACACTTCAGAAAATGAGCCTCATTCACTTCAGGGCGTAGAAGCATCAGTGAGTCGTCGTGACTCGTGAAGAAAGGATGTCGGAAGGACGACGATGACGAAGTCTTTGAGAAGGATCCAGTTTAGGTCTCGGCGAAAATCAGCAGCAAGAAAACTAGTGCCACATCGGAAAGACAAAAGGCTAGCACCGTTGTATACCATTACCCTGGAAGGACCGTCGCCCCGCCTTCGTGGGAATAATTCTGAAAATGGTGTATTCATGACTAATGTTTATATAAACCTCAACGCCAGTACTTATAATGATCTGTTCTCCGCGTCCAATGTCCCGAGCAAGTTCTGCCATGTTGTCAAATTGAGAAGATCACAATCGCCACAAGTACATGATGACTCAACTTCTACGTTTGGACCATAACCAGGGAGGGGTGGACGGTAATGGCTCGTTGTCCCAATCGCACCCGTCTCCCAATTGCTGCGATACAATCTCAGGTTGGCTCCACCTGTCAGGCCGACAATGAGGTCGACGGCCACGTTCACATCATCTCTGTCGAGGGACTGGCTGTCTAATTTGAGGATTTTGGGTGCGGAACGAGACAAGGATGGTCGCTGCTTTACGTAGTGGTCATGATGCTGGCGGGCCATCCATTGTGCGGATGATTTTTCGGCGAGATTAGCGAGAGTTTACTGGAAGCAAGGACATACATGATGACCGGGAACAGGGCCTCTCCTTTGGCGTTACGAATAACGCACCAAGTACGAAGTGGACCAATTCATCTACTCCAGTTTAAAGTGGTGTCTCGTAACATTTAGTCGTGTATATTCTTTTCCATCTGGGTGTCCATGTTCTGATCATTCTGTAGCATACTCCATCTCTCAATGCTACCGTTGCCTTCCAGTCTGCCTTCATCTTGCGGTCGTCCAATATGTACCACTAACCTGACGGACTGCATTCGTCTATGCGATGAAAATAGGAAAATATCTGTCATTTTCCTCTGCAATCTCCTCGTTCTACTCTTCCATACTTTCCCCGTGCGATATCGCCCATCTTCTACCTTGGCCTTGTATATGTTATTTCTGGCAGCATTCACCCTCAGGCGCCTCTTCGGTACGATGCTCAGACGTGCGCCGAAAAGACTATGTACAAATGCCGTCAGTGGAACTCGCTTTTGTCATGGATATTGTCAAGCCGCAAGAAGGAACACAAAGGGGAAGGACATGCTATGCTGGCGGTACGTCTGCTTCTATTTTCCTGGTTGTCGTATCGCACGGTCTTATAATCACCACTCACCACTATTCCAAATGGATCTTGTCCTGGATGATCACAAGCTTGAACGCAATAAAGCGGGCCTTGGTTTTCCTTCGAATTATGATCTCTCCGCAAAATTTAACTTGTCCTTTTCTGATAGCATTACATAGACCGTAAGAATAGGAATTGGAAACAGGTAGACTGACACATCCTCCAATTCGACTGATATTTATATTCGTTGTTATAGTCACTTTTGGCTATCCAATTCAAACGAGACAGACGAGCATCTAGCCCGTTCTTGGACTTCAAATTTGTCTATGTAAGTCGTAATTGGTGGTCGTATTCCCACCCTTATCTTTACAAAGCTTGTGCCTTCAGATTGACAGAAGCAGTCGATGTAGCTGCTTGTATTGTGTCTTTATACTCATCACAGTAGTGCTTTCGAGTTTTCTCGATGTTGACCGAACAAAACGGCGCGCCGCTTTCCACATCTACCATATGCCGCTGCGTGCCATCGTATTGGCATGGAACCTTGAAGACTAAGGCTAGTGCTCTGCCTCCTGATTAGCTCTTGTACCAAGGCTTCCAATGGCGATTTGGCTTGGCGAGACACAAGTCGTTTATCCTCCTCAACTATAGGAGCGAGCGACCGTCCGTTTCAGCAAATGCTCGTTGCGCGGAAACTGGGAATAATCGGTACCCAGGGCAATGACACGGAAGATCAGAGAAAACTACATGTGTGTTTTTTATTAGCAATTTTCGGTGACATTCGTGTTTTCTCCTTAGACTATGACCCCCTCGGCTAATAACGCAAACTATATTCGCCCTCGTCGCTCTCGTGTGAGATGTTCAGCATGAATACCATTCCTATCGCCGTCGACGATCTCCTCTGGGATAGTAATGTGATGCTTGCTTCTGCCATTTCCGCGCATTCCGGGGACGTCAAAAGCGGGAAGCGGCGGTCAAGTTGACAGTTCCCATGGACATGATGGCGAGAGATTGGTCTCGAAATGGGAATGTGTGGTGTAGCGAAAGATGTAGGAAAATACTGCCGGATTTTCTATGCAAGTCGCGGTGTTAGGTAAATATTCAAGTTCGACGGGAATTATACGCGTCAATATGAATTATAATTTTATAAAATTCGTAGAAGTACTAATGATAACTCGTGGACATAACGGAATGCCATGCCAGTCATTTCGGCTGTATACATTTCATAAGAATTTATAAGTGCTTAGGCGAAAGTCTGACCTTTGCGCCCAACACATCCGTCAGTCAGCCGGAGTTTAAATAATTGCTGTCGAGCGGGCCAATAGCCTTCTCCTAGTCATCGTTTCCTTGCGAGAACTTCGGCCGCAGAGAGGAATCTGCATTTGTGTTGGTTTCTGTATCATGAAGCTCGATATTCAATCCGCCAATTGATAAATCAAAAGAGTCAAACGCATGAAGGGTTGCTATGTCTTCTCTTCCTCCGCGAATTCGTCTTGTCATACGACTACTGCAGACAGCAAGGACTATGTTCGAATATACCTTTACTAAGCAGTTCGCAGGAACAGTGTAGTGGTTGTTATCGTGTGAGGCAAGATAGAGAACCATATCCAGGATAGCAAACACAGCTGGACAGGTGGTACATGAGCCAGTGTAACGTCATTTGAATTCCTAGTATATGACCAACCTGTTACTGTCCCGGTTTCAATCGACAGTCTCATTAGCCTGGAAAGAAGTACCCGAGTAGATTTGAGACCGGTCTGAGCTCGACATAACTATAGGTGACAAGGTTTAGTCAAGGCCTAAGTGTTATGCCCCTCCTTCGCTTACAAGGCAGGTCATACACAAAGCAATTGCGCCATCACACAAAACACTCCCGCCCAACCAGAGCTGGGAATCGTAAATAATTGAATGGAGAAACGACGACGACCTGCTCACTATTGCAGTTACCTTGACCCCGAAACTGTTCTGTAGATTTGAGTAGTGTCCACCGTTCCGCACTTGAATGCCGCAACAAATCGCGGCCGAAAATTGGATAAAAGCGATCTTTGATGGAGATCGTGACTCTTAGGGGGTAGCATGCTGCTTTTGAAAAATCTTACCACCGAAAGGGTAATACATAACCATCGGGCCTTCTTGCTGAACATATACATCCGCCAGGCATAAAATAGTTGAGCGATGCAGCCAACTACCGTTATTCAGTAACTCAAAGCATAAAAACGAGTGAAAAAAAGTACGCACCAAATCTAGACATGACAGGAATGGTGAACCATGTCGTGGAAACGTCATCCAGTCCTCCAAGATTCCCAAACTCGTAACAGAACGTGTCGAAAGTGTAATAGATGGTGACAGCAGTCTGAGCAGTCTCGGTCACCCAGAGAAGGTATACGATCGTCTTTGACGCCAGATTATCCCTTGGAAATGAGATGTAGTAAATGTCTTTGATTGTGGTGAGTAAAGGGCAGTTAAGAAGGTACGGATAATGATAAGATCACTAACAAACTTGATCGCACAGAATGCCATATAAGACAAGACTCAGGAAGCAGCCGATCAACTATAAGAAAAACTGAGCAACCACCCGGTTTCTAATACATAAGATTGGAGCTGTACCAGAGGACCCGTTCTGAGGTTTTGAATTCAGTACAGTGAGCACTCTGAGAACGAGAATGTTACCGACAACTTGTATAAATCTGAGGGTGCTACACCAGTATCTTCGGCCAGCGTACCATTGAACGGCGGCATCGAGGAGTGTAGAGTAGCCACAAAATCTCCCGTCGCTACACGTTTAAGTAGCTCTAGGTCTATGCTTAAAGTGCGGCCGACTGTCATGTTGCGTCGGAACATGCGGTCCTGCCAAAAACGAAAACTGCGCCCAGGAAAACCAGCGTGGAGTCCTTTCAATTGTTTACGCCAACCCTTGATGAATTCAGTTAGAATTCAGTTCTACCTGCATCATTGCCTCCGGAAATCTATTGAGATACGTCTTCTCTGGGTATTGGAAGGTTATGTGCCAAGCTTTTAAAATTACAGAATGAAATAAACGAGTTTTCTTGCCTCGCCGAGGACAATCGGCGATGATGATGGTCGAAGCGTGAGGCAGCGAGCACACCGAGTCCAGAAAAGGCAATATCGACAGAAGACGCATTGGTCGCGTCGGAGTTACAGATTCGTCCCTCCTAGCTCCTAGACTGACAGACGACATACCTGATGATAAAGGGAACAACGGCATGTATGCAGTCGCGGATGCACTCGGTGTATCCGAGGGACGTGCTCTTCCTACTAGTCTTCGTATCCCCCACTGGCAGTACAAGGTAGTTCTTAACTTAAGACTCCAAGGTATCGTTCTGATTCCAAATCACATTTACAATGAGTCCTGACAATGTGTAATCCCAGTCTGTTGGGCAGGAATTTTCTCCCTTCTCGATATCAGCTAAAGTAGCAGAAGATACTTACCCACGGTGCAACTGTCTAGGCAGCGGCCATCACAGGCCACTGAAGAGACTCCCCGAAGGGAATTTGAGTGAGGCACGCTGTTCGATATTCAATGTTTGTTGAGCTTATATTTCTCCCGGTTAGCTTTCTGATCGTTCAATTACTGTCATACTTAAACTCGCTTGATTTACCGTGTCCACCGAGGTCCACCATCATGAGAAAACCACACTGGCAACGGTTGTCCCTGGCAATATATCTGTCGACGGCGAGCTTCAGCAATGTATGGTTTGAATCTATTATTGCACCTTCTGGCATAGTCGATGAATCTGATTTGTCAGAGACGTTCTCGTAAAATATGGCATTCTTTAAACGTTGCAGGCAGTACATTGAATCGGCTACCGCTCCAACGCCTTTTAATTCCTCCGTTGGCTGAATTTTTCGGTCGGGTCAGGATCTTATTCTTGGTATATTTTTTGCTTCATTTTCAGATCCCGGACCACCAGAAGTGACATCAGACAATTCGAGGACACTCGAGTACAGCTCTTCCGTACGATTGTGTCGATGTATCCACCTCTGTGTGAGAATGAGTAGCAAGATGCGGTTACTCAGGATGGAATGGATGATACTTTGGAAAGCACCGAGGAAGAGTGCGATACCGGGAACCCACATGGGGAGAAGGATATTTGCGAGAGTAATGAAGAGGATAGACGCGTAGAAGAACATCCCAGAGACATAAAGCTCTTTGATAAACGGATGGGATGACCGGCGGAGGTGTTGTACGCCCTTGAAGAGCGTGAGCAAAGCAATGATCGTCTCTGAAACGATCACAGGGATGTAAAGCAGTTTTGTCGCATCTGAAGAGGGTCTCAAGCAGTCAGGATGGTTGGACGGTCCGGCGACTGTGAGTCAAAAGGTATTGAGTTCTCAGCTATCTTTGAACGTGAGGAATGCAAGCAACCTACATTGAATTGTCCTGAGATGGAAGCCAAGGCCGATTACCTCCGGTATAAAACAGAAGATTCCGATCCCGATAAAACACCAAAATATCGCCCCTATGTCTATCCCATATCGCGTACGTGCGGACCATGAGAATCACCTGTGATGCAAAGATACAAACGGCTGCGAGTGGGGTTGTGATAAAGGAAAGTAGACGGCACTGGGCGGCACTGGACTCGTGCAGGATCCAGTGTATGGTCATCGCCGCATCGATCAAGGGCAAATACCGGTTCAATGTGAACAGCAGTAGGAGTGGATGTACGGGTCGAGGAAGCCACACATAATCCATCTCAGTGGGGAGAAGGAGGAGCAGGTCATAGAGGAGCACAGTTATGCTCGCAATAAAAGAGTACGTTGAGAAGGAATTCGGGGATGTCTGTACGGAAGTTTAAGGACATGGCTGAATACAGCAGATGAGGGAAAACTAACCGTTAAGGACATCCTCAGATCGAGACAGTTGAGAGAAAATTTTGGCTAGTTATCGCCGGTTCTCAGATCTGCTTCAATATGTATAAATGAGAGAGTGCGCATGGACGATAGAGAGCGAACAACGTGCGATCTTATGCTGGTCCTTTTAGCGCTTACGGCCCTGAGACTTTACACACGACGGCCTCGGACATGCAGGAACTCAAAATTAGCATTCCTTGAGTACCGAGTGGTGTGCTGCTCCAAGAAAAATCGAATCAAGATGATTCAGAAACAATTTTTTTGGCGACCACGATGCGAGTCTTGGGTGCTAGGAACGTCCAGGGTATGGTCTTAGTCAGGACTCAGATGACTCGGGAACAAAATTTTCCCTCACCCCGAAGAGGTCATCACTATTTTCCGTCTTTTAATTTCCAGAGCAACGGCAACTGCGGCAAGGCACAACATACGTGTATGTCGCGTAACTCCACCTTATATATACGAGTGAGCGAGAGGGACTAATGTATATGACTCACTGCACGAAACCGAAACGTTACGAGTAGATGGTCATGCAGAAATACCACGTTGGCAAGCGATTCGCAGTGCTAAGATACTCGCAGTTTAATCGACTTAGAGGACGGACAAGACATAAAAAAATGGAGCAGAAACGGATTTAAAAAACGAATGACTCATATTCTCTGGGTAATTCTCCCTGAGCCTACAGAACAATTAGTATTGAATGCGAAGATATTATTTTCTTGGCCTGACTGACCACATGGTCTGCAGACACAACTTCGCTGCGTAGTAAAGAGTCGATAAAGAAAGCTTTGTTAATCAATGGATCATAACGGATGTGAATCTGTTTTATACATCGTTAGAACTGAACTTCGACGAGAGATGGGACTTTGGTTTAAATAGCGCTGCCCTGGGCTTGAACGTTTGAATGGTCATATGCCCTCTTCAGGACATCTTGGAAAAATGAGATTTGATGAGTCACTCTACTGTCTGAAGATTGTGCAAGGACGTTGAGTTCGTGAGATGAAGAGGTGGGATTGGATCTCGGCACCAAGCAGCAGTCGCGATGGGACTAACGCCGTGTCAGAACAACAATATATAGGATCACTCAGTCGGGAGATGAAGTTCTCACGCTCCGACCACCATCAGCAAAACACGAAAAACGTCTAACTCGTTGCCCACGTTCACCACTTAATGCGTCACCCACCGGAACCAACGGAGCCTCCACAGAGAACCTCACGCAACCACCTGGGATGGACAGGATCCTGAAGAAAAGTCGGACATTGGACATATGCCCACGAACCAAAGGACGAAATACACACGTACGCATGCTCCACAACCACACACACCACAGCCAGCAGGCAAAATTCGAACGACAAGATGCGAGCCCCCGAATAGCTGTCAACTTTGTCGTCGACCTACCGACAGAATACCCTTCAAGGAGTTCCGCACAGCCTTCAACGAGCACTTCGCCAGCAAGAACCACGAACTGGAGTTTCTCCATGCCCAATTCACAGGAGTACAATGCACCCGTTATAACAGTCTCCTTCTCACCCTAGTCAACGGCAGAGATGTGGACGAATCCTTAGCATCCCGAGTCTCAAGTCCATTCTACAAACGATTTTCGGTCTGAATAGCATGCATATCTCAGACTGCAGTGCACTGTGATAGACCATGGCTGAGGCTAGTTATTGGTCGGATCTCTTGCCAGGACACGGCCTGATGGAGAATGTCACCAAAGAACCCATCTCATATAACGACGACCTCATTCGTACCGCGATGAGCGGGAGTGTACCTCAAGCAGCCATCATGCGCTTCTTTACCCCCGGTGAGCAACTCAAGGGGGACGTGACCCATGCTTCCTTGTGCATCACACTCGACAATAGAGCCTATGCCCGTTGAGCCCCAGGGTCACACGCCTTCTTATATGGTCGCCACCGTAGGATGACCTGGTATAAACCTTGATACTCAAGTCACAATACATCCAGCAATTCGAAACCTATACATTAAAGGTCTGAACATCCTCTTACATACCTAGTGTAGCTACAAGGGCCCGCTTGCCTTGAGCAAGGGACACCACGTCTTTGTACATTGATTACGGTAGTGGCATAGAAATATGAAATCATGAAAGAAAAGTATCTCTGTCTTGACAAATGAATCCTAGGAAGGGAAAGAAGAATCGAGGACCCTGGCAACTGCCGCTTCTGGATTTATGTTCAAGGGAAAGAGCGTGTGTTGTTTACTACGCCAAACAAAGGTTCTTCCTTGATTCAATGTTCACTATTCAACGACGGTGCATGAGCATTGGGTCCAATAGTAAATACTATGTCAAATAAGTCCTGAATTCGAGTCCCATTTTCCGTGTGGCACTCCAGCATTCGAAATGGACCTCAATATAGCTATATGTTAGTCTTTTTCCGCTTTTTACTACCTTCCACTGATGGACCCTGACCTAGCTGAAAACATTGCTACGGATATTCTCTTCAACACTGATCTTCTGGCTGTAATCTGCAAAGATCTCTGGGACACTGTGAAGACGGATGGTTGTCCTGTGTCGCCCAGCGGCGCTCGCATCCACCCCCTTCTATCTCTCGCTTTGACTTGTAAGGCTGTGTCATCGCTTGCGCTCGACACGCTATAGGGAGATACTCAAACGTACGGGTTCCAACCGGTCCTACGAATTTTTCCGTCTGCGTCTTCCGCGAATTTGCAGGTTGGTATTCAGTATGCATTCACAGCCCAGTGATTCTCATTTTGTTTTTTCCCTAGGTACTACCGGAAGATATTCTTGACCAGACATGGATTTGGTTCCGACAGTATGCAAGTCGTGTTCGAAGCATCACTTTTGATCGCACCAGTTGTGCTCGTTTCTCTTCCTCCGTCTTTCTTCGTCTCGTCGAGTATCAGAGTCCCGTCTTTCCCAAGCTACAGCGTCTGAGAAGTGACGTGTCCTTTGCGGCCTCTCCTTCCATCCTTCTCTTCCTCCCCGCAAAAATGCTGAACGAGATACAATTGACATTCAACCCTTCGACGGATCTCACAACGTCGTCAGCATGTATTCGGGTCATCAAATGGCAGGTCCCTTCCTTGCAAACACTCCACATCTGTTGTCCAGAGTTCGACAATGGCCAGTATCAGGCTACTCCATTTACCAGTCTGTGCACCATTGCCAATCTTGCAGGCTTCAAAGATCTGCGCTCTTTGACCATCAAATCCCACTTTGTGGACTACGATGCTATTGTACAGCTCTCCGCATTCGACAACCTCGAAGTCCTTTGCGTCAAAACAACGTCGAATGTGCCTAGTGACAATCGTCAAACCCAGGATGGCTTCCCTTCCCTCAAATCTCTCCATATCAGCGCCAAAGTATCGGAGATGCCGCGTATTCTCCGGCTTATCCGTCAAGGTACATTGGAGATGCTCGCTTTTGTCGATACCTCCAACGAGGCATTCCCCACCAACTCAGAGTTCATGATGGACTTTCACCGTGAACTGATTGTGCGCTTTCCGCTTCGCAATCTCTCCCTGACCTACTACCGAACAGGACAGCTCGATAAAACACTTTGGGCTTCCTCGAGAGCAGGTTTCGAACCGCTGTATGAATTGCCCAGATTACGCTCCATCCATTTTGTGGGCGAGTTGGCAATGGACGATGAGACTATCAAGACCTCTCTCGCGCCATCATGGCCTCATATCGAGTCGATCTCGATTCCTCATCTGTCTGGAGATCTTCCTTCGTATGTGGTATTGTCAGTCTTGGCGAACTGTTGTCCAAGGCTCGTGTCGCTGGACATACCTATCATATTTCCCGATGACGGGGTACTTTCTGCGGTAGAGGTGCTTTCACATCGGCTACAGACATTCAAGTCGGTGAACACGACAGCGAAAAAGCCGTCTCTCATCGCAAGATTCTTGGATAGAATCTTTCCATTCTTGGTGCGCGTTGAGGGAGGGTCGGGTTGGACTGAGGTTGATTCGATCCTTCGGGAGGTGTGTCAACCGATTCGATGGGACCAGCATCAGAGGGAGTGGGGGCACCGATGATACTTATATATGATGAGCAAGGGAAGTAGACAAGATCATATATGAGGAAGAACCTATGCAGTTTACGGATGCAAGCTTCAAAGTGAATGATGCCTTCTTCCCCCGATGGCATTTCATCGTCGCCATTAGTGAAAGTAGGGTCAGAGGATGGCCACCCGTCCGCCCAAGGTATGCTCGCAAGGCTTCAAGGGCATGCTCGTTGCTTGGAAGAAGGCATGGTGATTATCATACACTAAGCCCAAAATGCAAGAGATACGTGCGACGTTTTTATTCCTTATTGGCGTCTATATATAAACACTTTAAGACGGCTGACAGGGAGGGTGATTGCCACATGTATGGCACACAAAAGCTGTTTAATGTTAAAACGTTGATTGTTGAAGTCTGTTGAGTTTCGATCGCGTCCTGCACGTGACTCGATTCTATATAAGCGTGGGATCCAGGCAGCTGCCTTCTTGTCTTTTTACTCCATCATCAAATCTCGACTTCGCTCTACAAGCAGAGCCGTCTCCCTCAGAAAGAACATCTATCACCTCACAAGCTTATATCAACAATGTCTGGACGTGGTAAAGGTGGAAAGGTGCGATCTAGTGGTGTTCATGCTACCTCTTGTGTACTGACGACGGCCTCAGGGACTCGGAAAGGGCGGTGCCAAACGCCACCGTAAGATCCTTCGTGACAACATCCAAGGTAAGGCGATTCTACTATCCAAGTGTCATATTTTCTTAATGGTTATCTAGGTATTACCAAACCCGCTATTCGTCGTCTTGCCCGCCGTGGGGGAGTTAAGCGTATCTCTGGTCTTATCTATGAGGAGACCCGTGGGGTCTTGAAAATCTTCCTTGAAAACGTCATCCGAGACTCTGTCACATACACCGAACACGCTAAGGTGTGTTACTCTGCCTGTTAGCCAATGTGTTATGCTCACGAGAACGTCGATATAGCGCAAGACAGTAACTGCGCTTGATGTCGTCTACGCCCTGAAGCGCTCTGGGCGTACTTTGTATGGTTTCGGCGCCTAAACTATATCCATTTCAGTGAGTTGTTCTTTTTATATTATAATCTGTTTATCGTGAACTGTTCTTGCCAGGTCCGTTGTAATTTATGTCTACTCTCGATTTGTAACACGATGTAATATGCCTGGATTTGTTTAATCATGCAATTTCGAACATCCATAAATGGGATCCGTAGATAACATCTTCGTGAACTAGGTATACAATCTCTAATGGTGAAGAAGTCATCATTGCGAGTTGTTGTATCCGCTGTAAATAAGGACCAGGACGACGGCAGTGGGTGCCCTGAAGCTGTTTTGCAGTGCGAGCGCACATGGGCAGTACATAAGATGCTGACTAAGTAAATGAGGTCTTCAGTCACAAACAGCATCGCCAGCTGTGTTGGACCGGCTCGCATCTTGACGATAGGACCTGCCGCACATTGTTCGCAATTTGGCGACTATCGCTAGCTATCCCATTCTCCCTCTTAGACATAACGCGACTATAGTTATCGGACACGGCGGGTGCCCACTGACAGGCTTTACACTGCTGCTTTCAATCTGATATGAATGCTAGGCATAAATAAGCACTGCAAGTAGCACGGAAAACACGTGCAGGTACCTTTCTTCCCCTCCATTCTCTAGCTTCAAGATGGATATTATCAATGCTTTTCTCTCTGAAAAAACAGTTCTGGTAGCTGCATTAGCAAAGCAACTATACGGGAGAATAATAAGTGAGCCCATGCTTATATACCACAACCAGGTACTTCGAATCTTACCGTTACGAATGCATCAGCGTGGATCTTCCGTACAGGCCAAGCAGGTGGCAGTAAGCGTTCGATTGGATTTGAAGTGACCAAGTAATTTGTTGGAATAACTATCCACGCTTACTGTCTAATTGTTCGCTGTAGTATGCATTCCAACGGCGATTCACATTCATCTATCAATGAACAGACAGATGTTCTCCAGAAGTCCACTTCCCAGATTCATAGCGTCGCCGAAGACAGAAACGATGGGGTGCCTCGGATGCATACAGTTTTATCTGTTCCAGTCGCTGATTTAGCGGGAACCACGATAAGCATTGACTTACTTGCGGTGCCACGCAACTTTCGCTTGGTCAATTGTGCTGCCTTTATCGATTTGAACGAGCTGCAAATTATCGAATTTCCAGATCTCTCGTTTGAGACCCCCATGACGTCTTACAATTCACTACCCTCTTTTGCCGCCATTTCTTACCCTTGGCGCGATCTCCAGCTTCCGCCCGGGACCAAAATTCCCTCTTTTTCCGTCAACGGCGCTACCCATGCTGACAACATCTCGATCGATGTCCTCCGCACTGCCTGCATCGCCACTCGCAAGCTTTCTTCTTGCGTCTATCTCTGGCTTGACCGGCTCTGCATTCTCCAAACGAGTAAGGCAGACAAAAACTGGCAGATACAGCGAATGTATCGCATCTATTCTGCATGCGACCTCTGTCTTGTCCTGCCTGGCGGTTTAGTTAGGCTCTCAGGACTCGCAGAACCAACTTTATGGGCTGATCGGGCTTGGACGCTTCAAGAGGCGTCCGCTCCAGGCAAAGAAAAGGTGAAGTGCCTGTTCAAATTCACGCACGCATCATTTCAAGACTTTCTTGATGAGGAATGTCCCGAAGGGAACAAGCATGGTTTTGACCTTACGAGGCTATCTGAAGTCGTTGAAACTGTCGTTGAAGCGGGACATTCAGCGGCTTGCGAGATGTCGTTGTTATGCTTCCGGGTTTGGATTGGCGTTGGCGGGTTCAAAGTCGATGAGCCGGATATATGGGAGCAACGTGACAAGTTCCCGCTGAGAATCATAACCCCTGAAGTGGCGGAGCTGCTACGGTTTCCACTGAATTTCGGGACTAGGCAATCATTATCTGCCCTTTGGGCCCTGGCATACACTCGTTCATCGTCGCGTCCTGTTGACATGGTGTTCAGCCTCATGGACTTGTTGGGCGTCAATTTAAATGTCGACGAATTCCTACCAGAGGAAAGGACGAAGGCGACTATCAGGCTGATACAAGAGGTCATGAAATTGTGCGGTGGGAGGGCTATATGGCTGTATATCGCACCTTGGGTCAAGCCATCGCGGGAGATCTCTACGCTTCCGGAGATGCCTGAGACAAGCGAGAGTGGGCGCGCATATTTTTCTACAAGTACAGGTAAAGTGCTCGCCATTGATGCCATTTGCGCCGAGGAGCGTTGGCGAGCCGGAGGTTTACCGAATCCGACGCCGAAGGGCGAGATGACGGATTCCGGCTACTTCGTATTTTCGACCAAGGCTGCGTTGGTCAGTATCGTTCAAGCTCAAGACTCGGAGAGTCCGGGAAAGATGGCTGGGAGATTGACGAGTACGACGAAGGCTTATGATGACCGAGAGACGTGGGCAATTGTCATCGGGAGGTTGAGAAACTGGAATCGCAACCCCAAGACTTGGAAAGTCGAGCCGACGTTATATGGAGCACCGAAGCCAGAAGGCGTTTTTGAGCTGACGATGATGCTGGTAGAGAAGCACAAGTTCGGTCTGTATCATCGAGTGGGCATGGAGAGAGAAATTGATGAGCGTATTACAGCTAACTGGGATTGGAAGTACAGGGAATTCAAAGTCGGGGGTCCGGGTCGGGGGGAGCGGGTTAGATTTGGGGCATTCGCTGAAGGTCCCAAGTACTTGTAGGGCCGTCGAAACTGTGCTAAACATAATCCTGTTAGAGTTCAAGCACGGGAGGACACAAATGCTACTCGTTTAACCTACGCACGTCGGTGTGGAGGTAAGTAAACGGTAAAGAAGGAAAAGGTGTTGGAAATGGTAATGAAAGGTGGGGTACGGCCGATGGGGTTAACCGATCCCGATAACTCGTACAGCCACATACTCCAATAATTCCATCAACCGATTGTGCCGGATAGTATCATAATCGGATGTTCTCAAGTACTGGTGCATGTATATTATACGCGAAACCGTAGGGTGTGTTGTAATATACAGGGGGATGACCCGTACACGCGCAGTGTTGAGCCAATAGTATCGCACTTGGCTGAGCTCCGCAAATGCATAAGGTGTACACTCCTACTTTATACTAAAAGACTATCTTCCTAGAATCTTCCACGTTTTTTTACTTCCTTCTTCATCAGTAGGCTCAAAGCATGATGAGAGCTCAGCATAAGAGACACGTGTTATACCCGCTTTCTCGACTTAATTCCTATACTGTACGCCGCCGCAGCGGACTCTTTCTTTTATCCGTTCCCCTATACTTCACCCATCAGTATATATACCAGTAGATAGCTATCGGTAACCCCAATCATTTCACCTGTACTGTGCCGACTGAGTTCTAACTGCGTTGTTCATTTTACTCTATAGTGTACTTTATCTGAGTACAGTGATATTAAGACCTTCAGTCTGGCGAGGATTTCAAATTGAGCTCGTCGAAGCCTAGACAATGGACGACGGAGGTTGTGTAGGTTGGTGTTGAGCGTCGATCGCGTCCTGCACGTGACTCGATCCCATATAGACGTGGGATCCAAACAGCTGCCTTCTTGTCTTTTTACTCCATCGTCAAATCTCGACTTCGCTCTACAAGCAGAGCCGTCTCCCTCAGAAAGAGCATTTATCGCCTCACAAGCTTATATCAACAATGTCTGGACGTGGTAAAGGTGGAAAGGTGCGATCTAGTGGTGTTCATGCTACCTCTTGTGTACTGACGACGGCCTCAGGGACTCGGAAAGGGCGGTGCCAAACGCCACCGTAAGATCCTTCGTGACAACATCCAAGGTAAGGCGATTCTACTATCTAAATGTCATTCTCATAACGGTCGTTTAGGTATCACCAAACCCGCTATTCGTCGTCTTGCCCGCCGTGGGGGAGTTAAGCGTATCTCTGGTCTTATCTATGAGGAGACCCGTGGTGTCCTGAAAATCTTCCTTGAAAACGTCATCCGAGACTCTGTCACATACACCGAACACGCTAAGGTGTGTTACTCTGCCTGTTAGCCAATGTGTTATGCTCACGAGAACGTGGACATAGCGCAAGACAGTAACCGCGCTCGATGTGGTTTACGCCCTGAAGCGCTCTGGGCGTACTTTGTACGGTTTCGGCGCCTAAACTATGTCCATTTCAATGAGTTGTGTTCTTTTTATATTATAATTTGTTTATCGTGAACTGTTCTTGCCAGGTCCGTTGTAATTTATGTCTACTCTCGATTTGTAACACGATGTAATATGACTCAGCCTTCTGAATTTATAATTCGCAGCGGTTCCGTTGTTCTATTTCAGTACGGGTACAGTCATACACCAGTCACTTAGACCCCAAAACACTAATTGATGGCTGGAATATTTTTTTTCACAAAATGGCTAGAACATTTTTTACTCAATGAATACTAGTACAATATATTGAGTCTGAAAAAAATTGCCAAAGCTATACATAGAGAAATGATTGCTACAGAGGATGAGTTTGGTGAGTGTCCAAAAAAGGCAATCCCGGTCATCTTAGACCCCAGTCCAAAATCAGGCCACATCGTCTCTCTTCATAGGTATCATCATTGTTCAAGCTGCTATAATTGTGAACCTGCTCTGGAGATTCACTGGAGGGTTTATTGGCTGTTGGAATATGTTTTTTATTCATGAATATTGTTAACTTGATTACATTACGTAACATAATCCTAATAAGGGAATTGCTATTGATTGAAGCGAGAATGCCTCAGAACCTGGTAAAACACTTCATAAAATAAAGACCAAGTATCAAGAAAGTAATTAAATATTATAAACTATTTTTAAGAATCTTTTGAGGCCTGGAAAACTCATGGAAGATGAGTTTCGGGCCAGGGTCTAACATGACTGGGGGGGTCTAAGTGACCGGTGTATGACTGTAATATTGTTAAGTTTTCGTTGAGCGGCCAATGAATAATACTCTAGGCACTAGGTCCATGAGATGTCATTCCACGTGCATGCTAGATTGACCACGCATTCCCTTTCCCTATGGGCAAGCGCCTTCTCTGCCACCTTTTTTAGTAAGAAATGATGCCCCCCCTACCCCCCAAACTATCGCGTCCTCGAAGCCTCACGTACGCCGGGTTTTTTATTCTGCGTGTGTTACGCATGGCCTTCGTTGAATCTTGACAAGTGTACTAACGATCTGGCGCTTCGACTTATTGAGTTGGATGCGAAGAACTAATGCCAGTCCGCCTAGTATACGTGTAACTACGCGTAAAATATTCAACTGAATTGTCTCCTTGCATCTTCCCGCCAAACGATACCACTGAGTAAGGTGAACCTGATTATTCGCAGCCTAAATACGCCTCCAGACCCGCTGGAGCAACAAACATATTGCTACTCAACATTACTACTCTAGATACCTTGAATCATGAGATCCCTCACGCCATCATCGATTCATCCACCACGTCGCACCAGGTTTAAGATGAGCTGCGACTTGCACAGCGAAGTGTTCATCAGTCATAGCACCAAGGTGTCCTGAACCTTTGGCGCTCATCGCAATAGACTCCTCGTCTGTATAGAAACCACCGCGATCAATCATGGCACCTGGATCGTTGGTTACCCAGACTTTCACGGTAGTATAGAGCCTCTCGCTCTCAGCTAAAGCATCCATAAGTGAAAAGTTCTGCGTAGCAAAGGGCTGCACCTACGCGGTATCCGACCTCCCTTTTCGATGAAAGACTTGAACTTCACATACAAGCTCTCAGTGTTGGAATACACTTTGGCTTTCCAGTTTTGGATGGTTGATCGTTTGACGCCCAGCAGCTTGATTCCTGCCTGCTTCTGTTCGATAAGCCAGTCGGCGACATCGTCCATGCCGCCCTGCGATCCATAGATCGCCTGTACACCCATCGCCTTGCATATCTCATGTTGGAACCACACGATGGCGTAATGTTTGTAGCAAGTCGTGTATGGACGCTTTTGGAGCTTGCGCAGAATCAGAGCCACGTCGGCGAACTCTGTATCCCATGTGTGGCGGGGAGGTGGATTGTGGTAGCTACGTATCCAGGATGCTGTCGCTGGAGGTCGAAGTGAGGTCGAGGTATACAGAAAAGAGCGCGTCTCTGGAGGAACTACGTAAAACGCATTGTGATCTTCTTGTTTGGCCTGGAAGTATCAATATGGTATTCAGAGGTCATCTCAATGATAACTCACTGTTATTGCTGGGACTGAGGGTTGGTACGGTTGAAGGGAAGGAGACTAGATACCCACTACGTGAACGAACGTTCAAACATGTTTGTTTTCACTCACCGAAAGTCTGGGTATCTCCGCCACCGCAAAGACCACAAAGATATCGCTTTCGTCCGGGTCTATCTTCCATCGGTGGCAAGCATCGCGAGTAGCGATATGTGTAGCATTGGCAGGGCATACGTTCCAAGGACAGCCGGTTCGAACATGTGGAACCCCATTGACGTAGGTGGTATGCGTACCAAGCGGTCGAACTTCCCTCCAGCAGTCCTTGTAATACGCAGGGTAGGAGCTGGTCGAAAAGCGAATTTTTTGGTGTCGACGAGCGAAACGAAGGAAATCGGTCATCCTGGGAGAGAATGAAGTTCTCCCACCCGTGACCAGGGTCAACCACCAGTCGAATAATTGTTCTATTTCAAGAAAATCAGCACGGGTAAACGTTTGAGATTCCATCCGAAAATCCCACCCATTCGAAGTACTGCTTGGTTGTCCCGAATGCCCAGAAATTCACTCACAACCTTCTCAACCACGTAGTTGTCTTGGCTTGATTCATCTTCATCTCCGTAGAAGAGGACGACGTAAGGTTCGCTGCTGATATCATTACGTGCCCGAGAATCTCGGACCCGTTCTGAATGACTCGAAATAGACGTTGCCGACTCAGAGTCAGCATCATGATGATGGAGTCGGCTGCTAGATGCTCGGATAACCGGCACTATTGTCTCACCCAGAAAGGATTGCAAGCCATTTGCAACGGAACGCCGTAAAGACGTGCCTGCTCTTACGGCATGTAGAGAATCGACCTCACCTCTACTCCGGTCGAAGGTAGAATTGGGTGGTATGCCAGCTTCAACGAGAATCTCAGCATACGCGACAGACCCATCTTCCTCCTCGTCGTCGTCGTCATCATCAAAATGGTCGGGCCCATCCTCATCGTCGGATTCATCCTCAGACGAGCTCAGAGGCACAGACGACGGCGACGGCGAGAAAGATAGGTCGCGTTGAACTATACCTTGGCCAGGCACTGCCAGAAGAGGCCCCGAGTCATCATTCAAGAGCTGGTGAATGTACTTGACGGGCGCACGAGGCTCTGCTGAGAAGGTAAGCTAAATTTTCAGGACCGATTTTCTTACGCGCAGAACCCACCGATATCAGGAATGGCTCTCTTAGTGTATGGATCGAGACAAGAGCGTGCCTGGCGTCCTTGCGTAACCTTCCAGCTTTCATCTTTCGGCATAGCAATGGGCGACCTCAAAAAGTCAGGCTCAGTGATGGAAGAAAGAGGTCAAGTTACGATTAGGGTTGCACAGTCGTCTCGAATTTGGCTAGGGCTCTACGGCCCAGAGGTCCGAGCCGGCGTTTTTTAAGCTGTCAAGGAGACGTATGGCACATTCTGCCAGAACTTATCTTACACATATGGAGACGATTCCTGCTCCTTGTGTATCACCGTCAAGGCCGCCTAACTGTGCTTCTCACATTCAGTAGAAGCTCAGAACAGAAGTGATTCGCGAAGATGGCGGCTCAACCACTGAATCTGGAGAACAAAAGAAACACGGGTTTCGATGCTGTATCAAAAGCGGACAAAGAACGGCAAAATGTTCCCGGGAAGATTCCGAGGAGCTGAGCAGAATAGTGGTCCGTGCAGAATTAACGGGCACTTCGCATCCTGCAGGACGTCAGTGGCGAGGTGAAAGATGATAAGAACGAAAACTTCCTCTTCCGGACGATCGACACCTAGTAGTCAGTCCCACTGAGGCAGACTTTTCATCTCTTGACCAAGCAGTCAAGATTGTATCCTAGGAGTAGTCACACCAACGTCTACAGGTTTGAGCGAGCCATTAGATTCGATTATATCTATGAAAGGCAGTAGCTAAAGATACCTCGCAATCTGACTCTAGCCGAGTAAAAGAAAAATCGTGTGATAGTATACGTATACTAGAGAAAACGAAGTCGTTACCGAAAGCGCTACCTTTATAATGATTTTACAGGTATACCGGGGATCGAAAGAGGGAATAAAACTACAGGACGTGAAAACATCCAACAAATATATATGCATGATAGTGATGGTAGAATGTTTACAAACGAGGAATGCTCGTTACCCCGCTCAGACCTGGTCATGAACTTTGGTTGTCCGAGGCGCGGTTCTGTGCAAAGCGATCTGCATATGGCGGAGGTAGCTCCCGTACAATACCACCGTCGCGATGCTGTATTATCAGTTCCCCGTCGCCTGTCGAAGTGACATTCTCGCGCGTGTTGTACGATGCCGGCCGGGCTGGCCATGGATCGTACGTAGCCGCTCCGGTTGACGAAGAAGGTATAGCTGACTGTGAGCGCTGTACTGAACCAGTCGACTCGGAAACTGAGGGATCAGTTTGAGCGCTCAACCCCGCTTCTGTAGTTTTACTCGGTCGACGGATGGATGACGGGGGGAAATTGGTGAAGCCAGGCCGAACCGAGGCGGATGACGACAGCGACGGAGTTTGATACGTGCCCTCGGATCCATCTTCCATCAAGCGACGAGGATCAAAGGGCAGGGAGCCAGTGTGAGAGGTCGGGGACATCGCTACATCGGACGTGGTAGTTGTCGTATTGCTGAAAGAGGAAGATTTTGCCGAATGGGGCATGACGGGAGTATGTCCGACGAAGGCACTGATAGCCATAGTTTGGCTGCTGTTATCGGACATGGGGCTCACTGGCATATATGGGGTAACGTCAGGATCAATCTCTATGGTCGTCTTTCGCGCTCCGAGTCGTCGTCGGCGCCAGAAGAACCAGCCTGCCGTAGCAATCAGCACCAAGGCCAAGACGCCCACAACAACCCCAGCGATAAGTCCCGCCCGGTTCTTGTTTTTGTCCGCGTTTTTTTCTGCTGCTGCGGCGGCGTCTAAGGCGGTGGCGTTCCCGCTTCCACTGTTGAGCGAACCGCAATCAATATTAGTATTGCCTTGGGGGGAGTCAGTCTTGACTATACTCAGTTTGATGGCTAGCTGTGGACTTACCCGTTGGCATTATAGATGGTGTCCCCCATGCAATGGCACCGGTGCTAATTTGTTGTCAGCTGACAATATCTATCATTGGGATGATACAAACTCACACATCAGAAACAGCAGCTGTCAGGAGCAGATGAGCATTTCTGATTTGTGATAGATGAAATGAAAGATCGCACCAAACATGATTTCACCGCTCGTCGCCCGGTTGATGTATGTGTACGCATCATCATCTCCAAGCGTGCTCGCATTTGTAGTCACAGGGGAGTTAGTCTGCACGATAGAGATGTTGTAGGGGGGAACACCTCCGTGGATCCGTAGTCCCCAAGGCTGGCAAGGTTGCAAGTCCGAGGTCGTGACATTAGAAGTGACCGTAAATGAGGTATCATTTCTGTCGACGATACAGTTCGTTGACGAGCCCGCTAGAACAGCTGTAAGTCATGTACTAAATGAGAACAGAACACAACGCTTACTGCCGACCGTGAATAATTTTGGCGCTGTTCCTCCAGACGATCCATTGGCATCGATAACATTGAGTAGTATCTCCCTGCCTGATTATTCGTGTTTCAACGCCAATACGGCGCTGCAGACGTCAAAAAAATACTCACCGACGGGGTTATTGACTGTCCATGTTAGATTGCTTTCGCTGTCTCCCATCAGCGTAGTTATTACATGTCCGCCCTGCTCATAAGCCCTCATATAAAATGGTGGTACACCATGGGTATCATTGTTAGGATCGAATGGTTTGACATTAATAGTGAATTGCTGGCATGAGCCCAATGTCGATGAGACCGACTAGACAAGATGATCAGCATGAAAAAGCGAAGAAAGCGCAGATGCACATACGTTGGATTCGAAGGACCATTGAAAGACTTTCGACAGAGGTTCGGCGCGACACGGGCCCAAAAATGCCAACAGAAAGAAAAGTGCGAGAACCGGTAGCGAAAGTGAAGGTGAAAATCGAAGAAACATCCTCGCAATGCAAGGGAAAACGAAGAGACGTTCGCGGAGATGATGAAGGTAGGAGGAAGAGACAGGCACCTGGCCTCTAATGCGGCGCCACGATTAGTGAAGACCCCACCCTAGATCCTCCTGGATCTGACACGGTTTGTCTGGAGGCTATGTCAGTGCCGACTTGTTCGGGCCGCTTGGCAGATACAAAAAAAGCAGCGTGCCGAAAGTTCAACGAGCGTAATACTCCTCTTCGCGGAAGAGATGGAAGAGCAGGGGATCCTTCGAAATGCTAATAAACAAAGGTGAGTAGTGGATCAACTGATTGTTTCGAGAGGTCTACCAATGTTTTCACAATCAATGTTGCTTCTGTTTTTGATGTTAACTAGCCCCCTTCGGACCCGGCACCCCACAAAGTGATGAATATCATAATGCAGGTCGGCAACACAGATGCGTGTCCTGAATTGGGCGATCATCCCTGTCCGTCGTAGGTTGGGCGCTGTGTTACGATGTCTATCACCATCAGGGCGGTGTTTTCTATACAATCGTTGGATATGAGCGATGCATGAGGCGGTTACGGTAATTAGACAGGATTGTCAGCGTTTAGGGGCGGCCAGGTGAACTCGTGAGCGGGGGTCTGCAAACCCTTGAAAATGGTTTCAATTCATGTTCGGATCGTGAGAATAACCGCCCTGTCGATCCTCGACGCACTTTCCAGACTGCGCAGCACTGGCCGCCGTGTAATCCAGCGACTCTCTATCAGCCCTGCACTTGGGAAAGCGTAACTGGAGTCGAGGATATTTCTCACAAAAGTTATGTTTTACCAATCATTCACACATTTTCACATTCATGCCTGGTTACCGGCAAGAGTAATATATCGTTCATTGATTGCTCTACGTGCCTTACGGTTGCTCATCCGCGACTACATAGCAACAGGAACGAACCACTGGAATGACACAGACGGCAACAAAACGAAGAAAACAACTATTTAATCACTGTGTCTGTGCGCCATATCCTCTGATGCCTTCGGCAAAGTTCCACGTCGTCTCCGAGCTACGTGACTCTGAGATGGAAGTGCCTGCAGCCGTGATTTTGGCAACTTGGTACTAGTTCAATCAGGTGAGCGGTGGTATTTCACACTTGGAGACGGAACCAAGAATGTACCTTATTCAAACTCCTTGCATCTCTGTAATACAGCACTTTCATACTATCTTCAATGATCTTGAGCGCCTCCTCCTCAGTAAGGACATCTTCGTAACCCTCAACCGCTTTGCGAAGGAGGGGCTGGGCGATGTAGGAGCCATATCCAGTCGCCAGCGTTGACGCAGAGTAAGTGGTACCTAGCAAATCAACATATGCTAGAAATCTACAAATAAAGTCAGACAAGATCGGCAGAACAACGCTGATATCGTACCGTTTTCCATCTTTAAATCCACCAACAAGGAGGGAATTCCATAGAGGGTTCATCTTCGACCTCCGAGCGTACATGACTTGAGACAGGTACTCATGGATCTCAGCTGGTCCAAGGCTGTGCCCATCGGCAGCGGTGAATTCGTCGACCATGAGTTCGTCAAGCATAGTTTGGATATATTGAAAATCGGACATGTCACCGCTGGCACCAATGACGGTATAGTCTCCTACCACTTGCAAACGTTGGACGTCCTTGAAGCGGGCGAGTGAGCCATAGGAGGCTGTAATGGCGAGGTTATTGGACGGAGAATAGGATAATGAAAAGGCTGTACGCACCGAGGTTGTCAGCAGCCATCATTATTCCGTCCTTGTACTTGATGGCGAGGACACTCGTTCCTGTCACTATTGGCTGCCTGAATACAGTTAGCCTAGCGAAATATCAAAAATAAAGGCAAGAGACGTACTGTGTATGCTGAACACCGCCGGAAAATGAGGCTTTGGGTCCATTATAAGGTCGTTGAGCGATTGGGTACGTTCCATAAAGGTCAATAGCGTCGTTTCTCTAGTATGGATCATCAACATGCAGTAATAAGAAAGTATATGACAGAAACTCACTGGACGGCCCCAGTTCGTAGGGAAATGATCCATGGTGAAAGTGAGAGAATGGTTCTTGCTTGACGCGCAAGCAGGACGCGTACTTGGCTTATGTAAGCCATGTGATAAGATCCGTCAAAGATAAGATAAGATACCGAATCTTCAAGTTTAGAGGGGTGTTATATAGAACCCAATGAAATATTTAAAAAAGAGATATATCCAGCTGACTAACAAGGTTAAGACCTATCTGGGGCCTGAATATTTGAATGTTAAAAGCCTAGCCAACTCTAGCAAATCGAATAATACATAAGGTTGGTGCGTCATGTCGTACAATTAAATCCCACAGGATCTAAAACATTACTACACGAAATAGTGCGACTAGTCCCGCTGGTTGCTATGCTATCAAATCCACCGAACTGTATACCAATGCAGGGAGCGGCCCCACTGCACTGCAGCTTCGCCAGATACCCAGAAGCCACATCTCCCATAGACGATGCCCAAGTGACATCAGATATCTGGAACAGCGATGTGTCGCATCCCCCAGTAGCACCGGAGAACGATGTACACTGCGTAATGTGGGCTACCGAGTCGGTGAGATCTTGGAGGACGAAATCCCGGAATGCTTCCAAGCCAACATCAGCGCTATGCTGCATGGAATCATCTCAAACGTACTAATATTTTTGGCATATCCGAGGCCGCCACCTCCACCTAATCAAGCCAGTAATTTAATCGTGGTGGAACTGAGGAACGGTCAAATTTTCACCGACCATTCGGTGGATAGCCCTGCTGAACGCCCGTCCATGTTTTGATATATCCGGCGTACCGGGTTCCAAGGCACGTAACCCTTTCAGCGGTAACATTCTCGATCCGTTCGAACACACCGGGATATTGACCAATAGATCTATGAATCAAATTCAGTCTCCAAAGAGGCTGAAAACCTTCCGTACTTACCCAATAGCGACGCCCAGACCACCATGGAACACAGAGTCCTGAATCAAAATATTAGTTGAGTTTGCTTTCATCGAGATATTGTCGTCCCCTCCGGTAACGGTCCAATTACGAAATGTAATCCGATTTGAGAAGAACGTGTCCACACCGTCTGTATTGCGCGCCGGGGCCTGAGGGTCATCAGTGCGTGCCCTCGAAACCATAAGGGAAACTGACCGAACTGTTACTAGTGGAATTCACATAAATACCCTCCAGTAAAACTTCCTCCGAATTCTTGATAGCCATCGTCCAGAACTGTGATTGTACAAATCGGATGCCAGAAAACAGCGAATTTGAAGTATTAGTGATCACCAGGCTTATAGGCCGACCTGGCAAATTCGATACGCCGTTTGTCAAGTCGTACCTGCGCGTCCCGTCAGGAACCACGATGGTCGGCATACAAAAATTGATGCACCAAAGCTGTCCATTACCATCAAGCGTCCCCACCCCATGTCCTCGAAAGGCAACTCTATCGCCTCCGAACATCCATGCCGTGGTCATATTCTGGTAGCCCAGCGATAACCCGTTCGCGCGCCAATACGTCAGATTAGTTCCCCACTTTGGAAATTATCAGGGTCTGGCTGTAGACAAGTGGGAGCACTGACAAGCATCGTGCCGCTCAGATCGGCTGAGACGTCCCGAAGTCCAGTGGTATTCATCACTGACTCGATATGGTAGAGTTCGTCGTTTAACACGACTGTTCCGCCTTGCCCGCATCGATCAAAGGCGGAGAGGACCGCAGGAGCATCGTCGGAAGAGTCGTTGCTCGCATGGACGTGGCAGACCGCACCTCGTTGAACCACATAGCCAGCATGGGCTAGACTAGCCAAAACAATTGACAAGAAGAGTTTCATCGGAAGAATGGGAAACCATCCATGCAACACGCATGCACGGTTTTATGGTACCAGTCAGGACCCGAATTGAGCATTGGACGTCGAATGCCCATGTGAACTGACTTCCATCGTTCGCGGGCCGTCCGGATTCTCTTCAAAGAGCAAAAAGATCACAAGAACACATTCTGAGAAGAGCATCCCAGTACAGGATTACATACAAGAATGAGACTATCTAGGTCTAACACAATTATAAGTGAGTCGCCAAAAGTAGCAAAGCAATATCGCGAACATAGTCATTAACTGAAGGGCAAGATGGCAATCAATTCTTTTTGCGTTTCTTCGTATCTCTCGTGTCTCCATTGGCAGTATTCCTCTTTCCGACGTTGCTCTGGCCTGCATTCTTGTTGACTACGCCTGCCCTCTTATTCACCACGCGTTGCAACGCCCGCTTGGTTTCCCCTTCGGTAAATGTTGATAGGTCAAAGTAGTTGGCCGCGTGTTCTAATAGCCTACAAAAACGATTGTCAAGGTCCAAGAAGCTCAGAATAGAAGATGAGCATACCATTCCGGGCGGACATCGGATACCGTGCGAATGTAAGGTCTCTTCGTCAACACGAATTCATTGAATATGACCCATTCGGGTTGAGTGTCGAGACCACAGGACGGGTGAAGCGCCACGACCTATATAGAACATCAGTCTCGAGGTCTGAAGGCAAGCAGAAAGAACACGAACCTGATTATCCTTGACTGTGAGATAGTTTCCCTTCTCTCCCTCTTTATGCGCCACTTGCATGAAGAACCCACAGACAAGCACTTGACGAATGTTCTGGTACAGTTTCTTCTCGTCTGATAACGAAAGCAAATCCACGTCGTATTTGGCCATGGTTCGTTCCAACTGGGCACGGACGTTGTCCGCCTGTGCGAGAGCTCGAGCAGAGAGGAAGTGGTTGTATAGCCAAGACTTGTCATACTTGTCTGCGAGTTTATGTGAGCGCCTTTGTCTGTGTGGGAACAAAAAGAGCATACTCTGAACATATTGATTATAGACGTTCAACATGGTAAGATGGTCACCATCGGGGACAGTGAGCAGGGCTTTAGCGGCATCAGCTTGGTTGCGCGCATTTGGCGGTCGTATCCACACGTTCGGTACTAATATTTTCCATTAGTTCAGCAAGAGATAAATAGGTACGAACACTAACCGGAAAGCATGGCGGTTATAGTGAGGATTTCATTGCTGCATTTGAATTCTGGGCTGATGATGAGCATTTTTGCGAGCTAGATCAAGCAGTTAGTTATAATATATCCCTTGCTGAGCAGGGAGTTTCAGACGCACTTGAGGATCGAGAGGGAACTCCGCCATTATACCACCCAATGCAGTCAGATTACCGTCATCATCCAACGCAGAGAGGAAATTCAGTAGCTCCAAAGCTCGCATCAACGTCTCGGGAGCTGGAGCATCAACATAGTCAAACCGTACTAGATCCTGGAGCCAATCAATAAGCACTTGTACCGTATGCGTGAAGACACTTACCTTGATACCCAGTTTGACAAGCTCCAAGACCGTATTGCTCAAATTACATCGCAGAATCTCTGGGTGTGTCTGCTCCTCGAGCTCATTCATGAAGTCCTTCTCCGTATATAGTCGGAAGCACTTCCCCGGCCTCGTGCGACCCGCACGGCCCGCCCTTTGCTGGGCGGAGGCTTTGGATATAGGGCTTACAAGTAGACTTTCGACGCGTATCCGGGGGTTGTAGACTTTTTGTTTCGAGAATCCAGGATCAACGACGTATACTATTCCATCTATTGTCAAGGACGTTTCAGCGATATTGGTCGAGACAACGACTTTCCGGCCAGGAGGACCGTCGGGTGTTCGAGGAGTTGGCGCAGGATCGAATATACGCTGTTGTTGCTGAGGGGGAAGGGAAGAGTACAGAGGAATGCAGACTAGAGGGCCAACGGAGTCTGCATCCTGATTTACCAGATCGTCTGCTTCCAGTTTGATTTTTCGACAGGCATCCTCTATCTCCTCCTCACCGGTGAGGAAGAGCAACACATCACCAGGCTCTTCAGCCCGATGAATCATAAGGACAGTTCGGATAGCAGCTTCGACGTAATCGGGCTCGGGTTCCTGAGTGTAGAACACCTCTACAGGATGTGTACGGCCCGGCACTTTGAATAGTGGTGCTGGTGTACCGGCAGTAAGGCCAAAGTACTTTTGGAATTTGAGAGCATCGAGAGTGGCGGACATGATAATGATCTTGAGGTCAGACCGGCGTTTTGCAAGGTCCTTCAGTAGACCCATGAGGATATCGGTGGCAAGCGTTCGCTCATGCGCCTCGTCTAGGATAATGGTCGAGTACCGCTCGAGGTTTGGATCGTTCATAGCTTCTCGGAGAAGCATACCGTCGGTCATGTACTTCAGGAAAGTTGTGCCAGGCTCTGTCATGTCTTCAAATCGAATCGAATAACCGACTTGTCGACCAAGCTGGACTAAAAACAAGATGAGCTTTCAGGGTGGAAGTACGTCAACAGCACTTACCGTCCATTTCATCAGCCACTCGCTTTGCTACCGACATCGCCGCAACACGACGAGGTTGTGTACAAGCTACTAGCTTGCCTTTGGTATGCGGTAGATCTGAATATGCGACAAACTGAGGTATTCTTTCAGTAGCAGTGAGTTTGGGTCTGGTAAGCAAGAAGCTTGGCAACACATACTGTGTCGTTTTTCCTGATCCTGTCTCGCCAACCATTACAATAATCTGGTTCTCATTGAACTATCGCAAACATCAGCCGAACGGTTATTTGAAGAAGAATAGCGCTATTTGAAGAGGGGTCCGCCTATTCCTAAGGGCAACAGAACTCAAACCCCTCCTCAAATCTAACGCGCATTTGACTCACCATCTTAAAAAAGTCATCCATCTGTGAATACACGGGTAGCTTTTCTCGCGAGGCAAGGATTTTCTTGTACTGCGCCGAGTGTGGCTGCTTTGTGAATGGATTTACATCGTGTTCCTGGGTGTGCTGTCAGATGGAACAGTGGACTGCAAGGGCCAAAACGTACCAGAGCCGTTCGCGCCTGTTTACCAGTCACTTTCCTCGGCAAAAAACCGAACAGCGGCTCCTTCGAAGTGTCCATTTTAGCCTTGGACGAACTGGCACCACGTTGAGAAGGGGGTAAATGGGCGAGGTATGGATTGTCCATGCTTTTTTCGAGATGGGTGTTGGTGAAGAACAGGAAATAATGATTAGTCATCCAAATTCACTGTTACTAGAAGTCTTCCCACGGTAGCCTTGGCTCAGAACTTTAACGGTGCACGCAGGCTTTTCTCACTTAGCAAAGTTGTACTCGACTCCAAAATCAAATTTGTGTACTCTGAATGAGTTATAACATGCACAAATCTAACCATAAACAGCAAAAGTAGGGAAAGTCGTTTCCAAATATGTCCGATGCATCTTCGAGTTTGTATACGCAGATGCTGAGAGCCAGAGAGCACTGTCGAGAACGAGAAGCAGGCAGGCGGGGATTCAGTACCCGGTGTGATCGTCATGGTCAGTAAGAGTGCCTTGTTTGGCACGCACCGTCCCTCTTCCCACAATGTCACTCTGCCACGGCTATCACCAAGTCGCCCAATTCGGACAAGACGACGACATGCGATGAAAAGAGATAGAATTCTGAGTATTTGCGACAGAAGATACAACCGTTGAGGCAATAGTCCCCTTCATACCTGTCCGAATTTCCCTCTAGTGCCTAACAAAAGTTGGATCAATGAAAGGGAGTGATTACGAAGAAGCAGAATATATACCAGCTCTGTGATGCTTAGAAAACGGTGAAATGATGAAACTAAACGATGACTTCGACTACACGGACGGCATTGAGTAGCACCCGATTGCACTAATAGCAGAGATGAATACGAACGGGTAGTCCAAGAGTAGAGGCCAGTGGTATGGACTCTGACCTACTCGTTGTGAGCTTGTTTCTACCTGCAACGTGTATCAAACAAGAAGTCACTAGAGAAAAGGAGACTAACACGTCCAATAATACTTTACTCGCCGCGTCTGTTCCCCAAAAAATTCTTCTGAACGCCATGAATGGACTATCGTCGTTATTGGCCTTCTTGCTTTCACGACGAATACTGAGCATCTTCATTTTTGGCATACCCAAAGGCCCACCCTCCTCAGCGGATCCATATTACCAAGGTTACACAACCTGATTCCACCCTCCGGGTGCTCAGAAATCTTCCTGGCCAAGAAACCGAGGTTGTTGTCACGTTGGAGACATTTGCTTGACAAAACAGGCATATTGCTTGACATAATGGCCACAGCGCCAGCGCGAAATGAGGATGGACGATGGCCCAAGAGGGTAGCGAGCGGAAGCCAGAGCAGCTGCAAGAAGACCAGGAAGGAGCACCTTTGTTTGTCACGTCAAACAACGGCCCTCTCTCGCTTCGATCGATCCGGACCAGACGACTGTTCAGAAAGAACTCCATTACCCTCATCCTGGGAAATGTCTCGCGCTGACAATTCTCGACTGATTTTATATCGCTCTGTTCAAGCACGCTACCATCTCTCTAACTGTATACCTTGATGTTGACCTTACCGCTAGCTGGCACCGAGCACAAGGGTGGTCGTGGACCGTCATAGAGCACGGCTCTCCGACGGAACAGGTGCGCTATTTTACCATTACGACTCTATGGTAGCTTACGTGGCGAGCAGACGGGAGAACTCACATTCGAAGAGGTGTTTCTTGAACGTACAACACCCAAGATTGCAACTTTTTGCTGGAAGATGTTGTGTGCCAGTCGTTGGTCTCACCTCGCTTCAGAACAAGGAAGACGTCAGTCCTTTGTTCACGTGAAGTGCTTCCACCATCAAAGCACTACTCCTGCTGTTCTTCCAGTCATCGATGGCTGTCAGCGCGGGCCCCTCCATCCTCAGCGATCTGCCTGTGAACTTGCTATCTCTCGGTGAGCATTTTGTTACAGTATAACAACAGCTTCTCAATTTACGTCTGTGGTAGACGGTGGTGGTATTCGCGGCGTATCCGAGCTGTTCATCCTCGACGAGATCATGAAACGCATACAACTTCGCAAAAACCTTCCGAATGCGCCCAAGCCTTGCGAGTACTTTGATCTCATCGGCGGTACGAGTACAGGCGGGTAAGCTGCGGCCGTTTCTCAGATACAGAATAAGCATATTAAGCGCCGTTCTCTAGACTGATCGCTATCATGCTGGGGAGACTAAAAATGTCCACCGAAGAAGCCCTGCGAAGCTACAACAAAATCTCTAGCATGGTGTTCAGTTCCGAGAACAGGAAGCCTTTTTACGGGGACGGCAAGTTCAAAGCAACCGCGCTAGTAAAGGAGATACAGGACGTCGTCCGCCAAGCTGGACACAGCAACGATCAGAAGCTGTTGGATCCTGACGCCGGGCCAAACTCAAAAGGAAACGCGTAAGTTCCCGCGTCATTTCGTGATAACGCTCTCATACGCTTCAACAGCTTCGTGTGCTCCATGACCGGAATAAACCTGCGTTCACCCCAGCGTTTCCGCACATATCAAGGACTTCCCAACCAAGGTCCGGACTGCAAGATATGGGAAGCCGCGCGCGCTACCACAGCAGCACCGACCTTCTTCAAGGCCATCAAGATTACCGGTCCTGGAGGTTTCGGCCCCGATTACGTCGATGCAGGCCTAGGATTCAACAACCCCACGAAGGAGGTCAGAGACGAAGCCAAGGAGCTTTTTGGACCTAATCGGCGCATCGGCGTGCTCGTCAGCATCGGGACCGGCCATCCTGGTCCTAGTGGATTCCAGAAGCCGAAGGGAATAGAAAAGGTCCTGCCGTTGGAGCTCATCAGGGTCCTGCAGCGTATCACGACTGACTGTGAAAGCGTAGCGGACGAGCTGGCTAAGGAGTATGGGAGCAACGATACGTATTTCAGGTTCAACGTTCTTCATGGCGCCGGAGGGGTTTCGTTAGATGAGTGGATGAAGATGAGCGAAGTGATGGCTCATACGTCCTCGTATTTAAGAGGTCCGGATGTTTCAAGAGAGATCGATAGAGTAGTAGCCTGCCTCTGTTCTTCATTATCTCGAACAAAATAAAAGTAATATGTCATTCTGTACGAAAATGTCTAGCCTCGCAAGGTAGCTCACTCCAAATCCCAGCCCAAGCACTGCCAGACACCACCCTACCCTGAAAGACCTCCGATTATGCGTGACTTCAAGGTATCACACTGTGTGCAGACATTCACTGTCTCCTCCTCCGACGCCGCCTTCGTTCATCAGTTCCATGATTCGTCGCCAGATGAAGACGAGATTCTTGCACCTTACACACGAACAGCGTCTGTTCTTGGAGTCCCTGTGAGTGCTCGATTTGCAATAGAGACGGGCAACTTACGGGCTAGCCGTTCACCCAGGGTATCGCTTTCCTTCCTCAAGTCTAGATGCTCTCTCTAGGTGTGTCGTATAGGGCACTGCCAAGCGCGTCTATCCTGATAATGGCATCAGACTGGCTTCGCATCAAAACAGACGAAAAAGCATACCGGACATGCTCCAGAGACCCGTGAACGCCTTCCATATCGCCAGCTACAACCTCCTAGCAATAACAATGACCGAGCTCTTCATTCCGGGGACGATACCTAGTGCATAGTGCACATGTGGTTTATGTCCACGCAACAGGGAGTATCGGAGGTATGTTTTTCTTGGATAGAGAACGGGGAAGGCTTGTAGTGTTTTGTCAACGACCTGGGAGATGGAGATGGTCAGCTGAGGTGACAAAGAGAAGGACAGTCGACGCACTGGTTCGATGTAATTTGAGGACTCACCTGTCCTTCCCTTTTCCTCTCCCCGTGTCCTCTTGAGTGCCGATACCAGTAATATATTCGCAGTACTTGACGCGACCAATGGTGTACAAAGCCTCCTCGACTAGAAGCTGCCATTTCAAGTAAGCGCAAAAAAAGAGACGAGGATACGCACGGAAAAGTGCAAGTATACCGAGAACGAAACCAATGGTGAAGACCTGCGGCCCAGTGTATGCATCCAACGCAACGAAAGTGGAACCTCGGGCAGACGTTGAACAAAACTTGAATAAAGGACTTTTAAATATTAGCATAGCGCACGTCTTCAAGTTCGTGTACGGGAGTGCTGAGAGCCAGAGAGCAACGCTGAGAAAGAGAAGCTGCCAGATGAGGATTCAGTACTCAGTGATTGTCGTAGTCAGTGAGAGTGCCTTGTTTGGCACACACCTAGACTCGAACCAATCCCTCCCGACACTGATGACAGTCGATCAAGTGTACGATGCGGTCACACTTCGATCGACTATCATCAAGTTTCAAAAGGATTGGTTCGAGTCTAGCACACACCTTACCTTCTCTCTTCCCGCAATGTCACTTTGCCCCGGCTACCACCAAGTCACACAATTTAGACCAGAGGATGACTACGAGGAGGAAGAAGAGATAATCTACATCACCCTCGAACTGGGAAACGTCGAACCAACTCTCATTCCGAGTTGTGACGGCGACCACCTCGTCGTCAGTCCTTTGTCTGCTCGTCGAGCGGAGGTTTACTCTATTCCAGGGCCTGGATACTCCGACGCCATTTCTACAGCTGGCTGGGACAGTGCTCAAGGGACGGCACGAGACGTTGGGTACGGAATCACTGTTTTCTGGTGCGTATGTCCTTGTTGCGTGTTGAAACCATTATATCTTGCCCACAGAACACGAAGGCGCGGCATGCTACATGGAAAGCACACGTCAGCGTATCTGCTTCAGAGAAGTACGCCTCGAAGAGAAGGGCAAAGCCAAAGCCAAGCCGAAGCGTGCCAACTTGTGCTGGATCGCATTACTAGGAAACTCGCACCTCTACCACGCCGGCGCAGGACTCGAAAGACGGAGGTCGTCCCCAAGCATTACTGATGCTATCGTACACACTAAATTGTACCGTCTACAACTGCACCAGAATCATCTTTGCATCTGTAATGGTGACTTTGCATGGATCTTCCTCGACCGCAACCGACTTGGTTTTTCACGATCATGCCATGACTCTCCCTGTAAACCTGATATCTCCCATCCAGCTCTGTCCTCACTCCCAGCCGATTCCTATCTCAAGGATGTCGATTTACTACGGTACAAGTATGATAAACCCGATGCAGAGCCACTCGATCAAGCCCTTATCCATGAAATGACTATGAAATGAGGGTGTATAAAGATCTTCGTCGTCACCCCCACCCTAACATCTGTCGATATCTAGGCTACATCGCAGACAAGACGGGTCGGGTAACTGGATTATGCCTCCAAAAATGCCGGTATATGCTCGGAATAGCTGTCTGGGAAAAGGCGGATATCGACTGGGACTTTGTCATGAAAGGCTACAAAAGTGCGATTGATCATCTCCGCAGCCTGGGTTGGATCCATGTGCGTCAGACTTTCTTGACATGGAACGGGATGCGTTCTGAGTTGGTGGTATAATGACATTAGTTCGGCCACTCTCCTGATTGACAACAATCTCTGCAGCGTTGTTATAGAGTCGATTGAGGTCGTTCTAGAGCCGAGAAAGTCGTGTTGCTGAGAAGGAGAATGATGACTATGGTCTACGTCACGCCGAACTGTTCATACTTGATGGAGGAAAAGGACCTAATTGACAATGACATAACAAATCGTTTTCTGATTTAGTGCTACAGCATGAGATATCCATACCAAGAATTGTGCTGGTAACCAGCCCAAAGAGTCGCCCTCATTACACAATTGGGGGACCTATATCTGTATTGCATAAGGGTAAATGGGGTTATTTCATGTCACCATTACACAGCTTCATCACCTCCAACAACCTGGTAGATATCTGTTAGATAACGTGACAAGCAGAAGGATAGTCGACGAACTAGTTCAAATATACTTTGAAAGGACTCATCTGTGATCTCGTCCTTCAAAGGGACATTGTCAGCATATCCCTTCCCTTGTCCTCTTGAGTGCCCGTAACGGGAAGTATTCGAACGCGACATGTGGCATGGAATACTGAACATGATCCGTGCGCAGCGTGACGCCGGATTATTGGCAATAATCGAAGTAAAATTCAGCACTAAATCATCCATCGACTCGGATGTCAAAAAAAGACGCTTTGGAGATATACGTCGAGGAACAGAAATCTCCCGGTGGAGAGCATCGGTCACTTTAGAGCTTGCCTCCGTAAACTACATAGGCTCTTTCTCATACATATATGACTCCCTTTTCGCATATAGTCAGTCTGCTTCCCATCCTCGTTGAATATAAGTATCCTCACTGCCCCTGTTCCCTCTGATGTTGGTCCCCTCGAATGGGCTGACACACATCCCGAAGGATCGAATCAACCTCATTCCAACCTGACCCTCCCTCAACGCGCACCAAGAATGGAAAGATTCTATCCAAGAACCTTGCGATGAGAGGCGGATTTTTCGCTGTCGTATTCACCGACTTCAATATCTGCAGTCGATGTGAAAGCACCTCTACCGCAGAAAGCACCCCGTCATCGGGAAACCAGATAGGAATGGCCAGCGACACGAGCCTTGGACAACACTTTGCCAAAGCTGACAACACCACATATGAAGGGGTGTCTCCTGACAGCTGAGGGATCGAGATCGACTCGATATGAGGCCATGACGGCGCGAGAGAAGTCTTGATAGTCTCGTCGTCCAATGCTAGTTCACCTTCGAAATGGATGGAGCACAATTTTGGCAGTTCGTACAGTGGTTCGAACACTGCTCTCGAGGAAGCCCTGATTGACTCATCGAGCCATGCTGCCCAGTAGGTCAGGGAGAGATTGTGAACTTGCGGGAAGCGTGCTACGAGTTCACGGTGAAAGTCCATCATGAACTCTGAGTTGGTGTGGAATGCCTCGTTGGAGGTATCGACAAAGGTGAGCGTCTCTAATGTACCTTGACGGATAAGCCGGAGAATACGCGGCATCTCCGATACTTTGGCGCTGATATGGAGAGATTTGAGCGAGTGGAAACCATCCTGTGTGTGGCGATTGTCGCTAGGTATGCTCGATGTTGTTTTGACACAAAGGTCCTCAAGGTTATCGAATGCGGAGAGCTGCACGATGGAATCATAGTCTACCAAGTGGGATTTGATAGACAAAGAGCGCAGATTTTTGAAGCCTGCGAGGTTGGCAATGGAGCATAGATCGGTGAAGGGAACAGCGTGATTCTGGCCATTGTCGAACTCTGGACAATAGACGTGGAGTGTTTGCAATGCAGGGACCTGCCATTTGATGGCCCGAATACATGCTGATGACGTATTGAGGTCCGTCCAATGGCTGAACGTCAATTGTATTTCGTTCAGTGTTTTTTACGGGGAGGAAGAGAAGGATGGAAGGAGAGGCCGCAAAGGACACGTCACTTCTCAAACACTGTACTTTGGGAAAGATAGGAGTCTGATACTCGGCGAGACGAAGAAAGACAGTGGAAGAGAAACTGGCACAACTGGTGGGATCAAAAGTGATGTTTCGAACGCGATTTGCATACTGTCGGAAACGGATCCATGTCTGGTCAGGAATATCTTCTGGCAATACCTAGGGGGAAAAAATAAGAATCAGGCTGTGAATTCTAGACCGGTTTACGGACCTGCAGATTCCCGGAAGAGGCAGACGGAAAAATTCGTAGGACCGGCTGAAACCCGTAGGCTTGGGTATCTCTCCACAGTGTATCGAGTGCGAGCGATGACATAGCCTTACAAGTCAAAGCAAGAGATACGAGGGGATGGATGTGATCGCCGCTGGGCGACACTGGACAACCATCCCTCTTCACAGTGTCCCAGAGATCTTTGCAGATTATAGCCAGAAGATCAGTGTTGAAGAGAATATCCGTGGCAATGTTTTCAGCTAGGTCAGGGTCCATCAGTGGAAAGTAATAAAAAAGCGGAAAAAGACCAACATATAGTTATATTGAGGTCCATTTCGAATGCTGGAGTGCCACGAAGGAAAATCAAACTCAAATTCGAGACTTGCTTGACACACTATTTACTATTGGACCCAATGCTCATGCACTGTCGTCGAATAGTGAATGTTGAATCAAGGAAGAATCTTTGTTTGGCGTAGTCAACACACGCTCTTTGACATGAGGCCGCTTTTCCCAGGCCCAAAATTGGGGTTGAATATTAATATTGTCTGATCAGCCTTGATCTCGGCGGGAAAAGATAAAGTATGTTCTCCCTCCACTCCACTTCATACGTACTCACACAGCCATTGCGAAACAGACTCCATAAAGCATTTCCACAGTGTACATGCCCAACGATGCGCGTGTTATTTCGGTCACCATGCTGCGGGAGTTCATCCCAAGGTAGTATTATTCCTCCAATCGAGACGCTGATCTGAATTGCCAACTCGCTGTGAACCCTCTGCTGTTTGTCAATCCAAAGGGAGTGCGGAGAGGAATATCTATGGCTAGAAGGATCAGCAGTTAACGGATGAATATATTTGCAATGCTTGTTACGATGCACTGCAGAAGAATAGGAGCTCAAGCGAAGATGCTGTACTAGTAATGATACCGTCACAGAAATTATTGAGATCCATGGCTAAGAAAGGTGTAGCGAGTGGATACGATTGCCGCTGCATATCCCAGAGGTTTTGGCAGAGAAAATCGGTATTGGAAGGAACTAGGTTAGGCTCCGTAATGTTTACGGCAAAGAAGCGGGAAAAAACGGCCCTCTCACGTACAGCGATTTCGAACGATGGAATGGAATACACAAATTCGTACACTCTCTTCGATTTGCTGAACGGTTCTTGCATCAGTCTGCGCAGAATTGTAAAGGACAAAAAACCCACCGTGAGATCCAAACCGTCTTTCTTAGTCCTCGCCCAATCTCCGGAAGGCAGCAGGACCACATTGTGGACCTCATTAATAATAATAGGGTGTTTATCTCCGGGGAAGGAGCAAAGTCTTCTGCAGGGACAGCAAAAAAGTTCGTGGCTCTTGAAAGAAATCATTCCTCCTCTCGGCATTGCGTTCATCCTGAACGTGTTCTTCGATCGAGCAAGAAGACTGGACAAGAACTGTTCATGAGATCCGGTAGGATAGGCTGCTGGACGATGGTTGCTGCAAAGGGAAGGGTGGGACTCTCTGTTGTACTGGTGTTAAGGATGGCGAAAGATGGAGGACTTGAGGGGGAGGGCAAGGCGCGCGATTCACGGATGAGCCACCGCCATTGATCAGTGTAAGGTAGGGAAACGTTAGGCCCAAGGTTGGGTGACCGTACAACACTGATATGTTGAGAGGGAGCTCGGCCTACCAGGTGAGGGAAGGGACTGAAAACACCGGCGACTTGGCTCCACACCCTTTATTCAAGCAAATTTTCTTCCAATGGCATATTCAGAGTGTATATCTGCTCTGGCTTCTGAGTCCAGCGTCGAGGCTTCATGTCCCGTCGCCGAGGAGGTACGAGAGAACTTGAAGGCCCTCAAATTTTAGCACGGCGCGAAAGAGAATGCAAAGATGATGTTTCCAAATATGTCCAACCAGTCTTCGAGTTCGTATACGGATGCTGAGAGCCAGAGAGCAGTGCCGGGAACGAGAAGCGGGCAGGCAAGGATTCAGTGATCGTCCAATGGTCAGTAATAGTGCCTTATTTGGCACACACCTTCCCTTATCCGGTGATGCCACTTTACCCCAGCTACCACCAAGTCACTCAATTCGGAACAGACAACGACTACAAGGAAGAAGAAGAAATATTCTATATCGCCCTCGAACTACGGAAATGTCGAGCCGTCTCTCATCCTGAGCTGTGACAGCTCCATCTCGTCGTCAGTCCGTTCTCTGCTCGTTGAACTGAGGTTTACTCGGTTCTAGGGCCTGGATACCCAACGCCGTTTGTACAGCTGGCTGGGACGGTGCCCAAAGGCCGGCACGAGACGTCGTTGGGTACGGAACTGCTGTTCTCTGGTGTGTATGTCCTTGTCGCGTGTTCGACCTATTATATCTTGTCCACAGAACATGAAGACGCGGTATCATACATAGAAAGCACACGGCCGCGTATCTGCTTCAAAGAAGTGCGCCTCGAAGAGAAGGGCAAAGCCGACGCGTGCCAACTTGTACTGGATCGCACTACTGGGAAACTCGCACCTGTACCTCACCGGTGCAGGACTCAAAAGATGGAAGTCGTCCTTGTAGATTACTGATGCTATCATACGCTTTGAGTTCCTACTTGCACCGTCTACAATTGCGCCATAACCATCTTTGCATATGTAATGGTGACCTTCCTTGGATCCTCCTCGACTGCAACCGACACGACTTCTTGGTTTTTCACGATCATCACATAGCGCTGTAGACGATGTCAATCCCAGGGAACGGTTTCAAGACACCATTCATATCTTTGAACGCGGACCTCCCAACAACGACGTAGCGTCAAAGATCAAGCCCGTCGCACCAGCAAACTCGCCTTGGTCGTCGGCTAGGAAATGGATAGCTGCCGAGTACCAGTCAGCCGCACATGGGACTGGCAGGCAGGTCAGACATACGAGTGCCCTTGGGTGCCAGTTTCTCTTTCCACGCACTAAATGAAGGTCAGCACTGGCGCGCATATACCGAACATCACACCTACTCCATCACAAACTGGTCATTGACAATAACGACGTATACCCCAGTCACGCCCTTGGCCTTGAACGCCTCGTAATTAACGATTTACCCCGGGATTTGGGCACTGCACGTCCCGGTAAACGCTCCTGGTACGCCGACTTGCGAAGGGGTTCGATACTTTACACGGCACGTAGAACTGTACCCATGATGATGGTCGTCCCACTGAGCTGGACAGTCTCAGCGCGCTCCGAGGACGTCTCTTTCGCTTTCAAGGGACTTGCCGGGGTGGATATGGGCTGAGCTGAGAAGAGAGGTGGCGGGCTGCTCCTGCGATGATGGATGCCATGGTTGGGAGAAGAAGAGGGAGGAGTGAGTCTGGGACGCGTTTGAGTTGATGTCACAACCGCATCATGATTGCGCTGAGACTATCTGAACTCGGTGGCGGCGTATCCATACTCGAGCGTGTACGCATTCACCTACCTACACGCGAAATCCGGGGCAGATTATAGAAGCGGCGACATCCCACCGATCTTTAGTGCCCTACCAGTCTACGTCATCGCTAGAGTAGGGCATGCGCCGTGAACTATCATCTTCGCCGTCGCCGTTGTCTTTGCCTTTGAGCTTGTCAAAGGATGGATCCGATGATGAGGATAACCACGACCATTTTGACGACGATGAGGACGAAGATGGGTCTGTCATGTACGCTGAGATTTTCGGTGAAGCTGGCACGCTACCGAATTCTTCGACCGGAGTAGAGGTGAGGTCGATTGTCTCCGTTCCGTAAGAGCAGGTGCGTCTTTACGACGTTCTGCTGCAAATGGTTTGCAATCCTTTCTGGGTGATATACTAGCGCCGGTTATCCGAGCGTCTAGCAGCCGACTCCATCATGATCCTGACTCTGAGTCGGCGACGTCTATTTCGAGTCACCGAGAACGGTCCGTAATGATATTAGCAGGGTCCCTTACATCGTCCTCTTCTATGGAGATGAAGATGAATCCAGCCAAGTCAAATGCCTGGTTGAGGAGGTTACGGGTGAATTTCTGGACGTTCAGGACAACTAGGCAGTACCTCGAATGGGTGAGATTTTCGGATGGAATCTCAAACGTTTACCCGTGCTGATCTTCTTGAAATAGAACAATTATTTGACTGGTGGCTGACCCTGGTCATGATGAGACAACTTCATTCCCTCCCAGGATGTCCGATTTCCTTCGTTTCGCTTGTCGACACCAAAAAATTCACTTTTCGACCAGCTCATACCCTGCGTATAACAAGAGCTGCTGGAGGGAGGTTCGATCGCTTGGTACGCATACCGCCTATGTCAATGGGGTTCCACATGTTCGAACCGGCGGTCCTTGGAGCGTGTGCCCTGCCAACGTTACACATATCGCCACTGGCGATGCTTGCCACCGATGGAAGATAGACCCGGATGAAAGCGACATTTTTGTGGTCTTTGCGGTCGCAGAGATACTCAGACTTTGGGTGAGTGAAAATAAACAACCGGTTGTGTTTGAACGTTCGTTCACGTAGTAGCTATCTAGTCTCCTTCCGTTCAGCCGTACCAATCCCCAGCGCCAGCAATCCAGCAATACCAGTGAGTTATCATTGAGGTAACCTTTGAGTTCCACGCTGATACTTCCAGGCCAAACAAGAAGATCCTCGCAATGTGTTTTACGTAGTACCCCCCAGAGAGGCGCTCTTTTCTGTATACCTCGGCTACCCGTTTGTCCTTCGAATATGGCGCTGGTTTTCATTGAGATTTCAACTAGGCCCCTCTCAAAGTCTTCATTGTCGTCGTCCATCCGACATTCTCACGCGCATGGGTTACGACAACTCACTAATACTTTCACACCCTGAAGTGAATGAGGCTCATTTTCCGGTGTGTACTGGAGTCCGTATCTCCTGATATACCCTGCCTATCGATCAATCGGTTGACATAGGTTCCATCACCCTCCCGGCCTAGAACGACTTCAGGACTAGTGGGTCTGCCCGTTACTATGACTCGTCAGTGACAAAAAGCCTAAGAGGTGAGATTTGGGCTCTTCGGAGCTCAATTCTAATCTTGTATCCAATACATTTACCCTCGCTGGAAACAATGGAGCAAAGAACTGAAGGTTTTACTGACTCCCGGTAGATATAACTGTACACTAGATACTCATCAACCGCACAGCAGCGGTGCGTACGCATACCTACCATCACCTATGTCGTCATACCAGCTGACCGTCTTTAAGGTCCCCGAAATACTGCTGATTTCTCTACATCATATATAGCCCGTTCGCTCCCGACACCGTCCAAATTACGTAGAACTGGTCAAGGGCGAAGGGATCTTTTGCAATGTTAGCATGAGTGACGAGTGATCCCGTTCCACATTGGCGGGTTCTACTGCCGTGTTACGTAGTCAAGTGTTTGCAGCATGTGGTCCATCGTTTCATAGTCAGATCGAAGAGAGAATGTAAGTTCTAAGTCTTCTGGGCCGACTGACCTGCGAGCGTGTCAGCATTGCGAATCGTTCGCTAACTCTTTTCCAGAATAACAGTAACTATTGCAACGCACAACATACATCAATGTCGCATGTTTCCATATTATATATGAGTAAAGAAGCTAATGTTTATAGCTCATTGTTCAAGGCTGGGGCGTTGCGAACAGAGGCAGAATCGGGTGGTACACTGACAGGGGATGGCAATGACTGCTCCGAGGTGAGCGAATTTCTTTATCTCGTGTCATTTGATTCTTGACTACAAACTAAGACCCTAGGCGATCCTAATACGCAAAACTTTAGCTGCGGTCACCAAACACATTTGCTTCCTAACCGTTCTGATTCGATTCATCTTGTCGTAACATACCGCTTGGTACTCATGAAATGCTGATGTTGAGTTTTAGAATGTTCGAAACCGTCGTCTGTAAGGTCTCAGGGCCACAAGCGCTAAAAGGACCAGTGTGAGACTGTACGTTCCTCGTTGTCCATCTTTCATGCACTCACTTTCTCATTTGCATACATTGAAGCAGAACTGAGAATCAGTAGTGACTAGTAGAAATATTCTTCCCGATTGTCTTGATCTGAGGATGTCATCAACGGTGAGTAGTTTTCCTCATCTGCTTTATTCAGTTAAAACTTTCCTTCTATATAGATACCCTCGAATCCTTTCTCACTCTACTCTTTCTTTGCGAGCGTGACCATACTCCTCTATGACCTCCTCCTCCTTCTCCCCACTGAAATTAATTATGTGTGGCTTCCTCGACCCGTACATCCACTCTTACTGCTGTTCGCACTGAATCGCTACTTGCCCTTGATCGATGCGGCCATCATCATTAGCTCGCTCCTGCACGAACCCAGCGCTGCCCAGTGCCGCCAGCTCTCTTACGTTGTAGGCGTACTAGCAGCCCTTGGGATTTTTATGTCGCAGGTGATCCTCATGATCCGCACCTATGCAATATGGAATAAAAACGGGGTGGTATTTTGGAGTTTTATCGGGATTGTGATCTTCTGTTTTATACCGGAGGTAGTCGGCTTTGGTATACAGCTCAAGGCGAGTCAATGTGGGTTGTGTGTCATCTGCGATAACCGAGAATTTAATACTCTCTGGTTTACAGTCGTCAGACCGTTCGATCATGCTGACTGCTTGGGTCACTCTGCGAACATGTCACACTTACTCTACATCCCCGTGCTCGTTTCAGAGACAATCATTGCTTCGCTCACACTCTTCAAGGGTGTACAGCACCTCCGCCGATCATCCCATCCGTTTATCAAAGAGCTTTATGTCTCTGGCATATTCTTCTACACGTGCCTCCTCCTCATTACTCTCGTAAATATCCTTGTTCCCATGTGGGCTCCTGGCATAACACTCTTCCTCAGTTCTTTTCAAATCAACCTCCATTCCATTCTGAGCAACCGTATCATGCTAATCATTCTTACGCAGAGACAAACATATCGACGTTATTCTACGGATGAGCGGTATACGGGTGACATTGAATTGTCTGATATCATATCTGACGATCTTGGATCTTGAAATGACATGAAGAACGTGCCAGGAATAACGCCCTGACCTAACGGAAAAATACAGTCCACAGTGGAAATAAATTGCGTTCGAATGGTAGCGGATTCAATGTACCGCCTATAACGGTTAAACAATATCGTATTGTATGAGAACCTCTCTGACAAATCGGATTCGTCGATAATGCCAGCAGGTACAAAAATACATTTGCACAATTCAGTACTGAAGATCATCGTCGACAGATATATTGCCAGGGACAACTGTCGCCAGTGCAGTTTTCCCGTGACGGTGGACCTCAGTGAACACGGTAAATCAAGCGGGCTTAAGTATGACAGTAATTGAAAGCTAGCTCCGAAGAAATATAAGCTTGATGTTGAACACCGTGTCTGGCAGCCTCATTCAAATTCCCTTCGGAGCCTTGTCAACAGACACTGATCGCCGCCGTCTACAATTGCACCCATCTTCTGATTATCTTGACTAATATCGAGAAGAAGGGAGAAAAAGATGCTTTCGCGCACGAAGAACATGGAGACTAGTGAAAGCGCCTGCGGCTTCCCCCCGCGGATACACTGAGTGTCACGACGCGTCCAATGTTGACTTTTCTGGACTCAGCGTATCCGCTGTCTCACGCTTCGACCACCACCGTCACCGATTGTCCTCCGAGAGACAAGAAAACTCGTTCATTCAATTCTGTAATCTATGAAGCTTGGCAGTTATCTTTCAACCCAGGTAAATCTTACCTCAATAGATTTCCGGAGCATGCAATGATGTACGTAGCACTGAATTTTGACTGAATTGATCAAGGGTCCACTCAGAAGCAGATGATTTAACTAGAATCCACTGATTTTTTGTAGGCACTGCTCATCTGTGACAGCGCCGCATGTTCCTATGCGACTTACATGACAGTCGGCCGCACTTTGAGCGTAACCCTGGAGCTACTTAAACCTAGTATAGTGACAAGAAATTTCGTGGCTACTCTACACCCCTCGATGCCGTCGTTTAATAGTACTCTGGCCGAAGAGGCTGGTGTATCACCCTCAGAGGTTTATGAACTGTCGGTAGCATTATTGTTCTCAGAGTAATCTCTATACTGATTTTAAAACCTCAGAACAGGTTCTCGGGTACAGCTCCAATCTTATGTATTAGAAAGCGGCGGTCGCTCAGATTTTCTCATAGTTGATCGGCTGTTTCCTGAGTCTCGTCTTATATGGCATTCTGTGCGATCAAGTCTGTCAGTGAACCTATCATCCTTATCCGCACTTTCTTGACTGTCCTTTACTCACCGCATTCAAAGACATATACTACATCTCATTTCCAAAGGATAATCAGGCGTCGAAGATGGTTGTCTATCTTCTCTGGGTGTCCGAGACTGTTCAGACTGCTATGATCATCTATTACACTTTCAACACATTCTGTTACGAGTTCGGGAACATTGTGGTACTGGACGAGGTCGATACGGCATGGTTCACCGTTCCTGTAATGTCTGGATTTGGTCCGTACCTTTTCACTCACCTTATACATTGAGTTACTGAAATAACGGTAGTTGGCTGCATCGCCCAATTATTTTATGCCTGGCGGATGTATAAATTCAACAAGAAGGCACGATGGTTATGTATTACCCTTTCGATGGTAAGATTTTTCAAACGCAGTATGCTGCACCCTAACAATCACGACCTTCATCAAAGATTGCTTTTATTCAATTTTCTGCTGCGATTTGTTGCGGCATCCAAGTGCGAAATAGTGGCCACTACTCAAAAATTCAGAACAATTCCGGGATCAAGGCGACTGTAATAGTGAGCAGATCACCGTCTGACCGTCATTCCCCCATTCAATCATTTACGATTCGCAGATATGGCTGGGTGGAAGTGTTTTATGTGATACCGCGATTGCTTTGTGTATGATCTACCTTGTAAGTGAAGTAGGGGCATAGCATTTAGGCCTTGACTAAACCCTGTCACCTATAGTTATGTCGAGCTCAAACTGGTCTCAAATCTACTCGGGTACTTCTTTCGAGGTTGATACGACTGACGATCGAAACCGGGACAGCAACAGGTTGGACAGATACTTCGAAATGGATCGCACTGGCTCATGTACCACCTGTCCAGCTGTGATTGCTATCATCGACATGACTCTCTATCTCACCTCACACAACAACAGCTACTACGTTGTCCCTGCTAACTGTTTGGTAAAGGTGTATTCGAACACAGTCCTTGCTGTTTGCAACAGTCGTATGACAGGGCGAATTCGTGGAGGGAGGGAAGACATGGCAACCCTTCACTCGTTCGACTCTTTCGATCTGTCGATTGGCGGATTGAATATCGAGTTACGTGAAACAGAGACCCACGCAAACGCAGATTCCTCTCTGCGGCCGGGGGTCTAGAAAGGATACAATGACCTCACTTGTTCACCACCTCAATATCGTGTCGTCGTAGCCACGAAACACAAGGCTTCGTTAACATGCACAGCAGGCTTAAGACGTATAAGAAAAACTTCAAGGAGTGGCGCAGGTGCACAGAAGCAGCTGTATCTGTGTCGGACTCGGACGCTGCGGTCCTGGAGATGGACAACTTCCAAGATCCCCAGGTTAGTGTTCTAGAGCGTTTATCGATCCATTCGACGATCTCATTTGCTTTGGTAGCTCTTCAGCCACAAACCCTGGTATATTCTCTCACCTTCATCTTTGTCCGCTCGTTTCCCGACTTGTCTGCCGTAGGATATGAATACCCGCTTCTCCTTATAATGTCTCAGGCCATGTAAGTTCCTAAGCTATGAAGTATCTTTATATCATACTCCCATCTCATTGTATCATACATCACCTGCTGTTATACCAATTAATTGTAAATCTACTAGCGGTGCCAACTTAGCCTTGAGCGATATGAGAGGGGAAAGATATCGTATGTCACAACTCTATGTAAGTAAAGTGTCTTCCAATGGTATCTTCATGCTCCTGTTTTTGAGTGCAGCGTTGAGGCATAGAGGTAGATTCAATGAGATTCTGACCGCACGTTATGCATGATGGTACATCAATAAGGAAGTGTGTGCCTTATTTGGTATACATCCTCTCTCTTTCCGCGATGTCGCTTGAATCCGGCTACCACCAAGTCACCCAATTCGGACCAGACGATGAGGGTAATGTATGTAGAATATCTCTTCTTCTTCTTCCTCGTAGTCGAACTGGGAGACGTCGAACCGTCTCTCATCTCGAGCTGTGACAGCTCCCACCTGGTCGTCAGTCCTTTCTCTGCTCGTCGAACTGCGGTTTACTCTATTCAAGACTTGGATATCCGGACGCCATTTGTACAGCTAGCTGGGACAGTGCTCAAGGGCTGGCACGAAGCGTTGTTGAGTATAGGGCTGCTGTTCTCTGGTGCGTATGTCCTTGTCGCGTGTTGAAACTGCTACACCTTGCCCACAGAACAGGAAGACGCGCCATCCTACATGGAAAACACGCCAGCGTATCTGTTTCAGAGAAGTGCGCCTCGGAGAGAAGGGCAAAGCCAAAGCTAATGCATGCCAACTTGTACTGGATCGCATTACTGGGAAACTCGCACCTCTACTGCGCCGGCCCCGGACCCGAGGATTACTAGACACTTTGAACTCCTACTTGTACCGTCTACAACTGTGCTAATATTGCCTTCGCATCTGCAATCGTCACCGTGCCTGGATCCTCCCGGTCGACTGCAACAGACGCAGCCTCTTGGCTTTTCACAGCCATCGCATAGCGCTATGGGCGACGTCGGTTTAGAATGGAACGCAGGGCTGCTCATACCTTTGAACGCGGTCCTCTCAATAACGGCATGGCGTCAAAAATCAAACCTGTAGCAGTGAAATATTCTACTCATCTACAGCGTAGCGAGGTGACTACTGCTCAAAGGGAACTGATCAAACTAAAAAGAATCTGCAAATGTATAGGAAAAAAAGACGGGGCGCTCAAGCTTGCGGCAGAGATTAGTACGTCCTTAACCGGGGGTAGAGTAACTATAGTACAGGTAGAATGAATAACATGCTGTATTGCAATGTGATGCTTCGAACTCGTGCGCGCTCTGATCTAGTGGCTGTATTTAGTTTTCAACAGCACAATATACTTCAATGTCCACGATCATCTTTCAGATCTCCCTAGAATCCCTTGCTCCCTCGGGATCACTTTCTGTATTGGATATAACACCTGTTGCCACGCCTGGTAGATCCCGTCTCATAGATTGTGCCCAATACATCCGTGACAGGACTCTTTCCATCCACGAGTTCCCAGATTTCCCAGTCACGGAATGTACCTATGCAGCCATCTCGTATATTTGGCGCGGAAATAGCGTTGATAATCGACTGTAGGATCCAGGTTCTCCGTCGCCGGAGCAGAGGATGGTGATCCCATTGGCGTGGACGTTCTGGTACATCCCTGCACCGCTGCCCTTCGGGAAGGGGCGAAATATATCTGGCTAGACCGGCTGTGCATCATGCAGACTAGCAAAAAGGACAAACACTGGCAGATCGGCCAGATGTTCGATATCTACAAACGCTGTGCTCTATGTATAATTCTCCCGGGCGGTGTCCAGCGGCTTGTGCGCTTAGATGAGCATACAACGTGGATAAATCGCGGGTGGACGTTGCAAGAGACGTTAGCCCCTCCGCGTGTCGAGGTCGTTTACTCATGGAAATGGGAGTCTGGGATGTACTACCGTGACCGTGGAGTTCGGGGCAACATCATACAGCTTATCCCAGGCGAGTCCGCCACGACGCCGCTTTCCAACGTGTTCAGTTTATATGGATCTGAACCTATGAACTTCTTCCCGTCGGCTGACGGATCCCACATCACATTCCGTACAGAGCTCTTCGGCCTTCTGTGCAGTTCCTCTTCAAACGTTATGCTAGAGCAGACAACGGAGGTCGTCATTTTTATGCTAAAAGATGCACTGGTTAAAGACAGTTCCAGAGACGGCAGTGACTTTGACATTCGAGCACCCGCAATCTGGCGCAGCGCACTGTTTCGCACGTCCAAGCGCCCGGTCGACATGGTGTTCAGCATCATGGGCCTCTTCGGTGTTACGCTTGACACTCGCAAATTTGGCAAGGATGACCGGCTTGGTGCGACGATTGTACTCATGCAGGCGATTCTGCACCGCGGCGGCCGGGCGTGTTGGCTTGGAGCTGCGCCCTATCTGCCGGTGAACCCGAGGCTCTCTACATTGTCTGTCTTTCCACACACGGACGTACGCGGGCAAGTACTGTTCGATTTTGGTTCTCGGGTAGCCAACGAGGAGACGAGGCGGTCACATAAGAGAACCATCCTGGACACACGACGAGTGGAGATGCCGATGGGAACCATGGACGATGCTGGGTACCTCACAATTTCACGAAAGTCGCTCCGCATATACCCCCTATCAAACATCAAGGAGCTCCGCCAGGATCACTAGCAGGACTTCGACCATTTGCACTTAATGGACGAGCCGCCGCGGTCCTGCCTCAACCTGAGCGCAATAAATGGCACAGGTTGGAAGTTCTACAAAGATCCAGGTGATTCGGACAAGAACTCTCCGAGGGCATTCGCCGTTCTGCTGGGGTGGTTTAACGAGTTTTCCCATGAAGGGTTTTGGAACGGGCCACGTCACGTTGGGACTTTGCTGATCAAGGAGCATGCACCTAATAGGTTCCATGTAGAGTCGTTCTTCGAATTGAGTGATAGACTGGAATTTTGGATCAAAAGGTGGCAGGAGCATATGCTGCATATCGGTGGACCAGAATCAGATTTGAGGCAGCAGAGCGCGGACATCGAGGGATGAGAGTCGCAGGACCGATAACGGGAAAATATCACGGATTTTGAATCGGCTAAAATCGTCGCCGTCGGGGAAGATGGTACCTGGTAACAGGATAGATTTAACGAGGGATTGGGATGATATAGATGCTAGTCCCTGCTCCCCATATCGCTTAAGAATGTAACGCTATAATGAACATCATGATATTAACAATACACACAACACAGCAAAAGTACAACAAGCAGGGTTACACACTGAATCACGTATCCATCTCTATCCAATCATCTTCCCCCTCCCCTCCTCCCCCCTCTCTATAAGCCCCGCAAGGTCGCCCACCCCAAACCCCAGCCCAAGCTGTTGCACCAACTTGACCCTCTGCCACGTATCGTCAAACACCACCCTGTTCCGGAAGGACTTCCTTCACGATTGATGGTTATGCACAACGTCAAAGAACTGCCTCGTGAGCAGGCTCATGCGCTGTTTCCGGCGACGGTGGGTACGCCTTCGTCCCATGGATCCGTCAGAGTCCCAAGACTCGTCGTCTGACGAGGACTAGGTCGTGTCTGATTCTTGTAGTTTATATACGAATCGCGTGTGTTCTTGAACGTCACCGTGAGTTCGCGGGCTTGGAAGTCATAAAAGGAAGACAGGCGACTTACGGGCTAGCCATTCATCCAGTTTGTCCTGGGTATCGCTTTCCTTGCGAAAGCCCAGATGCTCAAGCAGGCTCTCTTTCGGCACATCGTGCATCTCGACAGAGGGAGTACTGTTAGGCTTCCGAAGGTGTTCGAGCGCGTTTATCCTACAAACGACATCAGACTGGCACCAAGAGAGCACGAAGAAAGCGTACCGGACTTGCTCCAGAGACCCATCCTTGACGTTCATGTCTTCCATGTTGTTGGCTACAACCTCCAAACGGTAACGGGTACCCATTCAAAGTATTCGTTCCAGGGAAAGCTGGGGTCAATGGTATCTTCTATACCCAGGGCGCAAGCCATTTCATACGTCCATGTCCGCATAACGTTTTTGACAGTGCACTCGCCCCGTCCAGGAGTATCAGAGGTACATTTTTCTTGCGGAGGTACTGAACACAATGAGCGAGTTCGTGCATCGTGAGATTTGACCAATCGAATTTTGTCCCCTGAAAGAGAGTCTGCGCCACACTGGAGAACGACAACGTTCGGCTGGAAGACTTCCAGTATCTTGTCGACGACCTGGGAAATATCTGTTAGACGAGGCGGCAGGCAAGGGAAAAGACAGTCGACGCACTGGTTCGACTATACATTGAATGAATGTCCTTCAAGGGGACATTGATGGTATATCCCTTCCCTTTACTCTCCTCTCAAACACGCTTTCAAATAGTGGACTGTCATACCCAGCAAGGACTAACAAGGGCAAAGCGCGCGAGCTGGTGCCCTGCGGTTGTTGATCAAAGGAATGTGTTGACACAGAGATCCTCGAGTGCCTTTAGATGTAGGCCCAGCATCGAGAGGTACCAAGGTATCTGTCAAGAATATAAAGAGAGATGTTTCCAACGCGTCGCGACTTGGTTCCATCTGCCTTGTCTATGGATCGATATTTCGGTGGGGAGCTGTCGTCTTTTGAGGTCAAGAGACATTCTGTAGACAACGAATCGCAGGCTTCTTGTCCATTTGAGAGGTGGTTCTGACCGCACCGTTCGAGGTCGGTCACCGTTTTCCGTTTTCAATTTTATCAAGATGGAAGTGCCGAAGGTTGATCTACGGCAATTTTGTAACAATAATGTCGAGTCTGCATTGAGCGTTACATAAAAGGAGAGAAGATGGTTGTCGTGATCAGGAAGAATGTGCCTTGTTTGGCGCGCACACTCCTTCCCTCTTCCCGTGATGTCACTTTGCCCCGGCTATCACCAAGTCAGCCAATTTGGACCAGACGACGACTACGAGGAGGAAGAAGAGATATTATATATTACCCTGGAGCTAGGAAACGTCGAACCGTCTCTCATCCTGAGCTGTGATAGCTACCATCTGGTCGTCAGTCCTTTCTCTGCTCGTCGAGCGGTGATTTACTCTGTTCTAGGGCCTGGATACTCCGACACCATTTCTACAGCTTGCTGGGACGGTGCTCAAGGGTCGGCACGAGGTGTTGTTGGGTACTGAATTGATATTCTCTAGTGCGTATGCCCATGTCGCGTGTTGAAACTACTACATCTTTCCCACAGAACAGGAAAATGCGGTATCCTACATGGAAAGCACACGGCAGCGTATCTGTTTCAAAGAAGTACGCCTCGAAGAGAAGGGCAAAGTTGTAGCCAAAGCCAAAGTTGACGCTTGCCAATTTGTACTGGATCGAGTTACTGGGATACTGGTACCTGTACCACGCCGACGTAGGACTCGAAAGACGGAGGTCGTCTCTGAGGATTACTGATGCTATCGTACACTTTTCTTTCCTACTTGTATCTCTACAACTGCGCCAGAATCGTCTTTGCATCTGTAATGGTGACCTTGCTTGGATCTTCCTCGACTGCAACCGACGTGACCTCTTGGTTTTTCACAATCATCACATAGCGCTATGGACAATGTCAGTCGCAAGGAACAGTTTCAAGAACTGCCACTCATACCTTTGAACGGGGACCTCCCAACAACGGCGTAGCGTCGAAAATCAAACCCGTCGCGCCGGCAAACTCGCCTTGGTCGTCCGCAAGGAAATGAATAGCTGCCGAGCAACGGTCAGCCTCAGACATGATTGGCAGGCGGGTCAGACATACGAGTGCCCTTGGGTGCTAGTTTCTCTTTCCACGCACTACATGAGGGTCAGCACTGGCGCGCATATGCCGAACATCACACGTACTTCATGACAAATTGGTCATTGACGGCAACGACGTATACCCCAGTCACACCCTTGGACTTGAACGCCTCGTAATTATCGATATACTCCGGGATTTGGGCACTGCACGTCCCGGTGAACGCTCCTGGTACGCCGACCTGCCACGAGACTCAATACCTTACACGAGACTTACGAACTGCACTCACAATGACGGTTGTCCCGCTGAGCTGGACAGTCTCAGCGTGTTCCGGGGATGTCTCTTTCACTTTCAAAGGCGGGAGGGACTTGCCGGGGTGGATCTGGGCTGAGCTGAGGAGAGAGGCGGCGGTAGAGTGGGCGGTGTGGGCTGCTCCTGCGATGATGGATGCCATGGTTAGGAGAAGAAGAGTGAAGGGCGAGTCTGGGACGCGTTTATAATGAAGAGCGTTCGGGTATTGACGTCACAGCCGCGTCATGACTCTGACCTCGGTGGTGGCGTATTCATAGAACGTAGACCAGGCATGCGAGCAGCAATCTCTCGTCGACGGCCTGGGTATAACAGCACGATAACAAAAGAGATGTGCGCAGACTCTGTTTTATTATTTCGCGTCAGCTTACTCATTCTTCGTTATGGTACTAGGTTACTATCGAGGCGACGAGCGCGTCACGACACTACGCGGCACTTGGTAAAGAATGCTTTGGTCTTGATGCTCCACCGACCGCCAAACCAAGTGCACACTATGGTGGATTCAGGCTCGATCCTGTTACTGGGAACGTACTCCGTGAATTTCGTACGGTGTTGAAACCCCGGTAAGGTTCGTGTCCGAACCAGAAAGTATGTAGAGATTCTGTCTCTGCATTTCCATCAGCTCGCGCGCTGTATGCAATTGAAGGATCGAGGAGTGGATACCGAAGTAGGAGCGGTACAAGGAACCAGGATTATAGTGAAGACGTCGCCAGTCGCCGAGACTGGGAATTTACGCTGGCAGACGAGGAAATGGCTGGAAATGGCTGGCAGCAGCAGTGCGGGATCTGGTACGTCTGTGTTCCAACACTTTTCTACTACTAAGACTTCGTTCTTAGGGGACGGGCTGCCATGAAATGAGGTTCTGAGAGACGTTGAAGGGAATCAAGGTGCGTGATCTAGCCCTTGTTTTATTTTTATTTTTTTTCACTGGTTAATTGTTCCTTCGGACGACGGGTCTTCAACTCGTCTAAACGTCTTTGCAAGGCCCCGCCGTCATCAACTCGTTCACATTTGGTGGGGGGAAGTCGACAACCCTGCGGGGAGGCTGCCGTTCTGTTGTGCCAGGACTTGAAAGCTCGTCGTTGTCAGTATACACCTATCCCATAATCCTTGCTCGCTGGCTAAACATGCATGTTAGGGTGTCGCTGAAAGGGAAGCAGTAGTTGGCGAGGGTGCAGGCAAGGGCGACCAGAGTATAGTGTTTGGGTATGTCTTCCCCACTTGATTTTGAAGCAAATTAATGGTTTTCGCACAGATATCAACTCTTGTTACATTCATAAAAAGTGCGTTCATTTCGCTGACTCTTACTACACTCCAAGCTAACGAGCCGTACAGATATATATGAGCAGAATGATCAGTACCAGATAGTAACCTAGAACTTTTATAGCAAGCTTGACCACGCACGTCGTTAACAATTCAATGTTATTTCGACACACATAATGTTCATGCAGAGCTGCGCTCGGCTGGTGGATCCTCATCCATTCGTTGTGAACTTCGCTGTCTGGTGTTTCCAGATTTGGTTGTCCCGTTTTCTGGCCCACCGCATGCTCTAGAATTGTCACATAACACATCGGTATCTCGACTGTCCTCAAGATGTCGGCTTATCTTGGTACTTCCCCCCATACTACACCTTCTCTTTCAGCCGACTTCCTCCTTCCCTCGCGCCGTCAAGTCGGACAAACTACCAATATACATTAGTATATCGGTGTTCATTCATTCATATATCCTACGCTAATTACATTCTGAACTAGAACGATAGTTAGCTTATCAATGGTACATGCCAAAAATAATATACGTATAATAATCCATCACATACAAGAGATCCACCAAAATAATACAACGCCCTACCCATTCGAAGCGCGCCCATCTAAATCAGACTCGCGGGGCTCCATCTCGACATCAGGATCAATATCCCCGTCTGCATCCACATCAGCATCTGGCGGTGGCGAACCGCCCTTCTCAGCCTCCTCGCCTCGCTCAATCACCCTCGGCGCAGGAGAGATGATCCTCGGAGCAGCCGCCTTCCCCAGCCGTGCTCGCGTCACCCGAGGCTTGCCCTCCTCCTTGCCATACGCCGCCGCCTGGTCTGCCAGCACGTCCAGCGCACTGCGCCGTCTCTTCTGTGACGGGCTCTCCGGCGACGCTGCCCTCCTCCTCCTCCTACTCGGTGGACTGTCCTCTGCCATGTTGAGAGCGACGTCCACCAGGGAATCCAACGGCGTAGGTGGATTCTTGCTCGACCCTGCTGGAGACGGCCGTCCCACCTGCCGTGCTTGTGGTGTCAGCAAGTTCTGGTACAGCCCTGCCCCAGAATTTGGTGAATAGAGATATCCGCTCCCACCTACGTGCAGGTAGTGGTTCGACCCACTCGCAGCAGGAGCTCGCTTTGGCGTTCGTGGGCTCGTCACACCTCGGTAATGAGACAAAGACGCTGCCGGTCTCGCACGTTCCTTCTCCAGCCTCTCTTGTTCTCGTGCGAGTCGTTCCGCCTGAGTGACGCTGGAAACCACCGTGGCTCGCTCCCGCCCAATCTTCCTTGCAGCAAGCAATATATGCTCCGTGCGTGCATCAGACGACACTGTCGTAGGCTGCGATCCTCTCGTCTCTTTTGTCCTCGCTGGCCGCCCCTTCTTGCTGTACACCGTCTGTCCCGGCGGCTTTGGCCGTAGATGTGCATACACATCGACTGCGAACCTGTACTGCGACTGAGGCGAGGCCTGCGCCGCGGCGAGATACGACGTCTGCCCGTTGGTACTCGCAGGCCCTTCCTCGTCACTTTGGGAGACCTTTTCCTTCTTCTTTGCGCCCCGTTGCTTCTGCGAGGCTAGAGCGCTGTCCCCGGTCGCTGCAGGGTAAGAAAGAGATGAGAGGTACGTCGATGCATTGAGTAACGCCGAATGGGATGGACGCGTACTGGGAGGAAACGGCTGGAGTAGCAGGATCGGTTTCAATTTGGCGAGCTCAGCTTCGAGCGAGGAAAGTCTTGCAAGTGCTTCCTGGAGCTATATGCACATTAAATAAACCAACCAAAGAGCACCAGCACATGGTTCACCTTTTCAGTCTTGGCCTTGTTCTCTGATTCCAATACAGAGTTAAAATAAGTGGTTTGCTATCCACATACGGCATCAGCATAATTATCCAGTGCGTATCCTGGGGGACCTCACCTCGGATTTGAACACGTCGGGGGTGTCCTTTGTGCGCTGCGATATCAGCGCCTCTGCGGAGCGCTCCCAGCCCTCCTTTTCAGCCGTCCACCGAGCTCGTTCCTCTGAGAAGAGCTCGAGCGTGAGGTCTCGCTCCTGCATCAGCCCGGAGATGGTCGAGGCTTGCTCCAAGAGCTGTGTTTGGTCCCATTGTTGAGCGTCCAACAGGCTCAGTACCTAGTATGAGATGAGGATACTTTTAAATTTTGTGGAGAAAAGACGTACCATGTTTGCAAGTTCACGTTCACGAGGTGTTGCAGACTCATTCTCTCCAGATAGTAGTCCCATTTCAGATAGTTTAGTTTGATAGCTCTTCAAGTCTACAGGATCCATCGATCTCGCTCTTTCCTCAGCATCGGCGCCGTTGGCGTATGGAGATTGCTCCGTATTTTGAGGGCCCGGGGATGGAGACACAGAATGCATTATATCAGATAGCACCAGGCCCTGCGGCGGCGCATCGTTGGCCATGACAGCGACGAGCTCAGATTACAGGACGCCAGGGTGAGGAGCAGATCCGGGATTGCATATGTCGTTGTTTGGCACCCATGGCCACAGCGCGCGTATCACGTGCATCTCCTTTGCCTGCATGCGGCAAGTTCTTTCTCACAAAGCGCTCATTGTATTATAAAGATTTTCAGCAAAAAGAGATGGAATTGGAATGTATAACAGCAGTACAAAGATATATCAGTTTTGGAGTACTGGGAGGGGTGTTAGGGAGGAGTGGGTGGATGGAAGGGAAGGGACGTACGACGTAAGTAACTTGCGCGTTTTCTTGAAGGTGGCGGAGGTTGATGGACCCAGAAACCTGTGAACGCAAAGCAGGGAAAATTCATCAGAGGACGTAATCGTGGAGTATATGAATACCCGTACATTGGTGCGAGGGCTGCCCTGCGGTATTGAGTAGTCCGCTCAATCCATCACATCCGTATACATGAAAACATGCCATCGACCAGATTAGATGGGTTTGATTTTGAAGTGCAATGAGATCAGGGAGAAGATGAGACACTAAGAAGGTCAATTACACCACGCAAAGGACACAACGACGGAGGGCTTACCCTGAGATCCTGAACGAGGTAGTAGAACACGCGGAGCCCTTCTGGGTCCTCGCTATCCTGGATATCGACCAACGACCCGATCTTAGCAGTCTGTCCTGGCGTCAGCACCGCAGCCAAGAGAACGAAGAACTCATGCCAGTTCACCTCGAATGCGATATGGTCGTTCCCCACGCGAATCTCCAGCTCCTGCTTCCCGACGATGTTCTTCTTGGGCCAATTCGTGTCGTCTTCCCTGGGAGGACGACGTCAATCCGAGGTTAGAGCAGGACGGGGAAGGGAAACATACTTGGTGATCTCGCTAGACTCGACGATCCGCTTGAGCTCTTTCACCACCATCGGCCCAATCCACACTAAACGCCCACATCAGCAGCAGCGTGCGAGGAGCACGCCTGCACTCACTTTCTTTCCGGATGAGACTGTCATTCCGGTAGTTCGAATTGTTTGCATACCGCAGACGGCCATGCGAGTACTCGAATTCGAGAAATTCGTGGCCGTGTTTGCCTGAATGGCCGGTGCTGGGGAGTCGTAAGCCACAGCGCCTGAAAAAGTACATCGGGGGCACATACTAGTATCTGCGAGAGAAGAGGTAAGCCTCATTTCCATGAACGGTGAACAGACGAACCTCAGGTAAAACGGGTCGTTGTCAGTGGACATGGCGGTGGTTGAGGAAAAGACGTCACGCCCGTCACCCGTGACACTGGTCCGTCGATCTTGCCCAGCCGCCACCATCATGTCCAAGAAACGCGTCGCCTACTACTACGATTGTCAGTGCCCTCCTCCCTCATTCTTTCTCTCCCATTCTCAATGCACTCCCAGCCGATGTCGGGGCGTATACCTATGGCCTGGGCCACCCCATGAAGCCCCACCGCATGCGGGTCGCCCACGACCTCATCACCGCCTACGAGATGCTCCCCAAGATGCACGTCCTGGTGAGACCCGCAAACCCTCTGTTTCGTAGAGATTTATGGATCTGATTTGGAGGTAGAAACCACCAAAGGCGTCCCCGGAAGCGATGACGTCTTTTCATACCGACGAATACGTGCACTTTCTTAACCGCGTTACCCCTGAGACGTCTGAAGAGCTGACGTACCATGGGACACGATGTGAGCTACCTCCTTCAGGCGTCTGCGTTTCTGCTGCTGATAATTTGGTGCTAGTCCTTGTTGGGGAAGACAATCCGCCGTTTGAGGGTGTATTCGAGTTTTGTTCGATATCGGCTGGGGGTTCCATGGGTACGTCCAGTTTTCGGTAGACTTCGTTGCCTGACTGTTGTTGATAGCTGCGGCCCGTCGTATCACCTCTGGCGCTTCTGACATATGTATCAACTGGGCTGGAGGTCTTCACCATGCCAAGAAACGCGAGGCCTCTGGTTTTTGCTATATCAACGACATTGTTCTCGGTATACTCGAGCTTCTACGTGCATATCCTCGTGTTCTATATGTGGACATAGACTGTCATCGTAAGCTCCTCTCGTTCACTTTCCATTTTTGCGCTTACTTGAACGGCAGATGTATTGTCTTCCTTTGTCTTCTGATCCGCTTTCTGACCGTTTGACTAGGGTGATGGCGTCGAGGAAGCCTTTTACACCACTGATCGTGTGATGACTTGCAGTTTTCACAAGTACGGCGAATACTTCCCTGGTACGGGCACTCAAGAGGACAAGGGAAGAGGCAAGGGGAAGGGATATGCCGTCAATGTCCCTTTGAAAGACGGGATCACAGACGAGTCCTTCCAAAGTATATTCGAACCAGTGCGTCAACTGCCTTTTGTGCCTGCCGCCTCGTCTAACAGATATTTCACAGGTCGTCGACAAAATACTAGAAGTCTTCCAGCCGAACGCTGTCGTTCTCCAGTGTGGCGCAGACTCTCTTTCAGGGGACAAACTCGGTTGCTTAAATCTCACGATGCATGGACACGCTCATTGCGTTCAGTACCTACGCAAGAAAAATGTACCTCTAATACTCCTCGGCGGAGGCGGGTACACCGTTAAAAACGTTGCGCGGACCTGGACATATGAAACAGCCTGCGCCCTAGGTATTGAGGACACGATTGACCCCAACCTTCCCTGGAACGAATACTTTGAATGGTTCGGCCCCCGTTATCGCTTGGAGGTTGTAGCCAGCAATATGGAGGACATGAACGTCAAGGACGGGTCTCTGGAACAAGTCCGGTATGCTTTAATTGTGCATTTTTTATGCCAGTCTGATGTTATGTGTAGGATAAACGCGCTCGAACACCTTCGGGAGCTCAACAGTGCTCCCTCCGTCGGGATGCATGACGTGCCGAAAGAGAGCCTGCTCGAGCATTTGGGCTTTGGCAAGGAGAGCGATACTCAGGACAAGCTAGATGAACGACTAGCCCGTAAGTCGCCCGTCTTTCTTCGATGACTCCTCATGCGAGAACTTACGATGACTTTGAAGAGCACACACGATTCGTGTATAAACTGCAAGAATCAGACACAGCCTCGTCCTCGTCCGACGACGAGTCATGGGACTCTGACGAATCCATCGGACGAAGGCGTCCTCGGCGTCGCCGGAAACAGCGCATGAGCCTGCTCACGGGGCAGTACTTTGACGTTGCGCATAACCACCAATCGCGGCGGAAGTTCTTCCAGAGCCGGGTGGTGTTTGACGATACGTGGCAGCGGGTCAAGCTGGTGCAGGAGCTGGGGCTGGGGTTCGGGGTGAGCGACCTTGCGGGGCTTATGGAGAGGGGGGGAGGAGGGGAGGGGGATGGGGAGGATGATTGGATAGAGATGGATACGTGAGCTAGTGGGTGGACTTGCTTGTTGTACTTTGCTTTGTTGTGTGTATTGTTAATATCGCGATGTTCGTTATAGTGTTATGTTCGTGAGCGATATGGGGAGCAGGGACCAGCGCCCGTATCATCCTAGTCCCTCGTTAAATCTATCCTATTACCAGGTATCATCTTCTGCGATGGCGACAATTTCTAGTCGACTCTAGTTCTCAATGTTTTTCCGTTGTCGGCCCTGCGATTGTCATCCCTCGATCCCCGCGCTCTGTCGCCTCGAATCTGATTCTGGTCCACCGATATGCGTTGTATGCTCCTGTCCCCTTTCAATCCAAAACTCCAGTCTATGACGCAATTCGATTCATCAGTTCAGAGCCATATAAGTTGAACACGCTGGAAAGTGGTGCCATGGCAGACTCGCCTAGGATAAGTTGTATGACATTTGACCGAACTCCACGGTCGCGGTGGTACATCCCAAATTCCTATTTCCACGAGTAAATGGCCCCGATGCGCGGAGGGGCTAACGTCTCCTGTAATGTATATCCACGATTTATCCACGCTGTATACTCATCTGAGCGCACGCGCCGCTGGACACCCCCAGGGAGAACTAGACATAGAGCACCGCGTTTATAGACATCGAACATCTGGCGGATCTGCCAGTGTTTGTCCTCTTTGCTGGTCTGCATGATGCACAGCCGGTCTTACTAGACATATTTTGCCCTTTCCCGAAGGGCAGCGGCGTACGCATTTACCAGAACGTCCAGCCATCTTCTGCTCAGGCCGGCGACGGAGAACCTGGATACAGTCGATTCATCAACGCTATGTCCGCGCCAAATATACGAGATGGCTGCATAGGTACATTCAGCGACTGGGAAATCTGGGAACTCGTGAATGGAAAGAGTCTTGTCATGGATGTATTGGGCAAATCGAAGAGACGGGATCTACCAGCTGTAGCAACAGGTGGCCCTTATATCCAACACAAAAACTGGTCCCGACGGAGCAAGGGATTCTAAGGAAATTTGTAAGATGATCATGGATGTTGAAGTATATTAGGCTATGGAAAACTAAATACAGCCAGTAGATCAGAGCACGCACGAGCTCGAGGCATCACATTGCAATACAGCATGCTATTCATTCTACTCGTAGTATACTGTAGTTACCTACTTACCCCAGTCAAGGATGTATTATCTCTGTCACAAACTTGAGCACCCCGTCTTTGTTTCCTATACGTATAAGGATTCTTTTTAGTTTGATGGCTGGCTCGCGTTCCCTTTGGACAGTAGTCACCTCAACACGTTGTGGATGAGTAGAATATTTCACTGGCTCTCGAGGTTATTTGACCTCGACTCACCAACGAGCCGAGTATAACGTCATCGACGTGCAACTCTGCTGGCCAGGGGGCCCTCACAGCGTAAGGTGTACGGAGCTACCTAAACGTTCGACAAAAAAATAGAATATTTCACTGCTATAGGTTTGATTTTTGACACGATGCTGTTTTTAAGAGGACCGGGTTCAAAGGTATGGGCGGCCCTTCATTCCATTCCAACGTCGTTTATAGTGCTATGCGATGATTGTGAGAACCAAGAGGTCGCATCGTCTGCAGCCGAGGAGGATCCAAGCAAAGCCATCATTACAGATGCAAAGACGATTCTGGCGAAGTTGTAGATGGTACAGGTACAGATTCGAACTATACGATAGTATCAGTAGTCCTCAGGGATGGCCTCCATTCTTCGAGTCCTGGGCCAGCGTGGTAGGTGCGAGTTTCCCAGTATCGCGATCCAGTACAAGTTGGCACGCATCGGCTTCAGCTTTGGCTTTGCCCTTCTCTTTGAGGCGCATGTCTCTGAAACAGATACGCTGCCATGTGCTTTCCATGTAGGATATCACGTACCAAATAGGGCACATACTTCCTTATTGATGTACCATCATGCGTACTATCCGGTCAGAATCTCCTTGAATCCACCTCTATGCCTCGACACTGCACTCAAAAACAAGAACATGAAGATACCATTGGAAGGCACCTTATATAGAGTTGTAAACTGACATACATGATACGATATCTTTCCGCTCTCATATCGCTCAACTTGAAGGCTAAGTCACCGCTAGTAGATTTACAATTGATTGATATAACAACAAGTGATGTAAGATACAATGAAATGGGAGTAAGATATAAAGATACTCCATAGCTTAGGAATTTAAGTCATCTGTATGATTGTACAAGTAACAAAGGAAATAACTGAGCTTGCTCAAGTCCAAGTATCTTAGCATGGCCAGAGACATTATAATGAGAAGCGGGCATTCATATCCTACGACAGATAAGTCGGGAAACGAGCGGACAAAGATGGAGGTGAGAGAATATACCAGGGGGTGTGGCTGAAGAGGTACCAAAGCAAATGAGATCATCGAATGGAACGACAGACGCTCTAGAACACTAACCTGGGGATCTCGGAAGTTATCCATCTCCAGGGCCGCAGCGTCCGAGTCCGACACAGAGACAGCTGCTTCGATGCATCTGCGCCACTCCTTCAAGTTTTTCTTATACGTCTTAAGCCTGTTGTGCATGTTAACGAAGCCTTCTGTGTTTCGTGGCTACGACGACATAACATTGATGCGGTGAACAAATGAGGTCATCACTTCCTTTCTAGACCTCCGGCCGCAGAGAGGAATCTGCGTTTGTGTGGGTCTCTGTTTCACGTAACTCGATATTCAATCCGCCAATTGACAGATCGAAAGAGTCGAACGAGCGAAGGGTTGCCGTGTCTTCCCTCCCTCCGCGAATTCGCCCTGTCATACGACTGTTGCAAACAGCAAGGACTGTATTTGAATACACCTTTACCAAGCAGTCAGTAAGGACAGTGCCGTAGCCGTTATTGGGTAAGGCGAGATAGAGAACCATGTTGATGATAGCAATCACAGCTGGGTAGAGGGTACATGAGTCAATGTGATTCATTTTCAAGTATCTGTCCAACCTGTTGCTGTCCCGGTTTCAATCGCCAGTCGTATTAGCCTCGAAAGAAGTACCCGAGTAGATTTGAGACCAGTTTGAGCTCGACATAACTATAGGTGTCAAGGATTAATTCAAGAGTGCTATGCTCCTACTTTACTTACAAGGCAGGTCATACACAAAGCAATCGCGGTATCACACAGAACACTTCCACCCAACCATATCTGCGAATCGTAAATGATTGAATGGGGGAATGACGGTCAGATGGTGATCTGCTCACTATTATAGTCGCCTTGATCTCAGGAATGTCCTGAAGTTTTGATTGGTGGCCACTATTTCGCACTTGGATGCCGCAACAAATCGCAGCAGAAAATTGAATAAAAGCAATCTTTGATGAAGGTCGTGATTGTTAAGGTGCAGCATACTGCGTTTGAAAAATCTTACCATCGAAAGGGTAATACATAACCATCGTGCCTTCTTGTTGAATTTATACATCCGCCAGGCATAAAATAATTGGGCGATGCAGCCAACTACCGTTATTTCAGTAACTCAATGTATAAGGTGAGTGAAAAGGTACGGACCAAATCCAGACATTACAGGAACGGTGAACCATGCCGTATCGACCTCGTCCAGTACCACAATGTTCCCAAACTGGTAGCAGAATGTGTTGAAAGTGTCATAGATGCGTATAGCAGTCTGAACAGACTCGGACACCCAGAGAAGATAGACAACCGTCTTCGACACCAGGCTATCCTTTGGAAATGAGATGTAGTATATGACTTTGAGTGTGGTGAGTAATGAACAGTCAAGAAAGTGCGGATAAGGATGATAGGTTCACTGACAGACTTGATCGCACAAAATACCATATAAGATGAGACTCAGGAAACAGCCGATCAACTATGAGAAAATCTGAGTGACCGCCGTTTTCTAAAACATAAGATTGGAGCTGTACCCGAGAACCTGTTCTGAGGTTTTAAAATCAGTAGAGAGATTACTCTGAGAATAAGAATGCTACCGACAATTTATAAACCTCTGAGGGTGATACACCAGCCTCTTCGGCCAGAGTACTATTAAATGACAACATCGAGGGGTGTAGTAGCCACGAAATTTCTTGTCACTATACTACGTTTAAGTAGCTCCAGGTCTATGCTCAAGGTGCGGCCGACTGTCGGGCAAGTCGCATAGGAGCATGCGGCGCTGTCACAAATGAGCTGCGCATGCCTAGGCCTACAAAAAATCAGAAGATTCCAGTTAAATTGTCTGCTTCCGAGTCGACCCTTGATCAATTCAGTCAAAATTCAGTGCCACCTACATCACTGCATCCTCCGGAAATCTATTGAGGTAAGACTTACCTGGGTTGAAAGGTAACCGCCAAGCTTCATGGATTACAGAATTGAATAAATGAGTTTTCTTGCCTCTCGGAGGACAATCGGTGACGGCGGTGGTCAAAATGTGAGACAGTGGACACGCTGAGTCCAGAAAAGTCAACATTGGACGCGTCGTGACACTCAGTGTATCCGGGGGAGAAGCCGCGCGCGCTTTCACTAGTCTCCATGTTTTTCGTGTGGGGGGGCCTTTTTTTCTCCCTTCTTCCCGATATTAGTCAAGACAATCAGAAAATGGGTGCAATTGTAGACGGCGGCGATCGGTGTCTGTTGACACGGTTCCGAAGGGAATTTGAGTGAGGCTGCCAGGCCCAGCGTTCTGAGCTTATATTTCTCCGGAGCTAGCTTTCAATTACTGTCATACGTAAGCCCGCTTGATTTACCGTGTTCACTGAGGTCCACCGTCATGGGAAAACTGCACTGGCAACAGTTGTCCCTGGCAATATATCTGTTGACGATGATCTTCAGCCAATCTTCAGCACTGAATTGTGCAAATGTATTCTTGTACCTTCTGGCATCATCGACGAATTTGATTTGTCAGAGAGGTTCTCGTACAAAATGATATTGTTTAACCGTTATAGGCGGTACATTGAATCGGCTACCATTCGAACGCAATTTATTTCTACTGTTGGGCCGTATTTTTCCGTCAGGTCAGGGCGTTATTCCTGGTACATTCTTCATGCCGTTTCAAGATACAAGATCGTCAGATGTAATATCAGACAATTCAATGTCACCCGTATACCGCTCATCCGTAGAATAACATCGATATGTTTGTCTCTGCTTAAGAATGATTAGCAGGATTTGGTTGCTTAGGATGGAATGGAGGTTGGTTTGAAGAGAACCGAGGAAGAGTGTCATGTCAGGAGCCCATATGGGGACAAGGATATTTGCGAGAGTAATGAGGAGGAGGCATGCGTAGAAGAACATCCCAGAGATATAAAGCTCTTTAATAAACGGATGGGATGAACAGCGGAGGTGCTGTACACCCTTAAAGAGTGTGAGCGAAGCAATGGTTGTCTCTGAAACGAGCACGGGGATGTAGAGTAAGTGTGTCTTCGAAGTGTGACCCAAGCAGTCAGCATGATCGAACGGACTGAAAACTGTAAATCAGACAGTATTGAGTTCTCGGTTATCGCAGATGACACACAACCCACATTGACTCGTCTTGAGCTGTGTACCAAAGCCAGCTACTCCCGATGTAAAAGTGAAGATCCCAATCCCAATAAAACTCCAAAATACCACCCTGTTTTTATTCCATATTGCATAGGTGCGGATCATGAGGATCACCTGCGACATGAAAATTACAAGGACTCCTAGTAGGCCTACAACGTAAGAGAGCTGGCGGCACTGGGCAGCGCTGGGTTCGTGCAGGAGCGAGCTAATGATGATGGCCGCATCGATCAAGGGCAAGTAGCGATTCAGTGCGAACAGCAGTAAGAGTGGATGTACGGGTCGAGGAAGCCACACATAATTAATTTCAGTGGGGAAAAGGAGGAGGTGGTCATAGAGGAGTACGGTCACGCTCACAATGAAAGAGTAGAGTGAGAAAAGATTCGAGGGTATCTATATAGAAGGAAAGTTTTAACTGAATAAAGCAGACGAGGAAAACTACTCACTGTTGATGACATCCTCAGATCAAGACAATCGGGAAGAATATTTCTACTAGTCACTACTGATTCTCAGTTCTGCTTCAATGTGTGCAAATTAGAGGGCGCGTGCATGAAAGATGGACGAGGAACGTACAGTCTCACATTGGTCCTTTTAACGCTTGTGGCTCTGAGACCTTACAGACGACGGTTTCGAACATGCTAAAACTCAATAACAGCATTTCATGAGTACCGTGTGGTGTGTTACAAGATGAATCGAATCAGAATGGTTCGGAAGCAAATGTGTTCCGTGACCGCAGCTAAAGTCTTAGGTATTAGGATCGCCTAGGTCTTGGTTTGTAGTCAAGAATCAAATGACACGAGATAAAAAAATTCGCTCACCTCGGAGCAGTCATTGCCATCTCCTGTCAGTGTACCACCCGGTTCTGCCTCGGTTCGCAACGATCCAGCCTTGAACAGTGAGCCATAAACATTAGCTTCTTTACTCACATATATAATATGGAAACATGCGACATTCATATATGTTGTGCGTTGCAATAGTTACTGTTATTCTGGAAAAGAATTAGCGAACGATTCGCAATGCTGACATGCTCGCAGGTCAGTCGGCCCGCAGGGCTTAGAGCTTACATTCTCTCTTCGATGTGACTATGAAACTATGGACCACATGCTTCGCAAACACTTGACTGCGTAACACGGCAGTAGAACCCACCAATGTGCAACGGGATCACTCGTCACTCATGCTAACATTGCAAAAGATCCCTTCACCCTTGACCAGTTCTACGTAATTTGGACGGTGTCGGGAGCGAACGGGCTATATTATGAAATAGAGAAATTAGCAGTATTTCGGGGACCTTAAAAAAAGGACGGTCAACCGGTATAACGACATAGGTGATGGTGGGTATGTGTATGCACTGCTGCTGTGCGGTTGATCAGTCTCCACAGTGTACAGTTATGTCTACCGGGAGTCAGTAAAACCTGCAATTCTTCGCTTCATTGTTGTCCGTGAGGGTGAATCTATTGAATACAAGATTAGAATTGAATTCCGAAGAGCCCAAGTCTCAGCTCTGAGGCTTTTTGTTACTGACGAGTCATAGCAACGGGCAGGCCCACTAGTCCTGAAGTCGTTTTAGGCCGGGAGGGTGATGGAACATATGTCAACCGATTGATTGATAGGCAGGATACATCAGGACATACGCACTCCAGTATACATCGGAAAATGAGCCTCATCCACTTCAGGGTGTGAAAGTATCAGTGAGTTGTTGTGACTCGTGCGCATGAAGAAAGAATGTCGGAAGGACGACGACGATGAAGACTTTGAGACGGGCCCATTTTAAATCTCAGCGAAAACGAGGCCATATTCGGAGGACAAATGGGTAGTCGAGGTATACAGAAAAGAGCACGTCTCTGGGAGAACTACGTACAACGCATTGTGAAGATCTTGTTTGGCCTGGAAGTATCAGCGTGGAATCCAAAGGTTACCTCAATGATAACTCACTGTTATTCCTGGCGCTGGGTGTTGGTACAGCTGAACGGAAGGAGACTAGATACCCATTACGTGAACGAAAGTTCAAACACAACCGGTTGTCTATTTTCACTCACCCAAAGTCTGGGTATCTCTGCCACCGCAAAGACCACAAAAATGTCGCTCGCAAGCATCGCGAGTAGCGATATGTGTAGCGTTGGCAGGGCACACGCTCCAAGAACCGCCGATTCGAACACGTGGAACCCCATTGACAGGCGGTATGCGTACCAAGCGGTCGAACCTCCCTCCAGCAGTTCTTGTAATACACAGGATATGAGTTTGTCAAAAAGTGAATTTTTTGGTGTCGACCAGCCAAACGAAGGAAATCAGACATCCTGGGAGGGAATGAAGTTGTCTCATCCATGACCAGGGTCAACCACCAGTCGAATAATTGTCCTATTTCAAGAAGATCAGCACGGGTAGACATTTGAGATTCCATCCGAAAAACCCACCCAATCGAAGTACTACCTGGTTGTCCTGAATGCCCAGAAATTCACTCGCAACCTCCTTAACCACGTAGTTGTCTTGGCTTGATTCATCTTCATCTCCATAGAAGAGGACGACGTAAGGTTCGCTGCTGATATCATTACGTGCCCGAGATTCTCGGACCCGTTCTGAATGACTCGAAATAGACGTTGCCGGCTCAGAGTCAGCATCATGATGATGGAGTCGGCTGCTAGACGCTCGGATAACCGGCGCTAGTATATCACCCAACCTAGAAGGGATTGCAAGCCATTTAGAACAGAACGCCGTAAAGACGCGCCTGCTCTCGCGGCATGAAGACAATCGATCTCTACTCCGGTCGAAGAATTCGGTAGCATGCCAGCTTCACCGAGAATGTCAGCGTACGTGACAGAACCATCTTCGTCCTCATCGTCGTCAAAATGGTCGTGGCTATCCCCATCATCGGATTCATCCTCCGACAAGTTCAAAGGCAAAGACAACGGTGACGGTGAAGAAGATAGTTCGCTGCGCATGCCCTACTGTAGCGATGACATGGACTGGTAGGGCACTAAAGATTGACGGGATGTCGCCACTTCTATAATCTGCCTCGATTTCGCGTGTAGGTGGGTGAATGCGTACACGCTCGAGTATGGATACGTCACCATCGAGGTCGGATAGTCTCAGCACAATCATGATGGGGCTGTGACATCAACTCAAACGCGTCCCAGACTCGACCTTCGCTCTTCTTCTCACAACCATGGCATCCACCATCGCAGGAGCAGCTCACCACCTCTCTCCACGTCCTCGGAGTGCGCTGAGACCGTCCAGCGCAGTGAGACGATCGTCATCGTGAGTGCAGTTCTACGTGCCGTGTAAGGTATCGAACCCCTTCGCAGGTCGGCGTACCAGGAGCGTTTACCGGGACGCGCAGTGCCCAGATCCCGGGGTACATCGATAACTACGAGGCGTTCAAGGTCAAGGGCGTGACTGGGGTATACGTCGTTGCCGTCAATGACCAGTTTGTCATGAAGTAGATGTGATGTTCGGTATATGCGCGACAGTGCTGACCTTGATGTAGTGCGTGGAAAGAGAAACTGGCGCCCAAGGGCACTCGTATGTCTTATCCGTCTGTCCATCCTGGGTGAGGCTGACTGTTGTTCGGCAGCTATCCTTTTCCTAGCGGATGACCAAGGCAAGTTTGCTGGTGCGACAGGGTTGATTTTCGATGCTACGCCATTGTTGGGAGGTCCGCGTTCAAAGGTATGAGTGGTGGTTCTTGAAACTGTTCTTTGCGACTGACATTGCCCATAGCGCTGTGATGATTGTGAAGAACCAAGAGGTCACGTCGGTTGCAGTCGAGGAGGATCCAAGTAAGGTCACCATTACAGATGCAAAGACGATTCTGGCGCAGTTGTAGACGGTACAAGTAGGAATTTAAAGTGTATTGTACGATAGCTTCAGTAATCCTCGGGGACGACCTCCATCTTTCGAGTCCTGTGCCGGCGTCGTAGAGGTGCGAGTTTCCCAGTAATGCGATCCAGCACTAGTTGGCACGCGTCGGCTTTGGCTTTGGCTTTACCCTTCTCTTCGAGGCGTACTTCTCTGAAACAGATACGCTGTCGTGTGCTTTCTATGTATGATATTGCGTCGTCCTATTCTGTGGGCAAGATGTAGCAGTTTCAACACGCGACAAAGACATACGTACCAGAGAACAGCAGTTCCGTACCCAACAACACCTCGTGCCGACCCTCGAGCACCGTCCCAGTCAGCTGTAGAAATGGTGTCCCGGTATCCAGGCCCTGCATTAGAGTGAATTAGAGCTCGACGAGCAGAGAAAGGACTGACGACTAGGTGGTAGCTGTCACAATTTGGGATGAAAGACGTTTCCAAGTTCGAGGGCGATGTAGGTTATCTCTTCTTCCTCCTCGTAGCCGCCGTCTGGTCCGAATTGGGTGACTTGGTGGTAGCCAGGGCAAAGTGCCATCACAGGTAGAGGGAGGAAGTACGTGTGTGCCAAATAAGGCAGCCTTCCTCACCACGACAATCATCTCTGACCCCGAACACTGTGGTCAGAATTACCTCTGAAGCGGACAAGAAGCCTGCGATTCGTTGTGTACAGAACGTCTCATAACACGGCCTCGAAAGACGACGGCTCCCCACCGAAGTATTGATTCATAAACAAGGCAGACGGAACCAAGTCGCGGGACGCGTTGGAAGCATCTTTCTTTGTTTTCTGGCCAGATTCCTTTGTGCTTCTCGACGCTGGGCCAAAATTTGAAGGGGCCCTCGATGAGCAGTCTCAGAACGTTGATTACTAGTCTTTGCTGGGCATGGCAGTCCACTATTTGAAGGCGTGTTTGAGAGGAGAGTAAATGGAAGGCGTATGCCATCAACGACTACGTGAAGGACATCTATTCAAAGTGTCTTCGAACGAGTACGTCGACTGTCTTTTGTGCCTGTCGCGTTATCTAACAGATATTTCCCAGGTCGTCGACAAAATACTACAAGTGTCTTCCAGCCGAACGCTGTCGTTCTCCAGTGCGGCGCCGACTCTCTTCCAGGGGACATACTCGATTGCTTAAATCTAACGATACGCGGACTCGCTCATTGCGTTCAGTACCTACGCAAGAAAAATGTACCTCTAATACTCCTCGGCGGGGGCAGGTACACCGTCACGAACGTTGCGCGGACATGGACGTACGAAACTGCCTAAGCCCTAGGTATAGAGGATACCATTGATCCCAATCTTCCCTGGAATGAGTACTTCGAATGGTTCGGCCCTCGTTATCGCTTGAAGGTTGCAGCCAGCAATATGGAGGACATGAACGTCGAGGACAGGTCTCTGGAGCAAGTCAGGTACGATTTTTTTGTGCTTTGTTGAGGCAGCGCCAGTCTGATGTCATTTGCAGGATAAACGCACTCGAAACCCTTCAGAAGCTTAACAGTGCTCCCTCCGTCGGGATGCGCGACGTGCCAAGAGAGAGCCTGCTTGAGCATCGGGCTTTGGCAAGGAGAGCAATACCCAGGACAAACTGGATGAATGGCTAGCTCGTAAGTCGCCCGTCTTCCTTCGGTGACTGCCAACCCGAGAACTCACGCCGACTTTCAAGAACACACGCGATTCGTGTATAAACTGCAAGAATTGGCAGATACGACTTCGTCCTCATCAGACGACGAGTCATAGGACTCTGACGAATCCATCGGACGAAGGCGTCCTCGGCGTCGCCGGAAACAGTGTATGAGCCTGCTCATGGGGCAGTACTTTGACGTTGCGCATAACCACCAATCGTGGCGGAAGTTCTTCCAGAGTCGGGTGGTGTTTGACGATACGTGGCAGCGGGTGAAGTTGGTGCAGGAGCTGGGGCTGGGGTTTGGGGTGGGCGACCTTGCGGGGCTTATGGAGAGGGGGGGGAGGATGATTGGATAGAGATGGATACGTGAGCTAGTGTATGGACTTGCTTGTTGTACTTTGCTTTGTTGTGTGTATTATTCATATCGCGATGTTCGTTATAGCGTTATGGTCTTGAGCGATATGGGGAGCAGGGACGAGCGTCCGTATCATCTTATGTGACCGCCCCTTCTTCTGCTCGTTGGCTGCACGAGAATGAAATTCGAACAGGACCTGCTCGTGTACGTTCGTGCGTGGAAAGAGAGAACATGCGAAGAGCCCGGGCGCACCAGCAGGTAGTGCGCAGCCCCAAGCCAGCTCGCCCGGGAAAAATCGCCTAGATGAGTGCCATCGTAGCAGCAAGCCGGTCGTCCTTGCTAAATCTGCGAGGCGGGCGTCGAGCGTGACGCCAAAGAGACCCACGTCCCAGATCCCCACTTCCACGAGTAAATGACCTCGACAGGCGGAGGGATTAATGTCTCCTGCAACATCCACCTGCGGTTTATCCACATTGCGTGCTCATCTAAGCGCACAAGCTGCTGGACGGCCCTGGGAGAACGATACATACAGCGCCGTGGCTATAGATGTCGAACATCTGGCATAAGCTTGAGCGCCCCCGCCTTTGTTACCTATACATTCGTGGATTCTTTTAGTTTGACGACTAGCCCGCGTTCCCTTTGTGCAGTAGTTACCTCAACACGTTGTAGATGAGTAGAGTATTTCACTGCTACGAGTCTGATTTTTGACACGACGCCGTTGTTGGGAAGTCCGCGTTCGATAGGATGAGAAACTCTTCATTCCGCTCCACACCAATGTCGCCCATAGCGCTATGTGATGACTGAAAACCAAGAGTCCGTGTCCATTGTAGTCGAGGAGGATCCCAAGGTCACGATTACAGGTGCAAAGACAATATTAGTGTAGTTGTAGACGGTACATGTAGGCATTCAAACTGTACGATAGCATCAATAATCTTCAGGGACGACCTCCATCTTTCGAGTCCTGCGCCGGCGTGGCAGAGGTGCGAGTTTCCCGGTGATGCGATCCAGTACAAGTCGGCACGCGTCGGCTTTGGTTCTGACTTTGCCCTTCTCTGAAGCAGATCAGCTGGGGTGTGCTTTCCATGTAGGATACTGCATCTTCGTGTTCTGAGGGCAAGATATAGTGGTTTCAATACGCGACAAGGACATACGCACCAGAGAACAGCAGTTCCGTACCCATTAACGTCTCGTGCCGACCGTCCCAACCAGCTGTAGAAATGGCGTCGGAGTATCCAGGCCCTCGAACAGAGTAAATTAGAGCCCGACAGGCAGAGAAAAGACTGACGACCAGGTGGTAGCTGTTATAACTTGGGATGAGAGATGGCTCGACTTAGCCCAGTTCAAGGGTGATGCAGATTATCTCTTCTTCCTCATCGTAGTCGTCGTCAGGTCCGAATTGGTGGCTTGGTGGTAGCCGGGGCAGAGTGACATCGCGGGAAGAGGGAAGGTGCGTGCGTCCCAAATAAGGCACATTCCTCCTGATCACGACGACCATGACGGACCTCGAACGGTACGGTAATTGCCTCTCAAACGGACGGGAAGCTGGCGATTAGTTGTCTACAGAACGTCTCTTGACACGGCCTCGAAAGGCGACGGCTCCCCACAGACAAGGCAGATGGAGCCAAGTCACCAGAGCTGCAGTCTGAATCCATCTCCCTTCTCTCCGGCACGCGTTGGAAGCATCTTTCGTTGTATTCTTGGCACATTCCTTCGTGCATCTCGATGCTGGGCTAAATTTTCAAGTCCCTCGATGAGCAGTCCCTCAGCACGTTCCGTTGATCAACGACGGCATGGCACCGACGCGCGCGCCTTGCCCTTACTAGGGTATGACAATGTTCGAGGGACAGGAAAAGGGAAGGGATATGCTACCAATGTCTCTTTAAAGGACGGGATCCCACGCGGGTCCTTTCAAAGTATAGTCGAACCAGTCCGTTGACTCGCCTGTCACTTGTTGCCTCATCTCACCGGTATTTCTTAGGTCATACCATAACGAACGTTACCATTCTCCAATGCGGCACAAGCTGTCTTTCAGGAGACAAACTCAGTTTCTTGAATCTCGCGATGTTCGGTACCTACACAGGAAAAACGTACCTCTGATACTCCTCGTTGTGCGGCTAGGTATAAAGGACCCCAATCTTTCCTGGAACGAAGAAAGCATACCGTACTTACTCCAAAGATCCGTCTTTGACATTATGTCTTCCATGTTGTTGGCTACAACCTCCAAGCGACAACGAGGACTGAACCATTCGTGTTTTTTTGATACATCTGATGCCATTTTTCAGGAGAACGATACCAAAGAGCAACTAGAAGAACGACTAGCCCGTAAGTTGCCGTCTTTCTCTGATGACTAGAACTCACTACTTCGAAGAACATGCGCGGTTTATGTATAAGCTGAAGGAATCAGACACGGCATTGGAGGAGGAAGCGGTCAAAGAGTCTGCTCACAAGGCAGTAATTTGATGTTGCGCAAAATCGGACGAGGTTTTTCGGGGCAGGGTGGTGTTTTGGCGGAGCTCAGTGGGCTGAGATTTGGGTTGGACTCGTGTACTTTGCTTTGTTGTGTGTATCGTTAACATGGTAATATTCATTAGTATTCCATTCTTCAGTGATACTATGGGATTCTAGCCTTCGTCCGAAGTACTATAGGTGGATTGTCGTATGAACGAGACATTTTTGTACAGAACTACGCCTCATCTTGTTCGAGATAACGAAGAACAGAGGCAGGCTACTACTCTATCGATCTCTCGCGAAACATCTGGACCTCTTAAATACGATGATGTATGAGCCATTATTTCGCTCATCTTCTTCCATTCATCCAGTGAAACTCCTTCGGCCCTGTGAAGAATGTTGAACCTCAAATACGTATCGCCGCTCCTATATTCCTTAGCCAGTTCGTCTGCTACGTTTTCACAGTCGGTCGTGATACGCTGCAGGACCCTGATAAACTCCAACGGCAGGACCCTCTCAATTCCCTTCGACTGCTGGAATCCACTAGGACCAGGATGTCCGGTCCCGATACTGACGAGCACGCCGACGCGCCGATTAGGTCCAAAAAGATCCTTGGCGTCGTCTCTGACCTCTTTCGTGGTGTTGTTGATTCCCAGGCCTGCATCGACGTAATCGGGGCCGAACCCGCTGGTAATTTTGATGGCTTTGAAGAATATCGGTACTGTTGTGGTAGCGCGCGCGGCTTCCCATATCTTGCAGTCTGGACCTTAGTGAGGAAGTCCTTGATATGTGCGGAAACGCTGGATCTAAACGCAGGTAGATTCCGGTCATGGAGTATACGAAACTGTCGAAGGGAATGAGGGCGATGTTTTGGGAGGGGGGACGGAACGTACGCGTTTCCTTTTGAGTCTCGTCTGGCGCCAGCATCCAACAGGTTCTGATCGCTACTGTGTCCAGCCTGGCGGACGACATTCTCTATCTCCTTCACCAGTGTGCTTGCCTTGAACTTTCCGTCCCTGTAGAAAGGCTTTGTGTTCTCAGCCCAGAACACTGTGCTGGAGATTTTGTTGTAGCTTCGAGGGGCTTCTTCGGTGGACATTTTTAGCCTCCCTAGCATGATAGCGATCAGTCTAGAGAGCGGTGCTTAGTATGATTACTCTCTATGAAAAACAGTTGCAGCTTACCCTCCTGTGCTTGTACCGCCGATGAGATCAAAGTACCCGCAAGGCCCGGGCGTATTCGGAAGGGTTTTGCGAAGCTGTATGCGTTTCATTATCTCCTCGAGGATGAACAGCTCGGATACGTCGCGAATACCGCCACCGTCTACCACGGACGCTGATTGAGAAGCTGATATGATATGGATAACAGTATGCTCACCGAGAGATAGCAAGTTCATAGGCAGATCGCTGAGGATGGAAGGGCCCTCGCTGGCAGCCATCGATAACCGGAAGAACAGCAGGACTAGTGCTTCGATGGTGGAAGTACTTCACGTGAACAAAGGACTGCCGTCTTCATTGTTCTGAGGCGAGATGAGACCGATGACTGGCGCACATCTTCCAGTGAAAAAGTTGCATCCTTGGGTGTTGTACGTTTGAAAAGCACCTCTTTGAATGTGTGTGCTCCCGTCTGCTCGCCAGGTAAGTTACCATAAAGTTGGAATGGTAAGATAGCGCACCTGTTCCGTCGGAGAGCCGTGCTCTATGACGGTCCACGACCACCCTTGTGCTCTGTGTCAGCTAGCGGTAAGGTCGACATCGAGGTATACGGTTAGATAGATGGTAGCGTGCTTGAACAGAGCGATATAAAATCAGTCGACAACTGTCAGCGCGAGGCATCTCCCAGGATGAGGGTAATGGAGTTTCTGAACAGTCGTCTAGTCCGGGTCGATCGAAGCGAGAGAGGGCGTTGTTTGCTGCGATAAACAAAAGCCCTCTTCCTAGTTTTCTTGCTGCTGTTCTGGCTTCCGCTCGCTACCTTCTTGGGCCATCCCCCATCTTCATTTCACGCTGGCGCCGTGGCCCCTATGTCAAGCAATATGCCTCTTTTGTCAAGCAAATGTCTCCAACTTGACAGCAAACTCGGTTTTCTTGGCCAGGAGAATATCTGAGCACCCGGAGAGTGGAATTAGGGTGTGTAACCTTGGTAGTATGGATTCGCTGAGGAAGGTGGGCCTTTAGGCGTGCCACAAATGAAGATGCTCAGTATTCGTCGTGAAAGCAAGAAGGCCAATAACGACAATAGTCCATTCCTGGCGTTCAGATGGATTTTTTGGACCCGGAATAGACGCGGCAAATAAAGTATTATTGGTCGTATTATTATCCTTTTCTCTAGTGACTTCTTGTTTGATACACGTTGCGGGTAGAAACAAGCCCACGACGAGCAGGTCAGAGTCATTATGAATGCTACTGGCCTTTACCCTTGGACTACCCGTTCGTATTCATCTCTGCTGTTAGTTCAATTGGGCGCTACTCGATGCCGTCCGCGTTCTTCGCATGAATCGAAGTCATCGATTTAGTTTCATCATTTCATCATTTCATCATTTTCAAAGCATCACAGAGCTGGTATGCGTGCTTCTTCGTGATCACTCCCTTTCATTGATCCAACTTTTATTGGGCATTAGAGAGAAATTCGGACTGGTGTGAAGAGGACTATCGGTCCGACGGTTGTATATTCTGTCATAAATACTCAGAATACTATTTCTTTTTATCGCATATATCGTTTGTGATCTCATCTCGGAGCATACATCAATCCGAACTCACGAGGTTCCGGGGGTGATTCCTCCGTGATCCCTGTACAGCATGTCAGCGGTGCATAAATCACCAGGCGCTTGCCACGACAGCTTGTCCTCTTACCTTCAACTCGTCTGCGTTCTCATCTGTAAGCATCTAGCTATCCAACCGATATTGAAAGGTGCAACTGTCTTCAGTTTGTGTATATCATGTCTACTGACCTAACATGTTAGAAATCTCATTCATCGATGGTATCTGACACCTATAACAACAGCCCCGTGAATCTGCTATCACTTGGTGCGTTTTCTAGGTGGTTCCTATAGGTAGTGGTTGCTGATAGGTGAGATAGATGGTGGTGGGATCCGTGGGGTATCTCAGCTCATCATTCTTGATGAAATCATGAAGCGCATCCAGGCAAAAAAGCATCTGACTGAAGTGCCGAAACCTTGTGAATACTTCCATTTGATTGGAGGTTCCGGTACTGGGGGGTGAGTTGCTTACTCAAATGTGGGCTTTTAAGCTCTATGGCTGATATGTCTGGTAGTCTGAATGCGATCATGCTTGGTCGTCTGAAAATGTCAACTGAAGATGCATTGCACAACTATAAGAAACTTGTGACTGCTGTTTTCAGCCCTGACAATCGTAAACCATTCTACAAGGATGGAAAGTTCAAAGCAAGTACCTTAGAGGTAGAGATCAAGGAGATTGTCAAGAACAGCTGTGTAGGGTATACTGGAGATGAGCTTTTGCTTGATCCAGATGCAGGAAAGGGCTCAATTGGCAATGTGTATGTTGATGTGAGTAATTTCTTATACTCTAATACTCACTTCAATTTCAGGTTTGTCTGTGCCAAAGCTAGTGCCAATATTGAATCTCCTCAACGATTCCGAACATATGAAGGACTTCCAAATCAGGGCCCCAATCTTAAAATCTGGGAGGCTAGTAGAGCCACAACTGCAACTCCATCTATATTCAAAGGCATTATGGTTGTTGGTCTGGGAGGAATCAGTTCTTCTTATATTGATGCAGGGCTTGGTCATAACAATCCATCAAAGGAAGTTAGAGATGAGGCAATGCAGCTATTTGGGAATGATTGTCCTGTTGGAGTATTTCTTAGTATTGGGACAGGCCATCCTGGACCTAATGGTTTTCAGCAATCAAAAAGCATAGAGAAGATGCTGTCTGTTGAGCTGATGAAGACTGTTACAAAGATTGCTGCTGATTGTGAAACTGTCTCTTTTGACTTTGCAAGACAGTATAATAGCAGTCCAGGAACATACTTCAGATTGAATGTTACACATGGAACTGGAATATTGGCAGTAGATGATTGGCAGAGAGAGACAGACATTTTAGCACATACAAATGCTTATCTGAGGGATCCAGATATTTCTACAAAGATTGAAGAGGTGATAGAAAGTCTTTGTTCAAGCTCTAGCTTGAGAAAATCTCACACATTAGGAACATTTGGTAAGTTTTATTTATGTTCAGGATTGAAACACTATTTTAACACTATAAATTTAGCTGGCCACATAACTTCTACTTCAAAGATGTCCATGATCTCTTTACCAGCATTTGTATCATCTTTATTTATTGGATGTCAGGGATATTTTTCAAAACTTGAAGAATATTTCACAAAACGTGAAAAACCCTGGAAAAGACGATCATTTCTACTCTATGGAATGGGAGGAATTGGTAAAAGTCAAATTGCTTTAAAATTTGCTCAAAATAAGCAACAATCAAAATAGTAAGTGTAAAATTCAAAAGATATTTGTATATGTTGAACTTATATTCATTTAGTTTTTCTATTATATTTTGGATTGATGCTACATCTGAGAGCACAATTGTTCAAAGTTTTAAAAATATTCAAGGAAAATATGATCATATATCAAAAAATCTATTTGATTCTTTAGCAAACAATGAAACCACAGTACTTGATTGGATCTCTCATTATGATCAACAAGAATGGCTTTTAATATATGACAATGCAGATCATAATAATATTTCATTGTTAAAGAAGTATGTTCCTGCAGGAGAACATGGAAATATTCTAATTACAAGCCGCAATCCTTATTTGGCTCGTATTACAGATAATGTCAAAGAAGCTGTCTCTGAAATGTGTTTAACTGAAGCTTTAGAACTATTTTTCAAAGCAAGTAATTTACAAAATTCAGATGTCAGCATCTGTGAACATGCAGAAGCTATAGTAACAAGATTAGGCTTTATACCATTGGCTATTGATCTGGCAGGATCATCAATTGCTGGTGACTTTTATGCAATTGATGATTATCTTGAATTACTTGATAAAAATCGAAAAGTTATATTGAACAAAACATTTAATACTGAACATGAGCAAAACATTTATGAATCATGGAATATGTCATTTAATGCAATAGAAAATCAGGCAAAAATGAATAATTGTGATGCACAATGTGCATTAGAAATATTGGAACTACTATCATTTTTTTATTATAATAATATCTCAGAAGAGATCTTCTATCGTGCAGCAATATCAGAGAATATTGAAAATGATTTGATTGGAAATAAAAGTTACAGTAAATTTTTATCATTAACAAAAGACAAAAAGTGGGATTTTAATAACTTCAGAAGTGGTATACATGTTTTATTGGCTTGTTCACTGTTAAAAAAAACTCAAGGAGAAAACTTCATTATATATTCTTTGCATCCCTTAGTACATTTATGGTGCTCTGATAAATTAGATGAATCAAAAAGACAAAGACTTTTTGAAGTAGCTGTTATGGTGATTGCAAAAGCAATCCCAACAGAATGGAATGCAGATGACTATATATTTCTTCAAACACTAAATCCACATCTTATATATACTGATTTTAAGAGAGAAAATGTGGTTATCAATGGACAATTTGCAACAGCATTTTATTGTAATGGAGATTGGCAAAAAGCTGAGCATATGCAATATAAACTGTTACAAACTTATAAAGGTACATTTGAAGGAAATCATCCTAAAATAGTACAAGCAATGGCAAATTTAGCATCTATATATCAGAATCAGGGTAGATGGAAAGAGGCAGAAGAATTACAGCTGCAAGTTATGGCATTGTGGAAAAAAGTGTTAGGAGACAAACATCCAAACACATTAACAGCAATGGCAAATTTAGCAGGTACATATCAGAATCAGGGTAGATGGAAAGAGGCAGAAGAGTTACAGCTGCAAGTCTTGGCATTGCAGAAAAAACTGTTAGGAGACAAACATCCACATACATTAAGAGCAATGGCAAATTTAGCATGTACATATTGTGATCAGGGTAGAAGGAAAGAGGCAGAAGAGTTACAGCTGCAAGTCTTGGCATTGCAGAGAAAAGTGTCAGGAGAAGAACATCTTGATACAATAACAGCAATGGCAAATTTAGCATGTACATATTGTGATCAGGATAGATGGAAAGAGGCAGAAGAATTACAGCTGCAAGTTATGGCATTGTGGAAAAAAGTGTTAGGAGACAAACATCCAAACACATTAACAGCAATGGCAAATTTAGCATGTACATATCACTGCATGGAGAATTCAATATTGTTTGCTGAAATATTGAATTCTATAACTGTATATTTGTTCCAGAATCCTGACCAAAATAGCAAACCATTATTCTTAACTTTATTTCAATAATCCTGTATATTGAAGAAATATTGAGAAATTCCAAAATATTGAAAGAATATTGAAAATGATATTTCAATATTTTTGTATAAAATATGAAATTAATATACAGTTATAAAATTTAATATTATAGGCCAGAATATTGAATTCTCCATACAGTGTATTGTGATCAGGGTAGATGGAAAGAGGCAGAAGAGTTACAGCTGCAAGTTTTAGCATTGGAGAAAAAAGGGTTAGGAGAAGAACATCCACATACATTAAGAGCAATGGCAAATTTAGCATGTACATATTGTGATCAGGGTAGAAGGAAAGAGGCAGAAGAGTTACAGCTGCAAGTCTTGGCATTGCAGAAAAAGGTGTTAGGGGAAGAACATCCTGATACATTAACAGTAATGGCAAATTTAGCATGTACATATTGGTATCAGGGTAGATGGAGAGAGGTAGAAGAATTACAGCTGCAAGTCTTGGCATTGCAGAAAAAAGTGTTAGGGGAAGAGCACCCAAATACATTAACAGAAATGGGAAATTTAGCATGTACATATCGCAATCAGGGTAGAAGGAAAGAGGCAGAAGAGTTACAGCTGCAAGTCTTGGCATTGCAGAAAAAGGTGTTAGGGGAAGAACATCCTGATACATTAACAGTAATGGCAAATTTAGCATGTACATATTGTGATCAGGGTAGATGGAAGGAGGCAGAAGAATTACAGCTGATAGTCTTGGCATTGCAGAAAAAAGTATTAGGAGAAGAACATCCAAATACATTAAAAGCAATGGAAAACTTAGCATCTATATGTAGGAATCAGGATAAATGGAAAGAAGCAGAACAGTTACAGCTCCAAGTCATATTATTGTGGAAAAAAGTGTTAGGGGAAGAACATCCTGATACATTAAAAGCAATGGGCAATTTAGCATCTACATATTGCAATCAGGGTAGATGGAAGGAGGCAGAAGAATTACAGCTGCAAGTCTTAGCATTGCAGGGAATAGTGTTAGAAGAAGAACATCCTGATACATTAACAATAGTGATAAATTTCACATTTACATATTGAAATTAGAGTAGATGGAAAGAGGCAGAAGAGTTACAGCTGCAAATCTTGGTATTATAGAGAAAAGTGTTAAGAGAAGAACATCTTGATACTGACAGGGCTGGCAACAGCATAGATGTATAGCAACAAAGACTGCTCACATTAATAACACAAATCTCTTCATCTTGCAAATCTATATGGTGAATGTGTTATGCCATTTACAGCTTCCAAAGGTCTCAGCCTGACTGCATAATGTTTTACTGGATACTGTAATGAGCAATCTATGGAACCCATGGATATCAACCTTTGTCAACTCTCAACAGCTTTAAGTTGCTTGTTGGCATCCATTAGATTCTGTTTTCCAGTTTCTATCTCACAAGCTTCCATCCTGTGTCTTTCTCATGATTGCTGGGCCCTCATACCTTGGGACCCAGCAACCTGACTGTGACACAGGACTTCAGCTTATTACTCCAATCTTGAAGTGTTAGTTTGAGAGAAAATACATAATATGACTGTGATAGCGCTTCATGATTTACAATATTTAAAGTATTTGTACCTTTTCGCATCTGGAAATGAAGCTCAAATTCAATCATGTCCAAAAGTCATGGTGTAGTGGCTGGGCTAAGTGCTGTACTATAGAGCTGTCCATGTAAAACATAGTGTTATTGAAAATGTCAGCCTGACTGGAATTGTGTTGAAGGAGATGTACAGTTCATGTCATATATCTACACAGTAACACACTCCTTTGTTTTGATCTTGTATAATTCAACTGTAGATACCATTGTTGCTCAGTCATTTCACCCAGTATATGCCTGACTTGGACTGAGGCACATATACCTTACACTTATTGCTCTACTCATTACTTACATCACTCCTTAGTTTACTGATCATATTCTCTTTGTATTAAATTGATGACATAAAAATGCAATGTATTGGAGATATTATCCATATACTATACTGTTACTTTACTTATCAATGCTCATTCTTTCTTACCATATATATATATCTTACTATACTACCTCCAGTCTATCATTATATAGCATCACTGTAGTTACCCAGATACCTTAGTCTTTTATACCTCTCTTGTGCCAATTGAAGTATGTATATTCATCTGTTTTAAAGTAGCTGTATAAAACCTCCATGATCCAAAATTGATAGAACCTTCTGACAGTAGTAAAGATATGATACCATACAGCAATAGTGCAAAACCTTATTGTAAATATTACATAGAGAGTGTTCTGTCAGATATTCAGCCTATCTCACATAAAGTTCCACCATACCAATGTTTCTATATTCAGATTATTTCTCCTATACATATCTGCCTATATCTACTTATTTTCTCTCTTACCACACCTCAGCTGTTCACAATGACTACTTGCCTGACTGTGGTGTGTATACCACTCTATTTTACATTTCTTATACTACATTCTTATAGCTGTTTCCATTCTAACATGTTCAACAGTTTTGATATCAGAGCAATTCTGTATTAGAATTCTGTATTAGAATATCATTCCAAATAATAGTAGTGTCTTGACAAAGAAGCTCTGACAGATATGTCCCTTAGGGCTCCATGCCCTCCATCACTTTTATAAACCACATAGCTCTTGAAGGAGACTAATGGCTTTGGACTGTATAATTACAGCTGTGAGGGTCATATATAATGCTGTATTTGTTGGTACTTGGTAAGCAGCTACAAACAACTTGACATGACTACAGACACTCATGGACACTGTATTCCTGTACAATATGGTTATGGCATGCAGCCCTAATGTCCCTTTACAGATGCTCAATGCTGCATATTGTGTCATTGCAGGAGTCACTTGCTCAACCACACTTCAAAACAATAGCTAATACTATGGAAGTACATATTAATGCAATTTTTCCTAAGCACAAATAGCTTCTGCAATGATAGTATGCATACCAATATTTTTCCTCCCTTGGTGTCAGAAAGAGCCAGACACCAGAAAAGGCAGGTGATGTGACCATGGCAGTGCTGGCAGAACTGGTCACTCAATAGCTGGTCATGGCAGTGCATATTGAAGAGAGGTGAAATTTTCAAAGTCCACTTAATATTACATAATCAAGTGGCTGTGGTCCACCTGTATTAATATATTGTTACAATTTTCCCCACTTATTCATTTTCTTTCTCAATTATCAGAAGACCGAGTCATCCCCGACCCCACATGACCAACCATAAACGGACAGCTTAAGCCAAGTAGCCAGTAACTATGGCTCACGGATGCAGCACGACAACCGTATTGTCTTCGTATGTTGTGACTATTATTAGTACTACAGTTTTCGTATATAAGTAGGTAGCTCTCGCTGTAATACCCCAGCTTCGAGCTAAAGTTTATCAATACCGAACTTCTCTCTTAACTCGCTCGACTAAGAACTTAGTCTGATCTCTTCACTCATATCCGAACACCACGAGACTCTCGGGTGGTTGTCCAAACACGAGGCAGCCCGAGTTTACTCTTGTTTGGATCACATGAGGTTCGGGTCTAACAATTAGCTCGAAGCTTCCCTTCTTTCCTCGCACATGATGCAAGCAAAGACCCATGCAACAGACCAGAGACCTGACCCCCGCTGAGTTCCACATCGCCCTTGTGGCCATTCTCGTACCCTTCACCCTCACCATCATAGGAATAGGACTGGGAGTCCTAATCCCAAAACTACGCCGTCAGCATCATGTCTACCCACAGATGTATGAGCTCGAAACCCTCGAGCAGGAACAGCCCCTACCCCAGCCAGAGACCGAAGAGTACCTGGGTGACAGTGACAGGGAAGCTGAAAGACAGTGTGGGCACACTCGCCCTTGGGGCCTCCCGCATTTCGCTGACCACCCCTACCGAGCCCGCACCCCCGCACCCATCTATGATGAGGACGCCTCAGAATACACCGCCTCTGTCGCCCAGATCATCAGGGTCAACACAGAGAGCACCGAGGAGTTCCCCGCCCACCCCTTCTCCGAAGAGCCCCGTCCCCTCAGCCCAGTCCACCTACCCCGCAACCGCGCCGCCCTCGACCTTCCAGGACTCTACCAGAGATCCTTCAGCCCACTCACTGACCCTTGGCCTCAGCCACTGAGTTATACTCCTGGAAGAATGGAACAACTTGAGCCCCGAGCAGAGGGAGAAACTCCCAGCGACTGGTGGCATCATACCCATCATGTACCACCCCTTCGCCACGCCAACATCAGAATCCCAGCCAGAGTCGTATACCCCCCTTCCCTCCGAATCAGCCAGAACCGCATCCCCCTCGACCTCGTTCCTAGGGAACCTACGTATACTGGAAGAGGAAGAGGACGACGAGACTCAGGAGACGGAGTCGACAGCGGAGCCGAGTGGCTCAGTCAGAGAACCGGAGTGGCCAGAGGTTGACGATGACTATCCGGAAATCAAGACGTTCCTAACTGAGGAGGAAGTAGAAGAAGAATACGACTCCAGAGTCGAAGAAAGATATACGCATATAGTAGGAGAGATTTCGTGGTTGGCAAGCGCATTGGGGGTTCGATATATGAGAGCAGAGCGGGAACGGGACGAAGAGGAGATGAAAAGGTTACGGGTACACGCCGCCCATGAGCAGGCCGTCTTCATGTTTAATACAGATTTTCCACTCTACACGAAGGCACCGATATCCAGCTACGATGAGCTATACCCGCCTTCTCCCAAGCCAATGCCCGATTCCCTGCCAAAACCAAAACGGTCAATCTGGCAACAAGGCGGACCCCCAATCCTGGGGAAATCCCGACTATTCACCGGAGCACCAGAAGAAACCGCGGAAGAACGAGAAGCCACGGCCCAGGCCCGCCGGAACCTTTACAATGACATTCTAGCCAAAGAATCAAAGCTAGAAACCACCAGGGATGAGACAACCCAGAAACTAAACGACCTAGACGCACTATGGAAGAAGCATGGCCTTCCCCCTAACCCCAACAACATGCCGCCAGACCTCGACAACCCCCACATTCCCGGAGGACCACCACCGCCGGCGCCAGACCCAGACTCGCCTGGAGGCAGAGGAGACCTCTGGTCCCTGCCTAGACCCCCACCAGACCGAATGCCCCCTGCACCACACCTGGGACAACCCCACAGAAATGCCGCCCCAGACGCCCCTTTCCTCGGAGTCAAACCCACCATGATGCGGTTGCCCAAGATGTTCTACGGGAAGCATGATGACATACAGAGGTTCTTCCTCCAGTGTGCCCTTTACTTCGAAGTACACCGAGGCTATTACGAAGAGTCTCAACAGATCACCTTCGCAACGTCCCACTTCGGCGGCAAGGCCCTCACTTGGTGGGTACACCACGCGGAAAAATACTTCAGCCGCGCCGAAGCAAGATACCGCCTCCCCTCGTGGAGGGACTTTGTTGAAGTAGTCAGAAAGGAGTTCGCTGATCCGGCAGTAGAAGAAGTGCATGAACAGTGCATGTATGGACTGCGAATGCAGGACGGAGGCGCAAACCGATACTTCCAGGAACTGGAACAACAGGCACAGCTTGCAGGGAGATGGGAGGATCAGGGAGAGAAAAGCCACATCGTCGCGGCAGTATGAGCCGGAGTACCAGATGAGTACACCATGGCTGTCGCATCCGGAGAAAACATTCCCCTCACTTACTCCCAGTGGAAACGTCGGATCATACAGATTAATGACCAACGAGCAGTGAAACGGGCCTTCGACAGGACACACAAAGGCTACTGCCCCCAAGACCCCCGCAACCGGCAGAACAATCCCCGAAACGACAATCGGACCCCGCCTAGAAACGACAATCGAGCTCCACCACCCAGATACCAAAACACACCCCCGCAACCACCCAGAGAACCCGGCCCTTCCAGTACCAACACTGGAACTGGACCAGTCTATGGCGGTCAAGGACAGCCGATGGACATAGACCAGATCCGACGGGAACGGCGCTGCTTCAACTGCCACCAGAAAGGCCACTTCACCGCCGACTGCAGACAGCCGAGGAAGCCAAGGGACGGAGGCGGAAGGTTCACCCCATGCAACAACAATAACCGCCGTGACAATCGGGCAGTAGAGCAGGAAGCGGAGTCAGACAAGGAGAAGACGCCCTCGTCCTCTGGAGTAGAAGAGGTAAAAGACGGGGCCGACGAGTAAGCGATTCTACTCGGTCGGCCGGACTCTCTAAAGGTGCATTACATACTGCTGGACGGACTCATAGTACTTCTGTAGGACATTCATACGCGCATTCAAATATACCCACTTCTATCACTCCCAGCAAAGCACCCAAGGAATCGCAGAACCGGTATAGTATTCTAACTAATATGATGGATCAGGAAGACGAGGAATACCTCACCAAAATGGAACGAACCCCGACGGGAAGCGGGACAATACTTCCCCCTGCGGCCGAGTCCCATTTGGGATCTTTGCCTGGGATCTCTCAGGATAAGTCACACCGCGCACCGAAGGAGGTTCTCCCAGGACGGTCGAAGGTTTACAGATCCAGGAACGATAACAAGCGGAAGTGTGCGGCTTCCCCCAAAAGAAGAATCCCTGACCGCAAACAACTGCAGCAGAGGGAGCACAGAGTGGCAATAGCCCCGGGTGGCAAGACCAAAGGAGCGATCCCTCGAGGAAAACTAACTGCAACTCCTGTAGAAACGCACCCGAATGCCGGGGACAACCTGACTAAGGGCGGACGGGACAGAGCGGAAAAGTACCCTCCCAGATCAGAACAGTTCTCAACTGATGGGGCACAAGCGCCTCATCCGCCACGCGAGACGGGTGGTAGGCGCACCCAAGACCCGATAAGTCCCCCTCCTCTTTATCCTAACTCACGCAAAGTCTCTTTAGAGGAAGTACTGGACGATGAAGACGACACGTCCTACCGACTGGCTGCTGCAGCCAAAAATGCAGACGCATGCGGGCCATCCCCGACATGAAAAATTCCTCCTTCGGAGGCAAGACGCCCAACCCGTGGAGCCAAGAGAACGGCTACCAACGGCGGCAATGTCCTGGTGGAAACACCCATGAACCCTAGTGGTTCTAGAAGGACAAAGAAGAAGGCCGAAGAAGAATACGACGAAGATAACGATCCTGAGTGGCAAGCATATCTCCAGGGACATTGCTATCGCAAAGAAGGAGACCCCGACGCTACTGACATGAAAGCGTACAACAGATGGTGGACACAGGTGAAAAAGGATCACGATTGGATGGAATTGAAGACTATCGAGAAGGAAGAATCCGGATACATGATCCCGTTCGAAACAGAATGGACATGGCGTGCCATCAGACAAGCGACGGGCAGCTACGAAGCCCACGCTATCTTAGCACACTGGACACACAAAATGCGACAAGCAGAAGCAGATCGAGAAATGCTAATGCGCATCGTCACCCTTCCCCGCACCAAAGCGCTCAAACAGTTAGAGGAACTCCGCAAACCGGTCTGATACATCCGAAGAAGTGCCCAGGCTGGAGCAAAAGACTTAACCACTGAAATCCGAATCAAAACCCTGACCAACCGACAAACCCTGAAAACCGTAGCCCTAATAGACAGCGGGTGCACCGGAAGCTCTATTGACCGCAAGTACGTAGAAGAACATGATCTACCAACCCGAGCAACCAGCGCCCCAATCCCAGTCTACAATGCCGACGGAACATGCAACAAAGCCGGCGAGGTCACTCACTTCGTCGAGCTCTGAATGACCATCGGGGGGCACTCTGAGCGAATCGATCTAGCGGTCACAGACTTAGGCACAAGAAGAGTATTCCTTGGACATGACTGGCTGATACGCCATAACCCTGTCATCAACTGGAAAACGCAGAAGATCATCTTTGGAAGATGCCAATGTCAAAAAACAACCGTTCACCCTACCAGACGCAGACCCGGAAGACAAGTGGGACGAAGAGTTAGAAGAGGGAGACACGATATTAGCAGTAGACATGACAGAGGAAATAGAAATCAGAGCAGTTCACCATGCCAATGATTTAGCCGCAAAAGCAAGCGAAGGGAAACCAAAGAAAAGTTTCGAAGAAATGGTACCCCCCAACTACCGGGATTTCAAGGACTTGTTCTCGAAAGACAACTTCGACAAACTGCCCGATCGAAAGCCCTGGGACCATGCCATCGAACTCATCCCCAACGCCAGCAATACCCTTGACTGCAAAGTATACCCACTAAACCGGAATGAACAGGAAGAACTTGACAAATTCTTGGATGAGAACCTATCCACAGGAAGGATTTGTCCCTCGAAGTCCCCTTTCGCATCCCCCTTCTTCTTCATAAAGAAAAAGGATGGCGCTCTTCGCCCCATCCAAGACTACCGAAAGCTCAATGAGATGACCATTAAAAATCGATATCCACTCCTGCTCATTTCAGAACTCATGGACAAACTCTGAGGAGCCAAATATTTCACCAAGCTAGACGTACGCTGGGGATATAACAATGTACGCATAAAAGAAGGCGATGAGTACAAAGCGGCCTTCCGCACCAATCGAGGGCTGTTTGAACCAACAGTCATGTTCTTTGGACTCACAAACTCGCCAGCCACGTTCCAATGGATGATGAACGACATCTTCCATGACATGATCACCAAGGGAAAAGTAACCATATACCTTGACGACATCCTTATATTCTCAAAGAACCTCCAAGAACATCGACAAATAGTCCGACGAGTACTTCAACGCCTGTGGGAACACAAGCTGTTCCTCAAGGCCGAGAAGTGCGAATTTGAAGTCCTAGAAACAGAGTATTTGGGCATCATCATCAGCGAAGGATCGGTCCGAATGGACCCAGTCAAAGTCAAAGGAATCACAGAATGGCCCACACCCACCAAGAAGAAGGAGCTACAGAGCTTCCTGGGCTTTACAAATTTCTACAGGAAATTCATCAAAAACTATTCCAAAATAGTATGACCAATGACCCAACTCACCGGGAACACCCCATGGAACTGGGGCCCCGCCCAAAATCAAGCATTCCAACAATTGAAGAAGCAAATGGCAGAAGACATCATATTAGCCCTGCCAAAAGAAGACGGAAAGTTCAGAGTAGAAGCAGACTCCAGCGAAGGAGCCATCGGCGCAGTATTGAGCCAACAGCAGGACGGTAAATGGAGACCCGTAGCCTTTCTTTCAAAGTCGTTAACAACGATGGAAAGGAATTACGAAATATACGACAAGGAACTCCTCGCCATAATGCTCGCCCTCACCGAATGGAGGCATTACCTCATGGGAGCCGCAGTCGATTTCGAAGTATGGACCGACCATCAAAACCTTCAGTATTTCCGAAAACCCCAAAAGCTCAACCGCCGACAAGCCCGTTGGGTTACCGAACTCGCCGAATACCACTTCTCCCTTCATCACAAACCTGGCACAGCAAACCGAAAAGCCGACCTCCTATCCCGACGGGATGATCACAACCAAGGAAAAGAAGACAACGATGAGATCGTAGTCCTCAAACCCGAACATTTCCGAGCAATGATCATGCCCACGACATCCAGCATCCACTCGAAAATCAAGCGTGCTACCGAGAGCACCGACAAGTGGGATCGAGGAATCTCTGATTCCCTAAACCATGAACGAGGCATCACAATGGAGAAAGGACTCCTGATGCTCACCGGAAGAATCTACGTACCCCGAGATGAGAAACTCAGAGGAGAGATAATTGCTATGTCCCACGACCACCTCACTGCCGGACACCCAGGCATTGACAAGACCAATGAACTCGTTCAAAGAGAGTATTGGTGGCCAAAAATCAAGCAAACTGTCGAGAGATACGTGAAAGGATGCGAGACATGCCAACAAGTCAAGTCCAATACTCAAGCAAGAAAGGCACCCCTCCATCCTAATGTGGTACCCTCAGAACCATGGACTCACATCTCTGTCGACCTAATCACCGGTCTCAAAGAATCCGGAGGATATGATGCCATTCTAGTTATAGTAGATAGATTTTCCAAAGAAATCATTCCAGTAGCATGCAACGGAACTCTCATGTTGGAAGGAACTGCCAAAATATTCCGCGACAAAGTCTTTGCCATCCACGGCATGCCAAGAACCGTAATTTCAGACAGAGGCCCTCAATTCGTCTCAAAGTTCATGACAGATCTCTACCAAATCCTCCAAATCACCCCCAACACCTCCACCGCTTTCCACCCTCAAACAGACGGGCAAACCGAAAGGGTTAACCAGGAAATCGAAAAGTACCTAAGGATATTCACCAGGTACCAGCAGGATGACTGGCACGAATGGCTTGCTCTAGCAGCATTCGCTCATAACAACCGAAAGCACTCCGCAACGGGCCAAAGCCCATTCTTCACCGTCTATGGACTCAACCCCCGAGTCGCCCCAGAAACCGAACATTGTAGCCCTTTCACCAACCCCGCCGCCGGAAACTTCGCATCACAAATGCAAAAAATCCATAAGCTGTGCGAACAAGCACTTCAAGAAGCTGCAGCCAAGATGAAAACTCAGTATGACAAACGAAAAGGCAAGGCAGTCAACTACAAGAAAGACGACTTGGTTTGGCTCGACACCACAAACCTCCACCTCCCACGGCCAAAGAAGAAACTCGATGACAAACAAGTAGGCCCATTCCGAATTCTCGAAAAAGCAGGCGCTTCGGCTTACAAGCTTAAACTCCCACCTCATTGGCGCATTCATCCACGCTTCAATGAGAAACTCCTAACACCGTATACACCACCAGCATTCCCGAACCAAGAGCTTCCACCACCGCCACCACCACCAGACCTCATCGAAGATGAAGAACAGTACGAAGTCGAAGAAGTCCTCGACACTCGAACCCGAAGGGTAAGAGGAAAGAAGGGCCAACCTTCTCGACTAGTAACCGACTACTTCGTGAAATGGATGGGCTGGACAAGGGAACACAATGACTGGGTAATGGAAGAAGACATGGAGAACGCTCAAGAAGCCATAGAAGACTACCAACAGAGTCAAGCAGAACACGGAAGAGCAATAATGGCCGAAGTCATCGTAAACCCAAAAGCGATAAAGGAAATTGTGGGACATGAATACAAGGAAATCGGAGACGGAACATGGAATTACTTTTACACAGTCGAACGAAACGATGGAAAAAGGATTCAAGTTCAAAACCCAGACGGAGAAGCATGGATAGAATACATTCAGGACTATTGGAGAGCACTGAAAGAAGAACCAGAGGAGATGGAAGAGCCCTAATGGCAGTCGGGACGACTGCCTTAACGAGAGGGTAATGTTATGATTTTCCCCACTTATTCATTTTCTTTCTCAATTATCAGAAGACCGAGTCATCCCCGACCCCACATGACCAACCATAAACGGACAGCTTAAGCCAAGTAGCCAGTAACTATGGCTCACGGATGCAGCACGACAACCGTATTGTCTTCGTATGTTGTGACTATTATTAGTACTACAGTTTTCGTATATAAGTAGGTAGCTCTCGCTGTAATACCCCAGCTTCGAGCTAAAGTTTATCAATACCGAACTTCTCTCTTAACTCGCTCGACTAAGAACTTAGTCCGATCTCTTCACTCATATCTGAACACCACGAGACTCTCAGGTGGTTGTCCGAACACGAGGCAGCCCAAGTTTACTCTTGTTTGGATCACGTGAGGTTCAGGTCTAACATATATAGATATTTTGTATTTCTATTTCACCTACTAATTTCACATATTCATTTATCACACATAGATGCTATCAATGGTGTCCATGGCAGTGAGTAGGTGTTATACCAGAGTCCACAGAATACTCAACTCCTCCAGATACAGAATATTCCTGACTTATGTTATTCTAGTCATTGTGAAGCAGTAACAGATGGGCAGTTGGTCTTAGCTTTGAGTTCACTGGTAACCTAGCATCATAGTAGTAAGTAGTGTAGTGGCAGTGGTGTTGTATGGTCTATGAGCAATTGTAAAGCTATGAGATAGAGTCTAGTACTTGTAGATTGTGAGTGATTAGAAGTTTACTGAAGTTTTTAATCTTCTAACAATCTAAGTTGTAATTTCTCTGGCCTGACACAGGTCCTAAGTTGAGAATTCACACAGGGAAGATTGTTAAGAGGAGTAAAAGTTATTTATTCACTAGCTGAGCTGTACTACTTATACTATCCTAACTAATGAGTCATTCAGAGCCAGGAAAGAGTCATCATGAGCCTATCCAAGTCATATATCATGATGAGTCAAGTTCCTAAGTCCTTCATCATGTTGACTCACCATGAATTTGGAAAAGTTCAAATTTAGTATGTTATAGTCATGTCCATAATATTTTAGCCTTTGATTCCTGGGACTCTATACTAGTATATAAATAGTAGAATTAGTAGTACATACCTTAGTTTGAATATCAACTTGGTTTAGCCCAATACTCTTGCACTCATTCTTTTTCTGGCCTTCAAGCTTAACTTCTATCTCTAACTACAAGTCTGTGGATTCTAACTCCACTGTAAGGTAGGCAACATGTAAAACCCATATAGGTCACATGATATTGTGTGACATTCCCAAATTGAGTGACTCCCAGAAAAAATGTTAATGATTCTGCTTCCTCATATAGATATGTCAAAAGTAGAAAATAGGAATTGTGTATTGAAACATATTCCATTTGACCATAATAGCAATTTTGTCAGAAAGAGTACTGAAGGAATAATTATGGATTTAGGACATCACACTGCATGGAGAATTCAATATTCTTTGCTGAAATATTGAATTCTATAACTGTATATTTTTTCAAAAATCTTGGCCAAAATATCAAAATATTATTCTTAACTTTATTTCAATAATCCTGTATATTGAAGATATATTGAGAAATTCCCAAATATTGAAAGAATATTGAAAATATTATTTCAATATGTTTGTATAATATATGAAATTAATATACTGTCCTGGGTCAGGAAGTGGGCCACCCTGGGTAGTGGGCCATTCATGATTTTTTGGATGTTGTAGAGTACAAGTGTACACTTACCTATGTTGTACAATTAGAATATAGATCAGTTGTGCTATGTACTGAAGTTGGGAGCTCAGCGGTTATGTATTGCTGAGTAATGATGCTGTGAGTGCCGGTTAACCAGCAATTTGGCCAATTCCTTAAGGGGATAGCTGGTCCAAATGTGGTAATGCATGCACCGAAGACCTGTTTCTCAACCATCTGCTTTGAAACTTCACTCATTTGTTCTTTCACACTAGAACAGCCTCATGACCAACCATCTAGTCATAATTCCACATATAGGGCCCATGCTGTGCTCCTTGATTTTTGTAATCTGTCCTGTTTGACAATTATATGAGCCATTTTAATTAATGTCTTGTTCCCTTGGATCAAATGGTATGCTCCCAAAACTTGAATCATTCATTTTGCCCTAACTTCAGCTATCATTCTAGGACTCTTATAGATTTTTAGCAAATTTAGTGCCATGTTGCCACTGGCCATTACATCTGACTATGGTTTTCAGACATCTCACTGTGCAGAGGTTATACTGTGTTCTGGAAGTATTGAGTAGTGAAAGTTGTGGTTCAGGTGCATACCTTTGACCTTTCTTACAATACATGGGCACTCACAAGACTCCACATCATGAATTTACAGCTGCTACCATTTACTACTTATTTACTACTTTCTACCATTTCTTCATATTTTCTTCATTATCCACCATTGCATATACCACATGTTCAGTACCTAGAACCAGCTGAAATACATCCTTCTGCATATGAAGAGCAGCTGGAATGCTCTCCTAACATTCAACAACCACCTCCTCCATGCCCTTGAACCAAAAAGCATCCTGCAAAGACCCAGACAGAGATAGCTGGTCAACCTTCTTCTCAAATCCCAGAAACTCTAGCTCTAATCCCACAATGACCTCATCCAAAGCCCTGGCACATAGCCCATTCAAGCAATGCCCAAAATGATACTGCAGCCCACACAGGTGACCCAGAGGCTATACAAGATGCAGCAGTCCATGAAGAGGATGAGACATCCACAGCTGAGAATTTTGAGGTGCCAGAGACACATGGGAGTCATTCTAGCATGCAGAATAGAGTTGTTGAGGGTCTAGAGCCAACAGGTCATGGGGAAGTTTTGAATCTGGATAATAGGGTTGTACATCAAAATCCTGGGCATTTGTTAAGAATCAGGGTATTTCGAGTAGTATACGAAGTAATGAATACTTGAGTAAAACCCAAGTTATGAGTGAGGATGTCTGTAAGCCAAGTTCCAACCACCAAGAGGGATCCGAAAGGGTGTTAACAAGCGCTAGGTATAGTTAATGGGCATCAGCAAGTGCTAGGTGTAACTGATCAAAGAAGCTTAGATCACACAGTTAAGTGGACATTGAAGAGTATTGAAAATAGATTACTTTCTAAGTAATACAGGCAGTGTTTATATACTAGAGTCTTTGAGTCATTAATATTCTACAATTTTCCATAGTATTCTAGTATCTACAAGAAGAATAGAGAAGATAAGAGAAAATACTGGTAAGCTGAGGTCAACACCGAGAAGCCCGAGAGTAAGCATGTGTTGACTCATACTCGAACTGGAAAAGACCCCCATATCCATAACAGCGTTCTGCATGTTATGTTGGTACAAAACTTGGTCTGTAGGTATTACACATACATATTGGTATTACCCTAAATTTTCAAGTGTGTACATGCTCGCATTCCTTCACAGTGAGGCAGCAAAGTTGAGGAGATGGCTGACAGCAAACTTTCCCATGAGTGGCCCAGATCATAGATCATCCTGATTTGGGACACTCTCCAGGAAAATATTTGGTACTCATCAACAACATCAATTAAAAATGTGATGCTTCGCTATAGGCTTCTAAACATACTAGCACTTCATCGTAGCAAATAATATCATTATGTAAGTGTATATATCTCTCACACAATCACATATGGCCTTAGGTGGCCCACTTCCTGTCCTGAGACAGTACGGTTATGAATTTTAATATTATAGGCTAGAATATTGAATTCTCCATACAGTGTCATCATGTTAATATATGCATCTTGACACATTGCAAAGCTTCCTTATCATGGCTCAAAAGCCAAATCACCTCAAACAAAGACTAGAAAACATAGGAAAAGCTGTAGAAGCCCTTAAAAACAGAGTGAAGCAGACAATAGAGTGTTTGTCTCCTCAGAAAAAGAAAAGAAAATTTAATAACAAGAAAAATGTGTGTATATTCACTGCTCATTACATGATAGTTTGGCTTATAATGTTAGAATGATAATTCTATACATCTGGTGACATTCATGATGCCCACAGATCTTGATCCAGCTCTAAACAATGACACATTCTTTGCAATGCCACTTATACACAACTGGGCCAATGTCCCATTACTTGAAAATGTCTGCTATAGATTCTTTGAAGTGAGTTTATCTTCTCCTGAAGTTCCTGCTGCAGCTATCAACCATTCCTACCATAAATATACCCTACACAAGCCAAATGGACCATTATGTGAAGATATTGTTGAAGAAGACAATGAATCAGTTCTTGCCTTCCATTCTGGGAGTGTGCTGGATGTCAAAACAGATAGGGAATCTGATGCAGAGCACATTGTCAATGATCACACACTGCCAATAACCAATATTGAAATCAAGCCATTGCCTGATGGAACTTGGGCTCCCCCTTCCACTCCTATCAATGAATTTAATGCCTTTGAAGACATGTTCTCTGCTGCATTGAAATGTGGTGGGAAGATACAAGAAGCACCATCAATGATTAATGCATTGACTGCCTTGAAGGACCTGCATGATACTCTGTATGTGCAAAATAACAAAGGAAGAGGGCATAAAAATATTGATCTAGATCTGTTTCAAATGGCTCAGATGGGGGGAATGCAATCAATGCTCTCTCTTTATACAAACACAAGATCTATGACCTACAAAAAATAGGCTGCTTCATCTCTTCAGGCAGCAGTCACATTGCTCTGTGGGACATATTGTGCTTGTATCCTTTGTCAGCTGGTCCATCAATATATATTGGATCAGACTGTCCTCCCACTAAATCCATATGGCAATTGGAATGAAACAATGCTCGTTAATGAGGACCTAGTGCAAGAGATTAATCTGCATCTTTAAGAGCTAGAAAAGGACATTACAGCTGCAAAGGTTGTTCTGTTTTTGGCATGTCCTGACATAAAGGAGAAGCATGGAATCACAAAGGGGATCTCTGTGCATATAGCACAATGTTACCTTTGGGTCTTAGGCTACTGTTGGCAGGAAGCAAAAAAGGGCCAATATGTTGATGGGCATGAGCATGCAGATGTTGTATGGGAATGTGACAAAGTATTCATTTCAAAGATCAAGAAACTCAGGCACCAGATGCAGATCTTTGACAAGGATGGAAATCCAATTGATGGAGTTCACCCTGATGGAAAGTGCATTGTTCTTTGATTCCATGATGAATCAATATTCTATGCACATGATCAGAGAAGGGAGTCTTGGTATCACATTGTGGAGCCAGCAAAGCCATACCACAAGGGAGAGGGGGCTTCTCTGATGATCACAGATTTCTTTTTAGCTGACTTTGGGTGGCTGGAATCATTTGATAAAACAAAAAGTGTATGCTGAGTCATGAAACCAGGCAAGAACAGGGATGGCTACTTCACAATGAATGTCATTGTTTCACAGTGTTAGGATCATGCCAATAGGAAGAGATGAAGTGGAATGCACACCATGGAGTCTGTGGAATGCACATGGGCTTGGCAAAGCTATTAGCAACGTCACCCCTGGGTCAAAGCCCTAAGATGATTATGGATGGAGTCCATGGAGTAAGAAAAGTAAAGGATTATGATGAAGTCACATGGAGTCAGAATCTGTGGACTTGTAGAAGAGATTGAGATTAGGCTTGAAGGCCAAGTAGAAGTGAGTGCAAGAGTATTGGGCTTAACCAAGTTGATATTTGAACTGAGGTATGTACTACTAGTTCTACAGTTTATATACTAGAGTGGAGTCCGATGGACAGAGGCTAGAATAATATAAGTAGGGAATATTCTGTATCTAGAGGAGTCGAGTATTCTGTGGACTCCAATATAACACCTACTTGGTACTGTTGACAGATTCTAGGTGTGATAAATGAATATGTGAAATTAGTATGTGAAATAGAGATATGAAATATGGAATAGAAACTGGGAAACGGAATCCATCAGATTCCGATAAATGAGTTGGAGCTGGTTGGATAGGTTGAAGGTTGAAGTCCATGGAGTCCATGGCATGCTCATTACAGTATCCCCCCCTTAGCGTTCTTGCCCTCAAGAGCGCTGATCCTGATGACTGAGTGTGACATGTGGAATTTTGTGCAGGGATGTCATGTGATAAACACCTCTTGATCCTTAACCATCACTATCTCAAGTCAGAAAATTCCTCCTCACTGTCCATTATGTCTTCTACTTCATACAGACGTTCTCAAACATCAGAGGCATATGTTGCCCCACCTATGCTGGAAGATGCTGACCCCAATGCACTTGAAGAGTTGTATGCTGAGCAGGATGGAAAAGATGCTGCATATCATGCAGCCATGGAGGCTCACAATGAGTGGAAGATTGAAAAAGAGGCAGCAGCTGTGGAGGAGACCCAAAAGAAAGAGGAGTGGGCAAGGAAAATTGTGGGAGCCAAAGCAAAACAGGAAGCTGCAGCAGGCACAGAGAGGAAGTGGTTGGCAGATGAGGTGAAGAAGTTGGAGACTCAGTGGTTGGCCACAGAGAAGAAGGAGAGGGAGGAGAAGGTGAGGATTTTGAGGGAGAGATTGTTGGTGGAGTTGAGGATGATGAAAGCTGTGGAGAAAGAGCAAGAGCAGGAGAAGAAAAAGGGAGCCAAGAAGGGCAAAGGGAAGGAAAAGGCTATGGAGGCCATGGACTTGCCCAAATTGGTGTTGTATGGGTCAGATGAGGAAGATGAAGATGCAGAGGTAGAGCAGGGGACTGAGGTTGAGGAGGCCATGTAGGATACCCAAGGTTCTAAAGGACAAGCAAAGGTGAGGGAAGTTTTGGTGGAGCATCATAAGGAACAACAAGTGCAGGTGGCGGCAGCCACAGGAATCAAAAAATGCAAAGAAAAGTCCACTCCATATGTGGTGGATAGTGATGACACCATGGGCCCTTTGGGGCAGAATGATTCAGGTGAACCTGCTATGAAGAGGTTGAAAATGGATCTGGTCCCAGGGAAATGGGACATGGAATTCTTTGGCAAAGGTAAGTGGCTGTCCAGGTCTGTGGATAGTTCTAATTGTTGTCTAGATCACTGTGGTTGGTGTCATGCTGATGGGGCCCAGTGCTTCCCTGTGAAGAAGGGACATTCCTGCAAATGGTGCAAGCTTAGGAAGGTGATGTATGTTTTTGGTGATGAGCCAGATCCAGTGGCGATGGAGGAGATCTTGGACTTGTTGCATGGTCTGCATGGCTGAATGGATGCAATAGAGGGAAAACTGGTGGGCCTTGCTTCAAAAGTTGAAGATCTCTTGGACAATTACCTCACCTGGGCTGATCCCAAATATCCATACAACTTTGTTCTGAAGGCATCCAAGGATGAATGGGCCATGTCCCTTCATGAGCTTCAAGACTTGGAGGGTGGTAACCCCAAGGCACTCCAGTGGGTGATGTCAATGTGACTTGACAAGGATGTTGCCCAGGTTTGGCATTTGCATGTTGCCAACCCTGAAACTTTGAATGGCATGGACCTCTTTGAGCTGGTGAACATGGAGCTCTGGATCAGAAGCTGCAGATATGGGGCATTGATGGATGCCATTAAGGCCAGTATTAAGTTTTGCAAGGCAAGGGAAAGTTTTTACCACATTGAAGGGAGTCACATGGAAGTGGGGACTGTGGAACAAGTTCCTGAATGGAACAGATGAATATTTGGTGGAGGATTTTGATGGGGAGTTTGAAGAGGAGCTGGTAAGGGCAGAAATGATACCAGGAGTGGAGATCATCAGGCTAGTAGAGCTTGATACCATTAAGGGCAAAGATGGGGGGAAGTTGGTGAAGAGGGTTGAGGGTGAGGAAGAGGCAGAGGCCTTGGAGGAAGGAAAAAGTGACAGTGGAGATGCAGAAGAGGAAGCTGCAGGTGAAGTTGAAGTGGAGGCCATGGATGATGAGGGCAATGTAGATATGGAGGAAGGTGTGGAGCCTGCAGATGTCTAGTCTCCTTTCACTTTTTGAACAATTTTTTATATATTGTATGTTTGTACATAGACTGTAGTATACTGCACCTGGAGGGGCATAAAATGTATAGTTTTCTTGATGTCTGAAATGGGGTGAAGAAAATAAGATGAAGTCAAGAATGGAGCTGGCAGAGTCTGTTCCCAATTAGGAAGGTAATTTGCAATAGTTTTCCAGAATCATATTTGAAGTTTGAGGAACATTTTCCAAATGGAACTGGTGGAGACATGAATCAAGAAATGGTAGAAGAAGGTTTGGTAGTGACTTTTCAAATAGTGACCTTGGATAGGGGTCCTGGTTTGTCAGGGTAATGACAGTGGAAATCTTCAATGTATTTGTCTGCAGAGGATTCAGTGGTGGGGATCCAAGCAAACTCTTCATCAGTACCTTTGTAACCCAACCATTGAACACAATAGATGAGAGGACATCAGAACTGACAGTTGAGCTTGGAGTTGAGAATCTGTGCAATCTCATACTGTTCTTCACTGTTGACTTCCACTGGAGGTGGAGGTGGTTGGGTACAATTAGGAATGGCATTGGATTCCACAGGTTCCAATTGTGAGACATGGAATACAGAATGGATGGAATGGAGGTCCACAGGGAGTTTGAGAGTAAAGGAATGGGATTCAAGCTGTGCAATGATATTGAATGGCCTGAGGAATTTCTCTGAGAATTTTGCAGTAGGGCAAGTAGTCCTGATGTGTTTGGAATTAAGGAAAATCTTGTCACCTACTTTTAAATCTGGGGCCGGAGATCATCACTTATTTGCTTGGAATTTGTATTGGGACTGAGTGTGGGAGATTTTGTCTCAAGGGAATTGGTGAAGATTGTTGAGGTTGACTATGAAGTCACAGGCCTGAGCAGAGGTGATATCGTGTTCAGGGTATATAGTGATATTAGGATAGTACCCTTTGTTAGCAAAGAATGGAGAGATTCCAGTGGAAGCATTAGGAGCATTGTTGTATGCAAATTTGGCAATGGGTAATAGAGTATCCCAATTGTCTTGTTGGTAAGAACAATAGATACAGATGTATTGTTCAAGGGTTTGGTTGGCATGTTCAGTCTGTCCATCAGCTTCTGGGTGATAACCAGAAGTGACATGAAGTTCCATATTGAGGGGTTTAGCAAGGGTGCATGTAAATTGGGAGACAAATTCAGAGCCATGGTCAGAAGTGATGTGATTAGGGACACCATGCTTGGAGAAGACATGGATAATGAAAAGTTGCATGAGATCCATGGAATTAATGGTATCATGAGTGGGTATGAATATAGCCTGTTTGCTTGCATGGTTGATGACAACAAGAATGGCAGTGAATCCATTGGAGTCTGGAAGTTGTTCAATGAAATCCATGGAAATAGAATCCCATGGACATGTCAGTGATGAGCCTTGTGGCTCTGTGTGCTCAGAATTTGTGGGAGCATACAACAATTTATCAATCTTCCCCCTAGAACAGAGTCATATGGAATCAATGATTGCATGTTCAACGCTGGTCTGAACATCCAAATCCATGCAATATACATGAAGTTAGCAATCTATGATGCATAGATCCATTCACACATGAGCAATCAGCATCAGCCAAGCTGATTAGATACCAATGACATATGAGTATGACATGGCAAGTGTTCTGTCCCAGCATGTGACCATACCCATATGGTCAGATGGCATATCAGCACATACACAGTATGCAGCTAAGGTACTTGCAATGCAAGGTGCTACAAGAATGCATGCAGGAATACTGTATATAGCAAACAAGTTCATGACCTTGTGGCAATAGGACTGTGACCCTAATAATGTTTAGCAAGATGCAGCTGCTGCTAGGACTCATTAACTAGAAACCAGTACCATATGAAGGGAAATAGTAACACAAGTACATAGCATAGTACTTGTGTTACAAACAAGTTTGTGAGGATCTGTATGTAAAGTACTGTGGCTGACTATAGTAGATTACACATTAGAATAGAAAATTAGTATAAAATCACCATGTATTTGAGCTAGAACAATAGAATATGCTTGGGAATACTGCTCCTGTAATGAGCATGCCGTGGAGTCCACAGACTTCAACCTTCAACCCATCTAACCAGTTCCAACCCACTTATCAGAATCATTCCACATTTTATATCTCTATTTCACATACTAATTTCACATATTCAGTTATCACACCTAGAATCCATCAATGGTACCGAGTAGGTGTTATATCGGAGTCCACGGAATACTCGACTCCTCTAGATACAGAATATTCCAGACTTATATTATTCTAGCCTCCGTCTCTCGGACTCCACTCTAGTATATAAACTGTACAAACTAGTAGTACATACCTCAGTTCAAATATCAATTTGGTTTAGCCCAATACTCTCACACTCACTTCCACTTGGCCTTCAAGCCTAATATCAATCTCTTCTACAAGTCCACAGATTCCGACTCCATGCAACTTCATCTTAATCTCTACTTGTCATACTCCGCAGACTCCGTCCATATTCATCTTAGGGCTTCGACCCAGGGGTGATGTTGCTAATAGCTTCACCAAGCCCATGCACATTCCATGGACTCCATGGTGTACATTCCGCTTCACTCCTCTATTGGCACGATCCTAACAGTATATTTGAACTCAAACCCTTGAGTCAAAATTTTTAGAAATGTCTACCATACTTCTTGAACAAACCGAGACTACTCAGTCCACCTTGGACCCCAAACCCACTTTCTCTATGAATGACATTCCCCAATCAGCTTCCAAAGGAGATCAACACCTTTTTGGTGAAGACTCCACATCCACCAGCCGGTCCCATAGGGAAACCTACACTCATAACGGCTTTACCCAACGACAAACCGCCTCAGGAATCAATCCTGACCCCTTCAACCTCAACCTCCCCTCCAGACCCTCGGAATCCATTTCAGGTGGCTATGGCAGCTACCGAAATGATCCTCCACAGACTCTGATTCCTAACCCACATCGCACATTCCCCTTTCAAAATGTAGAGGAACCTGGCAGCGATTCCAAGGATGACATTGACTCCCCTAGTAACCACAGTGCTCGCCTTCCACGGGGCAATGACAATCACTGACCTGGCAGTGGCCCACCAAATCCTGGTGGCCCGGGAGGTCCCGGCAGCCCTGGTGGTCCTGGCAGACCTGGCGGTAACCTTCCTAATCCTCCCAATCCTCCCAATCCTCCTAACAATCCTAACAATGATGAAGCCATGATCAGGGATTTCTTTAACCTGCTCCACGGCCTTGCCAACCAAGTCAATAACCCTCCACAACACCCCATACACACCAAGGTCAAGGAGCCTGATACCTTTGATGGCTCGGACCTGTGGAAACTGAAGGTGTTCATTGTTTCCCTCCAGTTGAACTTCAATGACAGGCACGACACATTCCATGCTGATGCCTCGAAGGTCAACTACGCTGTATCCTTCCTTTCCGGTGTTGCCCTTGATTGGTTTGAACCGGATATTCTCCATCCTAACCATGTTCACCCTCCTGCCTGGGCATACTCCTATGCCGCATTCCTTGTGGAACTCCGGACTAACTTTGGTCCGTTTGATGCCATTGGAGACGCTGAAGATGAGTTGGAAAACCTTTGGATGCGCGACGGAGACCGGATTATGAAGTATATAGTCCATTTCAATCAACACACCTCTATTGTCAGCTATGGTGACAATTCCCTGCGCCACACCTTTTACCGCGGAGTTTGCTCGCGGATTAAAGATGATATGGCCCACCATGGTAAGCCTGATAATCTCCATGACATGCGTACCCTTGCACAGGAACTCGACACTCGTTATTGGACTTGGAAGGCCGAGATTTTGTGTGAAAACCACGATAAACCTTCCTCCTCTTCATCCTCTTCCTCCAAACCTAAGGGTTCAGGTTCAAACTCAGGCTCTTCGTACTCTGCTGCCACTTTTTCAAACCATTCACTTACTGTATCACTATCATCTGAAGTCAGTTCTGGATCGGAACCCGACAGCTCTCCTGTTTCTATTATCCTTCATTTTCTTGCTCTTGTCAATTCTGGTTCAAGCCATTGCTTCATCGATTCCAAATACATTGAGGACCATCATCTCCCTACCACTTCCATTCCTCCTGTTCAACTTCGACTTCTTGACGGCTCTGCCGGATCTCATATCTCCCAATGCATTTCGCTCCCTGTACGGTTTCCATCAGGTGACATTATCCCTATTGACTTCTACATCACTTGTCTTGATTCATCCTGTAACATTGTTCTGGGATACAACTGGCTTTCCCACTACAATCCATTGATTGACTGGGCAAAGCACAGTATCACTTTCTGTTCAAAGCTATTCAGTGCTTCTATCCCTCCTAGCGCTTCCGCAGCCTCTGACACAACAGTGCCACACCGCTTGGACCCTTCAGGTCCAATTCCATCCAAACCTCCCTCGAGATCCCTGATGGGCTCCACCGCTGTATGAGCCTATCTACTCATATCCCTCCATTCCATCATTCACTGTTTCGGTTGCACCCAAGATAGCAATTATTTCCGCAGCCACTTTTGTACAAGCTTGTGCAGAAGAAGGTGCCCAACAATTCATGTCACAGCCTTCCATGCCTAGTGTTAGTGGCCAAGCTGCGTCCGCAGCCCCCGTGAATTTAACTGATGTCCCACCGGAGTACCATGACTTTGCCAATGTGTTCAGTGATTCCCTCTCAGAGAAACTCCCTGAGCATCGCCCTTACGACCTCAAAATCAATCTTGAGGAAGGCACATCTCCTCCACTCAGACCCATCTATTCCCTCTCTGAATCCGAACTCAAAGCCTTATGCGAATTTATTGATGATAACATCCATAATGGTTTCATCTCTCCCTCACGCTCTCCCCACAGAGCCCCAGTACTCTTCATCAAGAAGAAAACCGGTGAACTCAGGCTCTGTGTTGATTTCCATGGCTTGAACAAAATCATGAAAAAAGATCGCTATCCACTTCCCCTCATTTCTGATCTTCTTGACTCCACGCGTTCCATGTGCATATATACAAAACTTGACCTCCACCATGCCTACCATCTTGTCTGTATTTCCAAAGGAGATGAATGGAAAACTGCATTCTGCACCCACTATGGGTCTTTTGAATGGCATGTCATGCCATTTGGTCTTACCAATGCTCCCATGGCTTTCCAACACTTTGTCAACGACATCTTCGCAGATATGCTTGATGTTTCCATTGTCGTCTACCTCAGCGATATCCTCATCTATTCCGACAATCCCATGGAACACCGAAAACATGTATGAGAGGTCCTACACAGACTCAGAGAGAACAATGTCTACTGCAAGGGATCCAAATGCAAATTTCATCGGGATTCCATGGAATATCTCAGCTATGTTCTCTCTCCTGAAGGCTTATGCATAGCTGAAGTCAAAGTCAAAGCTATTGTCAACTGGCTGGTTCTGCAGAAGGTCAAAGATATTCAATCATTTCTTGGTTTCACTAATTTCTACTGCCGTTTTATCCACAAATACAGTGAGATTGTGTTGCCCTTAACATGTCTCACTTGCAAGGGTATTCCGTGGAAATTTGATGATGAATGCCTAGCTGCATTCAATGAGCTGAAACAGGCTTTCACTCACACTCCTATCCTTACCCACTGGATTCCCAACCATCAATTAGGTGTGGAAACTGATGCCTCTGACTATGCTATTGCTGCCATTCTCTCTATTTATCTTGAGGATGGTGAGATTCACCCTATTTCCTTCTTGTCCCAAAGTCTCCATGGAGCCAAACTCAATTACGATACCCATGATAAAGAGCTTTTAGCCATTTTCGAAGCCTTTAAATACTGGCGTCATTACCTCGAAGGCTCCGCAGAATTCATTGACATCATCACAGATCACAAGAACCTCAAGTATTTCTCTACTACCAAGGTTCTTACTTGACGACAGGTACGCTGGTCTGAATTCCTTTCCCAGTTCAACCTTGTTATTTGGTTCCGACCGGGTAAACTTGGTGGGAAACTGGATGCACTCACTAGACAATGGGACGTCTACTCTAAAGAGGGGGATAGTCAATATGCTCAAGTCAACCCTCATAATTTCCACCCTGTATTTACTCAAGAACAACTCTCCACTTCTCTCCACGCTACATTTCTTGAAGGTCCTGTACTCCGTGCTAGTGGTATCATGGACATGGATAAGCTCCACTCAGATATCAAGCAAGCACAACCCATGGATCCTGCAGTGACCAAATGTTTTTGTCTTGCTTCTTCCCCTTCCAATCCTTCCTGGTGGTCTGTGGATGAGTCAGGAATACTACGTCTTGACAATCGCATCTACGTCCTGGACTCCATGGATCTCCGTCTTCATGTCCTACAAAACAATCATGATCATATCTTGGCAGGTCATTTCGGTCAAAACCAGACACTTGAATTAGTCCAACAGAATTATACCTGGCCACAGATGTGTGAATTCATTTGCCACTATGTCAAGTCTTGTACTACTTGTGGTTGTAACAAAACACCTAGACACCGTCCTTTTGGCCTACTCAAACCTTTGCCTGTACCAACACATCCATGGGATTCTATTTCCATGGATTTCATCGAACAACTTCCGGACTCCAATGGATTCACTGCCGTTCTTGTTGTCGTCGACTGTGCAAGCAAACAGGCTATATTCATACCCACTCATGATACCATTAATTCTGCGGATCTCATGCAGCTTTTTGTTACCCATGTCTTCTCCAAGCATGGTGTCCCTACTCACATCACTTCCAGCTGCGGTTCCAAATTTGTCTCCCAATTCACACGCGCCCTTGCTAAAGCCCTCGATATGGAACTCCACTTTACTTCTGGTTATCACCTGGAAGCTGAAGGACAAACTGAATGCGCCAACCAAACCCTTGAACAATACATCCGTATCTATTGTTCTTACCAACAAGACAATTGGGATACTCTATTACCCATTGCTGAATTCACGTACAACAATGCTCCTAACGCTTCTACTGGAATCTCTCCATTCTTCGCTAACAAAGGGTATCATCCTCACATCACTGTATATCCTGAACGCGATATCGCCTCCGCTCAGGCCCATGACTTCATAGTCAACCTCAACAATCTTCACCAATTCCCTTGAGACAAAATCTCCCACGCTCAGTTCTGCTACAAATTCCAAGCGGATAAGCTACAGTCCCTGGCTCCTGATTTCAAAGTAGGCGATAAGGTTTTCCTTAATTCCAAACACATAAGGACTACTCGCCCTACTGCAAAATTCTCAGAGAAATTCCTCAGACCGTTCAACATCATCGCACAACCTGGATCCCATTCCTTTACTCTCAAACTCCCCACAGATCTCTGTTCCATCCATCCTATATTCCATGTCTCACAGTTGCAACCCATGGAATCCAATACCATTCCTAATCGTACCCAACCACCTCCACCTCCAGTTGAAGTCGACGGTGAAGAACACTACAAGATTGCACAAATTCTTGACTCCAAACTTGACTGTCGGTTCCGATGCCCTCTTATCTATTGCGTTCAATGGTTGGGTTACGAAGGTACTGATGAAGAGTTTGCATGGATCCCCGCTACTGAATTCTCCACAGACAAATACATTGAAGATTTCCATCATCATTACCCTGACAAACCAGGACCTGTTAGGATCATGCCAATAGAGAGGAGTGAAGCAGAATGCACGCTGTGGAGTCCGTGGAATGCATGTGGGCTTGGCAAAGCTATTAGCAACGTCACCCCTGGGTCGAAGCCCTAAGATGAATACGGATGGAGTCTGCAGAGTATGACAAGTAAGGATTAAGATGAAGCCACACAGAGTCGGAATCTGTGGACTTGTAGAAGGGATTGAGATTAGGCTTGAAGGCCAAGTAGAGTTAGTGCGAGAGTATTGGACTAAACCAAGTTGATATTTGAACTGAGGTATGTACTACTAGTTCTACAGTTTATATACTAGAGTGGAGTCTGAGGGGCAGAGGCTAGAATAATATAAGTCTGGAATAATCTGTATCTAGAGGAGTCAAGTATTCTGTGGACTCTGATATAACACCTACTCGGTACCGTTGACGGATTCTAAGTGTGATAAATGAATATGTGAAATTAGTATGTGAAATATAGATATGAAATATGGAATAGAAACCGGGAAACAGAATCCGATGGATTCCGATAATGAGTTGGGGCCGGTTGGATGTGTTGAAGGTTGAAGTCTGTGGAGTCTGCGGCATGCTCGTTACAGTATCCCCCCCTTAGCGTTCTTGCCCTCAAAAGCGCTGATCCCGATGACTGAGTGTGATGCATGGAATTTCTTGCAGGGATGTCACGTGATAGACACCTCTTGACCTTTAACCACCACCATCTCAAGTCAAAAACTTTCTCCTCGCTATCCGACATGTCTTTTCCGTATCGTCATTTGCAAACACCAGAGGCATACATTGCCTCACCTACGCTGGAGGACGCCGATCCCAATGTGCTGGAAGTTTTGTACGCTGAGCGGGATGAGAGGGATGCAGCGTATCATGTGGCCGTGGAGGCTCACGATGAGTGGAGGATTGAGAAAGAGGCAGCTGTGGTGAAGGTGAAGAAAAAGGCGGCGGCCACAGAGGAGGTTCGTAAGAGAGAGGAACGTGCGAAAAAGATTGCGGGAGCGAAGGCAAAGAAGGAGGCCATGGAGAAGAAACGGTTGGCTGACAAAGCGAAGAAGTTGGAGTTGGAGTGATTGGCCGCGGAGGAGAAAGAAAGGCAGGAAAAGGCAAGGGTTAAGAGGGAGAAGGCATTGGCAGAATTGAGGGCGACGCAGGCTGCAGAGCGGGAGAAGCAGAAGGAGCAGGAGGAAAAGGAGAAGGAGGTTGGAAAGGACAAGGGCAAGGGAAAGGCAGTGGAAGCCGCAGACGTACATGAATTCACATCTGGTGCTTTGGATGAGGAAGATGAGGGTAGGGAAAGTGGTCAAGAAACTGAGGTGGAGGATACCGCGGAGGATGTACAGGGTTCCAAGGGAAAAGGGAAGGCGAGGGAGGATTTGGCGGCGCATCGTAAGGATCGACAAGTGCGTGCGGCGGCGGCCACGGGGATTAAAAAGAGGAAGGCGAAGTCCACTCCATACATGGTGGATAGTGACGATGCCGCGGGCCCTTCGGGGCATAACGATTCGGGTGAGCCTGCCCTTAAAAGGCTGAAGACCGATCCAGTCCCAGGCAAAGGGGATGTTGAATTCCATGGCAAAGGTTAGTCGCCGTCTGGGCCCGTGGAGTACACTAATTATTTGGTTAGATCACTGTGGTCAGTGTTGCGCTGATGGGGCCTCGTGCTTCCCTGCAAAAAAAGGACATTCCTGCGAACGGTGCAGGAGGAAAAAGGCAAAGTGCATATTTGGGGATGATGTGGACCCAGCAGTGATGGAAGAGGTCTTGGAGTTATTGCATGGTCTTCATGCCCGGATGGACATGATGGAGGGAAGATTGGAGAGTCTTACTTCAACAGTTAAAGACTTATTGGATGATTACTGCCCTGGGGCCGATCTGGAGTATCCATACGACTTTATCCTGAAGGCATCTGAGGAAGAATGGTCCTTGTCATTGCATGAATTGCATGACTTGGAAGGTGCGAATCCTGAGGCCCTCCGACGGGCAATGACCATGCGGCTGGATAAAGACATTGCTCAGGTTTGGCACTCGCGTATTGCCAACCCAGATACCTTGGACGGCACGGACCCATTCGAGCTTGCGAACATGGAGTTATGGGTCAGAAGCCGCAGGCAAGGGGCGTTGACGGATGCTATCAACACCAGTATTAGGTTTCGGGAGGCAAGGGAGAGGTTTTATCGAGTCGGAGGCCGGCGGACAGAATGGGGTTTGTGGAAGAAATTCCTGACTGGAACAGAGGAATACCTGGTTGAGGATTCCAATGGAGAATTCGAGGAAGAGCCGGTGCGAGCGGAGATGGTACCAGGAGTGGGGACCGCCGGAGTCCCAGAGTTAGATATGATTAAGGGAAAGGATGAGGACGGTAAGAAGTTGGTGAAGAGAGTTGATGAAGGAAAAGAGGCAGAGGCCTCGGAAGAAGATGAAAGTGGCAGTGAGGATGAAGAGGACAGGGTTGAAGATGAAATTGAAGCAGAGGCCATGGGTAACGATGATGAAGATGTAGACATGGAGGAAGGTGGGGAGTCCTCAGCCGCCTAGTCCTTTTTCTTGAATAATTTTTATATGTCATATGTTTGTACAAGGACAGTAGAGTATTGCGCCCAGTAGGGGCATAGAATGTAGATGATTTCTTGATGTCAGAAATGGAGTGAGAGAATAAGATGAAGTCAAGAAAGGAGCCGGCGGAGTCCGTTCCCAATTAGGAAGGTAATTTGCAATAGTTTTCCAGAATCATATTTGAAATTGGGGGAGGGTTTCCGAACGGAGCCGGTGGAGACGTAAATCAAGAAATGGTAGAGGAAGGTTTGATAGTGACTTTTCGAATGGTGACCTTGGATAGGGGTCCTGGTTTGTCTGGGTAACGACGATGGAAATCTTCAATATATTCATCCGCGGAGAATTTGGTAGCGGGAATCCAAGCAAATTCTTTATCAGTACCTTCATAACCCAACCATTGAACACGATAGATGAGAGGACATCGGAACCAACGGTCAAGCTTGGAGTCGAGAATTTGTGCAATCTCGTACTGCTCTTCACCGTCGACTTCAACTGGAGGTGGAGGTGGTTGGGTACGATTAGGAATGGTATTGGATTCCACAGGTTCCAACTGTGAGACGTGGAATACAGGATGAATGGAATGGAGATCCATGGGGAGTTTGAGAGTGAAAGAATGGGATCCAGGCTGTGCGATGATGTCGAATGGTCCAAGGAATTTCTCTGCGAATTTTGCAGTAGGGCAAGTAGTCCTGATGTGTTTAGAATTAAGGAAAACCTTATCGCCTACTTTGAAATCAGGAGCTGGGGACCGTCGCTTATCCACTTGGAATTTGTAGCGGGACTGAGCATGGGAGATTTTGTTGCAAAGGAATTGGTGAAGATCATCGAGGTTGACTATGAAGTCGTGGGCCCGAGCGGAAGCGATATCGCGTTCAGGATATACCATGATGTTAGGATGGTATCCTTTGTTAGCAAAGAATGGAGAGATTCCGGTGGAAGCGTTAGGAGCATTGTTGTACGTGAATTCAGCAATGGGTAATAGGGTATCCCAATTGTCTTGTTGGTAAGAACAATAGATACAAATGTATTGTTCGAGGGTTTGATTGGCATGTTCAGTCTGTCCGTTGGCTTCCGGGTGATAACCAGAAGTGAAGTGAAGTTCCATATTGAGGGCTTTAGCAAGGGCACGTGTGAATTGGGAGACAAATTCAGAACCGCGGTTGGAAGTAATGTGAGTAGGGACACCATGCTTGGAGAAGACATGGGTAACAAAAAGCTGCACGAGATCCGCAGAATTAATGGTATCATGAGTGGGTATGAAAATGGCCTGTTTGCTTGCACGGTCGACAACAACAAGAATGGCAGTGAATCCATTGGAATCTGGAAGTTGTTCGATGAAATCCATGGAAATAGAATCCCATGGACACGTTGGTACAGGCAAAGGTTTGAGTAGGCCGAAAGGACGATGTCTAGGTGTTTTGTTACAACCACAAGTAGTACAAGACTTGACGTAGTGGCGAACCAATTCACGCATCTGTGGCCAGGTATAATTCCGTCGGACTAGTTCAAGTGTCCGGTTTTGACTGAAATGACCTGCCAAGATATGATCATGATTGTTTTGTAGGACACGAAGACGGAGGTCTGCGGTGTCTGGGACATAGATGCGATTGTCAAGACGAAGTATTCCTGACTCGTCCACAGACCACCGGGAAGGATTGGAAGGGGATGAAGCAAGACGACAACCTTCGGTCACTGCGGCATCCGTGGGTTGTGCTTGCTTGATATCTGAGTGGAGCTTATCCACGTCCATGATACCACTAGCACGGAGTACAGGACCTTCAAGAAATGTAGCGTGGAGAGAAGTGGAGAGTTGTTCTTGAGTAAATACAGGGTGGAAATTATGAGGGTTGACTTGAGCATATTGACTATCCCCCTCTTTAGAGTAGACGTCCCATTGTCTAGTGAGTGCATCCAGTTTCCCACCAAGTTTACCTGGTTGGAACCGATGATGAGCCTCTAGGCTCTGTATGCTCAGAATTCGCGATTTTTGTCATTTCTAAGTGACAACAACTTAGCACCGGTTATAACAATAACACCGGTGTGCACGCACTATTATAGGACCTCTTTGACACTTCAACGACCGGCTATAATGAAGAATAACCATCCCAACTTGTTTTCGCGACCTAACTCGTATGCCATCACGAATAGGCACAGTATTGATCGATCAGACAAAACCCGGTGATAAGCAAGCTACGCATCATGGTGTAACGGACCGGTGTTGATCCTTTCATTATATGAGGTCATACCTGCTGACAATTGCCCTACCACGATAATCATCAAGTTCTTGTCATCCAAGCGACTGGCGTTGATAATATCGCCATGCCCAGCTCACTAGAAGGCGTTATTCCTTTTGTTCACCTCAGTAATTCCACCGTACCCTCACAGTCTGCAGTTAAAACAGCACCCCAATGACCCCGCTGTGACAACCCATGATATAACGAATTTATCTGTCTTCAGTACCGCTAAGGATTAGCTGTTACAAGAGACTATGGAGATTCATATGGACGTTTGACTCGTTACAAAGCTGCAGCCTTACAGCTTTACTAAGTCTTTCTATTAATAAATATCTCTAGTAGTATAAAATCCATAGAAAATCGTAGAAGTAAGAGACATAACTACCCGCTACTTTGCTATTAGCACTCGCTATACCGCTCACGACCGGCTATATTCTCATCACTACACTCTTGCTACGCTCATTAGCACCGGTTTAACGACCATATTTCTTGCATAGCGCAGTACACAAACAATAACATTTGTTTGCATCCCATATGCTCGCTATAAGCAACGGACTGGTTTTACACTGTCTTTAGCTTTGCACACCCTTCGTTCTCTTTGAGAAACACCCTTTACACTGTGATCGACCGGCGTTAGCATTATCTTCGGTCGCCTGTCGCACCTTTGATTGCACCCCGTCATTATTGGTTAAATACTCGCATCTAGCGCATAACCCCATACACTCGCGTCATACATTGCCTCTTTTTGTTTTATAGGATCGGATCGTCTTCATCTTCGTACCATAGGAGTTTTATTTGGCTTTACTTTCAACATCGTTCATCGCAGCCCACTTGGGTAGTCTCTGGCAGACTTATAGGAATCAACATCGTCACATAGGATTGTATTGGACTCAACACCGGTTTACACCGTCATAGGATAGGATAGGATTGGATAGGATTGGATAGGATAGGTTTGCACGCATAGGATTGACATTGACATAGGATAGGACCGTCTCCGAGTAGACTCAGTTTTCAACATCGCCCTCAGTATATTTCATCTCATATAGGATCAGCACTCATCATCGCCGCGTCCCACCAGACATAAACACATTTTCACGCTCTTGCCACCATTAACTGGCATTATTAGGATCGCCCCCTTCAGTATTTCGACACTACACCGGTTATAAACCGTCTACCGCACACATAGCTTCATTATCGCTGTTATTTTCATAGGACCTTCATCTAGAGACCTCGTCTAGTCGTTTCTCCTTCTTTTACACCGGACCTGTGGTATTCATGTCATACCCTCTTCCGTTCTATCTCGTTATTGAGATTATCACCGGCCTACAGCCAAAACCTTTTAGTGCTCGATCGCTTGAGTGCTACTGGCTTGACTGAAAAGTTGCAGTATAAACTTGCGTCTAGAGGAAGTGATTAGGTCGCACGGAGGTGCCCTGAACAACTCGCACAACACAGTACCTTTATAACCGGTTGTCACCGTCATTAACCATTACTCTTCGAGTTTTTGGTGTGCCGTTGCCATGGAAGTTTAGGTTCATCACCGAATAACAAGGTTGAACTGGGAAAGGAATTCAGACCAGCACACCTGCCATCGAGTAAGAACCTTGGTAGTAGAGAAATACTCGAGGTTCTTGTGATCTGTGATGATGTCGATGGATTCTGTGGAGCCTTCGAGGTAATGACGCCAGTATTTAAAGGCTTCGAAAATGGCTAAAAGCTCTGTATCATGGGTATCGTAGTTGAGCTCAGCTCCGTGGAGACTTCAGGACAAGAAGGAAATAGGGTGAATCTCACCATCCTCAAGGTAAATAGAAAGGATGGTGGCAATAGCGTAGTCGGAGGCATTGGTTTCCATGACTAATTGACAGTCGGGAATCCAGTGGGTAAGGATAGGAGCATGAGTGAAAGCCTGTTTCAGCTCGTTGAATGCAGCCAGGCATTCATTGTCGAATTTCCACAGAATACCCTTGCGAGTGAGACATGTTAGGGGCAACACAATCTCACTGTATTCATGGATAAAACGGCGATAGAAATTAGCGAAACCAAGAAATGATTGGATATCTTTGACCTTCCGCGGGACCAGCCAGTCAACAATAGCTTTGACTTTGTCTTCAGCCATACGTAAGCCTTCAGGAGAGAGAACATAGCCTAGATATTCCATGGAATCCTGATGAAATTCACATTTGGATCCCTTGCAGTAGACATTGTTCTCTCTGAGTCTGTGTAGGACCTCTCATACATGTTTTCGGTGCTCCGTGGGGTTGTCGGAATAGATGAGGATATCGCCGAGGTAGACGACGATGGAAACGTCAAGCATATCTGCAAAGATGTCATTGACAAAGCATTGGAAAGCCGCGGGGGCATTGGTAAGACCAAATGGCATGACATGCCATTCAAAAGACCCATAGCGGGTGTGGAATGCGGTTTTCCATTCGTCTCCTTTGGAAATACAGACAAGATGGTAGGTGTGGCAGAGGTCGAGTTTTGTATATAGACGCACGGACCACGCGGAGTCAAGAAGATCAGAAATGAGGGGAAGTGGATAGCGATCTTTTTTCGTGATTTTGTTCAGGCCGTGGAAATCAACACAGAGCCTGAGTTCCCCAGTTTTCTTCTTGATGAAGAGTACTGGGGCTCCATGGGGAGAACGTGAGGGAGAGATGAAACCATTATGGACATTATCATCAATAAATTCGCATAAGGCTTTGAGTTCAGATTCAGAGAGGGAATAGATGGGTCTGAGTGGAGGAGATGTGCCTTCCTCAAGATTGATTTTGAGGTCATAGGGGCAATGCTCGGGAAGTTTCTCTGAGAGGGAATCACTGAACACATTGGCAAAGTCATGGTACTCTGGTGGGACATCAGTTAAATCCACAGGAGCCGTGGAAGCGGCTTAGCCACTAATACTAGGTATGGAAGGCTGTAACGTGAATTGTTGGGCACCTTCTTCTGCACAAGCTCATACAAAAGCAGCTGTGGAAATAATTGATATCTTGGGTGCAACTGAAGCAGTGAATGATGGGATCGAAGGATATGAGTAGATAGGCTCATATGGCGGCGGAGTCCATCGGGATCTCAAAGGAGGTTTGGATGGAATTGGACCTGAAGGGTCCAAGCGGTGTGGCACTGTTGTGTCAGAGGCTGCGGAAGCGCTAGGAGGGATAGAAGCACTGAATAGCTTTGAACAGAAAGTGATACTGTGCTTTGCCCAGTCAATCAATGGATTGTAGTGGGAAAGCCAGTTGTATCCCAGAACAATGTTACAGGATGAATCAAGACAAGTGATGTAGAAGTCAATAGGGATAATGTCACCTGATGGAAACCGTACAGGGAGCGAAATGCATTGGGAGATATGAGATCCGGCAGAGCCGTCAAGAAGTCGAAGTTGAACAGGAGGAATGGAAGTGGTAGGGAGATGATGGTCCTCAATGTATTTGGAATCGATGAAGCAATGGCTTGAACCAGAATTGACAAGAGCAAGAAAATGAAGGATAATAGAAACAGGAGAGCTGTCGGGTTCCGATCCAGAACTGACTTCAGATGATAGTGATACAGTAAGTGAATGGTTTGAAAAAGTGGCAGCAGAGTACGAAGAGCCTGAGTTTGAACCTGAACCCTTAGGTTTGGAGGAAGAGGATGAAGAGGAGGAAGGTTTATCGTGGTTTTCACACAAAATCTCGGCCTTCCAAGTCCAATAACGAGTGTCGAGTTCCTGTGCAAGGGTACGCATGTCATGGAGATTATCAGGCTTACCATGGTGGGCCATATCATCTTTAATCCGCGAGCAAACTCCGCGGTAAAAGGTGTGGCGCAGGGAATTGTCACCATAGCTGACAATAGAGGTGTGTTGATTGAAATGGACTATATACTTCATAATCCGGTCTCCGTCGCGCATCCAAAGGTTTTCCAACTCATCTTCAGCGTCTCCAATGGCATCAAACGGACCAAAGTTAGTCCGGAGTTCCACAAGGAATGCGGCATAGGAGTATGCCCAGGCAGGAGGGTGAACATGGTTAGGATGGAGAATATCCGGTTCAAACCAATCAAGGGCAACACCGGAAAGGAAGGATACAGCGTAGTTGACCTTCGAGGCATCAGCATGGAATGTGTCGTGCCTGTCATTGAAGTTCAACTGGAGGGAAACAATGAACACCTTCAGTTTCCGCAGGTCCGAGCCATCAAAGGTATCAGGCTCCTTGACCTTGGTGTGTATGGGGTGTTGTGGAGGGTTATTGACTTGGTTGGCAAGGCCGTGGAGCAGGTTAAAGAAATCCCTGATCATGGCTTCATCATTGTTAGGATTGGGAGGAGGATTGGGAGGATTGGGAGGATTAGGAAGGTTACCGCCAGGTCTGCCAGGACCACCGGGGCCACCGGAACCTCCAGGGCCACCAGGATTAGATGGGCCACTGCCAGGTCAGCGGTTGTCGTTGCCCCGTGGAAGGCGCAAGCTGCAGTTACTAGGGGAGTCAACATCGTCCTTGGAATCGCCGCCAGGTTCCTCTTTGTTTTGAAAGGGGAATGGGCGACGTGGGTTAGGAATCGGAGTCCGTGGAGGGTCGTTTCGGTAGCTGCCATAGCCACCTGAAATGGATTCCGAGGGTCCGGGGGCGAGGTTGAGGTTGAACGGGTCAGGGTTGATTCCGTTGTTGGCTTGGTGTTGGGTGAAGCCATTGTGGGTGTAGGTTTCCCTATGGGACTGGCTTGTGGATGCAGAGTCTTCACCAAAAAGGTGTTGATCTCCTTTGGAAGCTGATTGGGGAATGTCATTCATAGAGAAAGTGGGTTTGGGGTCCAAGGTGGACTGAGTAGTCTCGGTTTGTTCAAGAATTACGGTAGACATTCCTAAAATTTCGACTCAAGGGTTTGAGTTCAAATATACTGTTAGGATCGTGCCAATAGAGAGGAGTGAAGTGGAATGCATGCCATGGAGTCCATGGAATGCACGTGGGCTTGGCAAAGCTATTAGCAACATCACCCCTGGGTCGAAGCCCTAAGATGAATATGGACAGAGTCTACGGAGTATGACAAGTAAGGATTAAGATGAAGCCACACAGAGTCGGAATCCGTGGACTTGTAGAAGAGATTGAGATTAGGCTTGAAGGCCAAGTAGAGTGAGTGCGAGAGTATTGGACTAAACCAAGTTGATATTTGAACTGAGGTATGTACTACTAGTTCTACAGTTTATATACTAGAGCAGAGTCCGAGGGGCGGAGACTAGAATAATATAAGTCTGGAATAATCTGTATCTAGAGGAGTCCAGTATTCTGTGGACTCTGATATAACACCTACTCAGTACCATTGACGGATTCTAAGTGTGATAAATGAATATGTGAAATTAGTATGTGAAATATAGATATGAAATATGGAATAGAAACCGGGAAACAGAATCCGATGGATTCCAATAATGAGTTGGGGCCGGTTGGATGTGTTGAAGGTTGAAGTCCATGGAGTCCGCGGCATGCTCGTTACAGGACCCCTATCCAAGGTCACCATTCAAAAAGTCACTATCAAACCTTCCTCTACCATTTCTTGATTCACATCTCTGCTGGTTCCATTTGGAAAATGTTCCCCCAATTTCAAATATGATTCTGGAAAACTATTGCAAATTACCTTCCTAATTGGGAACAGACTCCACCGGCTCCTTTCTTGGCTTCATCTATCTTTCTTCACTCCATTTCAGACATCAAGAAAGCTATACATTTTTATGCCCCTCCAGGCGCAGTACACTATGGTCCATATACAACCATATGATATATAAAAGAAAATGTTCAAGAGGTAAAGAGACTAAGCGTCCACGGGCTCCACGGTTTCATCCATATCTATGTCTTCTTCTCCCATGACCTCCACCTCGACTTCACCTTCAACTTCCTCTTCATCCCCACTCCCATCTTGTTCCTCTTCCGAGGCCTCCGCCTCTTCTCCTTCAACCCTCTTCACCAGCATCTTACCATCTTCATCCTTTCCTTTAATCAAGTCCAACTCTCGGACTCTGGCGGTTCCCACCCCTGGTATCATCTCCACTCGCACCGGCTCTGCTTCGAATTCTCCGTCAGAATCCTCAACAAGGTACCCCTCTGTCCCAGTCAGGAACTTCTTCCAAAGACCCCATTCTGACCGCCGGCCTCCAACTCTATAAAACCCCTCCCTTGCATCCTGAAACCTAATGCTGGCGTTAATAGCATCAGTCAATGCCCCACACCCACGGCTTCCGACCCATAACTCCATATTCGCCAACTCGAATGGGTCCGTGCCGTCCAAGGTATCAGGGTTGGCAACACATGAGTGCCACACCTGAGCAATGTCCTTATCCAGCCACATGGTCATAGCCCGTCAGAGGGCCTCGGGATTTGCGCCTTCCAAGTCATGCAATTCGTGCAATGACAAAGCCCATTCATCTGCAGATGCTGTCGGAACAAAGTCTTAAGGATATTCGATGTCCGCACCAGGATGGTAATCATCCACCAGGTCATCCAGGCAGTCTCCAAAGGACTCCAACCTTCACTCCATTGCATCCATTCTGGCATGAAGACCATGTAACAACTCCAAAACCTCCTCCAACACTGCCAGGTCCGCATCATCTCCAAAAAACACACTTTGCCTTTTTTCTCCTGCAGTGCTCGCAGGAACATCCCTTCTTCGCAGGGAAACATGCAGTTCCACCGGCGCAGCACTGACCACAGCAATCTAGACAATAATCAATACAATCCACGGAACTGGACGGCGACTTACCTTTGCCAATGAATTCAACGTCCCCTTTTCCTGGGACTGGATCGGTCTTCAGCCTTTTCAGGGCAGGCTCGCCAGAATCATTCTGCCCTGAAGGGCCCACAGCGTCATCGCTATCCACCAATACAGAGTGGACTTCGCCTTCTGTTTCTTGATCCCCGTGGCTGCCACCACACACACATGTTGTTCTTTACAACTCTCCACCAAAATCTCCCTCACCTTCACCTTTCCTTTTGATCCTTGAGGATCCTCCATGGTTTCCTCCACATCCGTCTCTTGACCATCCTCCACAACATCCTCCTCTTCGTCTGATCCATATGACACCAATTCTGCCAACTCCGTGGCCTCCACGGCCTTTTCCTTCCCCTTGCCCTTCTTGGCCTCCTTTTTCTCCTTCTGCCTCTCCCACTCCACCACCTGTGTTGCCCTCAACTCTGCCAATGCCTTCTCCCTCTTAACCCTTGCCTTTTCCTGCCTTTCTTTCTCCTCCGTGGCCAATCTCTCGACCTCCAACTTTTTAGCCTTGTCAGCCAAGCGCTTCTTCTCTGCGGCTTCCTTTCTCGCCTTCGCTCCCTCAATCTTTTTCACCCGCTCCTCCTTCTTTCGAGCTTCCTCCGCAGCCACCGCCTCTTTCCTTGCCTTTGCCACCGCTGCTTCTTGTTCAATCCTCCACTCATCGTGAGCCTCCATGGCCACACGATATGCTGCATCCCTCTCATTGCACTCAGTGTACAGAACTTTGAGCGCATCAGGATCGGCGTCCTCCAGAGTAGGCAGGGCAATGTACACCTCTGGTGTTTGTGATTGACAGTATGAAGTGAAGGACATTACGGATAGCGAGGAGAGTGTTTTCGACTTGAGATGATGGTGGTTCAAAGTTAAGAGGTGTCTATCACGTGACATCCCTGCATGAAATTCCACGCGACACACTCGGTCATTGGGATCAGCGCTCTTGAGGGCAAGAACACTAAGGGGGGATACTGTAATGAGCATGCCATGGACTCCATGGACTTCAACCTTCAACACATCCAACTGGCCCCAACTCATTATTGGAATCCGACGGATTCCATTTCCCAGTTTCTATTCCATATTTCATATCTCTATTTCACATACTAATTTCACATATTCATTTATCACATCTAGAATCCATCAACGGTACCGAGTAGGTGTTATATTGGAGTCCACGGAATACTCAACTCCTCTAGATACAGAATATTCCAGACTTATATTATTCTAGCCTCCGTCCCTCGGACTCCACTCTAGTATATAAACTGTACAAACTAGTAGTACATACCTCAGTTTGAATATCAACTTGGTTTAGCCCAATACTCTTGCACTCACTTCCACTTGGCCTTCAAGCCTAATATCAATCTCTTCTACAAGTCCACAGATTCCGACTCCATGCAACTTCATCTTAATCTCTACTTGTCTTACTCTGCAGACTCCGTCTGTATTCATCTTAGGGCTTCGACCCAGGGGTGACATTGCTAATAGCTTCGCCAAGCCCATGCGCATTCCGCAGACTCCACAGCGTACATTCTGCTTCACTCCTCTATTGGCACAATCCTAACATGTGCATTCTGCTTCACTTCTCCCTATTGGCACAATCCTAACAGTATATTCAAACTGAAACCCTTGAGTCGAAATTTTTAGGCATGTCTACTGTACTTCTTGAACAAACCGAGACTACTCAGTCCACCTTGGACCCCAAGCCTACATTCTCTATGAACAACATCCCCCAATCTGCCTCCAAAGGAGATCAACACCTTTTTGGTGAAGACTCTGCATCCACAAGCCAGTCCCATAGGGAAACCTACACCCATAATGGTTTCACCCAACACCAAGCCAACAATGGAATCAATCCTGATCCCTTCAACCTCAACCTTGCTCCCAGACCTTTGGAATCCATTTCAGGTGGCTATGGCAGCTACCGAAATGATCCTCCATGGACTCTGATTCCTAATCCACATCGCACATTCCCCGTTCAAAATGTAGAGGAACCTGGCAGCAATTCCAAGGATGATGTTGACTCCCCTAGTAACCGCAGCTCACGCCTTCTGTGGGGCAGTGACAATCGCTGACCTGGTGGTGGCCCACCTAATCCTGGTGGCCCTGGTGGCCCCAGCGGCCCCAGTGGTCCTGGTGGACCTGGCAGTAACCCCCCTAACCCTCCTAACCCTCCCAATCCTCCTAACCCTCCTAACAATGACAAAGCCATGATCAGGGATTTCTTTAACCTGTTCTGCAGCTTTGCCAACCAAGTCAATAACCCTCCGCAATGCCCCATATGCACCAAGGTCAAGGAGCCTGATACTTTCGACGGCTTGGACCCGCAGAAACTGAAGGTGTTCATTGTTTCCCTCCAGTTGAACTTCAATGACAGGCACGACACATTCCGTGCTGATGCCTCGAAGGTCAACTACGCTGTATCCTTCCTGTCCGGTGTTGCCCTTGATTGGTTTGAACCAGATATCCTCCATCCTAACCACACTCACCCTCCTGCTTGGGCATACTCCTATGCCGCATTCTTTGTGGAACTTAGGACTAACTTTGGTCTGTTTGATGCCATCGGAGATGCTGAAGATGAGTTGGAAAACCTTTGGATGCGCGATGGAGACCAGATTATGAAGTATATAGTCCGCTTCAACCAACATGCCTCTATTGTTGGCTATGGTGACAATTCCTTGTGCCACACTTTTTACCACAGACTTTGCTCACAGATTAAAGATGATATGGCCCACCATGATAAGCCTGATAATCTCCATGACATGCATACTCTTGCACAGGAACTCAACGCTCATTATTGGACTTGGAAGGCCAAGATTTCATGTGAAAATTGTGATAAACCTTCCTCCTCTTCATCCTCTTCTTCCAAACCTAAGGGTACAGGTTCAAACTCGAGCTCTTCATACTCCGCAGCACCCAAACCCTATGGTTCCAATTCCATGGGCTCTGCCTCCACCTATCAGTCCTCTTCCTCATCCTCTTCTTCATCCTTGTCTGCCAAGAAGCCCTATGCTGATAAGCTAGGCAAAGATGGCAAGCTCACTCCCAAGGAGAAGGAATGCCACCGGAAGAAAAACCTCTGTATGTTCTGTGGCAACAAGTACAAGACCGAGGACTGTAACAAGCGCAAGGCCACAGGTTCCACTCGTGGTCATGCTGCTGAGGTTTCAGAGCCTCCCACCTCTACTGATTTGGCTCCCATGGAGTTGGAAAAATAGAGAGCAGCCCTGTTTCCTCTGTGCAAGGACAGGGTTGCATTGACTGCCATTGCACCTTGGAGATCATAACCCTCAATGCTGCCGCTCTTTCCCATCATTCATTAACTGTATCACTATCATCTGAAGTTGGTTCTGGATTGGAACCCAACAGCTCTCCTATGTCTATTATCCTTCGTTTTCTTGCTCTTGTCGATTCTGGTTCAAGCCATTGCTTCATCGATTCCAAATATGTTGAGGACCATCATCTCCCTACTTCATCAATTCCTCCTGTTCAACTTCGACTTCTTGATGGCTCTGCTGGATCTCACATTTCTCATTCCATTTTGCTCCCCATACGGTTCCCGTTGGGCAACACTATCCCTATTGACTTCTACATCACTTGTCTTGATTCATCCTGTAACATTGTTCTGGGATACAACTGGCTTTCCCGCTACAATCCATTGATTGACTGGGCAAAGCACAGTATCACTTTCTGTTCAAAGCTATTCAGTGCTTCTATCCCTCCTAGCACTTCCGTGGCTTCCAACACAACAGTGCCACACTGCACAGACCCTTCAGGTCCCATTCCATCCAAACCTCCCTTGAGATCCCAATGGGCTCCGCCACCGTATGAGCCTATCTACTCATATCCTTCCATCCCATCATTCACTGTTTTGGTTGCACCCAAGATATCAATTATTTCTGTGGCTGCTTTCATACAAGCTTGTGCAGAAGAAGGTGCCCAACAATTCACATTACAACCCTCTATGCCTAGTGTTAGTGGCCAAGCCGCCTCCGCAGCCCCCATGGATTTAACAGATGTCCCACCAGAGTACCATGACTTTGCCGATGTGTTCAGTGATTCCCTCTCAGAGAAACTTCCCGAGCATTGCCCCTATGACCTCAAAATCAATCTTGAGGAAGGCACATCTCCTCCACTCAGACCCATCTATTCCCTCTCTGAATCCGAACTCAAAGCCTTACACAAGTTTATTGACGATAATGTCTGTAATGGTTTCATCTCTCCCTCACGTTCTCCCCACAGAGCCCCAGTACTCTTCATCAAGAAGAAAACCAGTGAACTCAGGCTCTGTGTTGATTTCCATGGCTTGAACAAAATCACGAAAAAAGATCGCTATCCACTTCCCCTCATTTCTGATCTTCTTGACTATGTGCATTCCACATGCCTATATACAAAACTCAACCTCTGCCACACCTACCATCTTGTCTGTATTGCCGAAGGAGACAAATGGAAAACCGCATTCTGTACCTGCTATGGATCCTTTGAATGGCACGTCATGCCATTTGGCCTTACCAATGCTCCCGTGGCTTTCCAACACTTTGTCAACAACATCTTTGCAGATATGCTTGATGTTTCTGTCATCGTCTACCTCGATGATATCCTCATCTATTCTGACAATCCCATGGAACACTGACAACACGTACGAGAGGTCCTACACAGACTCAGAGAGAACAATGTCTACTGCAAGGGATCCAAATGCGAATTTCATTGGGATTCCATGGAATATCTCAGCTATGTTCTCTCTCCTGAAGGCTTATGCATAGCTGAAGTCAAAGTCAAAGCTATTGTCAACTGGCTGGTTCTGCAGAAGGTCAAAGATATTCAATCATTTCTTGGTTTCACTAATTTCTACTGCCGTTTTATCCACAAATACAGTGAGATTGTGTTGCCCTTAACACGTCTCACTTGCAAGGGTATTCCGTGGAAATTTGATGATGAATGCCTAGCTGCATTCAATGAGCTGAAACAGGCTTTCACTCACACTCCTATCCTTACCCACTGGATTCCCGACTATCAATTAGTTGTGGAAACTGACACCTCTGACTATGCTATTGCCACCATTCTCTCTATTTATCTTGAGGATGGTGAGATTCACCCTATTTCCTTCTTGTCCCAAAGTCTCCATGGAGCCAAGCTCAACTATGATACCCATGATAAAGAGCTTCTAGCCATTTTTGAAGCCTTTAAATACTGGCATCATTACCTCAAAGGCTCTGCAGAATCCATTGATGTCATCACAGATCACAAGAACCTCGAGTATTTCTCTACTACCAAGGTTCTTACTCAATGACAGGTGTGCTGGTCTGAATTCCTTTCCCAGTTCAACCTTGTTCTCCAGTTCTGACCAGGTAAACTTGGTGGGAAACTGGATGCACTCACTCGACAATGGGACATCTACCCTAAAGAGGGGGATAGTCAATATGCTCAAGTCAACCCTCATAATTTCCACCCTGTATTTACTCAAGAATAACTCTCTACTTCTCTCCACACTACATTTCTTGAAGGTCCTGTACTCCATGCTAGGGCTATCATGGATGTGGATAAGCTCCACTCTGATATCAAGCAAGCACAACCTATGGATCCTGTGGTGACCAAAGGTTTTCATCTTGCTTCTTCCCCTTCTACCCCTTCCTGCTGGTCTGTGGACGAGTCAGGAATACTACGTCTTGACAATCGCATCTATGTCCCAGATGCTGCAGATCTCCATCGTTGTGTCCTACAAAACAATCACGATCATATCTTGGCAGGTCATTTCGGTCAAAACCAGACACTTGAATTAGTCCAACAGAATTATACCTGGCCACAGATGTGTGAATTTGTTTGCCACTATGTCAAGTCTTGTACTACTTGTGGTTGTAACAAAACACCTAGACACCGTCCTTTTGGCCTACTCAAACCTTTGCCTGTACCAACACATCCATGGGATTCTATTTCCATGGATTTCATTGAACAACTTCCAGATTCCAATGGATTCACCACCATTCTTGTCATTGTCGACCATGCAAGCAAACAGGCTATATTCATACTCACTCATGATACCATTAATTCCATGGATCTCGTGCAGCTTTTTGTTATGCATGTCTTCTCCAAGCATGGTGTCCCTACTCACATCACTTCTCACCATGCCTCCGAATTTGTCTCCCAATTCATGTGCACCCTTGCTAAAGCCCTCGATATGGAACTTCACTTCACTTCTGGTTATCACCCAGAAGCCGACAGACAGACTGAACATGCCAACCAAACCCTCGAACAATACATCTGCATCTATTGTTCTTACCAACAAGACAACTGGGATACCCTATTACCCATTGCCGAATTTGTGTACAACAATGCTCCTAATGCTTCCACCGGAATCTCTCCATTCTTCGCTAACAAAGGGTACCATCCTAACATCACAGTATACCCTGAATGTGATATTGCCTCTGCTCAGGCCCATGACTTCATAGTCAACCTTGACAACCTTCACCAATTCCTTTGCAATGAAATCTCCCATGCTCAGTCCCGCTACAAATTCCAAGCAGATAAGCATTGCTCTCCAGCTCTGGATTTCAAAGTAGGTGACAAGGTTTTCCTTAATTCCAAACACATCAGGACTACTTGCCCTACTGCAAAATTCTCAGAGAAATTCCTCAGACCGTTCAACATCATCGCACAGCCTGGATCCCATTCCTTTACTCTCAAACTCCCCACGGATCTCCATTCCATTCACCCTGTATTCCATGTCTCACAGTTGGAACCTGTGGAATCCAATACCATTCCTAATCGTACCCAACCACCTTCACCTCCAGTTGAAGTTGATGGCAAAGAGCAGTACAAGATTGCACAAATTCTTGACTCTAAACTCAACTGTCAGTTCTGATGTCCTCTCATCTATTGTGTTCAATGGTTGGGTTACAAAGGTACTGATGAAGAGTTTGCTTGGATCCCCACTACTGAATTCTCTGCAGACAAATACATTGAAGATTTCCATCATTGTTACCCTGACAAACCAGGACCCCTATCCAAGGTCACCATTTGAAAAGTCACTATCAAACCTTCCCATACCATTTCTTGATTCACGTCTCTGCCAGTTCCGTTTGGAAAATGTTTCCCCAATTTCAAATATGCTTCTGGAAAACTATTGCAAATTACCTTCCTAATTGGGAATGGACTCCACCGGCTCCATTTTCAACTTCATCTCATTTTTTTCACTCCATTTCAGACAGCAAGAAACTCCATACATTTTATGCCCCTCTGGGTGCAATACTCTATGGTCCATATACAAACATACTTATATAAATTGTTCAAAAAGGGTGAAAGGAGATTAGATGTCCATGGGCTCCACAGCTTCCTCCATATCTACGTCATCATCATCCTCCATGGCTTCCACATCGACTTCTCCCTCAACCTCCTGCTCATCTCCACTCTCACTTTTTTCCTCCTCTGAGGCCTCCACCTCTTCTCCTTCAACTCTCTTCACCAACATCTTACCATCCTCACCCTTTCCCTTAATCAAGTCCAACTCTGGGACTCTGGCAGTTCCCGCCCCTGGTATCATCTCTGCTCACACCGGCTCTTCCTTGAATTCCCCATTGGAATCCTCAACCAGGTATTCCTCTGTTCCAGTCAGGAACTTCTTCCACAATCCCCATTCTGACTGCCAGCCTCCAACTCGGTAAAATCTCTCCCTTGCCTCCTGAAACCTGATACTGGCATTGATGGCATCCATCAATGCACCATGCCCATGGCTTCCGACCCATAACTCCATATTTGCCAACTCGAATGGGTCCGCGCCGTCCAAGGTATCAGGGTCCGCAACCTGTGAATGCCAAACCTGAGCAATGTCCTTATCCAACCGCATAGTCATAGCCCACCGGAGGGCCTCAGGGTTGGCACCCTCCAAGTCATGTAATTCTTGGAGGGACAAAGTCCACTCCTCCTTGGATGCCTTCAGAATGAAATCGACCAGGTATTCGACATTGACAGCGGGGTGGTAGTCATCCAATAAGTCTCTGACTTGGCTTCCAAATGCCTCTAACTTGTTTTCCATGGCGTCCATTCAAGCATGCAGACCATGCAATAAGTTGAGTATCTCCTCCATTACCACCGGGTCCACATCATCTCCAAATATGCACTTTGTTTTCTTAGTTTTGCACCGCTCACAAGAATGGCCTGTTGTTGAAGGCAGACATGGGGCTCTGTTGGTGTGGCAACAAGAGCAGTAATCTTAAACTATGATTAGTATGTTCCACGGCTCTGGACAGACACTTACCTTTGCCAAAGTACTGCATGTCCCCCTTCCCTGGGACTGGATCTGTCTTCTGCCTTTTCATGGCAGGCTCACCCAAATTGTTCTGCCCCGAAGGGCCCATGGTGTCGTCACTATCCACCACATACTGAGTGGACTTTGCCTTCCTCGTCTTTACCCCCGCAGCTGCTGCTGCATGTACTTGGCATTCTTTTCGATGCCCCACTAGCACTTCCCTCGCCTTTGCCTTCCCTTTTGAGCTCTGAGGATCCTCTGCAGGTTCCTCCACCTCGGTCTCTTGACCACCCTCCTCACCCTCCTCATCTGAACCATAGGCAACCAACCCAGGCAACTCCACAGCCTCCACAGCCTTTCCCTTTCCTTTACCCTTTTTCACCTCCTTTTTCTCCTGCTCCATGGCCTTCATCGCCCTCAATTCCACCAATGCTTTCTCCCTCACAGCTCTTGCTTTTTCCTGCTTTTCCTTCTTTTCCATGGCCACCCACTCAATCTCCAACTTCTTCGCTTTGTCAGCCAAGTGTTTCTTCTCCATGGCTTCCTTTTTTGCCTTCACCCCTGCGATCTTCTTCACTCACTCCTCTTTCTTTCGAGCCTCCTCCACAGCCACTGCCTCCTTCCTCGCCTTCACCACTTCTGCCTCTTTTTCAACCCTCCACTCATTGTGAGCCTCCATGGCCGCACGATATGCTGCATCCCTCTCATTGCACTCAGCATACAGAACTTCGAGCACATCAGGATCAGCGTCCTCTGGCGTAGGTGGGGCAACGTATGCCTCTGGTGTTTGTGATCGACGGTATGAAGTGAAAGACATCATGGATAGTGAGGAGAGTGTTTTCAACTTGAGATGGTGGTGGTTCATGTTAAAGTAATAGACACTCAGTCAGTCACACGTAGTGTAGTGAACAGCTATATTAGCAATGCTACCTGTTAAAGTAATAGACGCTAAACAAGGTAGCGTAAGAATCAATAGTAAGATGAAGTAAGGTAAGAATACACACCTCAGTCAGTCACATGTAGTGTAGTGAATGGCTGAGGTGTCAAAAGGAGGGATACAGTAGATATATGGAATGGTATAGGAGGTAGCCTGCATATAGTAAGTAAGATTGGGAAAAACAATAATATGAAAATGATTATGGGACAGACAGAACGACTTAGCATAGGGTGAATCCCCAACACTCCCCCTGAACCCTTCATGAAGTACGACCCTATAATCCAGTCATGCCCATCCTCTTCAATAACTCAACTGCTTGGGGTTTTGGGAGAATCTTCATGAAGATATTGGCCAGGTTATCTTCTGATGTGATGTACTGCACATCTAGATCGCCCAACTGGACTGTGTCACGAATCCAGTGATAATCCATAGCAAAATGCTTGGATTTTCCATGTCCCTTGGTGCTGTTTGCTAGGTTGATTGCCGAATTGCTGTCACAGTGTAAAGGGAAAGGATGATCTTTTGATAGTTCAATCTTGTCAAGGAAGGAACCCATCCAGAACGATTGGCGACCTCCATGGACTGATGCAACATACTCGGCCTCGGCTGTCAACAATGCTACTTGTTTCTGCACCCTCGAACTCCACGAAACAGGCCCCCCTGCCATGGTAAACACATACCACATGGTAGACTTCCCTGTTGTTTGGTTGTCACCATGTGAGGAGTCGACGTATCCTATAGGTGTTAGACCATTGTCGTTCGTATTCCCCCTATGGTAAGTGATTCTATACTCCATAGTCCCCTTGAGATACGCTAGGACATGCATGGCACAGCTCCAGTGGATGAGATGAGGGTCAGATGCATATCTCTAGAGGTAGTTCATGGCAAATGCTATGTCTGGTCTGGTGCTGTTGGCTATATGATTCAGTGATCCGAGTACACCACGATAGTCCTTGTGCTCCATGAACCTTTTATCGGCATCAGGTATCAGTTGACCTTGCATATCAAGTGTCATCAGACTACCTGATGGTAGTGGAGTCACCTTGGGTTTGCATTCCTTCATCCTGAAGTTGTCCAATGTCTTCAAGATTAGGTTTTTCTGGTGCAACGATACCATCCCTCCCTCCTTGTCAATCTCGACTGTCATTCCCAACACACTATTGTGCTCTCCCAGGTCTTTGATTTCATATATGCTCCCTATTTCCCTTCAGACTCGTTCTCCTTCACCTACTGAAGTTGATGCACCTGACACGTCGTCTGTGTATGTACATGTATATGTCCAGTCAGATCCATTCTTAAGTAGGCAAACACATGGGTCAGCCCACAATTGCTGATGCCCTAAGTCTGTTAGGGTGTTGTTCAGCTCGTGAAACCAAGTGTTCCCTGTGTCCATCATGCCATACATCGCCCGTAACATCTGTAGGACATAATCACCCTTTGGATAATCACAAGTTACCACATCCTCATATCCCTGGGGCAACAACACATAGTTTTCCCCTTGGGGTTCTGCATTCAGGTATGCGCCAATGAAATCTATCAACCAGAAATTTAGGCTGTGAGCTGGAACAATAGCGAAGAACATCCTAATTGACTCGTATCGGACAACAGCTGTGAAGGAGTCATAGTAGTGAATTCCCTTTATCTGAGTGAAGCCCTTCATGACAAGTCGTCCTCGATGTTTGATGAGATCGCCAGTGTCGCCATCTAACTTCTTGTTGAAGGTCCATCTGGTATCAATTACCTTCATCCATGGTTCTCTTGGGATTACTCTCCACACATTCCTCTCTTCCATCCTTCTGATTTCTGCGTCCATCGCTGGTTTCCAGATCCTTGCTTTCGTCATTGCTTGGTAGTAATCTTTGGGCACCCACATGTCATGTCTATCTGGTATATTGCTTATCTCCAATGCTTTGAGGGCAACTATGTCTTCAACATTGTCTTCGTCCTCAACCAATGGTATGTTGTTTTCGTTTGCCCAGTTCTTTCCCTGTTGATGTGCATTGGCTTCACATTGTAGATATTCATTGGAGTCAGTGATTGCTCGTGTTGGCTTGGGAATCCTAGTTGGCCTGTCTGGATGATCGTGTATGGGAATCTGGTGTTGTATCTCGGTGGGATGGTTATTATCAGGGTTTTGAGCTGGAGTGGCTTGTGGTACAGGAATTTGTGATGGCCTTGGAGTATTGGGAGTCTGTGGTTGTGGTACGATGTTGGATGTTGTTTCTTCTAGTGGTTCATTGAGATCTTCATATGTTATCTCCCCCTCACCAGAAGAAACAGTATGCGTCAGAGCCAGTTCCTCAAATATGATGTCACAAGAAACTATGATCTGGTTCCCAGGTGCATCATTGATCATGATTCAGTAGGATCCATGGCCTGCCAATCCGATCAATCGCCCTTTTTGGCTCCGCAGAGACAGTTTGCTGTGTCCCTTCGCTGCCAGTATCTTTGCATAGCACGTTGAACCCCATACCTGTAGGTGTCTCACTGTTTGCCTTTTCCCAGACCATCCCTCTTCAGGGACTTTTCCAGGGTGCCTTGAGCTTGGGAGGAGATTACTGGCTTTAATTGCGTAGTCACATGCTTCTGCCCACCAACCATGCAACATCTTTGCTTCGACCAGCATTATCCATACTGCGCCGATGATTATTCCTAGTGCCCATTCAGCCATCCCGTTGGCCACTGATGAGTAGGGGGGAATTAACTCAATGATGACTCCCTGTTTAGTTGCCCAATTCCTCCAGATCTCACAGTCAAACTCATTATCGCAGTGTATTTTCTTTAGCTTCTTTCCAGTTTGGCACTCAGCCATAGTGGTAAACTCGTCCAAAGCTTTCACTGTTGTTTTGGATTTGCGGTCTGCAAGAAAATAGGGAGTACATTGCAACGTTGCATCATCTGAAAACACCATGGCATATCTAGAGCCTCCGATGGATCAGACACGAGCAGGCCCCCATATATCCACCATCACTCATGCTAATACCACAGTCTCAGGTGCCACATCAGCATCAAAGGGTTGCCATTTTTGGTTTCCCAATATGCACAGTTCACATCTTCCCCCCATGTGTTCGCCCTTCTTTATGTTCAGTCCATCCACCAATTTCCCAGTGATGAGGGTGTTGATTCAGTCTGTTCCATGGTGAGCAAACCTCATGTGCCATGTTTCAATTGGCACTGAAGCTTCCAAGGATCTCGCAGATAGAGCATTGTACTCTTCCCCATGCAATAGGGTGCCATCAACTGCATACAGATCATTTGTCATCATCGCTGTGAAGTGTTGGGTACCATTTTGGTCAGAGAAACTTGCTTTGCCTCCTCTGAACTTCACTGACCATCCCTCCTTGTCTAGTCAGCTTATGGATAGCAAGTTTGCTGACACGTCGAGGCAGTGTAGGGTTCTGCTGAACATTATGATACTTTCAGATCCTGCTGGCCTCATGGCCACAGTACCCATTCCCAATACACTTAATGATGCTCCAACTTTTGAGGAATTTCCAGCAGTATCACCCAATGGGACGTAGTTGGAAAAGAGATCTCTGTTTTGGATGAAGTGAGTCGATGCTCCTGAGTCGCTGTACATTCTTGACCTGTCTAATCCAGGGCCAGTATTATTCACCACCAACGCTTTCTCATTCCCTTGGATTTTCTCCTCGATAACCTTCATCAGATCTTCACCAACGTGTGCATTCATGGCAATAATGTTGCTGGTTACAGATCCGGCATCTCCTGAGGTGTCTCCTGAGGGATTGTTGGCAGTAGTGAGATTGGCTGACAGGATGGGTGCGTTCCGCTTTCCTTTCCACCATGCCAGGTACTGACCCTGTCTGCCTCCCCCTAATTTCCAGCATTCTTCCAGTGTATGGCCTATGCCTTTGCAGTTGTCGTTCACTGTGTGGGATTTGTCCAAATTGCTGGAGTTACTGATCTTCCTCGGTGACGATAGGTTTTGGACTTGCAGGGTTAATGCCTGGATCGAAGCCTGGAGTGCTTGTACGGAAGTCTCCTGAGTCACTGATGATCTGTTGCAGCCAACAACACGTTCACCATGGGTGATAAGGCGTGATACAACTTTTGTTACATTTGGCTCACTGTATAATGTGCTGACGATTGGGTCCCAAGTTTTGGGGAATGAGTCAAGGAGGGAGGTGATGAACTGTTTGTCGTTGATGCCTGCACCTGCGTCATTGGCCTCCTTTTGTAGCTTCCTCATCTTTTTGATGTATCCCCCATTGCCGCTGACTTTTTCTCCTTCCTGATATGTCATGGCTTTGAACTCTTTTTCCCTCCTGTTCCATACTAGATCTGAATAATCACTGTATTGCATCTTCAGGTGATCCCAGGCTTTGTAAGAAGGTTCATGTGGGTTGAGTCTGAAGCCAAATACATCTTTGACATTGCGTAAGATGCATGCAAGCACTACACTTTCACGTTGGACATATTCCAGGAGGTTTGGGGTAAGGCTGTTGATTGGGGTTGCCAGCAGTGGGGCTATGGTTTGGCTGGGGTTTACTACCTTGTTTTCCCAGTAGTTAATGAGGCCTCAAGTGTTTCCTTCAGTAAGCATGGCCATTTCAAATGAAGCCCAATTTTTGCCATTGAATTTCTCGGTTTTGTCAAGTTTGAACAAGAGGATTTGGTGAGTAGAGGACATGTTAGGGGTATTGTATGCACAGTCTGTGCATTTATTGAGCCGTCAAGGGTTTTAACGTGTGTCTATTGACTAGCAGAGTAAGAGCACGGGAGCCCAGAACCTGTTAAAGTAATAGACGCTCAGTCAGTCACATGTAGTGTAGTGAATGGCTATATTAGCAACACTACCTGTTAAAGTAATAGATGCTAAACAAGGTAGTGTAAGAATCAATAGTAAGACAAAGTAAGGTAAGAATACACACCTCAGTCAGTCACATGTAGTGTAGTGAATGGCTGAGGTGTCAAAAGGAGGGATACAGTAGATATATGGAATGGTATAGGAGGTAGCCTGCATATAGTAAGTAAGATTGGGAAAAACAATAATATGAAAATGATTATGGGATGGACAGAACGACTTAGTGTAGGGTGAATCCCCAACAGTTCAAAGTTAAGAGGTGCCTATCACGTGACATCCCTGCATGAAATTCCACATGACATACTTGGTCATTGGGATCAGTGCTCTTGAGGGCAAGAATGCTAAGGGGGGGATACTGTAACAAGCATGCCATGGACTCCATGGACTTCAACCTTCAACTCATCCAACTGGCTCCCATTCACTTATCAGATTCCGTCAGATTCCATTTCCCGGTTTCTATTCCATATTTCATATCTCTATTTCACATACTAATTTCACATATTCATTTATCACATCTAGAATCCATCAACGGTACCAAGTAGGTGTTATATTGGAGTCCACGGAATACTCAACTCCTCTAGATACAGAATATTCCAGACTTATATTATTCCAGCCATGTCCATACTTATTCTAGCCTCCATCCCTCGGACTCTGCTCTAGTATATAAACTGTAGAACTAACAGTACATACCTCAGTTTGAATATCAACTTGGTTTAGCCCAATACTCTCGCACTCACTTCTACTTGGCCTTCAAGCCTAATCTCAATCTCTTCTACAAGTCCATGGATTCCAACTCCATGCAACTTCATCTTAATCCTTACTTGTCATACTCTGCAGACTCCATCCATAATCATCTTAGGGCTTCGACCCAGGGGTGACATTGCTAATAGCTTCACCAAGCCGATGTGCATTCCGCGGACTCCATGGCATGCATTCCGCTTCACTTCCTCCTATTGGCATGATCCTAACAAATTACAACACTATGTCTGAAGGTCATTTTTTCCTGATGTACTGTGGGTGTATTGTCATATGAACAAGATATTCTTGTATGGGATGACATTCGAGGTAACGAAGAACAGGCTCGGAGGCAGGCTACTACTCTCGTGAAACGTCCGAACCTCTTAGATACGAGGACGCATGAGCCATCACTTGGCTCATCCTCATCTAATGAAACCATAAAGAATGTTGAACCTGAAATATGTACATATCGTCACTACCATACTCCTTAGCCATCTCGTCCGCTACACTTTCACAATCTGTCATGATACGCTGCAAGCGCCTGATGAGCTCCAACGGCAGGACGGTTTCTATTCCCTTCGGCTGCTAGGACCAGAATGGCCAGTCCCGATACTGACGAGCATGCCGATTAGGTCCAAAAAGATCCTTGCCTTCGTCTCCGACATCCTTCGTAGGGTTATTGAATCCCACGTCGGATCCCGTCATGCTGTATCTGAAGCTGGTTTTTTTATCATGCGAGACGAAGTGTTCCTTGATTTAGACATGAACGTCGCCACGTGGTAAACATCTTCAAACAGCTTACCACAATGTCCCGCTCGCCGTCGCCAATGAACACGCCGTCTCCGGTGTACAGCGAGACTTCCGAGTCTGAGGCCACCGAGGAGGAAGAGGAGAAGGGCGAGGAGGATACAGCTACGTGTCTGTGGGGCGAGTGTGGGAGGGTGTTTACGCATTTGCCGTCGTTGATTGAGCATATCCATGTTGGTGAGTGCTCCGCTTGCTATCTGTGTATGTTGTATGTATTGAAGGGGGAATAAATCATGTGGGGGTGAATAAGAGTAATTACTTTTGCGATTGGGCGACGTGCAATAGGCGGGGCATCCCCCAGACCTCGCGGTTCGCGCTGACGAGCCACCTCCGCTCGCATACGAAGGAGAAACCCTTCGTGTGTCCCCTCCCGGAGTGCGATAAGAGTTTTACTCGGAGCGACGCGCTGGCGAAGCACCTGCGGCATCAGCACAAGCAGAGCCCGCCTGCCCCGGGGCGTGGAGGGTCGAGGAAGTGCAAGAGGAACCCGGACGATATCGAGGTTGCGCCAAGCGTGTCGACGCGCTCGCAGACGCCGACGCTGAGTACGTTTAGCCTGTTTGACTTGCCTGCGCTGTCGGAGGTGGGCGGGGAGGACGACGAGGGGTATAAGAGTTCTGGGAGCAGTTCGGATGTGATCCCACCGCATTTGAGGGTGCATCTTGAGCCGGGGACGGGGAGGATTCTAGGGAGAAGTCAGGAGCAGGTGTTGTATTTGCTGATGAAGGCGAAGATGAGGTATGCACAGGAGCAGAATGAGGCGCTGCAGGAAGAGTTGAGGGTGGTGAGGGTGGAGATGAGGAGGGAGAGGGAGGAGAAGGAGAGGGTTGTGGATTGTGTGTTGAGGGGTTTGTTTGGGGGGAAGGCGGATGAGTTTTTGGTCGTTGCGGAGGCTGCTGGGGGTGTTGGTGGTAGTTAGGGGTTGTGTCTGTAAAAGGAAATGGGATTCGTAATGGCACACGCGTTCGTTCTTTTGTACTGATACTACGACTACGATGTTTTTGACGCGTTCTGAGTATGGTATGTGGGGGTTTGTTGGGGTTGTCTGGAGGCTGATTTGGGCTAGATCGTGGTGTGAATACGTTCTCGCCGGAGGGACGGCTGTTCCAAGGTGAGCGACTCGTTTGAGAGGCGACTTGTGCTAATTGTCGTAGTCGAGTATGCCATCGAGGCTATCAAGGTGTGTATCCCCGTTGGTTACAGTGCCGTACTCAACGTCTGCAGCTCGGGTCTACAACCATCGGCGTGCGCACCCCCGAAGGCGTCGTCCTCGGCGTCGAACAACGAGTCCAATCCCCCCTCCTCGAAGCCAGCTCCATCGAAAAGATCATGGAAATTGACCAACACGTCGGGTGCGCCATGTCCGGGCTCACCGCCGACGCCCGCACCATGATCGACCACGCGCAAGTAACCTCACAGAACCACGCGTTCACGTACGACGAGAAGAGCGTGACGCAGGCGGTGTGTGATTTGGCGCTGAGGTTTGGGGAGAGCGTGCATGATGAGCCTGTCATTTAGCGTGGCGCTGTTGGTGCCGGGGTATGACGAGCTGGGTCCGCAGTTGTATCATACGGACCCGAGGTATGAGGCGAAGGCGATTGGCTCGGGCTCGGAGGCGGCGCAGAGCGAGTTGCAGGACAAGTGGCATAAGGTGGGTGAATGCTTCGCTTTGGAGGCGTTGGGCTTATGGGCTGCTAGCAAATGACGCTGTGGGAGGTGAGGACACTGACGCTGAAGGCGTTGAAGCAGGTCATGGCTCCGTGATCAGCAAAAGTCGCGACGTGACGTGGCCCGTTCCAAAACCCTTCGGGTGAAAACTCGACAAACCGTCCAGCGGAACGGCGAATGCCCTCTGAGAGTGCTTGGACGAATCACCCGGATCTTTGTAAAACTTGCAACCTGTGCCGTCTATTGCTCTCAGGACCGCGGCGACTCTGCAATTGGGTTCAAGTCGTCCAGGTCCTACCAGTGACTCTGGCGGAGCTCCTCAATGCTTGATAGATGTAAATGAGTAGTCGCCTCAACACGTAGATGAATAGAATATTTACCTGCTACGGGTTTAATTTTTGACACAACGCCGTTGTTGGGAGGTCCGCGTTCAAAGGTTTCAGCAGCCCTTCATTTCATCCTAAACCCCCATAGCGCTACGAGATGATTGTGAAGATTCAAGAGGCCGCGTTGCTTGCAGTCCAAGGATCCAGGCAAGGCCACGATTACAGATGCACAGATGATTTTGGCACAGTTGTAGACGATACAAGTAGAAATTCGAGGTCGTACGATAGTATCAATAATCCTCAGGGACGACCTCTGCCTTTCAAGTCCTGCGCCGGCGTGGTACAGGTGTGAGTTTCCCAGTAATGCGATCCAGCACAAGTTGGCAAGCGTTGGTTTTGGTGGCTTTGCCCTTCTCTTCGAGTCGTACTTTTCTGAAGCAGATACGCTGTCGTGTGCTTTTCGTATCCCTACGAGGTATTTCGAACAAGATGGAACGAGGAAAGCGATGGACACGAAGATGCTGGAAGATAGAGATTGTGAAAGCAGCATGCCATCGAGCTGAACACTGAACAGTACACCGTGTCGCAGAAACATGGCGTTATGACCAAGTCAAAATTTCGGAGATTACCCTTTCGAGCCCTCGATGCACATGCGTAGAAGAGCCAGAGTATTAAACAGGGGATAGTGGATGCCGCGTCTTCATGTTCTGTGGGCAAGATGTAGTGGTTTCAACACGCTACAAGGACATACGCACCAGGGAACAGCAATTCCGTACCCACCAACGTCTCGTGTCGACCTTGAGCACCGTGCCAACCAGCTGTACAAATGATGTCGGAGTATCCAGGCCCTGGATTATACCAAATTGGAGGTCTACGAGCAGAGAAAGGACAACCAGATAGTAGCTGTCACAGCTCAGGATAAGAGCCGGCTCGACGTTTCCCAGTTCGAGGGTGATGTAGAATAACTGTTCTTATTCCTCCTTGTAGTCGTCGTCTGGTCCAAATTGTGTGACTTGGTGGTAGCCGGGGCAAAGTGACATCGCGGAAAGAGGGAGGAAGTGCGTGTGTGCCAAATAAGGCAGCCTTTCTCACCACGACCATCATCTCTGACCCCAAACAGTGTGGTCAGAATTACCTCTGAAACGGAAAAGAAGCCTGCGATTCGTTGTTTACAGAACGTCTCATAACACGGCCTCAAAAGACGACGGCTCCCCACCGAAATATTGATCCATAGACAAGGCAGATGGAACCAAGTCGTGGGACGCGTTGAAACATCTTTCTTTGTTTTCTGGGCAGATTCCTCCGTGCCTCTCGACGCTGGGCCAAGATTTCAAGGCCATCGAGGAGCTCTATCTGAGCACGTTCCGTTGATCAACGGCGGCATGGCACCAGCTCCCGCGCCTTGCTCTTAATAGCCCTTGCTGGGTATGACAGTCCACTATTTGAAGGCGTGTTTGAGAGGAGAATAAAGGGAAGGTATGTGCCATGAACGTCCCCTAAGGACATCCATTCAAAGTATAGGCGAACCAGTGCGTCGACTGTCCTTTCTCCTGTCGCCTCATCTAACAGATACCTCCCAGGTCGCTGATAAAGTACTACTAGTCTCTTCCAGCCGAACGCTGTCGTTCTCCAATGCGGCGCAGACTCTCTTTCAGGGGACAAACTCGATTGCTTAAATATCACGATACGCGGACTCGCCCATTGTGTTCAGTACCTACGCAAGAAAAATGTACCGTTGATACTCCTCAGCGGGGGGTGTACACCATCGTGAACGTTGCGCGGACGTGGACGTATGAAACAGCCTGTACGCTAGGTATAGAAGACATCATTAATCCCAACCTTCTGTGGAACGAATACTTTGAATGGTTCGGTCCCCGTTATCGCTTGGAGGTGGTAGCCAGCAATATGGAGGACATGAACGTCAAGACAGGTCTCTGGAGCAAGTCAGGTATGTTTTTTTTGTGCTTTGTTGAGGCAGCGCCAGTCTGATGCTATTTGCAGGATAAACGCGCTCGAAAACCTTCGGAAGCTTAACAGTGCTCCTTCCGTTGGGATGCGCGACGTGCTGAGAGAGCCTGCTCGAGCATCTGGGATTTGGCAAGGAGAGCGATACGCAGGACAGGCTAGATGAACGACTCGCCCATAAGTCGCTCGTCTCCCTTCGGCGACTGCGAACCCGAGAACACACACCGACTTTTAAGAACACACGCGATTCGTGTATAAACTACAAGAATCAGACACGGCGTCGTCCTCATCAGACGACGAGTCACGGGACTCTGACGAATCCATCGGACGAAGGCGTCCCCAGCGTCGCCAGAAACAGCACATGAGCTTGCTCACGGGGCAGTACTTTGACGTCGCGCATAACCACCAATCGCGGAGGAAGTTCTTCCAGAGCCGGGTGGTGTTTGACGATACGTGGCAGAGGGTGAAGTTGGTGCAGGACCTGGTGCTGGGGTTTGGGGTGGGGGACCTTGCGGGGCTTATGGAGAGGGGGGGAGGAGGGGAGGATGATCAGATAGAGATGGATACATGAGCTAGTGTGTGGACTTGCTTGTTGTACTTATTGTGTGTATTGTTAATGTCGTGATGTTCGTTATAGTGTTATGTTCTTGAGCGATATGGGGAGCGAGGACCATTGTCAATATTACCTCCTAATCCCTCGTCAAATCTATCCTGTTACCAGGTATCATCTTCCGCGACGGCGGTAATCTCTAGCCGACTCAAATTCTCAATGTTTTTCCGTTGTCGGCCCTGCGACTCATTCTTCAATGTCCGTACTCTGTCGCCTCGAATCTGATTCTGGTCCACCGATATGCGTTGTATGCTCCTGTCCCCTTTCAATCCAAAACTCCAGTCTATGACTCAATTCGATCCATCGGTTCAGAGCCATATAGGTTGAACATGCTGGAAAGCGGTGTCATGGTAGACTCGCCTAGGATAAGTTGTATGACATTGGACCGTACATTGAATCGGCTACTATTCAAAAGCAATTTATTTCTACTGTTGAGCCGTATTTTTCCGTCAGGTCAGGGTGTTATTCCTGGTACATTCTTCATGCTGTTTCAAGATACAAGATCGTCAGATGTAATATCAGACAATTCAATATCACCCGTATACCGCTCATCCGTAGAATAACATCGATATGTTTGTCTCTGCTTAAGAATGATTAGCATGATACGGTTGCTCAGAATGGAATGCAGGTTGGTTTGAAAAGAACCGAGGAAGAAGAGTGTCATGCCAGGAGCCCACATGGGGACAAAGATATTTGCGAGAGTAATGAGGAGGAGGCATGCAAAGAAGAATATCCCAGAGACATAAAGCTCTTTGATAAATGGATGGGATGAACGGCGGAGGTGCTGTACACCCTTAAAGAGTGTAAGCGAAGCAATGATTGTCTCTGAAACGAGAACGAGGATGTAGAATAAGTCTGGCATGCTCGAAGAGTGACCCAAGCAGTCAGCATGATCAAACGGTCTGACCACTGTAAATCAGACAGTATTGAGTTACTCAGTTATCGCAGATGACACGCAACCCACATTGACTCGTCTTGAGCTGTATACTAAGGCCGACTACCCCCGGTATAAAACAGAAGATCCAAATCCCGATGAAACTCCAAAATACCACCCCGTTTTTATTCCATATTGCATAGGTGCGGATCATGAGGATCACTTGTGACGTAAAAATTCCAAGGGCTCCTAGTAGGTCTACAGCGTAAGAGAGCTGGCGGCACTGGGCAGTGCCGGGTTCATGCAGGAGCCAGTTAATGATGATCGCTGCATCGATCAAGGGCAAGTAGCGATTCAGTGCGAACAGCAGTAAGAGTGGATGTACGGGTCGAGGAAGCCACACATAATTGATTTCAGTGGGGAGGAGGAGGAGGAGGTCATAGAGGAGCATGGTCACGCTCGCAAAGAAAGAGTAGAGTGAGAAAGAATTAGAGGGTGTCTATATAGAAGGAAAGTTTTAACTGAATAAAGCAGATGAGGAAAACTACTCACCGTTGATGACATCCTCAGATCAAGACAGTCGGGAAGTATTTCTACTAATCACTACTGATTCTCAGTTCTGCTTCAATGTGTGCATATGAGAGGGTGCGTGCATGAAAGATGGACAACGGGGAACGTACAGTTTCACACTGGTCCTTTTCGCGCTTGTAGCCCTGGGACCTTACAGACGACGGTTTCGAATATGCTAAAACTCAATATCAGCATTTCATGAGTACCGTGTGGTGCATTACGACAAGATGAAACGAATCAGAATGGTTCGGAAGCAAATGTGTTCCGTGACCGCAGCTAAAGTCTTAGGTATTAGGATCGTCTAGGGTCTTGGTTTGTAGTCAAGAGTCACATGACATGAGATAAAGAAATTCGCTCACCTCGGAGCAGTCACTGCCATCTCCTGTCAGTGTACCACCCGGTTCTGCCTCTGTTCGCAGCGTTCCAGCCTTGAACAATGAGCTATAAACATTGGCTTCTTTACTCACATCTATAATATAGAAATATGCGACATTGATGTATGTTGTGCGTTGCAATAGTTACTGTTATTCTGGAAAAGAGTTAGCGAACGATTCGCAATGCCGACATGCTCGCAGGTTAGTCGGCCCGGAGGACTTAGAGCTTACATTCTCTCTTCAATCTGACTATGAAACGATGGACCACATGCTTCGCAAACACTTGACTACGTAACGTGGCAGTAGAACCCACCAATGTGCAACGGGATCACTCGTCACTCATGCTAATATTGCAAAAGATCCCTTTGCCCTTGACCAGTTCTACGTAATTTGGACGGTGTCGGGAGCGAACGTGCTATATATGATGTAGAGAAATTAGCAGTATTTCGGGGACCTTAAAAAAGGACGGTCAACTGGTATACCGACATAGGTGATGGTAGGTATGCGTACGCACCGCTGCTGTGCGGTTGATGAGTATCCAGTGTGCATTTATATCTACCGGGAGTCAGTAAAACCTGCAATTTTTCGCTTCATTGTTGTCCGTGAGGGTGAATCTATTGGATACAAGATTAGAATTGAGCTCCGAAGAGCCCAAATCTCATCTTTTAGGCTTTTTGTCACTGGCGATTCATAGCAACGAGCAGGCCCACTAGTCCTGAAGTCGTTTTAGGCCGGGAGAGTGATGGAACCTATGTCAACCGATTGATTGATAGGCAGGATACATCAGGACATACGGACTCCAGTATACATCGGAAAATGAGCCTCCTTCACTTCAGGGTGTGAAAGTATCAGTGAGTTGTGACTCGTGCGCATGAGGAAAGAAGGTCGGAAGGATGACGACGATGAAGACTTTGAGAGGGGTCGAGTTTAAATCTCAGCAAAAGCCAGCGCCATATTCGAAGGACAAACGGGTAGCCGAGGTATACGTAAAACGCATTGTAAGGATCTTGTTTGGCCTGGAAGTATCAGCGTGGAATTCAAAGTAACCTCAATGATAACTCACTTTTATTGCTGGCGCTGGGGGTTGGTACGGCTGAATGGAAGGAGACTAGATACCCACTACGTGAACGAACGTTCAAACACAACCAGTTGTCTATTTTCACTCACCGAAAGTCTGGGTATCTCTGCCACCGCAAAGACCACAAAAATGTCGTTTTCATCCGGGTTTATCTTCCATCAGTGGCAAGCATCGTGAGTAGCGATATGTGTAGCGTTGGCAGGGCACACGCTCCAAAGACCGCCGGTTCGAACATGTGGAACCTCATTGACATAGGCGGTATGCGTATCAAGCGGTCGAACCCCCTTCCAGCAGTTCTTGTAATACGCAGGATATGAATTTGTCCAAAGTGAATTTTTTGGTGTCGACAGGCGAAACGAAGGAAATCGGACATCCTAGGAGAGAATGAAATTGTCTCATCCATGACCAGGGTCAACCACCAGTCGAATAATTGTTCTATTTGTAGAAGACCAGCACAGGTAGACGTTTGAGATTCCATCCGAAAACTTCACCCATTCGAGGTCCTGCCTGGTTGTCTCCAATGTTCAGAAATTCACCCGTAACCTCCTCAACCAGGTAGTCGACTTGGCTGGATTCATCTTCATCTCCATAGGAGAGGACGATGTAATGGTCCCTGCTGATATCATTACGGACCCGTTCTCGGTGACTCGAAACAGACGTCGCCGACTCAGAGTCAGCATGATGAACATGGCGTCGGCTGCTAGACGCTCGGATGATCGGCGCTAGTATATCACCCAGAAAGGATTGCAAGCCATTTGCAACAGAACGCCGTAAAGACGCGCCTGCTCTTACGGCATGAAGACAGTCGATCTCTACTTCGGTCGAAGAATTTGGTAGTATGCCAGCTTCACCGAGAATGTCAGCGTACGTAAAAGAGCCATCTTCGTCCTCATCGTCATCAAAATGGTCGTGGCTATCCTCATCATCGGATTCATCCTCCGACAAGCTCGAAGGCAAAGACAACGGCGACGGCGAAGAAGATAGTTCGCTGCGCATGCCCTACTCTAACGATGACATGGACTGGTAGGGCATTAAAGATCGGTGGGATGTCACCGCTTCTATAGTCTTCCCGGATTTTGCGTGTAGGTGGGTGAATGCGTCCATGCTCGAGTATGGATACACTGCCACCAAGGTCAGATAGTTTCAGCGCAATCATGATGGGGTTGTGACATCAACTCAAACGCGTCCCAGACTCACTCCTCCCTCTTCTTTCAACCATGGTGTCCATCATCGCAGGAGCAGCCCACCGCCTTTCTCCACGTCCTCGGAGCGCGCTGAGACTGTCCAGCCCAGAGGGACGACCGTCATCGTGAGTGCAGTTCAATATGCCGTGTAAGGTATCGAATCCTTTCGCAGGTCGGCGTACCGGGAGCGTTTACCGGGATGTGCAGTGCCCAGATCCCGGGGTACATCGATAATTACGAGGCGTTCAAGGCCAAGGGCGTGGCTGGGGTATACGTCGTTGCCGTCAATGACCAGTTTGTCATGAAGTAGGTGTGGTGTTTGGTATATGCGCGCCAGTGCTGACCTTGATTTAGTGCGTGAAAAGAGAAATTGGCGCCCAAGGGTACTCGTATGTCTTATCCGTCTGTCCATCCTGTGTGAGGCTGACTGGTACTCGGCAGCTATCCATTTCCTAGCGGACGACCAAGGCAAGTTTGCTGGTGCGACAAACTTGATTTTCGACGCTACGCCATTGTTGGGAGGTTCGCGTTCAAAGGTATGAGTGGCGATTCTTGAAACCGTTCTTTGCGACTGACATTGCCCATAGCGCTATGTGATGATTGTGAAGAACCAAGAGGTCACGTCGGTAGCGGTCGAGAAGGATCCAAGCAAGGTCACCATTACAGATGCAAAGACGATTCCGGTGCAGTTGTAGGCGGTACAAGTTGGAATTTAAAGTGTGTTTTACGATAGCTTCAGTAATCCTTGGGGGCGACCTCTATCTTTTGAGTCCTGTGCCGGCGTCGTAGAGGTGCGAGTTTCCCAGTAATGCGATCCAGCACTAGTTGGCACGCGTCGGCTTTGGCTTTGGCTTTACCCTTCTCTTCGAGGCTACTTCTCTGAAACAGATACGCTGTCGTGTGCTTTCTATGTATGATATTGCGTCTTCCTATTCTGTCGGCAAGATGTAGCAGTTTCAACACGCGACAAAGACATACGTACCAGAGAACAGCAGTTCCGTACCCAACAACACCTCGTGCCGACCCTCGAGCATCGTCCCAGCCAGCTGTAGAAATGCCGTCGGAGTATCCAGGCCCTCGGACAGAGTAAATTAGAGCTCGACGAGCAGAGAAAGGACTGACGACCAGGTGGTAGCTGTCACAACTTGGGATGAGAGACGGCTCGACTTTGCCCAATTCGAGAGTGATGCAGATTATCTCTTCTTCCTCCTCGTAGTCGCCGTCTGGTCCGAATTGGTGGCTTGGTGGTAGCCGGAGCACAGTGACATCACGAGTAGAGGGAGGGAGTACGCGTGCCAAATACGGCACATTCTTCTTGATCATGACAATCATGACCGACCTCGAATGGTGCGGTCACTGTGATTCGTTGTCTACAGAACGTCTCTTGACACGGCCTCAAAAGACGGTGGCTCCTTACCGAAATATTGATCCATAGGCAAGGCAGACGGAACCAAGTCGCGACGCGTTGGAAACATCTTTCTTTGTTTTCTGTTCAGATTTCTTCATGCCTCTCGATGCTGGGCCAACATCTAAAGGCACTCGAGGATCTCTGTCTCAATACGTTCCATGGATCAAGGACGGCATGGTACCAGCTCCAGCGCTTTGCCCTGACTAGTCCTTGCTGGATATGACAGTCCACTATTTCAAGATCTGTTCGAGGGAGAGGAAGGGGGATATGCCTCAAAGTCGGATTACATGCGAGTCCTTTCAGAGTATAGTCGAACCAGTGCGTCGACTGTCTTTTCCCTTGCCTGCCGCCTCGTCTAACAGATATTTCCCAGGTCGTCGACAAAATACTGGAAGTCTTCCAGCCGAACGCTGTCGTTCTCCAACGTGGCGTCAACTTTCTTTCAGGGGACAAAGTCGATTGCTTAAATCTCACGATACGCGGACTCGCTCATTGCGTTCAGTACCTACGCAAGAAAAATGTACTGTTGATACTCCTCAGCGGGGGCGGGTACACCGTCATGAACGCTGCGCGGACGTGGACGTATGAAACTGCCTGCGCCCTAGGTATAGAAGATATCATCGATCCTAACCTTCCGTGGAACGAATACTTTGAATGGTTCGGTCCTCGTTATCGCTTGGAGGTGGTGGCTAGCAATATGGAGGACATGAACGTCAAGGACGGGTCTCTGGAGCAAGTCCGGTATGCTTTATTCGTACTTTTTTGATACCAGTCTGATGTTATGTGTAGGATAAACGCGCTCAAACACCTGCGGAAGCTTAACAGTGCTCCTTCCGCCGGGATGCGCGACGTGCCGAAAGAGAACCTGTAGATGAACGACTAGCCCGTAAGTCGCCCGTCTTCCTTCGGTGATTGCCAACCCGAGAACTCACGCCGACTTTCAAGAACACACGCGATTCGTGTATAAACTGCAAGAATTGGCAGATACGGCTTCGTCCTCATCAGACGACGAGTCATAGGACTCTGACGAATCCATCGGACGAAGGCGTCCTCGGCGTCGCCGGGAACAGCGCATGAGCCTGCTCACGGGGCCGTACTTTGACGTTGCACATAACCACCAGTCGCGGCGGAAGTTCTTTCAGAGACGGGTGGTGTTTGACGATACGTGGCAGCGGGTGAAGTTGGTGCAGGGACTTGGGCTGGGGTTTGGGGTGAGCGACCTCGCGGGGATTATGGAGAGGGGAGGAGGAGGGGAGGATGATTGGATAGAGACGGATACGTGAGCTAGTGTGTAGACTTGCTTGTTGTACTTTTGTTGTGTTGTTTGTATTGTTAATATCGTGATGTTCGTTATAGCGTTATGGTCTTGAGCGATATGGGGAGCAGGGACGAGCGTCCGTATCATCTTATGTGACCACTTCTTCATCTGCTCGTTGGTTCCGCGAGAATGAAATTCGAACGGGACCTGCCCGTGTACGTTCGTGTGTGGAAATAGAGAACATGTGAAGAGCCCGGGTGCACCGGCAGATAGGGCGCAGCTGCAAGCCAGCTCGCCCGGGAAAAATCGCCTATATGAGTGCAATTGTAGCAGCAAGCCGGTCGTCCTTGCCAAATCTCTGAGGCGGGTGTCGTGACGCCAAAGAGACCCATGTTCCAGATCCCCACTTCCACGAGGAAACGACCTCGACACGTGGAAGGGCTAATGTCTCCTGCAACGTCCACCTGCGGTTTATCCACATTGCGTGCTCATCTAAGCGCACAAGCTGCTGGACAATCCTGGGAGAATGATACATAGAGCGCAGTGTCCATAGTTGTCGAACATCTGGCGTAAGCTTAAGCGCCCCCGTCTTTGTCACCTATACGTTCATGGATTCTTTTCGTTTGACCACTGGTCCGCGTTCCCTTTGGGCAGTAGTCACCTCAACACGTTGTAGATGAGTAGAGTATTTCACTGCTACGAGTCTGATTTTTGACACGACGCCGTTGTTGGGAAGTCCGCGTTCAATGGCATGAGAAGCCCTTCATTCCATTCGACACCAATGTCGCCCATAGCGCTATGTGATGATTATGGAAAACCAAGAGGTCGCGTCGTCTGTAGTCGAGGAGGATCCCAAGGTCACGATTACAGATGCAAAGACAATATTGGTGCAGTTGTAGACGGTACATATAGGTATTCAAACTGTACGATAACATCAAGAATCTTTAGGGACGACCTCCATCTTTCGAGTCCTGCGCCAGCGTGGCAGAAGTGCGAGTTTCCCGGTAATGCGATCCAGTACAAGTCGGCACGCGTCGGCTTTGGCTTTGGCTTTGACTTTTCCCTTCTCTGAAGCAGATAAGCTGGGGTGTGCTTTCCATGTAGGATACTGCGTCTTCGTGTTCTGAGGGCAAGATATAGTAGTTTCAACATGTGACAAGGGCATACGCACCAGAGAACAACAGTCCCGTACCCATCAACGTCTCGTGCCGACCATCCCAACCAGCTGTAGAAATGGCGTCGGACTATCCAGACCCTCGAACAGAGTAAATTAGAGCTCGACAGGCAGAGAAAGGGCTGACGACGAGATGGTAGCTGTCACAACTTGGGATGAGAGATGGCTCGACTTTGCCCAGTTCAAGGGTGATGCAGATTATCTCTTCTTCCCTCTCGTAGTCGCCGTCTGGTCCGAATTGGTGGCTTGGTGGTAGCCGGGGCAGAGTGACATCGCGGGAAGAGGGAGGGAGTGTGCGCGCCAAATAAGGCACATTCTTCCTGATCACGACAACCACGACCTCGAACGGTACGGTAATTGCCTCTCAAACGGACGGGAAGCTGGCGATTAGTTGTCTACAGAACGTCTCTTAGCAGGGCCTCGAAAGGCGACGGCTCCCCACAGACAAGGCAGATGGAGCCAAGTCGCCAGAGCTGCGGTCTGAATCCATCTCCCTTCTCTCCGGCACGCGTTAGAAGCATCTTTCGTTGCATTCTTGGCACATTCCTTCGTGCATCTCGATGCTGGGCTAAATTTTCAAGTCCCTCGATGAGCAGGCCCTCAGCACGTTCCGTTGATCAACGACGGCATGGCACCGACGCGCGCGCCTTGCCCTTACTAGGGTATGACAATGTTCGAGGGACAGGAAAAGAGAAGGGATATGCCACTAATGACCCTTAAAAGAACGGGATCACACGCGAGTCCTTTCAAAGTATACTCGAACCAGTGCGTTGACTGGCCTGTCACTTGTCGCCTCATCTCACCGGTATTTCCTAGGTCATACTATAACGAACGTTGCTATTCTCCAATGCGGCGCAGACTGTCTTTCGGGAGACAAACTCAGTTTCTTGAATCTTGCGATGTTCGGTACCTACACAGGAAAAACGTACCTCTGATACTCCTCGTTGTGCGGCTAGGTATAAAGGACCCCAATCTTTCCTGGAACGAAGAAAGCATACCGTACTTACTCCAAAGATCCGTCTTTGACATTATGTCTTCCATGTTGTTGGCTACAACCTCCAAGCGACAACGAGGACTGAACCATTCGTGTTTTTTTGATACATCTGATGCCATTTTTCAGGAGAACGATACCAAAGAGCAACTAGAAGAACGACTAGCCCGTAAGTTGCCGTCTTTCTCTGATGACTAGAACTCACTACTTCGAAGAACATGCGCGGTTTATGTATAAGCTGAAGGAATCAGACACGGCATTGGAGGAGGAAGCGGTCAAAGAGTCTGCTCACAAGGCAGTAATTTGATGTTGCGCAAAATCGGACGAGGTTTTTCGGGGCAGGGTGGTGTTTTGGCGGAGCTCAGTGGGCTGAGATTTGGGTTGGACTCGTGTACTTTGCTTTGTTGTGTGTATCGTTAACATGGTAATATTCATTAGTATTCCATTCTTCAGTGATACTATGGGATTCTAGCCTTCGTCCGAAGTACTATAGGTGGATTGTCGTATGAACGAGACATTTTTGTACAGAACTACGCCTCATCTTGTTCGAGATAACGAAGAACAGAGGCAGGCTACTACTCTATCGATCTCTCGCGAAACATCTGGACCTCTTAAATACGATGATGTATGAGCCATTATTTCGCTCATCTTCTTCCATTCATCCAGTGAAACTCCTTCGGCCCTGTGAAGAATGTTGAACCTCAAATACGTATCGCCGCTCCTATATTCCTTAGCCAGTTCGTCTGCTACGTTTTCACAGTCGGTCGTGATACGCTGCAGGACCCTGATAAACTCCAACGGCAGGACCCTCTCAATTCCCTTCGACTGCTGGAATCCACTAGGACCAGGATGTCCGGTCCCGATACTGACGAGCACGCCGACGCGCCGATTAGGTCCAAAAAGATCCTTGGCGTCGTCTCTGACCTCTTTCGTGGTGTTGTTGATTCCCAGGCCTGCATCGACGTAATCGGGGCCGAACCCGCTGGTAATTTTGATGGCTTTGAAGAATATCGGTACTGTTGTGGTAGCGCGCGCGGCTTCCCATATCTTGCAGTCTGGACCTTAGTGAGGAAGTCCTTGATATGTGCGGAAACGCTGGATCTAAACGCAGGTAGATTCCGGTCATGGAGTATACGAAACTGTCGAAGGGAATGAGGGCGATGTTTTGGGAGGGGGGACGGAACGTACGCGTTTCCTTTTGAGTCTCGTCTGGCGCCAGCATCCAACAGGTTCTGATCGCTACTGTGTCCAGCCTGGCGGACGACATTCTCTATCTCCTTCACCAGTGTGCTTGCCTTGAACTTTCCGTCCCTGTAGAAAGGCTTTGTGTTCTCAGCCCAGAACACTGTGCTGGAGATTTTGTTGTAGCTTCGAGGGGCTTCTTCGGTGGACATTTTTAGCCTCCCTAGCATGATAGCGATCAGTCTAGAGAGCGGTGCTTAGTATGATTACTCTCTATGAAAAACAGTTGCAGCTTACCCTCCTGTGCTTGTACCGCCGATGAGATCAAAGTACCCGCAAGGCCCGGGCGTATTCGGAAGGGTTTTGCGAAGCTGTATGCGTTTCATTATCTCCTCGAGGATGAACAGCTCGGATACGTCGCGAATACCGCCACCGTCTACCACGGACGCTGATTGAGAAGCTGATATGATATGGATAACAGTATGCTCACCGAGAGATAGCAAGTTCATAGGCAGATCGCTGAGGATGGAAGGGCCCTCGCTGGCAGCCATCGATAACCGGAAGAACAGCAGGACTAGTGCTTCGATGGTGGAAGTACTTCACGTGAACAAAGGACTGCCGTCTTCATTGTTCTGAGGCGAGATGAGACCGATGACTGGCGCACATCTTCCAGTGAAAAAGTTGCATCCTTGGGTGTTGTACGTTTGAAAAGCACCTCTTTGAATGTGCGTGCTCCCGTCTGCTCGCCAGGTAAGTTACCATAAAGTTGGAATGGTAAGATAGCGCACCTGTTCCGTCGGAGAGCCGTGCTCTATGACGGTCCACGACCACCCTTGTGCTCTGTGTCAGCTAGCGGTAAGGTCGACATCGAGGTATACGGTTAGATAGATGGTAGCGTGCTTGAACAGAGCGATATAAAATCAGTCGACAACTGTCAGCGCGAGGCATCTCCCAGGATGAGGGTAATGGAGTTTCTGAACAGTCGTCTAGTCCGGGTCGATCGAAGCGAGAGAGGGTGTTGTTTGCTGCGATAAACAAAAGCCCTCTTCCTAGTTTTCTTGCTGCTGTTCTGGCTTCCGCTCGCTACCTTCTTGGGCCATCCCCCATCTTCATTTCACGCTGGCGCCGTGGCCCCTATGTCAAGCAATATGCCTCTTTTGTCAAGCAAATGTCTCCAACTTGACAGCAAACTCGGTTTTCTTGGCCAGGAGAATATCTGAGCACCCGGAGGGTGGAATCAGGGTGTGTAACCTTGTTAATATGGATTCGCTGAGGAAGGTGGGCCTTTAGGCGTGCCACAAATGAAGATGCTCAGTATTCGTCGTGAAAGCAAGAAGGCCAATAACGATGATAGTCCGTCCATTCCTGGCGTTCAGATGGATTTTTTGGACCCGGAATAGACGCGGCAAATAAAGTATTATTGGTCGTATTATTCTCCTTTTCTCTAGTGACTTCTTGTTTGATACACGTTGCGGGTAGAAACAAGCCCACGACGAGCAGGTCAGAGTCATTATGAATGCTACTGGCCGTTACCCTTGGACTACCTGTTCGTATTCATCTCTGCTGTTAGTTCAATTGGGTGCTACTCGATGCCGTCCGCGTTCTTCGCATGAATCGAAGTCATCGATTTAGTTCCATCATTTCATCATTTTCAAAGCATCAGAGCTGGTATGCGTGCTTCTTCTTCATAATCACTCTCTTTCATTGATCCAACTTTTATTAGGCACTAGAGAGAAATTCGGACTGGTGTGAAGGGGACTATCGCTCCGACGGTTGTATCTTCTGTCATAAATACTCAGAATACTATTTCTTTTTATGGCATATATCGTTTGTGATCTCATCTCGGAGCATACATCAATCCGAACTCACGAGGTTCCGGGGGTGATTCCTCCGTGATCCTTGTACAGCATGTCAGCGGTGCATAAATCACCAGACGCTTGCCACGACAGCTTGTCCTCTTACCTTCAACTCGTCTGCATTCTCGTCTGTAAGCATCTAGCTATCCAACCGATATTGAAAGGTGCGGCTGTTCAGTTTGTGTATATCATGTCTGCTGACCTAAAATGTTAGAAATCTCATTCATTGATGGCGTCTGACACCTATAACAACAGCCCCATGAATCTGCTGTCACTTGGTGCGTTTTCTAGGCGGTTCCTATAGGTGGTGTTTACTGATAGATGAGATAGATGGCGGCGGGATCCGTGGGGTATCTCAGCTCATCATTCTTGATGAAATCATGAAGCGCATCCAGGCGAAGAAGCATCTGAGTGAAGTACCGAAACCTTGTGAATACTTCCATCTGATTGGAGGTTCCGGTACTGGGGGGTGAGTTGCTTACTCAAATGTGGCCTTTTAAGCTCTATGGCTGATATGTCTTGTAGTCTGAATGCAATCATGCTTGGTCGTCTGAAAATGTCAACTGAAGATGCATTGCACAACTATAAAAAACTTGTGAATGCTGTTTTCAGCCCTGACAACCGTAAACCATTCTACAAGAATGGAAAGTTCAAAGCAAGTACCTTAGAGGTAGAGATCAAGGAGATTGTAAAGAACAGCTGTGTGGGGTATACTGGAGATGAGTCTTTGCTTGATCCAGATGCAGGGAAGGGCTCAATTGGCAATGTGTATGTTGATTTGAGTAATTTCTTATACTCTTATACTCATTTCAATGTCAGGTTTGTCTGTGCCAAAGCTAGTGCCAATATTGAATCTCCACAGCGATTCCGAACATATGCAGGGCTTCCCAATCAGGGCCCAGATCTTATGATCTGGGAGGCTGGTAGAGCCACAACTGCTACTCCAACTATTTTTAAAGCCATTACAATTGTTGGTCTGGGAGGAATCAGTTCTTCCTATATTGATGCAGGCCTTGGTCATAACAATCCATCAAAGGAAGTTAGAGATGAGGCAATGCAGCTATTTGGGAATGATTGTCCTGTTGGAGTATTTCTTAGTATTGGGACAGGCCATCCTGGACCTAATGGTTTTCAGCAATCAAAAAGCATAGAGAAGATGCTGTCTGTTGAGCTGATGAAGACTGTTACAAAGATTGCTGCTGATTGTGAAACTGTCTCTTTTGACTTTGCAAGACAGTACAATAGCAGTCCAGGAACATACTTCAGATTGAATGTTACACATGGAACTGGAATATTGGCAGTAGATGATTGGCAGAGAGAGGCAGACATTTTAGCACATACAAATGCTTATCTGAGGGATCCAGATATTTCTACAAAGATTGAAGAGGTGATAGTAAAGTAATAAGAACAAGTTGTAAGAACTCAGTCGGCACAGTACGAGTGAAACGACTATATTGGTCGGTAGTATACCTAAAGTAATAAGAACAAGTTGTAAGAACTAATGAGTGTGTGAGTAAGTATCTTAGGTATACGAGTAAGACGACACATACCTCAGTCGGCACAGTACGAGTGAAATGACTGAGGATGCGGGAGTAACTGCGTGGTATATATCTCGTTCAACACTTCCCCAGACACGGGAGGTCAGTCGCTGAGGTTCAGGTCGTTGAGGTATCGGTAGTGGTGGTCACGGTGTAACGGTTTCGTGAAGAGGTCAGCGGGATTGACCTTCCCCCGGACGAATTCAACCTTGACTTCACCGGCGCATATGAGTTCTCGAATATAATGTTCACGAATGTCGATATGCTTGATCTTGTGATGGTTACGTGTCATATTCGTCAGCGAAACCGCCCCACGATTATCGCATTTCAATACCCCCGGTCTATCCTGTTCCAAACCGACTTCCTTCAGCCAAGAGAACATCCACTTTGACTGTTGTGCTGCACGAGTGAGTGAGACAAACTCAGCCTCGACAGTGGACAACGCGACTGTTGCTTGACGCTTGGAGCTCCAGGCGACTGGGCCACCGGACATCATGAAGACGTACCCTGAGGTCGATCTCAGGGTGTCTTTGCAGCCTCCATAGTCGGCATTGACGAAACCCATTGGTTTGAGAGGCGCATCCTGTGAGTAGGTAATTCCATAATCCATTGTTGACTTGATATACCCGATGACGTGCATAAGGGAATTCCAGTGTATGATCCCAGGGTTGTTTTGGAACCGAGACAGGACGCTGACAACATATGCGAGATCAGGACGTGTCGCCAGTTGTCCCCACATTACTGATCCCAATACTGGACGATATGGCTTGTCTGCCATTTCTTCCTCCTCGTCACTTGATGACGGTCCCATCGTTGAGTCCAATATGGTTCTGACTGGCATAGGTGTTGAGCAGGGTGGTATGTTCTGGAGTCCAAACCTCTCGATGACGTGCTCCCAGTACGGCTGTTGGGAGAGTCGTACCGTGCCAGCCTTGAGGTCTTGGTTGACTCGCATGCCCAGGAAGTAACTCTTCTCCCCCACATCTTTTATCTCCCAATGTTTGGCAAGCTCATCCTTCCTCCTGTCAGCCTCCTTGGTACTCGTTGATGCTCCCCATACATCGTCCGTATATGTGTCCGTAATAGTAAACGATCCGTCGGTATCCCATTTGGTTCAAACACAAGGGTCAGCTCGGGAGGTATAATATCCAAGTTCGTCGTATGTCTTTGCTAACGTCTCGAACCAGTCGTGTGCCCCTTGCATTGTCCCATAGATGGTGTGAACTAATTTGCAAACCTTGTCCTCCTCACCAGGTACGACGTATCCCTGTGGTTGGCGCATATAGATATCTTCCTTCGTTTCACTGTTTAGATAAGCTGAAACGAAATCAGCTTGCCATAGGTGGAGGTCCATGCTTGCTGCAATCGCTGCCGTCATACGGACTGACTCAAGTCGTGTTACTGCCGCCCAAGTCTTGTTGTAGTCCACACCTAGCTGTTGGGTATATCCTTTCCTGACTAGCCTCACCTTATCACGTACACGGTTTCCGTCGCCATCCCATTTGATGTCATATACCCACATCGACTCCATCACATTCATCTCTGCGGTCACTGCTACCAGGTCCCAAGTGTGCTTTCGAATATGCATGTTGTACTCGTCATCCATCGCAGCTCCCCATCATTCTGGGTCCAGGCGTATTGCCTCGTTGTAAGTCTTCGGAATATGGTGCGAAGCTTTGGTATCAGTGAGGAATGCCACGTACTCTTCGAGATCCATGCCAAGTTTTCTCATCTGCACAATAGCAGCTCGCGGATGAACGGAGTTGGTTGCCCAGTCCTCCCCCATGTCCTTGGCATTCTTCTCAGAGTGCTGGTATTCCCGAGACTCAGTAGCTGCTCGCGTCGAATTGGATATCCTAGTGGAACGTCGTGGCTGTGGTGGATCGATCTGGGCTGATGTCTCAACTTCGTGTTCATCTGGCTGTATGGCGGGCTCGAATTCGGTGGTCAATGTATCGGGTGGCTGGGACGTCTCAGGTGGTACATCAGGAAAAAGGTCGCCGTTCACTTCAGTCTCCCCCACGGCTGACTGTGTGCGACGTGGTACACCTTCTTCAAAAATGACATCACGAGAAACGAAGATCTTCCCAGATTCGTCAAGTAATTTGTAATGGCCACCGGAGGCATATCCCAATAGATGAGCCCTGATCGACCGATCGTCAAGTTTACTTCCGCCAGTGACCTGTTGACCATTCACTGTTGGAATTTTGGCCCAACATATGCTACCAAATGCACGGAGATGCGAGACGTCTTGGCGTTTCCCAGTCCAGAGTTCTGCTGGTACGGAATTAGGGTGGCGCCGTGATGGAATCAGATTTCTTGTGTAGACTGATACGGCAGCAGCTTCAGCCCAATATTTATGGGGTAAGCCAGAATCTCGGAGTAACGCATGTGTATCCTGGATCGTAGTCCGGATGGCATGCTCAGCCAGCCCGTTCTCAGCAGATGAGTATGGCGCCGTCAGCTCAAGCACAATCCCATGCTCCTTGCAGTAGTCGACCCACTTCGACCCTGCAAAGGCATTATCAGCGTGCAACCGCCTGACTCGTCGGTTCGTTTGGTTCTCAGCCATCACCCGGAATTCATCGAAGGCTCGAATGGTCGTCTCGTCAGTTTTATCACTAAGGAACACCCCATGCTTGAAGGAAGTGCCGCTATCCACAATCGGCATAAAGTATGACTTTCCCCCATTTGACAGCATGCGGCTAGGCCCCCACAGGTCCGTAGCCACGAGGTCTAGGGCATCCACATTAGGGTCAGTGGGCTCGTTGAATGGATGACGTGTCTGCTTTGCCATCAGGCAATCTTCACACTTCCCTTCAACCTTCCTGTCAGTTATCCCTCCAGCAAGCCCATCTACGAGATTTTTCGATGCCATAGTCTCAATTGTCTCAATGCCTGTGTGGACAAGACGGCGGTGCCATTGGCATAGGGAGGTTGGGTCACTCCTTGACGACATTGCAAAGTGCCCAGCTGGTAGCTCCCCATCCTCATCAACACATTCCAAGACATACATCCCACTCTCGCCATGTCCACTGAAGATCTCGACACTGTTTACGTCCTTGACGATGGCTTGCCCCCCTCCAAAGGTGGTATAGAATCCCGCAGCATCAAGGGCGCTGACTGAAATGAGATTTGCAGCCAGTGAGGGTGCGTATAGTGTGTTCTTAAAAGTTAATCGCACTAACTTGTCCTCCCCAGTCTTCCGACGGAAAAGTTTAGTAGCCGTTCCCATCCCCAGGATAGCAAATCCCCCCTCGGACTGCTTTGCTGAGGATCCAGTATGGGACGGTTGGGCAGTATACTCTGTGAACCCCTTTCGGTCCTTCAAAAAGTGGTCGCTAGCGCCAGAATCCAGGAAGTGCAACGATTTGGTTGGTTTTCATCCCTCAAAGGTTGTCGAGACATATGCTCTGTCTGCCACAGGTGCGTCACACACAAACTCCTCCACCTCGTATAGGCTTAGATCTAATTTCAGGGCTTCGTCATTGTCAATTTCCACCAGATCGAGGATGTCAAACTCCGAAGTTGACGATGACATGATCTCCTCAAAATCTGACTCCGTGGGCGTGCGAGTCAGCTCGAAGCCATCATTGGAGTCAGCGTCAATGTCTTGGAGTAGGAAAGGTGTGGCGTCTCCCTCTCCTGTGAATACAGTGACGTCTCCCTCACAGATTACGTCTTCCACAACGATGCCTCGCTCTGTCTCCTCGACCTTGAACGGTGTTTGTGCCATGAACGCAATATGCGGGACGTGCACTATAGTTAAATTTGCTTGGGGTGGATTTGGAGCCGTCGCCTGTACATTTGCTGCCATATTATTTGCCTGGTTATTGTGCCTATTCCTTCCGAAGTTCTCGGGGAACTGGCCCTCTTTTCCTCCGCCAGGCCAGTAACAGTCCGTAATATTATGGGTCGAACGTTTATGGGCCTTACAATCTGGATTAGAGCACCATTTACCAGTTGCAGACTTCGTGTTCAATGCGAGAGATGTATCGGTCTTAGCGGGGTATAGGGTAATATGGTGAGTCTGTAGGAGGGAAATAATCTTGACCAATGTCTTGCATTGGTATAGGGAGGGTACAATTGAGAGCCAATTCGGGGTAGAAGGTAAGGAACGTATGATTATCCCTTTGAAATCCTTGTCATTCAACTCTCGTCCTGTTTCTGACAGGTTGTCGACTGCGGTGCGCTTCGTGCGGAGGTCCTGGATATGTGTGTCCATGTCGGCACCCTCGGTATACTTCGTATTTCCAAGGATACGCTGGGCCTCAGATAGAGCCATGTCGTTCTGAACGGCATAGGTGCTAATAATTGAGTCCCATGCTTCTCTCGCCGTCCCCATCGTTTTAACCCCTAATCCTATAGGGTCGGAGACGTTAAGGATGATGTGGGAGCGTACGTGGGAGTCACGGAACCTCCATTCGTCGTATGACGGTGTGGAGGAGTAGAGGGGTGTAGCATCCGGTGGAAGCGGAGTAGTGGTCGGTGCCGTGCCTGTAGTCGCTTGCGCGGTAGGTGGGCATGGGATTGACCCGTCCACGTACCCCCAGAGGCCTTTACCACTAATGATTTCAGTGATCTTGATCCTCCATGATGCGAGGTTCTTCCCATTGAATTGGGAGGCTTTGGGGAGTTGGGTAATGGATGGGCTAGTTGTCGACATGGTTAGGGGTAACGGTTTTTCGTGTGGGGTGTTGTGGGTATTGAGTCGCTCTTGTGGGTAAGATGTACTGCGTGTTCTCCTTGACTGATTCAGAGGCTAGGGTTGGGGCCACATAACCTAAAGTAATAAGAACAAGTTGTAAGAACTCAGTCGGCACAGTACGAGTGAAACGACTATATTGGTCGGTAGTATACCTAAAGTAATAAGAACAAGTTGTAAGAACTAATGAGTGTGTGAGTAAGTATCTTAGGTATACGAGTAAGACGACACATACCTCAGTCGGCACAGTACGAGTGAAATGACTGAGGATGCGGGAGTAACTGCGTGGTATATATCTCGTTCAACAGATAGAAAGTCTTTGTTCAAGCTCTAGCTTGAGAAAACCTCACACATTAGGAACATTTGGTAAGTTTTATTTATGTTCAGGATTTAAACAATATCTTAATGCTATAAATTCAGCTGGCCACATAACTTCTACTTCAAAGATGTCTATGATCTCTTTACCAGCATTTGTCTCATCTTTATTTATTGGACATCAAGGATATTTGGCAATACTTGAAGAATATTTCACAAAACATGACAAACCCTGGAAAAGATGATCATTTCTACTCTATGGAATGGGAGGAATTGGTAAAAGTCAAATTTCTTTGAAATTTGCTCAAAATAAGCAACAATCAGAATAGTAAGTGTGGAATCTAAAAGATATTTATATATATTGAATTCATATTCATTTAGCTTTTCTGTTATATTTTGGATTGATGCTACATCTGAGGGCACAATTGTTCAAAGTCTAAAAAATGTTCAAGTGAAATATAATCATATATTAAAAGATTCATCTGTTTCTTCAGCAAATGATGAAACCACAGTACTTGATTGGATCTCTCATTATGATCAACAAGAATGGCTTCTTATATATGACAATGCAGATCATGATAATATTTCATTGTTAAAAAAATATATTCCTGCAGGAGACACTGTATGGAGAATTCAATATTCTGGCCTATAATATTAAAATTTATAACTGTATATTAATTTCATATTTTATACAAAAATACTGAAATATCATTTTTAATATTCTTTCAATATTTTGGAATTTTTCAATATTTCTTCAATATACAGGATTATTGAAATAAAGTTAAGAATAATGGTTTGATATTTTGGTCAAGATTCTGGAACAAATATACAGTTATAGAATTCAATATTTCAGCAAACAATATTGAATTCTCCATGCAGTGAGAATGTGGAAATATTCTGATTACAAGTCGCAATCCTTATTTTGCTCGTATCACAGATAATGTCAAAGAAGCAGTATCTGAAATGTGTGTGACTGAAGCTTTAGAACTATTTTTTAAAGCTAGTGATTTACAAAATTCAAATATAAATATCTGTGAACATGCAAAAGCTATAGTAACAAGATTAGGTTTTATACCATTAGCTATTGATCTTGCAGGATCATCAATTGCTGGTGACTTTTACACAATTGATGATTATCTTGAATTACTTGATGAAAATCGAAAAGTTATGTTGAAAAAAACATTCAATACTGAGCATGAGCGAAACATATATGAATCATGGAATATGTCATTTAATGCAATACAAAGTCAGGCAAAAAGAAATAATTCTGATGCACAATATGCATTAGAAATATTAGAACTATTCTCATTGCTCTATAATAATAATATCTCAGAAGAGATCTTCTATCGTGCAGCTGTATCAGAAAATATTGAAAATGATTTTATTGCAAATGAAATGTACAATAAATTTTTATCATTAACAAAAAACAAAAAATGGGATTTTAATAACTTCAGAAGTGGTATACATGTTTTATTGGCTTCTTCACTTTTAAAAAAAACTGAAGGAGAAAACTTCATTATATATTCTTTGCATCCTTTAGTACATTTATGGTGCTTTGATAAATTAGATGAATCAAAAAGACAAAGACTTCTTGAAGTAGCTGTTATGGTAATGGCAAAAGCAATACCAACACAATGGAACAGAGATGACTATATATTTCTTCAAACTTTAAATCCACATCTTATATATAATGATTTAGAGGTGGAAAATATAATTATCAATGAACAATTTGCAATGGCATTTCATCATAATGGAGATTGGAAGAGAGCTGAGCATATGCAAGATAAAGTCTTACAAACTTATAAGAATACACTTGAAGAAAATCATCCCAAAATATTAGAAACAATGGGAAATTTAGCATGTATATATTGGAATCAGGGTAGATGGAAAGAGGCAGAAGGTTTAGATCTGCAAGTCATGGGATTGTGGAAAAATGTATTAGGAGAAGAACATCCTGATACATTAAGAGCAATGGGAAATTTAGCATATACATATCAGAATCAGGGTAGATGGAAAGAGGTAGAAGATTTGAAGCTGCAAGTCTTTGGATTGCAGAAAAATGTATTAGGAGAAGAACATCCTGATACATTGTAACAAGCATGCCACAGACTCCACAGATGTCAACCTTCAACCATCTCCAATGGCTCCAATGCACTTATTGGAATCTGATGGATTCCATTCCCTGGTTTCTATTCCATATTTCATATATCTATTTCACATACTAATTTCACATATCCATTTATCACACCTACAATCCATGACAGTAGCAAGTAGGTGTTATATTGGAGTCCATGGAATACTCAACTCCTCTAGATACAGAACATTCCAGACTTATATTATTCCAGCTATGTCCATCCTTATTCTAGCCTCCCTCCATCATATTCTACTCTAGTACATAAAATGTAGTACTAGCAGTACATACCTCAGTTTGAATATCAACTTGGTTTAGCCCAATACTCTCACACTCACTTTGGCCTTCAAGCCTAATCTCAATCTCTTCTACAAGTCTGCAGATTCTGACTCTGTGTGACTTCATCTTAATTCTTACTTGTCTTACTCTGCAGACTCTGTCCATACTTATCTTAGAGCTTTGACCCATGGGTGACATTGCTAATAGCTTTGCCAAGCCCACATGGATTCTGCTTTATTCATTCCTATTGGCACTATCCTAACAGTATATTTGAACTCAAACCTTTGAGTTGAAATTTTTAAGTGTGTGTACTGTCCTTCTTGAACAAACTGAGACTACTCAGTCCTCCACAGACCTGAAACCCACTTTCTCTATGAACAATGAAATGGCTGGTGACAGTGTGGGCATGTAAGTGAGACACAAACACTAAACCACTACACTCAAACACTAACCTGGCAAGTTCATGGGGGCAGAGGAATGTCCATTATGTAGGCTTTTGTACTTAGATAGTTTTCTGGGAACACAATATAAGGATTTTAAAGGTCTTGGTCTGACTGGGTAAAGGTTTACTATGAGTCCTAGACTCTAAACTTCAAACAAATAACACAAGTATCCACTGAGATACCAGATTCTGCACTGAGTTGCAAGAATCTCTGAACTGGGCTGACTGATCTGACTGACTGACTGATTCTGGGACACTGACACAACACAAATACTGGTTCTTTCTTATAGGTTCTTGCAAAACACAAACTTAATTGTCAAAACACTTTCAATTCTGGGTAAGTCTATGACTTGAAGTTCTAACCTAATTCCTGCAGATAATGCTACCATAGCTGGGGGCTAGAAAACTTGCCCAGCTACCATATTCTACCTACTTTTATACTACCAGATTATTTTATTTACAGAGAAATCTAATTATACTTGGATTACTTGATCTCACATAAGCTTTCCTAATGAGGCTGACTAACACTTGGTCATGGTGCATGATCGCATCTCTGATCAGGGTATGATTCCTTTCTGGGAGTGGACAATAGGCCCTAGTGCCTATACCCACACTGTTGTTTCAGTTCTAGAAGCCATGCAGCTTTACCAGGAGGAATGAGGACCATTTGAACTCATTAGCCAGGTAAATCCAGCCTACTGCCTGACTGGGCCTAGTAGTGCATGGCCAGTATGCTTGCTTTTGGCAATCCCCACCCATGTGGCACTGTGCCTGGCAACCTCATTTTGTATCTGTTTCTAAGTTCTCCAGGCACCATACTGCTTCATGTACTTCCAGGTAAGTGCCTTACTGATGATTTCCTGGTATGCCTTGATGATTCTTGCCTATCACACAGGTTTATTAGGAATCACAGATCCTTACTGGATGGTTTGCTAAATGTATATTACTAGTTTATGCAAAGTACTCTGTATTGTGGCAGTTATAAAAGTCGATTTTTAGGCTGCATACAGTAGTGTACAGATTCCAGGCACATCATCTCCCCCTAACTAAAGTATTGACTGTCCCCAGTTGGCACTGGGCTTGTGTTGGAGAGGACTTGTCAAAATTGCAAGGTTTCTTCCTGTTTGGGAAAATTTTCCCATCAGCATTTCAGCATGTGTCATGCATCTTGATAGCCAATTTAATGTTGCTATTTTTAGCAGGGACTTGTGTTCACAAAATCTTTCAAGAACATTCAACTGTGACTTCCATGAAGATTTTAAAATTTTGTGCTGCTACCTGGGTCTCCTCCCATTCTTTCTTTCCTACTACATTGTGCTTGCACATGGTAGTACAGGTGTTCTTACTTGCCTTTTCTTACTACTCTTTTGGCCTTTGCCATGGGTTGAGTCCCACTTGAGGCATACAAATGCCTTTGTAAGGCCTACAAAAAGCCCTGGAGCTTTGGGAACAATGCAATTATCTCAGTATCACACCAGTAGAACTCACCAAAAAGTTTGAGCACATTCACACATACATGGTGAGTTCTTTGGCTGGGCTGCCCAAATACAATTGCTAAGCGGTTACTACAGCTGAAGTTTCACCACGGTGACAAGGCTGTCTTGGGGCACTCATGTAACCAGCAGCAGTGCAGCATCACTAACACACCCTGAGTCTCTCTTAATAGTGCAGAGGGGAGCAAGTATTTTAATCCAACTTGTACCCCAACAATATCACCCCTGACCATTTAGAGCTCGCTCTATGCTGATGAACCTAGAGGCTCCTGCAGGCAGAAAACACAACACCTGAACAGCAAGTATAATCTATCACAGAATCTGAAGGCAGGTTCTTAGTGAGTCTAGTCAGGCACCTCCATGCAGTGACTATAGGTCCTAAGATCGTAGCTTATTCAAGGCTACTGGGTGTTATGCTGAAAATTATACCTTCACAAAGCAAGGTCTATGCATGAAGCACTTCAAGAAGGGAAGGGAATTGCAAACTTGGGTGTATACAGAGTGGGTATGAGGTGTCAGAATCCTGGTCATGGTTCCAGTTGTTAGCTCCTATATGGGAACTGAGTTATTATATAATTTTGCTTCATGAAAGTATATTCTGTTGGTGTTAGAAACTCAAGTGCAATAATCCTATCTACAGATTACCCTTTGAAGTCTTCTGGTGAATGGGAAAGTGGTGTGAGAATGCCAACAAAGGTGAACTATTGCCTTCTTGGTTTAAGGACAAAAGCTGAGTGTTAACAAAACAACAATTCAATACAGTGCACAAGTGTTTTATGGTCTACGAAGACTGTTATAACACTAGTGTATTGATGTGGATGTTATAAGGGAGTCTTCTAAGCTTATTAGCTTCGAAGGTTCAAGGACTATTGTGTGGGGGAGTAATTCCTGAGCGTATTCTATTGTTCTAGCTAATACATGCTGGTTTTTATACTAATTTTCTTGTAACAGTTTGTAAGCTACTACTGTCAGCCTTTGTAACCACAGTAATTTATTAGTGAGCTTTGTGAACACTTTGTAACCATATTATCCTGCTATTTACAGTCTTACTGAGTGGTGTGGTATATTAACAGTTCCCTCATTAATGAGTCATAGTGGCAAGTGGCCCTTTATTCAGCATTATTGGTTGTGCAGTCATCAGGAATGTGACTTCATGAAGCCAAAATGTTTATTGGAGTGCACCCATATGCCTTCAACCATTAACCATTATGAGTCCCTAGCTGTGCACTGCCTTCATGCAGGCATACCATATGATCGTATGGCTGGTATCACATGATTGGCCTAGACTTGTAATACTGTCATATGTAACAATGATGAGCCTCTAGGCTCTGTACGCTCAAAATTTCGTGATTTTGACTATAATAACCAAAGGCATCACATAAATGGCCTATCAAGACAAGTTTACTATACTACCCAAGGGCATATACTCTATGCAACAGCAATGGCACCCTAAGACTCTCAATATCCTTCCCATCTTGTGAAGCACTTTAACTTGTGCATACCATCACTTCAAGGCATGATAATTGATCGTACAACTCCATTCAGCAGTAGGCACTGATAAACTGAAGAATTGCCACATCATTATCCCATCAGTTATGCATCACAGCTTGACCTGCCAGGTGGATCGTTTAATTATGTGATGTCATACGCATCAACATATACATCCCCTTGACAATTGTGGATTATGTCTGACAATTCTTTCATTTTCAAATACAATAACCAAACACCAAAGATTATAAACTTTGACCCATCTGTATACCTCAGCTTGTCCACCCTACCCTCTCAGTCTGCAGTCAAACAGCACCATATAACACTCACAGTAATAACTGGTGACCCTTGAGTACTATCTTGTTTTGGCAACACAGGAGACTAGCTGTTATCAAAAGCCTTGTTTATTACTCATAAACTTTCAAATAGTTATCAAGCCGCAGTCTTACAGCCCTAATAAGTAGAGCTAATAATATCCAGGCCTTGTAGTATAAAAACTCGATAGAATATTGTAGAAGAAGGGAGAACAAGTACCCTAGAGACCCTGCACATTCTAGAAACTAATAGCTGGTACACCAATGGTTACAACTTGTATTATCTTGCTTCACAACCATATATGCACCACAAATCAATTGTTTTGCACCCTATATGTGCTACTATAAGCCTAGGACTGGTTTACACTGTCTAACAGCTTCGTTCACATTTCTATCGATCACCACTTGACCACATACCACCCCCAGCTTCAAATACTCAACTGCCGGTCAGTTTTATACCGGTTACTCGCCATTAGCTTGCCATAGCTTTGGCACCAGCATTTTGAACTCTCTTACGCTTCTTGCATTCCCCATCATGTCTCGTTTTCTTTTATGGGCAGCATTGTCTTCACTTTCACCACATAGGAGTTTAATTTGGTTTCATTTTCAACAATTACATCGCTGCCCATTTGGGAAGTCTCTGAGTAGACTTGTAGGATCAGAATCATCAGCATAGGATTGTTTCAACCAGTTCTCATCTAGTTTTGTCATAGGATAGGATAGGATAGTCTCCATGTAGACTCAGTTTTCGGCTTCGACTTTCAGTAACAGTGTTTCATATAGGATCAGTAACCCACCCTCAACATAGGACTTCATTTTCCCTCTCATATTCTTGACCACAAAAACTGCCTTCAGTTTTTACTCTCAAATGTTCAACAGCTTTTGTTTATAGATTTCCCCCAGAGGATCATCGACTAGAGATTTCGTCTAGCATTATTCTCTTTCTTTTCGCAGATACTTGGTATTCATGTCATACCAGTTTCTGTTGTCTCTCATTTATTCGAGACAATACTGGTGTATAGTCTACATCCCAGTACTCAACTAGGGTACTACTTGCTAGACTTTCATGTCGCAGTGTACACCTGTGTCTAGAGGAATTGATTGGAGTGCATGGAGGTGCCCCGAACATACTTGCACACACATCGCCTTAATTACTGAAGGCTTTGTTTATTACCAATACATGTTGAGTTTGGTGTTGCTGTTACCATGGAAGTCTAGGCTTATCAATGAGCATGCTGTGGACTCCATGGACATCAACCTTCAACCCATCCAACCAGCTCCAACTCATTATTGGAACCTGACAGATTCCATTTCCTGGTTTCTATTCCATATTTCATATCCCTATTTCACATACTAATTTCACATATTCATTTATCACACATAGAATCTGTCATGGTACCAGGTAGGTGTTATGTTGGAGTCCACAGAATACTCAACTCCTCTAGATACAGAATATTCCAGACTTATATTATTCTAGCCTCTGTCCATCGGACTCTGCTCTAGTATATAAACTGTAGAACTAGCAGTACATGCCTCAGTTCAAATACCAACTTGGTTTAGCCCAATACTCTCACACTCACTCTCTACTTGGCCTTCAAGCCTAATCTCAATCTCTTCTACAAGTCCATGGATTCCATCTCCATGCAACTTCATCTTAATCTCTACTTGGCTTACCCTGCAGACTTTGTTGAAGAGGAGTCTGCGTGCACAGAGCTAGAAATGCACCAGCATCAAAGACACTGATCACACCCACACCCAACACTACACACACAAACACACTCAAGTTTGTGGGAGATTCTGATGTGATAGAAGTAGCGAACCAATATAACTGAATTCTCAATATATCTAAGATACATGTGTAGCAATAGCACTCATATGATATCTAGACTTCTCTAAGTCCAAAGGCTTTTCTCAAAATGCGAGGTGTGACTTCCATCGCTAGGCCTCGAGGCAAAGGTTGTATAACAATACACAAACATTGTTAAACATATCCACAACTCTCTAGAAGTTGCATGCAACTCTAATAGTCACAGCACACAACAAATAACACCCTAAACATGACTTAAAGCACTGCACTCTAAGCAGAAACAGAATCCTACTAAACAATCCACAAGAACTGCAGGACTTTAACCTATGTGCTCGAGTTTCCTAACCGATTGTAGACCCACAGGGTTCAAACCTATGTGATCCAGAGAACACAATAAACACAGAAAAACCCTGTCCAACAAGCCAAAGGGTTTGAACCTCTGCCAACTTGCAGAAATAACACAGAGCGAGCACTAATCAGATCAAAGGGTTCAAACCTCTGCTGCCTGTAATGCCTCATGTCACACGAAACCCTCAAACAATAGAGAAAGTGCCTACATTGACACTAAGCTCTCAATCTCTACACAGAGTGCAGTCAAACAATCAATGAAACTTAAGTACGGAGTGCCTCACTAGCCTTCATGGCCTCACTTGCAACTCGGATCTCTCTCGTTTATATCAAAGATGGTCTATATCCTCTTGCTCAAAGTCACAGACAGCTCCAAGTGCTAGAGCACATAGCTAGAATAACTCACACCATCACAATTGGGGTTCAACACCTCTAACTCATCACAAATGGACAGAGCGCAAGGTTCAAACAACTCCAAAGGCTAGAGTGCGTATCCAAAAAGCTTGTCACTATTACACCGGGGGTCAGAAACTTGTATACTACATCTACACTACAGTATTTATACAATTTTACATCTTACAAACTGGTACAACCTCATATAGTACTGTTAGAACCTCGGAACATTATTGCTCGCAACGTGCGCACGTTGTTATAGCATGCTGGGACTTGGTGCTTGGCCCGAGGCCTATCTCAAGACCAGACCCTGTTTTCCTCATGGTTTGGACTCCACCTGCACTGCGCTCCATGTGTTTTACACTGTGCTCTATGTGTTGGCATATCACTTGTCATTTTCCTGGAGGATACCTGGAGTGACAACATTCATACCGGTTGTATCCTATTCTACTTGGGTTTCTAGGTTTCTCTGGTTGGTGTGGTTACCTGCTCTAAGCCTAGGCACTGTGCTCTATGGCCAAATAGAGTTCTCTCAGAGTTATTCATACTTAGGCATTATTCCATACACCCATGCAGCATGCCGGTCAATCTGTGCCCTGTGCATCATAGATCAATGTAATTCTTTAGTAACACGTGCATCTCTCATCAATTCTATAGAGCACGTATCCGATCTGCTTCTAGTGCATTCAGTACCAAGTGCTGAGCTCTTATACTTAGTGTGACCTCACTTGTATCATTCTAAGTTAGAGCATGCTCTCTACCAATTGTCACTCAAGACTGTCATGCATGTGTATCACTGCGCTCTATGCATTTCTCACTGTGCTCCATGTCTATTCTTCATTATCTCAGTAACCAGCCATTATATGATGTATGCATTGATACATATCGCAAAATTACATGTGTAGACACTTTGCGAGTGTGTCACTGTCTGTATTCATCTTAGGGCTTTGGCCCAGGGGTGATGTTGCTAATAGCTTTGCCAAGCCCATGTGCATTCCACAGACTTCACATTATGCATTCCACTTCATCTCTTCCTTTTGGCATGATCCTAATAGTATATTCAAACTCAAACCCTTGAGTTGAAATTTTTAGGCATGTCTACCATCCCTCTTGAACCAACCAACACTACTCAGTCCTCCACAGACCCCAAACCCACCTTCTCTATGAACAACATCCCCCAATCTGCTTCTAAAGGAGATCAACACCTTTTTGGCAACAACTCCACATCCACACACTGCTCCCATCAGGAAACATATACCCATAATGGTTTCATCCAATGCCAACCCAACAACAGAATCAAGCCCAACCCATTCAACCTCAACCTTGCCCCCAGACCCTCAGAGTCCATTTCAGGTGGCTATGGTGGCTATCAAAATGATCCCCCACAGACTCTGATTCCTAACCTGCACTGTACCTTCCCTGTTCAAAACAAAGAGGAACCTGGCAGCGATTCTGAGGGTGAGATTGACTTCCCTAGTAACTGCAGCTCATGCCTTCTGTGGGGCAACAACAATCACTGACCTGGCAGTGGCCCACCTAATCCTGGTGGCCCTGGAGGTCCTGGTGGTAATCCTCCTAATCCTCCCAATCCTCCTAACCCTGCCAACAATGATGAAGCCATGGTCAGGGACTTCATGAACCTTCTCCATGGCCTCACCAACTAACTCACCAATCCTCTGCAATGCCCAGTATGCACCAAGGTCAATGAGCCTGACACCTTTGACAGCTTGGACCCATGGAAACTCAAGGCATTCATTGTTTCCCTCCAGTTGAACTTCAACAACAGGCCCAACACTTTCCATGCTGATGCCTCAAAGGTAAACCATGCTGTTTATTTCCTATCTGGTGTTGCCCTTGATTGGTTTGAACTGGATATCCTACACCCTAACCATGCCAACCCTCCTGCCTGGGCATACTCCTATGCCACCTTTCTTGTGGAACTCTGGACTAACTTTGGTCCATTTGATGCTGTCAGAAATGCCAAAGATGAGTTGGAAAACCTTCAGATGTGCGATGGAGACTGGATTATGAAGTATATAGTCTGTTTCAATCAACATGCCTCTATTGTCGGCTATGGTGACAATTCCCTGTGCCATGCTTTTTACTGTGGACTTTGCTCGCGAATTAAAGATGATATGGCCCACCATGGTAAGCCTGATAATCTCCATGACATGCGTACCCTAGCACAGGAACTCGACGCTCGTTATTGGACTTGGAAGGCCGAGATTTCACGTGAAAATTGTGATAAACCTTCCTCCTCTTCATCCTCTTCCTCCAAACCTAAGGGTTTGGGTTCAAACTTGAACTCTTTGCACTCCGCGGCACCTAAATCCTACGGTTCCAATTCCGCAGGCTCTGCCTCCGCCTATCAGTCCTCTTCCTCACCCTCTTCTTCATCCTCGTCCACCAAGAAGCCCTACATGGATAAGCTAGGCAAAGATGACAAGCTCACTCCCGAGGAGAAGGAATGCCACCAAAAGAACAACCTCTGTATGTTCTATGGCAACAAGCACACGACTGAGGACTGTAACAAGTGCAAGGCTGCGGGTTCCACTTGTGGTCGTGCTGCTGAGGTTTCAGAGCCTCCCACCTCTACCGATTCGGCTCCCTCAGAGTCAGAAAAATAGAGAACAGCCCTGTTTCCTCTGTGCAAGGACAGGGCTGCATTGACTGTCATTGCACCTTGGAGATCATAACCCTCAATGCTGCCACTCTTTTCAATCATTCACTAACTGTATCACTATCATCTGAAGTCAGTTCTGGATCAGAACCCGATGGCTCTCCCATTTCTATCATCCTTCATTTTCTTGCTCTCGTCAATTCTGGTTCAAGTCATTGCTTCATCAATTCCAAATATGTTGAGGACCATCATCTCCCTACTACTTCCATTCCTCCTGTTCAACTTTGACTTCTTGATGGCTCCGCTGGATCTCACATCTCCCAATCCATTTTGCTCCCTGTACAGTTTCCGTCGGGCGACATCATCCCCATTGACTTCTATGTCACTCATCTTGATTCATCCTGTAACATTGTTCTGGGATACAACTGGCTTTCCTGCTACAATCTGTTGATTGACTGGGCAAAGCACAGTATCACTTTCTGTTCAATGCTATTTGGTGCTTCTATCCCTCCTAGCGCTTCTGTGGCATCCAACACAACAGTGCCACACCACACAGACCCTTCATGTCCAATTCCATCCAAACCTTCCTCGAGATCCCGACGGGCTCTGCCGCCATATGAGCCTATCTACTCATATCCTTCCATCCCATCATTCGCTGCTTCGGTTGCACCCAAGATATCAATTATTTCCATGGCCGCTTTTGTAAGAGCTTGTGCAGAAGAAGGTGCACAACAATTCATGTTACAGCCTTCCATGCCTAGTGTTCATGGCCAAGCCGCCTCCGCAGCCCCCATGGATTTAACTGATGTCCCACTGGAGTACCATGACTTCGCCGATGTGTTCAGTGATTCCCTCTCAGAGAAACTCCCCAAGCATCCCCCCTATGACCTCAAAATCAATCTTGAGGAAGGCACTTCTCCTCCGCTCAGACCCATCTATTCCCTCTCTGAATCTGAACTTAAAGCCTTACGCGAGTTTATTGATGATAACGTCCATAGTGGTTTCATTTCTCCCTCACAGAGCCCCACGGAGCCCCAGTGAAGAGGAGTCTGCATGCACAGAGCTAGAAATGCACCAGTGTCGAAGACACTGATCACACCCACACCCAACACTACACACACAAACACACTCAAGTCCGTGGGGGATTCTGATGCGATAGAAGTAGCGAACCAATATAACTGAATTCTCAATATATCTAAGATACATGTGTAGCAATAGCACTCATATGATATCTAGACTTCTCTAAGTCCAAAGGCTTTTCTCTAAACACGAGGTGTGACTTCCATCACTGGGCCTCGAGGCAAAGGTTGTATAACAATACACAAACATTGTTAAACATATCCACAACTCTCTAGAAGTTGCATGCAACTCTAATAGTCACAGCACACAACAAATAACACACTAACCACAACTTAAAGCACTGCGCTCTAAGCAGAAACAGAATCCTACTAAACAATCCACAAGAACTGCAGGACTTTCACCTATGCACTCGAGTTTCCTAACTGATCGTAGACCCACAGGGTTCAAACCTATGTGATCCAGAGAACACAATAAACACAGAAAAACCCTGTCCAACAAGCCAAAGGGTTTGAACCTTTGCCAACTTGCAGAAATAACACAAAGCGAGCACTAATCAGACCAAAGGGTTTGAACCTCTGCCGCCTGTAATGCCTCGCATCACACAAAACCCTCAAACAATAGAGAAAGTGCCTACACTGACACTAAGCTCTCAATCTCTACACAGAGTGCAATCAAACAATCAATGAAACTCAAGTACAGAGTGCCTCACTAGCCTTTGTGGCCTCACTCGCGACTCAGATCTCCCTCGTTTATATCAAAGATGGTCTATATTCTCTTGCTCGAAGTCACAGACAGCTCCAAGTGCTAAAGTGTGTAGCTAGAATAACTCACACCATCACAATTGGGGTTCAACACCTCTAACTTGCCACTAATGGACAGAGCACAAGGTTCAAACAACTCCAAAGGCTAGAGCGTGTATCCAAAAAGCTTGTCACTATTACACCAGGGGTCGGAAACTTGTATACTACATCTACACTACAGTATTTATACATTTCTACATCTTACAAACTGGTACAACCTCATATAGTACTGTTAGAACCTCGGAACATTATCGCTCGCAATGCACACACATTGTTATAGCATGCTGGGACTTGGTGCTTGGCCCGAGGCCTATCTCAAGACCAGACCTTGTTTTCCTCATAGTTTGGACTCCACCCGCACTGCGCTCCATGTGTTTTACACTGCGCTCTATGTGTTGGCATATCACTTGTCATTTTCCCGGAGGATACCCAGAGTGACAATCATTCATACCAATTGTATCCTATTCTAAACTTGGGTTTCTAGGTTTCTCCGGTTGGTGGGGTTACCCACTCTAAGCCTAGGCACTGCGCTCTATGGCCAGATAGGGTTCTCTCAGAGTTATTCATACTTAGGCATTATTCCATACACCCAGCACAGCACGCCAGTCAATCTGTGCCCTGTGCATCATAGATCAATGTAGTTCTTTAGTAACACGTGTATCTCTCATCAATTCCATAGAGCGCATATCCGATCTGCTTCTAGTGCATTCAGTACCAAGTGCTGAGCTCTTATACTTAGTGTGACCTCACTGGTATCATTTTAAGTTAGAGCATGCTCTCTACCAATTGTCACTCAAGACTGTCATGCATGCGACTCTATAATGCATGCTGTGCACGTATCACTGCACTCTATAGCTATAACATTGCACTCTATGTGAGTACTGTGCTCTATGTGTTTATCACTGCACTCTATGCATTTCTCACTGCGCTCCATGTCTATTCTTCATTATCTCAGTAACCAGCCATTATATGATGTATGCATTGATACATATTGCAAAATTACATGTGTAGACACTTTGCGAGCATGTCACCAGTGCTCTTCATCAAGAAGAAAACCAGTGAACTCAGGCTCTGTGTTGATTTCCATGGCTTGAACAAAATCACAAAAAACGATCACTATCCACTTCACCTCATTTCTGATCTTCTTGATTCTGCACGTATATATACAAAACTTGACCTCTGCCACACCTACCATCTTGTCCATATTTCTGAAGGAGACAAACAGAAAACCACATTCCACACCTGCTATGGGTCTTTTGAATGGCATGTCATGCCATTTCATCTTACCAATGCTCCTGCAGCTTTCCAACACTTTGTCAATGACATCTTTGCAGATATGCTTGATGTTTCCATCGTTGTCTACCTCGACGATATCCTCATCTATTCCGACAATCCTGTGGAACACCGACAACATGTATGAGAGGTCCTACGCAGACTCAGAGCCAACAATCTCTACTGCAAAGGATCCAAATGTGAATTTCATCGGGATTCTGTGGAATATCTCCACTATGTTCTCTCTCCTGAAGGCTTACACATGGCTGAAGACAAAGTCAAAGCTATTGTCGACTGGCCGGTCCCATGGAAGGTCAAAGATATTCAATCATTTCTTGGTTTCGCTAATTTCTATCGCCATTTTATCCATGAATACAGTGAGATTGTGTTGCCCCTAACATGTCTCACTCGCAAGGGTATTCCATGGAAATTTGATGACGAATGCCTGGCTGCATTTAACGAGCTGAAACAGGCTTTCACTCATGCTCCTATCCTCACCCACTGGATTCCCAACCATCAATTAGTCATGGAAACCGATGCCTCTGACTACACTATTGCTGCCATCCTTTCTATTTACCTTGAGGATGGTGAGATCCACCCTATTTCCTTCTTGTCCCAAAGTCTCCACGGAGCCGAGCTGAACTACAATACCCATGATAAAGAGCTTCTAGCCATTTTTGAAGCCTTTAAATACTGGTGTCATTACCTTGAAGGCTCCATGGAATCCATTGATGTCATCACAGATCATAAGAACCTTGAGTATTTCTCTACTACCAAGGTTCTTACCTGACAACAGGTGCACTGGTCTGAATTCCTTTCCCAGTTCAACCTTGTTATTTGGTTCTGACCAGGTAAACTTAGTGGGAAACCGGATGCACTCACTCGACAATGGGACATCTACCCTAAAGAGGGGGATAGTCAATATGCTCAAGTCAATCCTCATAATTTCTGCCCTGTATTTACTCAAGAACAACTCTCTACTTCTCTCTGTGCTACATTTCTTGAAGGTCCCGTACTCCGTGCTAGTGCTATCATGGATGTGGATAAGCTCCACTCTGATGTCAAGCAAGCACAACCCATGGATACCGCAGCAACCGAAGGTTTTCGTCTTGCTTCTTCCTCTTCCAATACTTCCTGCTGGTCTGTGGATGAGTCAGGAATACTTCGCCTTGACAATCGCATCTACATCCCAGACGCCACAGACCTCCATCTTTGTGTCCTACAAAACAATCACGATCATATCCTGGCAGGTCATTTCAGTCAAAACCGGACACCTGAATTAGTCCAACAGAATTATACCTGGCCACAGATGTGTGAATTTGTTTGCCACTATGTCAAGTCCTGTACTACTTGTGGTCATAACAAAACACCTAGACACCATCCTTTTGGTTTACTCAAACCTTTGCCTGTACTGATGCATCTGTGGGATTCCATTTCCATGGATTTCATCGAACAACTTCCGGACTCCAACAGATTCACTGCCATTCTTGTCATTGTTGACCGTGCAAGCAAACAGGCCATTTTCATACCCACTCATGATACCATTAATTCTGTGGATCTTGCACAGCTTTTTGTTACCCATGTCTTCTCCAAGCACGGTGTCCCTACTCACATCACTTCTGACCATGGCTCCAAATTTGTCTCCCAATTCACATGCGCCCTTGCTAAAGCTCTCGATATGGAACTCCATTTTACTTCTGGTTATCACCCAGAAGCTGATGGACAAACTGAACACCCCAACCAAACCCTCAAACAATACATCCGCATCTATTGTTCTTACCAACAAGACAATTGGGATACCCTATTACCCATTGCCAAATTCGTGTACAATAATGCTCCTAATGCTTCTACCGGAATCTCTCCATTCTTCGCTAACAAAGGGTATCATCCTAACATCACTGTATACCCTGAATGTGATATCGCTTCCGCTCAGGCCCATGACTTCATCGTTAACCTTGACAATCTTCACCAATTCCTCTGCGACGAAATCTCCCATGCTCAGTCCCGCTACAAATTCTAAGCGGATAAGCAACGGTCCCCAGCTCCTGATTTCAAAGTACACAACAAGTTTTTCCTTAATTCAAAACACATCAGGACTACTCCCCCTACTGCAAAATTCTCAGAGAAATTCCTTGGACCATTCAACATCATCACACAGCCTGGATCTGTTAGGCCCGAGCGTCACGAGGTCCAAACAGGTATAAACTCAGGGCTGTCTCATGTTCGGACAATCACCCAAAGAGTCACCGTAACGTTGGACTGTGGACTGGATCCTAGAAGTCAACTTTTCGGCAAGCGAGTCGACAAGGATAGTTTTGGTATAGATAAACTTTAGCTCGAAGCTGAAGTATACTACAGCGAGAGCTACTACTTATATACAGAAACGATAGAACTAAAACGATTGTTCCGAGCGACAATAGAAGTCCATTACTAAGCGGAGTTCGGGACAAGTGAGTAAGCAGGATTGCATAACGTGTGAAAGGAAACGAAAAAGTGAATAAATCGTAACATTACCCTCTCGTTAAGGCAGTCGTCCTGACTGCCATTATGTTAAGTCAGGATCGGGTGGTTCTTCTAACAGTGAAAGGCGGTATTTTTCCCAGTATGGTTCGAGCAAGTAGCTCCACTTCTTTTCGTCGGGGTTTTTGACCCAGAATTTCCTTCCATCGGCACGTTGGACTTGGCATAGGACCGCGCCATCTTTCTGGTAGTGGTCATCCAGAATTTCTATGACAGCCTTTTGCTCCTTTGTGGTTACGGCGCGGATTACTGTGGTTTGTTGAGTCCGCTCGACTTCCTTCTCGTAGTCCTTGATTGCGTCTTGCGCATGCTCCATGTCCTCCGTAGTCACCCACGAGTTGTGTTCCCTTGTCCATCCCTTCCATTTGATGAAGTAGTCGGTGGTAAGTCCTGACTTTTGCCCCTTTTTGGCGCGTATCCGCCGTGTTTGGGCATCCAATACTTCTTCGACTTCGTATTCCTCTTCATCTTCGATGAGATCGGGTGGTAGAACAGGTGGCTGTTCTTGGTTTGGGAAGGCAGGTGGGATATATGGTGTTAAGAGTTTTTCGTTGAATCGGGGGTGAATTCTCCAATGTGGGGGTAGTTTAAGTTTGTACGCCGAGGCGCCGGCTTTCTCCAGGATCAGGAATGGCCCGACTCTCTTGTCGTCTAGTGACTTCCGGGGTCGTGGGAGTCGGAGATTGGTTGTATCTAACCAAACTCGGTCCCCTATTTGGTAGTCCCTCGATGCCTGCCTTCGTTTGTCGTACTGTGCTTTCATTTTGCCCGCCGCCTCTTCGAGGGCTGCTTTGGCCTTCTTGTGTATTTCGAGCAGGGTGGCGGAGAAGTCTTTCGCGGCCGGGTTCGAGAAGGCGGTGGTTCGTACTGAATCTGGAAGAGTTCGAGGGTGTAGGCCATAGTTCGTAAAGAAGGGGCTCTGTCCAGTTGCCGAGTGAATTCGGTTGTTGTGGGTGAATGCAGCGAGCGCTAGCCATTCACTCCAATCCTTTTGACGGTAGTCGGTGAAGATCTTTAGGTATTTCTTGATTTCCTGATTCGCCCGTTCAGTTTGACCATCCGTCTGAGGGTGGTAGGCAGTGGAAGCGTTGGGCGTGATTGACAATAGTCGGTATAGTTCAGTCATGAATTTGGATACGAACTGGGGGCCGTGGTCAGAGATGACCACTTGTGGCATCCCGTGTCTGGCGTAGACTTGGTCCCTCAATATTTTGGCCCATCCTTCGGATGACAGGGTGATGTCACATGTGACGGGGATTATCTCTTTTGAGAAGCGGTCCACGATTACAAGTATTGCGTTGTATCCGCCGGATTCTTCAAGTCCCATAATCATGTCCACGGAGATGTGAGTCCAGGGAGAAGAGGGGATTTCGTTGGGGTGTAAGGGATTCGCCTTTGCCTGCGTGTTGGTTTTTATTCTTTGACATGTTTCACATCCCTTTATGTATCGTTCTACGGTTTGCCGGTCCTTGGGCCACCAAAAGTCACGCTCAACCAGTTCCCAGGTTTTGGCTATCCCTGGATGGCCGGCAGTGAGGTGATCATGATATTGCGCAATGATCTCTCCCCGGAGTTTGTCATCTCTGGGTACGTAGATTCTCCCGTCGTAATAGAGAATTCCTTCTTTCCGGGTGATTCCACGCTCATGGTTCAAGGAATCGGAGATCCCCTGATCCCACTTGCTCTGGTCGTGGGTGATCTCTTTGATACGCTGATGGGTCTCCGTCATTGTGGGCATGACCATGGCTTGGAAGTGTTCGGGTTGTAGTACGACGATATCGTCGTTGTCCCCCTTTCCTTGATCATGGTTGTCTCTGCGGCTTAGGAGATCGGCCTTCTGGTTTGCCGTCCCGGGCTTATGATGTAGGGTGAAGTGATACTCTGCCAGTTCGGTTACCCATCGGGCTTGTCGCCTGTTGAGCTTTTGGGGTTTGCGGAAATATTGGAGGTTCTGATGGTCAGTCCATATCTTGAAATCCTCCGCGGCTCCCATAAGGTAGTGTCTCCATTCCGACAGGGCAAGCATGATCGCCAATAACTCCTTGTCGTAGATTTCGTAGTTGCGTTCCGTGGTGGTAAGGGACTTTGAGAGGAAGGCCACCGGCCTCCACTTCCCATCCCGTTCTTGGCTAAGGACTGCCCCGACTGCCCCCTCACTCGAATCGGCTTCTACTCGGAACTTGCCCTTTTCCCGCGGTAGCGTGAGGACAACGTCTTTTGCCATTTGGTCTTTGAGGCGTTGAAAGGCTTGGTTTTGTGCCGCTCCCCAAGTCCAAGGGGATTTACCAGTTAATTGAGTGAGGGGTCGGACTATCTTGGAGTAGTCCTTGATGAATTTTCGATAGAAGTTGGTGAAGCCTAAAAATGATTGAAGTTCCTTTTTCTTCGTTGGCGTGGGCCACTCCGTTATCCCCTTCACCTTTACCGGGTCCATTCGTACTTCTCCTTCGCTGATGATTACCCCCAGGTACTCCGTTTCCAGTACTTCGAATTCGCACTTCTCTGCCTTGAGGAACAGTTTATTTTCTCGGAGGCGCCAAAGTACACGCCGTACAAGACGGTGGTGTTCTTTGAGGTCTTTGGAGAAGATCAGAATGTTGTCAAGGTAGATGGTGACCTTCCCTTCGCTTATCAAGTCGTGGAAGATATCGTTCATCATCCATTGAAAGGTAGCAGGGGAGTTGGTTAACCCAAAGAACATGACCGTGGGTTCGAAGAGCCCTCGGTTAGTCCTGAACGCTGCCTTCGCCTCGTCTCCTTCTTTGATCCGGACGTTATTATACCCCCATCGGACGTCAAGCTTGGTGAAGTATTTGGCTCCTTGTAGTTTATCCATAAGCTCCGAAATGAGGGGAAGCGGATAACGATTTTTGATGGTCATTTCGTTAAGTTTCCGATAGTCTTGGACTGGCCGAAGAGATCCATCCTTCTTTTTAACGAAGAAAAACGGTGACGCAAATGGCGATTTGGATGGGTGGATTTGGCCACTGGCGAGATTCTCGTCCAGGAACTTATCCAACTCCTCCTGTTCATTCCGGTTAAGGGGGTATACCTTGCAATCAAGGGTGTTCTGGGCATTGGGGATTAATTTGATGGCGTGGTCCCACGGTTTGCGCTCGGGGAGTTCGTCGAAGTTTTCCTTGGAGAATAGGTCGTGGAACTCATGGTACCATGGGGGAACTAGGTCTTCGAAGGATTGCTTGGGCTTCCCCTCGGCGGCCTTAGTGGCTAGGTCATTGGTGTGGTGTATGGCCCGGATCTCCATGGCTTCTTGTGCGTCAACAGCCAGGATGGTCTCCCCGTCCTCCAACTCTTCATCCCAGCAGTCTTCCGGGTCCATGTCAGGCAGGGTGAATAAGTTCTTCTTGCACTGACAGTGTCCGAAGAGTATCCGCCCCATGACCCAGTTGATGATGGGATTGTATCGTTTAAGCCAGTCATGTCCCAGGAACAAATCTCCCTTGCCTAATTCAGTCACCGCGAGGTCGATTCGTTCTGTGTGATCTCCCAAAGATAGTCGAAGTTCTACAAACTCGGTGATCTCCCCCGCTTGATTCCGCGTGCCATCTGCGTTGTATACCGGTATGGGGGCAGGCGCTGGGTAGGTCTGGAGACCATGGTGTTCCACGTATTTCTTGTTAATGGAGCTTCCTGTACAGCCGCTGTCAACAAGGGCGCGGGCTTTTAGGGTCTGTCGGTCTGCCAGCGTTTCCAGTCGAGTGTCAATTAGTAGCTCTCTGGCCCTGTCAGTCCGTACTTGCCGTAGGTAACGTATTGGTTGTCGGAGTTCATACAGTCGTTCCCTCGCTGATTCTCCTCCTAGGCAAAGATGCCGTATTGCCTCCTCATTTACTTCTCCCTCTCTCCCCTTATGAACCCAGAGATAGAGGGCCGCCAATGCCTCAGAGTTGGTCCGCGCTTCCTGGATAGCCCGAAGAGTCCAGTCAGGACCAAAAGGCTTAAACCAGGTATTCTTCGGGGGTGAAGCGTGTTCCGTGGTGTTCTCGGGCATTGGGGGTCGTGTCTCTAGCTGGGAGAGGCGATAGGAAGTGTCGTCATCCTCGTCGGGTATCTCTTCAATGGTGCCTCGCGGCAGTCGGGGCGTCTCTCGCCCAGTTCGGCCCGCTTGATCCTTGTGGGCGATTGAGGGTTCAACAGTCAAGGATCTTCGCCGCTCTTCACCCTCTTCTGGGTCCTTCATGGGGTCTCCCTTGGGTTTCTCTTGGGTGAGGCCGCCCTCAACTTCGGCCCTCATCCAGGCCTCATCGCGTGGAATAGCGGCTCCGGGATCCTCCTTGGTTGGGGTTCCTGCCTGGGGCGCAGCCCGCTTGGTGGCAACGGGGGCGTCGCGTGCCTTGGGCCGTAAGAACGGTCTAACACCTCCAGAGGACGCCTTCTCCATGGTCAAGTTAGGTGTGTCCCCAGGTCTTATGGTTTCATAGCTGAAAAGTGGGGCCCGAAGGGCAGACGAGAGTCGAACAAGGTATTTATGTGGTGTTTCAAACTCCGATGTCGGAGTTTGCTGCGATTCTTTCGGGGTTTGCGCGCTCGGAGAAGTAGAAGCTGGTATATTTGAATGCGTGTGATCAAGCATACATAAAGTGATGTTACAAGAGGACCGGCTAGCTGAGTCCGAGCGCGTGACTGATGGAATAATTGTCCTGGCCGAGCAAGTGGAATCGCTCACTTGTCGGCCTCCCCCTTTACCTCTTCGATTCCAGACGTCGAGGGCGTCTTCTCCTCGGCAATATCCTTCTGTTCTGACTTGACTTGTTCGTCGAGCATAGCGCGTAGCTGCTCCGACGTGTACGTATACCTCCCGGTCTTCTCGTCTCGTGGTCGCTTCGGGGCTCGGCAATCTTTGGCTAGGTGGCCCTTCTTTCCACAATTATAGCACCTCTTTTCCCGACGCATTCGATCGATGTCCATGGGCTCTCCTGCCCCGGCGTACGTAGTCCATCCTCCGGTGTTAGTGGCTGGTTTATTCCCGCTCGGACTTGTCGTGCCACTAGCTTTCTGACTAGTGCTAGTGGCGGGGGTTTTTTGCTTCTGAGGGGGGTCGCTTCGATAGTGGATTCGATCGAAGGCAGCCTTTTTGGCGCGTTCGTCGTACATGGTGCAGACTCTCTGTTTCCATTGCCAGTAGTAGACGGGGACGAACATTCCAAGATCGGAGATGAATTGGGTATAGTCGTTGGGGAGTCCTTGTCGGATTGCTCAGACAAGCGCTGATCGTGGCCCATCGTCATGTCGAAGTCCGGCTAGCATCACCAAGTGTTCTAGGCGTTGGAAGTATTGGGTAGCTGTCCCATTGCCCATGCGTAGCTCCATCATCTTCTGTTCGTGCTTTTCCTGAATGGCCGGGTCCAAGAACTGTTTTCGGAAGGCTTCGACCCATTCGTCCCATTGCCCATACCGATGTCGATTCTTGCTTTTAGAGAAGAATTCGACTCGGAAATAGACCCACCAGGTCTTGGGTCCTTCTTCCAGGTGTGATGTGGCGTAATTGATCATCATGGGGCTGGTAATGATGAAGCGGGCGAAGGTCTCGAAGTATTGGAGGCAGTCCCCAATAAACCGGTCTACGTCCTCATGCTTCCCGTTGAAGGGCTTGGTGGGGGCTATGAGGGTTGGCTTAATGCTATAGTAAGGGTGGTCGTCTCGTAGGGCACCTGTGGGCCAGTCGGGAGGGTCGGGGGGTAAGTCTCTGTGGGGTGGTTGCGGAAGTGACCACCTGTCTGTGCGGTCCCCTGGGGAGCCTCGGTGGACAGGTGGTGGAGGTGGCGGCTTTGGTTGTGGGATGGTGAAGCCCCATCGCTTGTCCATCCATTCAAGGAGGGCCTGGGCGTCTCTCATATTTGAGTGGATGTCCCTGACCGTTTTTTCGGCTTCTGCCCTTCGTTCAGCTTCTGTCATCGCCTCCTCTATTGCTTTGCCCATCCCCGGAGGTGGGGGTCCCAGATCCGGTGGGGCTCCTGGATCGATGTCCGGGTCTTGTTCCATATCATCCTCTGCTTGTTTCCCTTGTGCTTTCGCAGAGGGGCCTGCTTCTGCTCCTCCGCTCCCGGCAAGAAGTCGACTGCTTCCTTGCCACTGAGATCCTGGTTGTCGATAATTGATCCAGGGTGGCGTGTCAGGTAGTGGCTTAGTCTGACTCTCCCAGTTCTCCGGGCTCCATTCGTTCCTCGGACCTTTCCCAGTCCTCTCGTAGCCCTCGTAGGTCCCGCTCCAGGGCTCTGTGTTCCTCCTCTGTCCTTCGTCGAAGGTGGGCAATCCTTCTGCCTGGTAGGGGTCCTTCAATCCTTCGAGCCAATAATTGGCGTTCGGTGAGGTCCTCGTCTCTGAGTCTTTCTCTATCCCAATATTCTCCCATGGAGAGTTGATCTCCCCCCCTTGCTCGTATGTCCCGGGCTCTCCTGTCCCAGGCCCTTGACCGGTACCTTCCCAGTACGGTCCTGTCCTGGTCTCGGAGTATGGGCCACTCCCTATCTGGTCCATTGCCATTAAAAGGGTTGTGGGCAATGGTCCAGAGGAGGAGCGTCTGTTCGGAGACCAGTATTCCTGGGGCGGTGTCGGGATCGTCTCGATCCTGTCGGTGAAGGTAGTGGTCCGCAGGTTCCCCCGCCACCGGGCTTCTGAACCTGAAGACATTTCTCCCGACCAAGCAGATTCGAAGTCGGGACTGTCAGTAGTAGTTCGCGGTGTTGTGGTCGTGGTCGGACTGGTTTCCTGGGTTCGGGGGAACGGTATATGAGTCATTTGCTTGGATGGGGAGTCCCTCCAATAGGAGGAGGTGGCCAGGCCACGAATTTGGTATGAGGGGCTCAGAGTAGGGGACGGGCTGTCCTGTGTCGGCGGCGCCATGAAGGTTGGTCTCGGTCTGGTGCGCCTGCCAGATAGGTCCAGTGGTGATTCGGTTCAGGGTGATGGTGCAGGTACTGGGGTCGGTCGGACTATCGGGCCTAGGTACATTCCTTCCGTTCTCAGTCGACCAACGTGTGGTTGGGTTGTGGACCCCTGGGTCCAACTCTGTGATGTCGAGCTCGAGGTCCTCGCTATCGGAGCTAGTATCAGAATTTGTAAGGGCGTGCCGAGTTCCAGAAGGTCCAGCAACGGGGGGGATGATGACGTTCTCGGGGGTGGCTGGTCTTGGAGCAAGACTTCTAAGGCTCGGTTGCTGCTCCGCAGCCAGGCTAATTGGTGGGGTATAGAAGGGGTCGCCCCCTCCGATATGCTGGGGGTAGTTGGTCGGGATGTAGTGGTCCGGAACGGGTTGTTGCTCCGCCACCATCGTCTGCCTCTGCCCTCCATGGCTATGGCTTTCTATCCAGTGACCTACGCTATTCTGCTGCCAGTAGCAGACGATCAGGAGAACTATGAGTGCAACGATGATGAAAGCAACCGAGCCTCCTGCAATGGTTTCTAAGGCAGTTCCTGGTAGAGATTTGGGAATGATCATGGGCGTCTCCTTCGGCGATGCGTTTAAGGAGAAGTAGGAAGCTTCGAGCTAACTGTTAGGCCCGAGCATCACGAGGTCCAAACAGGTATAAACTCAGGGCTGTCTCGTGTTCGGACAATCACCCAAAGAGTCACCGTAACATTGGACTGTGGACTGGATCCTAGAAGTCAACTTTTCGGCAAGCGAGTCGATGAGGATAGTTTTGGTATAGATAAACTTTAGCTCGAAGCTGAAGTATACTACAGTGAGAGCTACTACTTATATACAGAAACGATAGAACTAAAACGATTGTTCCGAGCGACAATAGAAGTCCATTACTAAGCAGAGTTCGGGACAAGTGAGTAAGCAGGATTGCATAACGTGTGAAAGGAAACGAAAAAGTGAATAAATCGTAACAGGATCCCACTCTTTCACTCTCAAACTCCCCATGGATCTCCATTTCATTCATCCTGTATTCCATGTCTCACAGTTGGAACCCATGGAATCCAATACCATTCCTAATCGTACCCAACCACCTCCACCTCCAGTTGAAGTCGACGGTGAAGAACAGTACAAGATTGCACAAATTCTCAACTCTAAACTTGACCATTGGTTCCGATGTCCTCTCATCCATCGCATTCAATGGTTGGGTTACAAAGGCACTGATGAAGAGTTTGCATGGATCCCTGCTACTGAATTCTCCATGGATGAATACATTGAAGATTTCCATCGTCGTTACCCTGACAAACCAGGACCCATATCCAAGGTCACCATTCGCAAAGTCACTATCAAACCTCCACCATTTCTTGATTCACGTCTCCACCGGTTCCATTTGGAAAATGTTCCCTGAATTTCAAATAGGATTCTGGAAAACTATTGCAAATTACCTTCCTAATTGGGAACAGACTCCACCAGCTCCTTTCTTGACTTCATTGATTTCCTTCACTCCATTTCAGACATCAAGAAATCCTATACATTTTATGCCCCTCTGGGTGCGATACTCTACAGTCCATATACAAACATACTTATATAAATTGTCCAAAAAGGGCAAAAGGAGATTAGACATCTGCGGGCTCCACCGCTTCCTCCATATCTATGTCATCATCATCCCCTGTGGCTTCCACGTCATCTTCTCCCACAACCTCCACCTCAACTTCACCTTCAACTTCCTCTTCATCCCCACTCTCATCTTGTTCCTGTTCCAAGGCCTCTGCCTCTTCTTCTTCAACCCTCTTCACCAGCATCTTACCGTCCTCATCCTTTCCTTGAATCAAGTCCAACTCTCGGACTCTGGCGGTTCCCGCCCCTGGTATCATCTCTGCTCACACCGGTTCTTCTTTGAATTCTCTGTTGGAATCCTTGACAAGGTACTCCTCTGTCCCAGTCAGGAACTTCTTCCAAAGACCCCATTCTGACTGCTGGCCTCCGACTCTATAAAACCCCTCCCTTGCCTCCCGAAACTTGATACTCACATTGATTGCGTCCATAAGGGCACCACGCCCACAGCTTCCAACCCACAACTCCATGTTAGCCAACTAGAATGGATCCATGCCATCCAAGGTTTCCAGGTTTGCAACCTGTGAATGCCAGACCTGAGTGACATCCTTATCCAGTTGCATAGTCATAGCCCATCGGAGGGCCTCGGAATTCGCACCTTCCAAGTCATGTAATTCATGGAGGGACAAAGTCCACTCCTCCTTGGATGCCTTCAGAATGAAATCGACCAGGTATTCGACATCGACAGCTGGGTGGTAATCGTCCAATAAGTCTCCGACTCAACTTCCAAACACCTCTAACTTGTTTTCCATGGTGTCCATTCGAGCATGCAGACCATGCAGTAAGTTGAGGATCTCCTCCATTACCACCGGGTCCACGTCGTCTCCAAATGCACACTTTGTTTTCTTACTTTTGCACTGCTCGCAAGAATGGCCTGTTGTCGAAGGCAGACACAGGGCGCTGTCAGCATGGCAGCGAGAGCAGTGATCTTAACTACAATCAGTATATTCCATGGGCCCAAACAGACACTTACCTTTGCCAAAGAACTGCATTGGATCCATTTTCTGCCTTTTCATGGCAGGCTCACCCAAATTGTTTCACCCTGAAGGGCCCATGGCATTGTCACTATCCTCCACATACTGTGTAGACTGTGCCTTCCTCTTCTTTACCCCCGCGGCTGCCGCTGCATGTACTTGACACTCTTTTCAATGCCCCGCTAAAACTTCCCTCACCTTTGCCTTCCCTTTCGAGCTCTGAGGATCCTCCACAGGATCCTCAACCTCAGTCCCTTGACCGCTCTCCACGTCCTCCTCATCTGAACCATATGCAACCAACCCTGGCAACTCTGCGGCCTCCATGGCCTTTCCCTTTCCTTTGCCCTTCTTTGCCTCCTTTTTCTCCTTCTCCATCTCTGTGGCCTTCGTCACCCTCAATTCCACCAACACTTTCTCCCTCACAACTCTTGCCCTTTCCTGTTTCTCCTTCTTTTCCATGGCCACCTGCTCAATCTCCAACTTCTTCGCTTCGTCAGCCAAGCACTTCTTCTCCGTGGCTTCCTGTTTTGCCTTTGCCCCCACGATCTTCTTTGCTCGCTCCTCTTTCTTTTGAGCCTCCTCCACAGCCGCTGCCTCTTTCCTCGCCTTCACCACTTCTGCCTCTTTTTCAACCCTCCACTCATCATGAGTCTCCACAGCCACACGATACGCTGCATCCCTCTCATCGCGCTCAGCATACAGAACTTCGAGTGTGTCAGGGTCCACATCTTCTGGCATAGGCAGGGCAATATACACCTCTGGTATTTGTGATCGACGGTACAAAGAAGACATGTCAGATAGTGAGGAGAAAATTTTTGGACTTGAGATGATGGTGGTTAAAGGTTAAGAGGTGTCTATCACATGACATCCCTGCATGAAATTCCACACACCACACTCAGCCATCGGGATCAGTGCTCTTGAGGGCAAGAACGCTAAGGGGGGGATACTGTAACGAGCATGCCACAGACTCCACGGACCTCAACCTTCAACTCACCTATCGGAATCCATCAGAATCCATTTCCCGGTTTCTATTCCATATTTCATATCTCTATTTCACATACTAATTTCACACATTCATTTATCACACCTAGAATCCGTCAACAGTACCGAGTAGGTGTTATATTGGAGTCCACAGAATACTCAACTCCTCTAGATACAGAATATTCCAGACTTATATTATTCTAGCCTCCGTCCCTCAGACTCCGCTCTAGTATATAAACTGTAGAACTAACAGTACATACCTCAGTTCGAATATCAACTTGGTTTAGCCCAATACTCTTGCACTCACTTCTACTTGGCCTTCAAGCCTAGTCTCAATCTCTTCTACAAGTCCACAGATTCTGACTCCATGCGACTTCATCTTAATCTCTACTTGTCTTACTCCGCAGACTCCATTGATGAGCCTCTAGGCTCTGTACACTCAGAATTTTGCGATTTCGGCTATAATAACCGAAGGCATCACATAAACGACCTATCAAGACAAGCTTACTATACTACTCAAGGGCATATACTCTATGCAACAGCAATGGCACCCTAAGACTCTCGATATCCTTCCCATCTGGTGAAGCACTTTAATTTGTGCATACCATCACTTCAAGGCATGATAATTGATTGTACAACTCCATTCGGCAGTAGGTGCTGAGAAGCCAAAGAGTTGCCATACCAGTATCACATCAATTACACATCACAGCTTGACCTGCCGGATTGATCATTGAATTATCTGATGTCATATGCATCGACATATACATCCCCTCAACAATCATGGATTACGTCCGATAATTCCTTCATTTTTGAATACAATAACTGAACACCAAAGATTATAAACCTTGACCCATCAGTATACCTCAGCTCGTCCACCCTACTCGGTCCGCAGTCAAACAGCACCATATAACACTCGCAGTAATAACCAGTGACCCTCAAGTACTATCTTGTTTCGGCAACGTAAAAGACTAGCTGTTATCAGAAGCCTTGTTATTACTCATAAACCGTCGGATAGTTACCAAGCCGCAGTCTTACAGCCTTAATGAGTAGAGCTAATAATATCCAGGCCTTGTAGTATAAAAACTTGATAGAATATTGTAGAGAAGGAGAACAAGTACCCTAGAGACACCGCACGTTCTAGAGACTAATAGCCGGTACACCAATGGTTACAACTTGTATTATCTTGCTTCACAACCATATATGCACCACAAATCAATTGTTTTGCACCCTATACGTGCTACTATAAGCCTAGGACTGGTTTACACTGTCTAACAGCTTCATTCACCTCTCTATCGTTCACCACTTGACCACATACCACCACCGGCTTCGAATACTCAACTGCCGGTCGGTTTCATACCGGTTACTTGCCATTAGCTTGTCACAGCTTTGGTACCAGCCTTTTGAGCTCTCCTACGCTTCTCGCATACCACATCGAGTCTCGTTTTCTTTTATAGGCTGCATCGTCTTCACTTTCACCACATAGGAGTTTAATTCGGTTTTGTTTTCGACAATTACATTGCTGCCCATTTGGGAAGTCTCTGAGTAGACTTATAGGATCAGAATCATCAGCATAGGATCGTTTCGACCAGTTCTTGTTTAGTTTTGTCATAGGATAGGATAGGATAGTCCCCGTGTGGACTTATAGGTTTGACATTGACATAGGATAGGACAGTCTCTGTGTAGACTCAGTTTTCAGCTTCGACTTTCAGTAACAGTGTTTCGCATAGGATCCGTAACCCACCCTCAACATAGGACTTCATTTTCCCTCTCATATTCTTGACCACGAAAACTGCCTTCGGTTTCTACTCTTGAATATTCGACACCTTTTGTTTATAGATTTCCCCCAGAGGATCATCGCCTAGAGACATTGTCTAGCATTATTCTCTTTGTTTCCGCAGATACTTGGTATTCATGTCATACCGGTTTCTGTCGCACCTCGTTTATTCGAGACAATACCGGCATATAGCCTACATCACAGTACTTGACTAGGGTACTACTTGCTAGACTTTGATGTCGCAGTGTACACCTATGTCTAGAGGAATTGATTGGAGTGCATGGAGGTGCCCTGAACAAACTTGCACACACATTGCCTTAATTACTGAAGGCTTTGTTTATTACCAATACTCATTGAGTTTGGTGTTGCCATTGCCATGGAAGTCTAGGCTTATCACCGCCGCCTTGAATTCACCTTCAACTTCCTCTTCATCCCCACTACCACCTTGTTCCTCCTCCCAAGCCTCCACCTCTTCTTCTCCTTCAACCCTCTTCACCAACACTCTACCATCCTCATCCTTACCCTTAATTACATCCAACTCCAGGACTCCAGTGGTCCCCACCCCTGGTACCATCTCTGCTTGCACCAGCTCTTCCTCAAATTCCCCGTCAGAATCCTCAACCAGGTACTCATCTGTTCCAGTCAGGAACTTCTTCCACAACCCCCATTCCATCTGCCAGCCTCTGACTCAATAAAACTGCTCCCTTGCCTCCCGAAACCTAATACTGACATTAATGGCATCCGTCAACATGCCACACCTGTGGCTTCTGACCCATAACTCCATATTTGCCAACTCGAATGGGTCTGCACCATCCAAGGTATCCAGGTTGGCAACATGCAAGTGCCACACCTGAGTGACATCCTTATCTAGCCACATGGTCATAGCCCATCAGAGGGCCTCAGGATTCGCACCTTCCAAGTCATGCAATTCATGCAATGACAAGGCCCACTCGTCTTCAGATGCCTTCGGAACAAAGTCATGTGGGTATTCTGGATTGGCCCTGGGAAGGTAATCGTCCAACAGGTCTTCAACTTTTGAAGCGAGGCCCTCAAGTTTCCCCTCCATTGTGTCCATTCGAGCATGAAGAGCATGCAACAACTCCAACACCTTCTCCATCACTGCTGGGTCCCCATTGTCTCCAAAAACACACTTTGCTTTCTTCCTCCTGCACCATTTGCAGGAATGTCCTTTCTTTGCAGGGAAACAAGGGGCCCCATCAGCGTGACATCAACCACAGCAATCTAGACAACAATTAGTACACTCCACGGCCCCAAACGGCAACTTACCTTTGCCATAAAATTCCATGTCCCCTTTTCCTGGGACAGGATCTGTTTTCATCCTCTTCATGGCAGGCTCACCTGAATCATTCTGCCCCAAAGGGCCTGCAGCATCATCACTATCCACCATGTATGGAGTAGACTTTGCCTTCCTCTTTTTAACTCCTGCTGCACATACTTGTCATTCTTTTTGACGCCCCACTAATTCTTCCCTCACCTTTGCTTTACCTTTTGACCCTTAAGGGTCCTCCACAGTTTCCTCCATGTCCATCTCTTGACTGTCCTCCACAACATCCTCCTCTTTGTCTGACCCATATGACACCAATTCTGTCAACTCCATGGCCTCCATGGCCTTTTCCTTTCCCTTGCTCTTCTTAGCCTCCTTTTTCTCCTCCTGCTGCCTTTCCTTCTCCTTTTCCCTCTCTGCAGCCTTGGTTGCCCACAAATCTGCCAACAACCTTTCCTTCAACTCCGCCACCTCCTTCTCCTTCTGCTTCTCCTCCATGGCTAGCCGCTCCTCCTCTATCTTCTTCTCTTCATCCTCCAAGTGTTTCTTCTCCACCTCTTTCCTTGCCTTTGCCTTGGCAATTTTCTTCAAGCACTCTTCTGCTCACTTCTTTGTCTGCACCGTGGCCTCCGCTTCCTTCAATGTCTTTTTCTCCACAGCTTTCTCAATCTTCCCCTTGTCATGGCTATCTACAGCCTCCCGATATGCCATCGCCTCAGAATTGTGCTGACATGCTCGCAAAGTGTCTACACATGTAATTTTGCAATATGTATCAATGCATACATCATATAATGGCTGGTTACTGAGATAATGAAGAATAGACATGGAGCACAGTGAGAAATGCATAGAGTGCAGTGATAAACACATAGAGCACAGTACTCACATAGAGTGCAATGTTATAGCTATAGAGTGCAGTGATACGTGCACAGCATGCATTATAGAGTCGCATGCATGACAGTCTTGAGTGACAATTGGTAGAGAGCATGCTCTAACTTAAAATGATACCAGTGAGGTCACACTAAGTATAAGAGCTCAGCACTTGGTACTGAATGCACTAGAAGCAGATCGGATATGCGCTCTATGGAATTGATGAGAGATACACGTGTTACTAAAGAACTACATTGATCTATGATGCACAGGGCACAGATTGACTGGCGTGCTGTGCTGGGTGTATGGAATAATGCCTAAGTATGAATAACTCTGAGAGAACCCTATCTGGCCATAGAGCGCAGTGCCTAGGCTTAGAGTGGGTAACCCCACCAACCGGAGAAACCTAGAAACCCAAGTTTAGAATAGGATACAATTGGTATGAATGATTGTCACTCTGGGTATCCTCCGGGAAAATGACAAGTGATATGCCAACACATAGAGCGCAGTGTAAAACACATGGAGCGCAGTGCGGGTGGAGTCCAAACTATGAGGAAAACAAGGTCTGGTCTTGAGATAGGCCTCGGGCCAAGCACCAAGTCCCAGCATGCTATAACAATGTGTGTGCATTGCGAGCGATAATGTTCCGAGGTTCTAACAGTACTATATGAGGTTGTACCAGTTTGTAAGATGTAGAAATGTATAAATACTGTAGTGTAGATGTAGTATACAAGTTTCCGACCCCTGGTGTAATAGTGACAAGCTTTTTGGATACACGCTGATGTGCTCGGTAATGGGCAGCGCTCAAAGGAAAACTAAACTCTAGATGAGAAATCTAGAGACTAACTCTCACTCTAAACACTCACACTATCACCAATGTTTGTAAGTTCGAGGTTGAGTACAGTAGAAGCACTTGTGTATGATCTTAGACTTTGACAATTCAATGTAAGGCGTTTGAAAACTACTTCTGATTCTGATCTAGAAGATGTTTACACAAGATACACTAGTCGAGATAACGGGTTATAACGACATGGGGTTTTAATAGGTAGGTAGGAACTGGTCTAGTTCAGAGAACAAACGTCGTCTAGGCGAGCAAATAGCTGGTCTAGATTACTTCTTAACTCAAACAATCAAAGAACACACAGGTTCTACAAAGAGCTCACAGGCTCTAGAGTTCACTAACTCTCAACACAAGTTCGCAGACTCAAGACAAAGAAGTACACAGACTTCTACAAAGGATACACAGATCCTACGTCAAGTACACAGACTTGCAAAGAGCACGCAGACTCTAGAGTACGCTGACTCTTTCAATTGTTCAAACTCAAAGCGTTCTAGGGCTTATTTCACTTCAACTACTTGTTCTTTCTTATTGGGTGACTTAGCAACGAATTACTCAGTCGAGGACAGGCACTTAAATCCGTTATTTGATTAGGTAGCTTATGGGCCACTAGCACAAACGCGGGGAATGCTTTCCTGCTGTTGTGTGTCTAGATGACGGTATTTTATAGTATTCTACGCCTAGGTATAGGAGTTGCTTATCTAGACTACTAGTAGCGTGATTATGCGTAGTAATACAAACGATGAGTAATTATTCTATAAGAATTGCATGATTCCGAGATATTCATTCAGTTATACGGGGAGGCGACGGGTTTTTCTATTGCCTAGGAGTGCCATGCTGGTCCGTAGGCACTCCTGCCTCCACTTTCCTATGGTGCCGTATGGCTATTCATTCAGTACTTGTTTAATTGCCTTAGTATCTTAGTGGATGTAACCATCGATCGTGGATCGATCGAGGTACTGAGATTGTATGGTTGCGATCACTTGCGTGATCTAGACTGGTACCTCGGGTTCCTGACTAGGCTATTCGTTCATGCAGGGTTCAGGGTTTCTCATTCATTTCTTTTTAGACTAAGTTCATGGAGGATTTTGGTTCCGTCGTGACTTAGTAACTTATTCGAAGTGGTCTTCAGCTTTGTCGAGTTTGACAAGCTAATCTAGTTCAGGTTTTTCTAACTTCTGGTTTTTGAGTTCATCTAGATACAGTGAGGTCCCGTTGTGTGGTGACTATGTGTAGTCTGTTTTTAAACAGGAAATAGCAAGTAATCTCGAAAGGCTTGTAGAGTTGACTCGTCTAGATGTCTTCTCTTACTTCCTCTTCTGTTACGGTTTTAGGTGCTTCAACACTGATCTAGATGACTCGACTTAGCAGTGCGAAGTCTCCACTCTAGTCCTTAGTACAGCTAGTAGTTTGCATTAATTTGTATAAAATTCGCAAAATCTATGGGTAGCCTGATACCAAGCATATCAACGCTCTAGCCTTTGGAGTTGTTTGAACCTTGCGCTCTGTCCATTAGTGGCAAGTTAGAGGTGTTGAACCCCAATTGTGATGGTGTGAGTTATTCTAGCTACACACTTTAGCACTTGGAGCTGTCTGTGACTTCGAGCAAGAGAATATAGACCATCTTTGATATAAACGAGGGAGATCTGAGTCGCGAGTGAGGCCACAAAGGCTAGTGAGGCACTCTGTACTTGAGTTTCATTGATTGTTTGATTGCACTCTGTGTAGAGATTGAGAGCTTAGTGTCAGTGTAGGCACTTTCTCTATTGTTTGAGGGTTTTGTGTGATGCGAGGCATTACAGGCGGCAGAGGTTCAAACCCTTTGGTCTGATTAGTGCTCGCTTTGTGTTATTTCTGCAAGTTGGCAAAGGTTCAAACCCTTTGGCTTGTTGGACAGGGTTTTTCTGTGTTTATTGTGTTCTCTGGATCACATAGGTTTGAACCCTGTGGGTCTACGATCAGTTAGGAAACTCGAGTGCATAGGTGAAAGTCCTGCAGTTCTTGTGGATTGTTTAGTAGGATTCTGTTTCTGCTTAGAGCGCAGTGCTTTAAGTCATGTTTAGTGTGCTATTTGTTGTGTGCTGTGACTATTAGAGTTGCACGTGACTTCTAGAGAGTTGTGGATATGTTTAACAATGTTTGTGTATTGTTATACAACCTTTGCCTCGAGGCCCAGTGATGGAAGTCACACCTCGTGTTTAGAGAAAAGCCTTTGGACTTAGAGAAGTCTAGATATCATATGAGTGCTATTGCTACACATGTATCTTAGATATATTGAGAATTCAGTTATATTGGTTCGCTACTTCTATCGCATCAAAATCCCCCATGAACTTGAGTGTGTTTGTGTGTGTAGTGTTGAGTGTGGGTGTGATCAGTGTCTTTGATGCTGGTGCATTTCTAGCTCTGTGCACACAGACTCCTCTTCAGCACTCTGCATAAAATTCCTTGAGTTTGTTGGGGTCAACATTGTCCAGTGTAGGCAGCATGACGTACACCTCAGGAGTCTGTGATCAGTGGTATGAAGTTGTAGTCATCATGGATAGTGAGGAGAGGAGTTTTGACTTCAAGATGATGGTGGTTAAAAGTTAAGAGGTGTCTATCATGTGACATCCCTGCATGAAATTCCATGCAACACCTTTGGTCATGGGGATCAGCACTCTTGAGGGCAAGAACACTAAGGGGGGGATACTGTAATGAGCATGCCATGGACTCCACAGACACTAACCTTCAACTCATCCAGCTGGCCCCAACTCATTATTGGATTCCATTTCCCAGTTTCTATTCCATATTTCATATCTCTATTTCACATACTAATTTCACATATTCATTTATCACACCTAGAATCTGTCAATGGTACTGAGTAGGTGTTATATCAGAGTCCATGGAATACTCGACTCCTCTAGATACAGAATATTCCAGACTTATATTATTCCAGCCATGTCCATACTTATTCTAGCCTCTGTCCCTCAGACTCCACTCTAGTATATAAACTGTAGAACTAGTAGTACATACCTCAGTTTGAATATCAACTTGGTTTAGCCCAATACTCTCGCACTCACTCTACTTGGCCTTCAAGCCTAATCTCAATCTCTTCTACAAGTCCACAGATTCCGACTCTGTGCGACTTCATCTTAATCTCTCTACTTGTCTTACTCCACAGACCCTGTCTGTATTCATCTTAGGGCTTCAACCCAGGGGTGATGTTGCTAATAGCTTCACGAAGCCCATATGCATTCCACGGACTCTACAGCATGCATCCCACTTCATCTCTTCCTATTGGCATGATCCTAACACTATCCTCTCCTCCCTTCTACATCCAATATGTCATTGCAACTGCAAACATTCCAGCCATGTAATTTTGTGATCTATTCTGAATATACTTAGTAACATAGTATAAGGAGTGAGCAGATTTAAAGAATATGCAAGCATACATAACAAGTATGACAGAGCATTATAATTGTATGCACAAGTGACACCTGATGTGACAGACCTAAACCAGAACTTAGTTACAGCAGGTACTTGACAGGCATGCTTCACAGAAAGTTCACAAAACACTGTTTGGCCATGGGTAGTCATGCTTACTGAGTGAGCTCACTTCGATAAACAGAGAATAAAGAAGATTGTAATTGAAAAGATTGGCATGCTCATTAAATTAAAAGTGATGTACCATACCTGAGAAGGCTGGACCAAACCCCACATGAGAGATAAGATAAAATGATATGGCTAGCACATGGCCCAAATAGGAGCTTCAGCTGAGTGCTGGTAAACCGAGTAATTGGTTGACAAGGATATCCTTTGCTGTGCAGAATTAGCGAGCTCACTGTGTGCTTGACACTAATCTAGAAGATTATACCTGTAGCACAAAGGGCTAGACGTGGAGTGACATGTGGCTGGGAGGTGATACACCCTTGGACTTGTAAATTGGTGTGCACCTATTGGGCCTTAATGAGCTCACTATGAAAATGAGGCTATAGGAGGAAATACTGAGTTGGGCACCAAGTAAGGCAGCGGCAGCAGCGGGCTATGTACATAGGAGTCTAGTTTACCTGGGTACTGCTGCAGTATTTGTAATTAGCAATGGTTGTGGTATAAGTAGTTAGTGGTTTTGGGTTAGTATAGAAGTTTAGAACCCCCAAGTTACAGTGTGCATGTAGAAAGCAAGCACTGTGATAGAGGATTAGTTTGTAGCTTCAAGCGTCATATAGAAATAGCAAGCTCACTCCAAGGAATAGAGATAACTTCAGAATCTGACTTGTGTGCTTAAGTTCCGAGTGAATAAGAATCAGTGTTCTGGTTCTGTTCCATCTGAGTACTGTTTGGAGTCTGTTAGAGTATGAATTGAAGTGGAGTTTCTGAAATCTGTTTCTGTTCTGTCTCCAAGTTGTTTCCATTCCAAATCCGAGATCCATAAAAGGATTAGAGGTTGTTCTCATTGTTGCAGTTAGTTTTGTTAACCCTATGCACCTGCGTGTAGAGAGCTCACTAAGTTAGTACTTGGGGAGTGGTTAAAAGAGCGAGCTCAGTGTCAGCACGACCTACAGTGTGTCCGATTGTGTTATAGGACAAGTGTCCTAGTGTAGTTTTGAATATTATACTTTGCCTGGAAGGTTGCGCCTTGAAGTGTACCTTCTTGTAAAAGTTCCTAGCCTTAGGATCAGCCTGAAATGAGTAAACACTGCATAGCATCAAGATAATAAGGTGCTTTACTAGTTCTAAAGTACTAGTAGTCGCAAGGTGATATAATCACATCCCCCCACATACTTATGAGGGTTATTGTATAGATTGAGTAGTTGTGTGAGTGTGTGTGAGGTTTAGTGTGTGTAGCACACTGTTCCAAGCACTATTCCACAGGTGCCCACAGCCAGCCTCTTCAATGTCTACCTTCCTGCAGCATCTGATCCAGTTCCATCATTAATTTCCAACAGCCATGCCTTTTTTCCCTATTTCAAAGGAGCTCTTGAGGCAATCAATGGTACCCATATTGATAACTCTCCTTCTGCCATTGATTGTGAATCATGCCATAATTGGAAGGGTGAGCGGTCACAAAATTGTGTGGCCTGTTGTTCATTCAATATGGGGTTTCAATATATGGTTAGTGGGCATGAGGGATCAACCAATGACTCCTCTATCTATGCTGCTGCCCATCTGGAGGACTTGATGATTCCTGAGGGCAAGTACTATCTTGTTGATGCTGGTTTTGGTATGTGTGATACCTTGCTGGTTCCATACTGTGGTGTTCAGTACCACCTGTGTGAGTGGGGACATGCTAATATCATGTATGCTTTCATTATTATCTATTAAAAATGTGGATGACCATATACTTTACAGGCCAGGCAATGGTGAGGAACTATTCAATTTATGCCATACACATGCATACAATGTCATTGAACAGATATTTGATGTAGTCAAGGAGAGATGGGATATTCTCAACTGGATGCCATCCTTTGATATGAGTATTCAAGCTCAGATCCCAGTGGCATTGGCTGCACTCCATAATTTCATCTTGAAGCATGATCAAAATGACATCCAATCACAATTTGAGAATTCAAACATGGTGGATCCATTTCCTGGGGAGCATGATTACTCTGGGACACTTGCAGATGGCTATGTAACACTTGCAGAACAGGCACGGGCAAAGGAGAGATGGGATTTGATTGCCCAGAAGATGTGGGAAGATTATCAGATCTGGTTACAAGAGCAGATTGGCCTGGATTGAAATTACTACCAGTAACTATGTAGTCTAATTACACAGCATTGAATGGATCAGACTCATCAGATGGTACCAATTTTAATTTTCCCTGAACCCATGCCTTGTGAACATCCTCTCTTTCCAGCACAACATATGCATCTGCTGCCCATGAGTCTTTCTCAAAGATTGTCATCAGTGATACCATCTGCAATGTACTCAACCAATCCTCCAGATCCTGCACTCACTTCATCACTTTCTGTGTTCAATGTGGAGTAGCTTCTAGTAATGCATGTCCTGTAGGTGTCAATGCCTCCTTGATGCTCTGTCCAAAGGAATCTATAGAGGCAGTAACACTTTCAATGAGATGCTGACCCATTTGCTGACTAGAGGTGTATCAAGTGCATTTCTCTGGTATGAGGGTCTTGCCAAGAGACAATGTGCTGTGCTTGCATGTCAATGGTTCTGGTGTCAATGGCTGTATGGTTTGCGATGCAGATTCCTAATCATTTTGGTGAGCACAAATAAGTTAAGATTTATCAAGCTTACCTGAGTCTCATCATCATCATCATGTGTAGAATGCTGACTGGCAATGAAGCTATCATCCCAGTCCTGGCTACCCTCACAACTATCAATTGAAGACTGAGATGCTACCTCTGCATCCTGAGAGTCTCCCATGACCTCAATATCTGCCAACACCTTATTACCAACACCAATATCCCCTTGCGAAGGACAAAAAATGTACTTTCCTTTGGGCTCAGAGGACCCTCTAAGTTTCTCCATTGCTGCTAGGTACTGCTAGCTATGGTTGCAGAAGGGCTTGGCACCCTTATGCTTACAAGTGTAGTCATCCCATGTCAATGTGCTCTCAGCATTAATGGATGCACCAGTTTCATCGCTCCAATGCCACCCAGAAACATGTTTGATGTCACAAATGATGTTGAATGTCCTCACAAGCTTCAAAGGACATATCAGAAGCTAGAAAGCAGAACATAAGGGAGTACACACCTGACCATACTTGTTTTTACAGGCCACCATGGTCTTTCTACCTCCCTCTGTCAGGACCTTATTGCATTCCTCCACCACAGCATTCAAGACCACTGCCTTGAAGCTAACACCATCTCCAGCAGCTGCTTTGTGACTCTCCAGCACCACAAACATGCACTCTACATCCACTGGTGTCCAGGAAGCATTGTCATGGGCTGTGCTGATGGCCTCAGATCTGTCAGTTGACTGAATGGATCCATCTTGGCTCTGTGATGTGTTTTGAGTGGATTTAGGGCACCCCTGGAGCCTTCTGACAGTACTGGAGTGCTGATCACCATCTTTGGGGGTGTTGCTACCCTTGTTGCTAGGCCTATGACCCATAGAAAATAGCAGGAGGAAGAAATTCAGAGAGAATTGGGTCAAGGGACAAAGATCATAAAGGTGTCATAAAATCATAACAACAACATATATAAATTCTGGTAATTTAAAGGCACATTAAATGCCACATTAATGTTGCTGAACAGGCTCTAACTAGTCCCACATTGCTTGTCTGTGGACTTGTATTATTTGTCAGCAGCTTCCAAGCCCAGTATATATGGCACCACTTACACACACATAAAGTAGTCTTTTACCTTTACCTGCTTCAAGTACAATATCAATCTGATGGTTGTATTGTTCTGTTGGGTGAACTAAGACGGGCTCTACAATGAGCCCTTACACTTTTTTGAACATCAAGAAAAAATTTTAATGTTGTACCAGATCAGGAATTTGGTGTGAGACTACTTTACAACATCAAAAGAACCTATTTTGACCCTGACCCAACCCAATGGCTCACAATCAGTCCTGCAAATAGTGCCCTGGCAGTCAAACTTTGGCTCAACTGAAGAGAGAGTCTATGCCTGAGTATACATAGGAGGGTAATGAGGACACTGCATCAAGCACAGTACCAGTGGCACCCCCTATCACTCATGATGTCCCTGACCTTTCCAGATTGACTGAGTGTTAGGATCGTGCCAATAGGAAGAGATGAAGCAGAATGCACATGGGCTTAGCAAAGCTATTAGCAATATCACCCCTGGGTTGAAGCCCTAAGATGAATATAGACAGAGTCTGTGGAGTAAGACAAGTAGAGATTAAGATGAAGTTGCACAGAGATGGAATCCATGGACCTGTGGAAGAAATTGAGATTAGGCTTGAAGGCCAAGTAAGAAGTGAGTGCAAGAGTATTGGGCTAAACCAAGTTGATATTCAAACTGAGGTATGTACTACCAGTTCTACAGTTTATATACTAGAGTGGAGTCCGATGGACGGAGGCTAGAATAAGTATGGGCATGGCTAGAATAATATAAACCTAGAATATTCTGTGTTTAGAGGAGTCAAGTATTCTGTAGACTCCAATATAACACCTACTTGCTACCGTGATGGATTCTAGGTGTGATAAATGAATATGTGAAATTAGTATGTGAAATATAAATATGAAATATGAAACAGAAACTGGGAAACAGAATTTGTCAGATTCCAGTAATGGGTTGAAGCCAGTGGAATGGGTTGAAGGTTGAAGTCCATGGAGTCCACAGCATGCTCATTACAGTATCCCCCCCTTAGTGTTCTTGCTCTCAAGAGTGCTGATCCCAATGACCAAATGTGACATGTGGAATTTCATGCATGGATGTCACATGATAAACACCTCATAATCTCTAACCACCACCATCTCTAAGTCTAAAAATTCCTCCTTGCTATCTGATATGTTGACCACAACATACCAACAATCACAAACCCCCAAGGCATGTGTTGTGCTGCCAACACCAGACAATGTTGACCCTAACGAGCTTGAGATTTTTTACACAGAGTGTGATACTGAAGAAATGATGTATCAGGAAGTCATGGATAATCATGACAAGTGGAAGGTTGAGAGAGCTATAGAGAAAAAGGCATGGAAGGCAGTGGAGGCTGCAGAACAGGCAAAAAAGTGAGCTGAAGAATGCTTGAAGAAAATTGCCAAGGCTAAGGCAAAGAAAGAGGCAGTGGCCACAGCTGAGAGAAAATGTCTGGAAGATGAGGCAAAGAGGTGAGAGGAGGAGCGGTTGGCTATAGAGGCAAGAAAGAGGGAGGAGAGTGTGAGGAAGTTAAGGGAAAAGTTATTTTCAGATTTGAGGGTGACAAAAACTGCGGAGAGGGAGAAGGAGAAGAATAAGGGGAAGGAAAAGGAAAAGGAAAAGGAAAAGGTGGTGGATGTTGTGGTGACTCAAGACTTGGTGTCCAACAATTCAGATGAAGATGAGAATGGGGATGAATGTGAGTCCAAGGTGGAGGAAAATGTGGAGAAACCTCAGGATGGGAAAGGAAAAGCAAGGGAGGTATTGGGGGAACTTTGAAGGAAATGACAAGTGCAAGTGGTGATGGCCATGGGAGTCAAGAAATGCAAAGTGAAGTCCACTCCTTTTGTGGTGGATAGTGACAATGTCATGGGCTGTTCAGGGAAAAACAATTTGGGTGAGCCTGCCCTGAAATGGCTCAAGACAGACCCCATCCCAGAGAAGGGGGACATTGAATTTGCTGGCAAAGGTGAGTGGCTGTCCAGGCCCATGGGAAGTGCTAATGGCTTTTTAGATCACTGTTCTCAATGTTGTGCTGATGGGGGCCGGTGCTTTCCTGTGAGAAAGGGATGTTCCTGCAAGCATTGCAGGATAAAGAAAGCAAAGTGCATGTTTGGAGATGATGCAGAGTCGGTGGCGATGGAGGAAGTCTTAGATTTTCTGCATAGTCTGCATGCAAGAATGGACTTAATGGAGGAGAAGTTGGACACATTTAGGTCTCACATTGAAGACCTGTTGGACAACTACCACCCTGGGGCCAACCTGGAGTACCCCTACAATTTTGTTCCAAAGGCTTCTGAGGAGGAATGGGCCATGTCCCTTCATGAACTGCATGACTTGGAGGGTGCCAACCCTGAGGTGCTCTGATGGTGAAGAGCTGCTTGCATGCACAAGCTAGAAATGCAACAGGGTCAAAGACAATGATCACACCCACACCTAACACTACACACAAACACACTCAAGTTCATTGGGGGATTCTGATGCAATAGAAGTAGTGACACAAAGAACTGTATTCTCAATATCTCTAAAATACATGTATAGCAATAGTGCTTGTATCATATCTAGACTTCTCTAAGTCTAAAAGCTTTTCTCAAACAAGAGGAGCAAGATTCATCACTTGGCCTCAAGGAAAAGGGGTTTGAACACAACTCTATATGTTGATATACATAACCACAATACTTCCAAAGTTGTGTGTAACTCAATAGTCACAACAAACAACAGAACTAACCACTAGACATGACCTAAAGCACAGCACTCCAAGCAGAAACCAATACACAAACACAAGCCACACAAGCCACAGGGTCTATACCTATATGCTCGAGCTTCCTAACTGATTGTAGATCCACAGGATTCCAACCTATGCAATCCAGAGAACACAAATTAACACAAAAAACCCTGTCCAACAAGCCAAAGGGTTTGAACCTTTGCCAACCTGCAGAAATACAGAAAGCAAGCACTAATCAGACCAAAGGGTTCAAACCTCTGCCACCTGTAGTGCCTTGTGCCACACAAGAACCTCAAAGAAGTGAGAAAGTGTCTACACTGACACTGAACTCAAATTCTCTTAAAGAGCACAAGTCAAATGATGACCAAAACCAATGCACAAAGTGCTGCATTAACTTCCCTTGTCTTGCATGTCACTTAATATCACACAATGAGTCTCAGCTATAGTCTATATTCTCTTGCTCAAAGCTACAAACAACTCCAAGTGCTAGAGCACATGGCAGAAAAGCTTTGCACCATTACACTGGGGGTCCAAAACTTGTACACTACTTCTATACTACTGTATTTATACATTCTATGATCTACAAATTAGTACAACCAATTATATTATTATTTCTTCTGCAGCCTTTCATCCCTTGCATCCTGCACATGCTGCATGAGCATGCCATCACTTGGCACTTAGTCAAATGTCTGACTCAGACCCAGACTTTGTAGCATGCATGGTTGTGACATTGGTTAGCACTACATGCAGTGATATGTCACATCTCCTGTTATGTCCTTGGAGATATCTTTGGTCAAGCAAGTCACAATTTGACTTATTCACATTTCTCTAGGTGTCTCTGTCATTTATGATCACTTAGTATTTGCCTAGGCCTTGCACTCTTCAGCTGAAGTGATTACTCTTGGTTTTATTCATACGTAGCCATTATATCACTATGCATGCAAGTTGCCAGTCAATCCATGCCTTGTGCATCATAGATCAATGTCTCATAGTTTGTCTAGTATCACATGTGTCTTTAATTATTATATTCTTATACATATGCAATGTTATCTTGGTGCAGCTAGTATCAAACACTGAGCTCTCATACTTAGATTGATCTTATCTAGTATTGCTCTAAGCTAGAGCATGTGCTCTACCAATAGTCACTTCCAATATTCATTGTACTCTCTTAATATCATTGCACTCTTTGTATATTAATCCCTCTTATTGTATTTGCAGACTTCTATTTTAGGTATGCAATGCCTAATAATGCAAAATTACATGTGTAAATGCCTTGGGGGCATGTCAATGGTCAATGACTATGTGACTCAATAAGAATGTTGCTCAAGTTTGGCACTTGTGGGTTGCCAACCCAGATACTTTGGATGGCACAGACCTGTTTGAGTTGGCTAATATGGAGCTGTGGATCGGAAGCCATGAGCATGGGGCACTGATGGATGCTATCAATGCCAGCATCAAATTTTGAGAGGCAAGGGAAGGATTTTATTGCATTGGAGGCTGGCAGATGGAATGGGGACTTTGGAAGAAGTTCTTGAATAGAATGGATGAGTACTTGGTGGAGGATTCTGACAGGGAATTTGAGGAGGAGCCTATAAGGGCTGGAATGGTACCAGGTGCAGGGACCATCAGGATTGTGGAGTTGGATGTGATCAAGGGCAAGAATAAGGATAGTAGGAAGTTGTTGAAGAGGGTCGAAGGAGAGGAAGAGGCAGAGGCCTTGGAGGGTGAGATGAAGAGTGGAGATGAAGAGGAAGGAGTTGAAGGAGAAGTCAAAGTGGAGGCCGCAGGGAATGACAAAGATGTAGATATGGAAGAAGGTGGGGAGTTTGTGGCCACCTAGATCTTCCACTCCTTTTTTGAACAATTTTATATATATACATGTTTGTAGATGGAAAGTAGAGTACCACACCTGGAGGGGCATAAAATGTATAGAGTTTCTTGATGTCTGAAATGGAGTGATGAAAAAGAAGATGAAATCAAAAAAGGAGCTAGTGGAGTCCATTCCCAATTAGGAAGGTATTTTGCAATAGTTTTCCAGAATCCTATTTGAAATTTGGGAGATGTTTTCCATATGGAACCAGTGGAGATGTGAATCAAGAAATGATAGAGGAAGGTTTGATAGTGACTTTTCAAATGTTGACCTTGGATAGTGATCCTGGTTTGTCTGGGTAATGATGATAGAAATCTTCAATGTATTTGTCCATGGAGAATTCTGTAGTGGAGATCCAAGCAAACTCTTCATCAGTACCTTCATGACCCAACCATTGAACACAATAGATAAGAGGACATCAGAAGCAATGGTCAAGCTTGGAGTCAAGAATTTGTGCAATCGCATACTGCTCTTCACCATCAACTTCAACTGGAGGTGGAGGTGGTTGGGTACAATTAGGAATGGTATTGGATTCCACAGGTTCCAACTGTGAGACATGGAATACAGGATGAATGGAATGGAGATCCATGGGGAGTTTGAGAGTGAAAGAGTGGGATCCAGGCTGTGTGATGATGTTGAATGGTCCAAGGAATTTCTCTGAGAATTTTGCAGTAGGGGGAGTAGTCCTGATGTGTTTTGAATTAAGGAAAAACTTGTTGTGTACTTTGAGATCAGGAGCTGGAGACCATCACTTATCCACTTGGAATTTGTAGTGAGACTGAGCATGGGAGATCTCATCATGAAGGAATTGGTGAAGATCATTGAGGTTAACTATGAAGTCACAGGCCCAAGCAGAGGCGATATCACATTCAGGGTAGACAGTAATGTTAGGATGGTACCCTTTGTTAGCAAAGATTGGAGAGATTCTGGTGGAAGCATTAGGAGCATTGTTTTATGCGAATTTGGCAATGGGTAATAGGGTGTCCCAATTGTCTTGTTGGTAAGAACAATAGATGCAAATGTATTGTTTGAGGGTTTGGTTGGCACATTCAGTCTGTCCATTGGCTTCTGGGTGATAACCAGAAGTGAAGTGAAGTTCTATATTGAGGGCTTTTGCAAGGGTGCGCATGAATTGGGAGACAAATTCAGAGCCACAGTCAGAAGTGATGTGATTAGGGACACCATGCTTGGAGAAGACATGGGTAACAAAAAGCTGCACAAGATCCATGGAATTAATGGTATCATGAGTGGGTATGAAAATGGCCTGTTTGCTTGCATGGTCGATGACAACAAGAATGGCAGTGAAACTGTTGGAGTCCAGAAGTGGTTCAATGAAATCCATGGAAATAGAATCCCACAGATGTGTCAGTACAGGCAAAGGTTTGAGTAGGCCAAAAGGATGGTGTCTAGGTGTTTTGTTATGACCACAAGTAGTACAAGACTTGATGTAGTGGCAAAAAAATTCATGCATCTGTGACCAGGTATAATTCCATCAGACTAATTCAAGTGTCTGATTTTGACTGAAATGACCTGCCAAGATATGATCGTTATTGTTTTGTATGACATGAAGATGCAGGTCCTGTTAGGATCGTGCCAATAGGAAGAAGTGAAGCAGAATGCACACTGTGGAGTCCGCAGAATGCATGTGGGCTTGGCAAAGCTATTAGCAACATCACCCCTGGGTTGAAGCCTGAAGATGAATATAGACAGGGTCCGCAGAGTAAGACAAGTAGAGAGATTAAGATGGAGTCGCACGGAGTTGGAATCCATGGACTTGTAGAAGATTGAGATTAGGCTTGAAGGCCAAGTAGAAGTGAGTGTGAGAGTATTGGGCTAAACCAAGTTGACATTTGAACTGAGGTATGTACTGTTAGTTCTACAGTTTATATACTAGAGCAGAGTCCGATGGATGGAGGCTAGAATAAGTATGGACATGGCTGGAATAATGTAAGTCTGGAATATTCTGTATCTAGAGGAGTCAAGTATTCCGTGGACTCTGATATAACACCTACTCAGTACCATTGATGGATTCTAGGTGTGATAAATGAATATGTGAAATTAGTATGTGAAATAGAGATATGAAATATGGAATAGAATCTGGGAAACAGAATCCAATGGATTCCGATAATTGAGTTGGAGCTGGTTGGATGAGTTGAAGGTTGAAGTCCATGGAGTCTGCAGCATGCTCATTACAGTATCCCCCCCTTAGTGTTCTTGCCCTCAAGAGCACTGATCCTGATGACTGAGAGTGTCACGTGGAATTTTGTGCAGGGATGTCACATGATAGACACCTCTTGACTTGTAACCACCACTATCTCAAGTCTGAAAAACTCCTCCTCACTGTCCATCATGTCATCTACTTTGTACCACCATTCGCAAACACCAGAGGTGTATGTCGCCCTGCCCATGCCGGAAGATGCTGACCCTGATGCGCTTGAAGAGCTCTATGCTGAGCAGGATGGAAAGGATGCTGCATATTGTGCGGCCATGGAGGCACATGATGAGTGGAAGATTGAGAAAGAGGCAGCAGTGGCAAAGGCAAGGAAAGAGGCAGCTGCCATGGAGGAGGCTCAAAAGAAAGAGGAGCAAGCAAAGAAAATTGCTGGAGCCAAGGTGAAAAAGGAAGCCACAGCAGTTGCAGAGAGGAAACAGTTGGCAGATGAGGTGAAGAAGTTGGAGACCGAGCAGTTGGCCATGGAGAAGAAGGAGAAGGAGAGGTTATTGAGGGAGAGGTTGTTGGCAGAGTTGAGGATGTCAAAAACTGCAGAGAGGGAGCAAGAGCAGGAGAAGAAAAAGGGAGCTAAGAAGGGTAAGGGAAAGGACAAGGCCATGGAGGTCCAAGAATTGGTGTCCTATGAGTCAGATGAGGATGATGTGGAGGGTGGTCAAGAGACCGAGGTGGGGGAGTCTGTGGGGGATCCTCAAAGCTCAAAAGGAAAGACCAAGGTGTGAGAAGTACTCGTGGGATGTTGAAAGGAGCAACAAGTGCATGCAGCAGTGGCTGTGGGGATCAAAAAATGCAAGGCGAAGTCTACCCCCTATGTGGTAGACAGTGACAATGCTGCAGGCCCTTCAGGGCAGAATGATTCAGGTGAGCCTGCAACAAAATGGCTGAAGATGGACCCAGTCCCAGGAAAGGGGGATGTTCAATTTCTTGGCAAAGGTAAGTGCCCATCCAGAACTGTGGAATATACTAATTGTTGTTCTTGATGCTGCACCGATGGAGGCATGTGTTTCCCTGCAGCGACTGGACATTCTTGCGAGCAGTGCTGACACAAGAAAATGAAGTGTGTGTTTGGAGATGACACAGACCTGGTGGTGATGGAGGAGGTGTTAGATTTGTTGCACAGTCTACATGCAAGGATGGATATGATGGAGAAGAAGTTGGAGGCCTTCAGCAACCATGTGGGTGATTTACTCAATGATTACCACCCAGGAGCCCATGTGGAGTACCCTCAAGATTTCATTCCAAAGGTGTCTACAGAGGAGTGGACCTTGTTGAAGCATGAGCTTCAGGACTTGGAGGGAGCTAATCCCAAGGCTCTCTGATGGGTGATGATGATGCAACTTGACAAGGATGTTGCTCAAGTATGGCATTCGTGTGTCACCAATCTGGAAACCTTGAATGGCATGGACCCGTTCAAATTTGCAAACATGGAACTCTGGATTGGAAGCCATGGACAAGGGGCCTTGACTGATGCTATAAATGCCAGTATCAAGTTTCACAAAGCAAGAGAAGGGTTTTACCATGTCGGAGGCCATTGGACTGTGTGGGGACTTTGGAAGAAGTTCCTGGATGGAACAGAGGAGTATTTGGTGGAGGACTCTGATGGAGAGTTTGAAGAAGAACTGGTGAGAGCAGAGATGGTGCCGGGCATGGGAACCATCAGGATTGCTGAGTTGGATGTGATCAAAGGGAAAGAGGGTAAGAAGTTGTTGAAGCAGGTTGAAGGTGAAGAGGAGATGGAAGCCTTGGAGGGCAAGATGGGAAGTGGAGATGAGGAAGAGGTTGAGGGGGAAGTCGACATGGAAGCTGCAGGGGATGAAGACATAGATATGGAGGAAGGTGTGGAGCCCACAGACATCTAGTCTCCTTTTGCTTGAACAATTTTTTATGCTGTATGTTTGTACATGGACTGTAGTATACTGTGCCTAGAAGGGGCATAAAATGTAGATGATTTCTTGATGCTTGAAATGGAGTGAGGAAAATAAGATGAAGTCAAGATGGAGCTGGTGGAGTCTGTTCCCAATTAGGAAGGTAATTTGCAATAGTTTTCCAGAATCATATTTGAAATTGAGGGAACATTTTCCGAATGGAACTGGTGGAGACAGAAATCAAGAAATGATAGAGGATGGTTTGGTCATGGCTTTTCAAAAGGTGACCTTGGATAGGGGTCTTGGTTTGTGAGGGTAACAACGATGGAAATCTTCAATGTATTTGTCTGCAGAGAATTTGGTAGTGGGGATCCAAGCAAACTCTTCATCAGTACCTTCATAACCCAACCATTGAACATGATAGATAAGAGGGCATTGGAACTGACAGTCAAGTTTAGAGTCAAGAATCTGTGCAATCTCATACTGTTCTTTGCTGTTGACTTCGACTGGAGGTGGAGGTGGTTGGGTACAATTAGGAACGGTATTGGATTCCACAGGTTCCAACTGTGAGACATGGAATACAGGATGGATGGAATGGAGATCCATGGGGAGTTTAAGAGTAAAGGAGTGGGATCCAGGTTGTGCAATGATGTCGAACAGTCCAAGGACTTTCTCTGAGAATTTTGCAGTAGGGCAAGTGGTCCTGATGTGTTTGGAATTAAGGAAAACCTTGTCACCTACTTTGAAATCCGGAGCTGGAGACTGTCGCTTGTCTGCTTGGAATTTGTAGTGAGACTGAGCATGGGAGATTTCATCGCGAAGGAATTGGTGAAGATTGTCAAGGTTGACTATGAAGTCACAGGCCTGACTGGAGGCGATATTGTGTTCAGGGTATACTGTGAAGTTGGGATGGTACCCTTTGTTAGTGAAGAATGGAGAGATTCCGGTGGAAGTATTAGGAGCATTGTTGTACACTGACACACTTGCAAAGTGTCTACACATGTAATTTTGCAATATGTATCAATGCATACATCATATAATCGCTGGTTACTGAGATAATGAAGAATAGACATAGAGCGCAGTGATAAACACATAGAGCACAGTACTCACATAGAGTGCAATGTTATAGCTATAGAGCACAGTGATACGTGCACAGCGTGTGTTATAGAGTCGCATGCATGACGGTCTTGAGTGATGATTGGTAGAGAGCATGCTCTAACTTAGAATGATACAAGTGAGGTCACACTAAGTATAAGAGCTCAGCACTTGGTACTGAATGCACTAGAAGCAGATCGGATATGCGCTCTATGGAATTGATGAGAGACACATGTGTTACTAAAGAACTACATTGATCTATGACACACAGGGCACGGATTGACCAGCATGCTGCATGGGTGTATGGAATAATGCCTAAGTATGAATAACTCTGAGAGAACCCTATCTGGCCATAGAGCGCAGTGCCTAGGCTTAGAGTGGGTAACCCCACCAACCAGAGAAACCTAGAAACCCAAGTAGAATATGATACAACCAGTATGAATGATTGTCACTCCAGGTATCCTCCAGGAAAATGACAAGTGATATGCCAACACATAGAGCACAGTGTAAAACACATGGAGCACAGTGTGGGTGGAGTCCAAACCATGAGGAAAACAGGGTCTGGTCTTGAGATATGCCTCGGGCCAAGCACCAAGTCCCAGCATGCTATAACAATGCATGCGCATTGCAAGCAATAATGTTCTGAGGTTCTAACAGTACTATACAAGGTTTTACCAGTTTGTAAGATGTAGAAATGTATAAATACTGTAGTGTAGATGTAGTATACAAGTTTCCGACCCCCGGTGTAATAGTGACAAGCTTTTTGGATATGCACTCTAGCCTTTGGAGTTGTTTGAACCTTGTGCTCTGTCCATTAGTGACGAGTTAGAGGTGTTGAACCCCAATTGTGACAGTGTGAGGTATTCTAGCTATGCACTCTAGCACTTGGAGCTGTCTGTGACTTCGAGCGAGAGAATATAGACCATCTTTGATATAAATGAGAGAGATCTGAGTTGTGAGCGAGGCCACAAAGGCTAGCGAGGCACTCCGTACTTAAGTTTCATTGATTGTTTGACTGCACTCTGTGTTGAGAGTGAGAGCTTAGTGTCAGTGTAGGCACTTTCTCTATTGTTTGAGGGTTTTGTGTGATGCGAGGCATTACAGGTGGCAGAGGTTTGAACCCTTTGGTCTGATTAGTGCTCACTCTGGGTTATTTCCACAAGTTGGCAAAGGTTCAAACCCTTTGGCTTGTTGGACGAGGTTTTTCTGTGTTTATTGTGTTCTCTGGATCACATAGGTTTGAACCCTGTGGGTCTACGATCGGTTAGGAAACTCGAGCGCATAGGTGAAAGTCCTGCAGTTCTTGTGGATTGTTTAGTAGGATTCTGTTTCTGCTTAGAGTGCAGTGCTTTAAGTCATGGTTAGTGTGTTATTTGTTGTGTGCTGTGACTATTAGAGTTGCGCGTGACTTCTAGAGAGTTGTGAATACATTTAACAATGTTTGTGTATTGTTATACAGCCTTTGCCTTGAGGCCTGGTGATGGAAGTCGCACCTCGTGTTTAGAGAAAAGCCTTTGGACTTAGAGAAGTCTAGATATCATATGAGTGCTATTGCTACACATGTATCTTAGATATATTGAGAATTCAGTTATATTGGTTCACTACTTCTATCTATATAATAAGACAGGTGGAACAAAGCCACACAATTTGCTTAGGTAAAATTAGTGGACTTTGAAAATTTCACCTCTTTTCTGTATGCACTGCCATGACCGGCTACTACATGACCAGTTTTGCCAGCACTGCCATGACTCCGGCTTTCCCCAGCTGAGTTTGAACCATGTGGCAGTGCCACCTGCCATTTTCATGCTCATTGCCTTCCACCACCACCTTTGGTGCCCCATCTGAGACTGCCCGTGCCCTGTCCACCCAAAGTAAGTTTTAGTTCCATATTTGATGATATTGGCCCATCTGATCATGCTCTTTTAGTCACTTTCTGTGCCCTATTCAATGTGCTGCTCATCAATCTTTGATAGAAGATTGTTTTTGCTGATTTTCTTTTCAGGTGTTCTTGCTTTGATTTTGTTTTTCCTCTCATGGATGTGACTTCCTGTTACTTCTGGAGTCTATATTTGGCTGTTTTCAGTCCAGATTGTTTGTGCAGAGTAGATCAAGGTGCTGCTGGGTGATCCCCTCAATTTCAGTGTCAAAGTGAAGTTGAGAGCTCTCAGATTCAGTTTTGGGCCTCTTTGCTTTCTTTAGAGCACAGTTATTGGTGACAAGCCTACCCTCCTACATGCCTGTGAATAGGGGCCTCTGTCAAGCGCAACCAGCCAGGGAGATTGGTGTGGTGGGACCAATTGGGTATTTGTGTTCGCACAGATATAGTTGCCCCCCCTTCCATTCGTGGAAGTGTAGCTCCATAAACTGCTGTTGTAGCATCAAATTCCTCTGTGTCAAATCATTTGGTTTGCTGGCAGTTATTTGTAGATTTCTGTAGTATACAGGTTGGTTGCACCATGATTGAGTCTGTTATTCCTGCTTACATCAAGCAATGTACGTATCTTTTATTTCTCATTAGATAACATTCTGATAGATCCTCCTCTAATAGGAACCCTTCTACTCCACCAATGACTCCTGAGCATGTTCATCATTCTCAACATGAGCGGGACCGTCTTCAGTGTCTGCAAATGACCTCTCCTTCCCATCGCCATGGCCGATCTTCACATCCAGGTCGTGATCTTAACATTTGACTTCCACGCTTCCATATTCCACTGGAAACTCATATTCCATCTCAGCTTGACCGACCATGTGATCATCCAATGCCTGTAGTGCCAGCTATAGCCCCCAGAGGTGTTCATCATGGCAGACCACGTGGCTCTGGGCATGGTGGTGCTCCAGGTGGTCAGCCTTCCTTGCATGGTGCAGTTCCTGCAGTGCCAACTGTGCAGAATCACCTACGTGGACATGGATGTGGGCAAGGGCATGGATGTGGACATGGTGCTGTTCAAGTCATTCATCCACGGCCAGTCTCACCTCCAGATATTGACATGTGAGCAGTGTCACCACCGCCACCGCCACCACCATCACCATCTCCACTGCTACCACCACCACCCGCACCACCACCATGACCAAGGACGATACCTTCTTTGGTTCCTCAAGCAAGGTGACCATATGTTGAGCCACATTCTCAGCAGAACATTGGAAAAATGGATTGGATTTGTGAACACTGTGGTGTGCCACATTGGTATAATGAGCGTCTGAAGTCCAAGTCAAGGACATGGCCCCACTTTGGCATGTGCTGCTTGCAAGGGCAGATTAAGCTTCCTCAGCTCTGTCCTGCTCCTGGCATTCTCCGAAATCTTCTCTGTGGCATTAGTCCAATGTCTAATACTTTTATGCAAAACATCTGGCAGTACAATGCAGCCTTAGCATTTACTTCAATAGGTGTAAAGGTGGATCAGGCAGTCACAAATTCTTCTGGGCCATACTGCTTTCGTGTAACCAGTGAGCTCCATCATCAGATGGGAGCTTTGCTACCTGCAGAGGGGGAAACAACATCATATGCACAGCTGTATGTACATGATCCCATGGAGGCACTGGGAATGTGCAACTGTCGCAATCCCAATCTAAAGCCTGAGATCATGTCTGCACTTCAGGGATTGCTGCATGATGTCAATCCATATGTCCCTTTATATAAACATGCCTATCTCATTATGAAGGACAAGCCACGCAAGGAATATCCCAATCTTGAAGTGTGACTGCATGTGGGTGATGGGACTGATGGTCGGCGGTACAATCTTCCCACCAAAGACAAGTTGGCTGCTATTATTCCTGGAGATGGTTCTGAGGAGGTGAAGAGTGAATGGGACATTGTTTTACACTTGCAGGACCATTCACTTAAATGTATCAGCCAGCTGCATCCAAGCTATCAGCCACTTCATTATGTTCTTCTTTTTCCTTATGGAGAACTGGGTTGGAATCAGTATATCCCTCTGGAGGACACAGGCACCCATACAGGACACAAAAGAGTCACCCAACACATGTATTATGCTTATCACCTTCATGAGCGCCCAACCATCGAACCAGATGCACTGTTGTTGCAAGGAGGGAGATTGACTCAGCAGTATATTGTGGATGCATGGGCCTCAATTGAACAGAATGATCTCAACTGGGTTCAAAGAAATCAACAGACTATATGTGCAGACCTGTACAAGGGATTGGTGGATGCAGCTACAAATGCTGATGGATTGCAAAACTCTGGCCAGCGCATTGTCCTCCCATCATCACATACCGGCAGTCCCCATGCAATGTATCAGCTCTATATGGACTCTATGGCAATTTGTAGAGCTCTGCAAAAGCCAGACATCTTCCTTACAATGACAGCAAATCCAAAGTGGCCAGAAATCCTTGAGGCTCTAAAGCGTACAGATGGTCCAGATCAGAGGGTGGAGGATCAGCCAGATATTGTGGCCAGGGTCTTTCAGTTGAAGAAGGAGGCATTGCTCAAGGAAATCAAGAAGGGTGGAATATTTGGCAGAGTCAGGGCTGTTGTGCATACCATTGAATTTCAGAAGTGTGGACTGCCTCATATGCATCTTCTGATTTTTCTTTCTCCGGAAGACAAGATTCACTCTCCTGCTGATGCCAATTCAGTCTCATGTGCTCAGATTCCTGATCCTGAAACACACCCAATTCTCCATGAGGTAGTCACAAAATGCATGGTGCATGGTCCCTGTGATGATTGTTGCAAGAAGGATGGCTGCTGTACAAAGAATTTTCCACAAGACTTCAATGAGCAGACAGAATTCACCACTGATGGATATCCTAATCTGGCACATCCCAACAATGGTCGTCAGTATGTCAAGATGCAGGGCCAAAAAGAAATCACCTACACCAACTGTGACATTGTTCCATATAATCCCTATCTCAGTGCACGATACAACTGTCATATCAATGTGGAGGTCTGTGTGTCTGTTAAGGCCATAAAATACATCCACAAGTACATCTACAAAGGCCATGATAGGACTACATTGGAGGTTCGGGACCATGATGAGATCAAGGAGTTTTTGGATGCACGCTACATCTCTGCCATTGAGTCATGCTGGAGGATCTTCTCTTTCCGACTACACCCGGAGGAGCCAAATGTTGTGTGCCTGCAGGTCCATCTTCCTGATGAACATCTTATCACTTATGATGAGAATGACAGTCCTGAAGAGATCTTAGCAGCAGCTGAGGCAAAGACTACCACCCTCTTACAGTGGTTTGAGCTCAACAAGAAGGATCCCACAGCACATCGGCATCTGTATCAAGACATTCCTGCCCATTATACCTGGAACAAAAGCAAGAAATTCTGGAGTCCACACCAAAGACAATCAACAATTGGTGTCACCATTGGTTGGATGTATCAAGCTGCCCCCTCATCTGGAGAGCGATTCTATTTGCGGCTGCTTTTGACAGCTGTTGCTGGTGCTCAATCATTCCAAGATCTGTGCACTGTTGACAACATAGAGTATGCTACTTTCAAGGAGGCATGCATAGCTGTGGGTTTGCTGGAAGATGACAATGAGTGGAGGCAGTGCTTAGAGGAAGCAGCGATCATGCAGTCAGGAGCACAGTTGCAATTATTGTTTGTGACTCTTCTGCTCTTTTGCCAGCCAGCAAAGCCAGATGAACTGTGGGAGGAGTTCAAGGAGAACATTTGTGATGATCTGGCATACAAGCTTCGCCAATGTGGTATTCCAAATCCAACAAATGCTCAGCTCTATGATTTTTGTCTTCATCTTATCAACAAACTTCTTCAATCTCATGGCCGACATCTTTCTGAATGGACTCAGATGCCAGTCTCTACCATGGACTGGGCTGCTTATGAAGACAACCCTCTTTTAGCAGCACAGCTGGCCTACAACATTCCATCCCTGCAGCAATTGGTTGATAACAACCTTCAAACATTTAATGCAGAGCAAAGGACTGCCTTTGATATCGTGGTTGACTCTACTGCTCATCATCAAGGGAAATCAGTTTTCCTTCACAGTGCTGGAGGTGGTGGAAAGACATTTGTGTGCAATACCATTGCAGCTGCTATTCGTGCCTAAGGCCAAATTGTATTGACCTGTGCTTCTTCTGGGATATCTGCAATTCTCTTAGTTGGAGGTCGTACAAGCCATAGCACCTTCAAAATTCCAATCCCCTCACATGATGATACAACATGCAGTATTCAGCAAGGAAATCACCTGGCTGAACTTCTTTGTCAAACTTCTCTTATCATTTGGGATGAGGTTCCCATGCAGAATCAACATGATATTGAGAGTGTTGATTGTACTCTCCATGATATCCGCAATAATGATGCTCCTTTTGGTGGAGTTACTGTCTTATTTGGTGGTATGTGTTTCCATTGGAGGTCACTGAAATCATTGTCTGATCATTTTATGTCTAGGAGACTTTCATCAGACATTGCCTGTTGTCTCAAGAGGATCCCGGGAGCAAATTGTTGCAGCTTCATTTCGACGTTCTCCTTTGTGGGCTCACATTCAAGTCATCCATTTGAAGACAAACATGTGTCTGGATCAGACTCCAGAAAATATTGAATTTGCACGTTGGCTGCTTACAGTTTGTGCAGGTGAAGGACTCACTGAAGATCAAACCATCTCCCTTCCTGCTTCCATGCACCTCACTGATTCTACACTTTCTGGACTTATCAAATACATTTATCCAAATATCAAAGCTGGCAACTTTGAGGATCATTTCTTCTTAGAGAGAACAATTCTCTCTGGACGCAATGATGATGTTGATGAAGTCAATCAGCAGGTTCTGGAGAAGTTTCCAGGACAAGAGGTGCTCTATTGGAGTACAGACAAGATCATAGAGGAACAGTTGGATGATCCTACTACTCTGTATCCAACAGAGTTTCTTCAGAATTTCAATGCCTCTGGATTACCATGTGCAAGGCTGGCTCTCAAAATTGGCTGCCCTCTTATGCTCCTATGCAATCTGGATCCAGCAAATGGCCTATGCAATGGGACACGTATGATTCTCACCTAGCTTCATCCTCATGTTTTGGAATGTCGTCTTCTCAGTGGCAACCATATGGGCAAGACTGTCTTCATCCCCCGTATCACTATCAATGCAGATACAGCTGAACTTCCCATTGCATTCTCCCATCATCAATTTCCAGTCAGGCTGGCATTTGCAATGACAATCAACAAGTCTCAAGGCCAGTCAGTCACCCATGTGGGGTTGGATTTACGTACTCCTGTTTTTTCTCATGGACAACTATATGTAGCACTTAGCCATTGCACTTCTGGACAATGGATTCGGGTTCTCTTCCCACCTACAGAAAGAAATACTGATACATTGAATATTGTATATCCTGAAGTTTATTACACTTATAATATATATATCTCTGAAAACTGATATGATAAGTAATAAGCTGGGTTTGGGGTGGGCCCCAACAAGCTGAAGTCCCATGTTGTAGTCAGGTTGCTGGGTCCTGAGGTACGAGGGCCCAGCAATCGTGATGAAGACACAGGGCAGAAGCTTGTCGCATCAGAATCCCCCACAAACTTGAGTATGCTTGTGTGTGTAGTGTTGGGTGTGGGTGTGATCAGTGTCTTCAACACTGGTGCATTTCTAGCTCTGTGCATGCAGACTCCTCTTCAACGCGAATTTGGCAATGGGTAATAGGGTATCCCAATTGTCTTGTTGGTAAGAACAATAGATGCAAATGTATTGTTTGAGGGTTTGGTTGGCACATTCAGTCTGTCCATTGGCTTCTGGGTGATAACCAGAAGTGAAGTGAAGTTCTATATTGAGGGCTTTTGCAAGGGTGCGCATGAATTGGGAGACAAATTCAGAGCCACAGTCAGAAGTGATGTGATTAGGGACACCATGTTTGGAGAAGACATGGGTAACAAAAAGTTGCATGAGATCCGCAGAGTTAATGGTATCATGAGTGGGTATGAAAATGGCCTGTTTGCTTGCATGGTTGATGACAACAAGAATGGTAGTGAATCCATTAGAGTCTGGAAGTTGTTCAATGAAATCCATGGAAATAGAATCCCACAGACATGTCAGTACAGGCAAAGGTTTGAGTAGGCCAAAAGGATGGTGTCTAGGTGTTTTGTTATGACCACAGGTAGTACAGGACTTGACGTAGTGGTGAACGAATTCACACATCTGTGGCCAGGTATAATTCTGTTGGACTAATTCAAGTGTCCTGTTTTGACTGAAATGACCTGCCAAGATATGATTGTGATTGTTCTGTATGACACAAAGATGGAGATCCATGGAGTCTGGGACATAGATGCGATTGTCAAGATGGAGTATTTCTGACTCATCCACAGACCAGCAGGATGGATTGGAAGGGGATGAAGCAAGATGAGAACCTTTGGTCGCTGTGGAATCTGTGGGTTGTGCTTGCTTGATATCAGAGTGGAGTTTATCCACATCCATGATAGCACTAGCACAGAGTATGGGACCTTCAAGAAATGTAGTGTGGAGAGAAGTAGAGAGTTGTTCTTGAGTAAATACAGGGCAGAAATTATGAGGATTGACTTGAGCATATTGACTATCCCCCTCTTTAGGGTAGATGTCCCATTGTCTAGTGAGTGCATCTGGTTTCCCACCAAGTTTACCCAGCTAGAACCAAATAACAAGGTTGAACTGGGAAAGGAATTCAGACCAGTGTACCTGTCATTGTGTAAGAACCTTGGTAGTAGAGAAATACTTGAGGTTCTTGTGATCTGTGACAATATTGATGGATTCTGCAGAACCTTCCAGGTAATGATGCCAATATTTAAAGGCTTTGAAAATAGTGAGAAGCTCTTTATCATGGGTATCATAGTTGAGCTTGACTCCATGGAGACTTCAGGACAAGAAGGAAATAGGGTGGATCTCACCATCCTCAAGGTAAATAGAAGGGATGGTGGCAATAGCACAGTCAGAGGCATCGGTTTCCATGACTAATTGATGGTCAGGAATCCAGTGGATGAGGATAGGAGCATGAGTGAAAGCCTGTTTCAGCTCGTTAAATGCAGCCAGGCATTTGTCATCGAATTTCCATGGAATACCCTTGCGAGTGAGACGTGTTAAGGGCAACACAATCTCACTGTATTCATGGATAAAATGGCGATAGAAGTTAGTGAAACCAAGAAATGATTGGATATCCTTGACCTTCTGTGGGACCGGCCAGTCGACAATAGCTTTGACTTTGTCTTCAGCCATGTGTAAGCCTTCAGGAGACAGAACATAGCCAAGATATTCCACAGAATCCCGATGAAATTTGTATTTGGATCCCTTGCAGGAGAGATTGTTGGCTCTAAGTCTATGTAGGACCTCTCATACATGTTGTCGGTGTTCCATGGGATTGTTGGAATAGATGAGGATATTGTTGAGGTACATGACAATGGAAACATCAAGCATATCTGCAAAGATGTCATTGACAAAGTGTTGGAAAGCTGCAGGAGCATTGGTAAGACCAAATGGCATGACATGCCATTCCAAAGACCCATAGCAGGTATGGAATGTGGTTTTCCATTTGTCTGCTTCGGTGATATGGACAAGATGGTAGGCATGGCAGAGGTTGAGTTTTGTATATAGACGCATGGAATCAAGAAGATCAGAAATGAGGGGAAGTGAATAATGGTCTTTGTTTGTGATTTTGTTCAAGCCATGGAAATCAACACAAAGCCTAAGTTCACCAATTTTCTTCTTGACGAAGAGTACTGGGGCTCCATGGGGAGAGCGTGAGGGAGAGATGAAACCATTATGGACATTATCGTCAATAAATTCATGTAAGGCTTTGAGTTCAGATTCAGAGAGGGAATAGATGGGTCTGAGCAGAGGAGAAGTCCCTTCCTCAAGATTGATTTTGAGGTTGTAAGGGCAATGCTCAGGGAGTTTCTCTGAGAGGGAATCACTGAACACATCTGCAAAGTCATGGTACTCCAGTGGGACATCAGTTAAATCCACAGGGGCCTTGAAGGCTGCTTGGCCACTAACACTAGGCATAGAAGGCTGTAGGGTGACTTGTTGGGCACCTTCTTCTGCACAAGCTCATACGAAAGCAGCCATGGAAATAATCAATATCTTGGGTGCAACCAAAGCAGCAAATGATGGAATGGAAGGGTATGAGTAGATAGGCTCATATGGTGGCAGAGTCCATTGGGATCTCGAGGGAGGTTTGGATGGAGTTGGACCTGAAGGGTGCATGCAGTGTGTCAGAGGCCATGGGAGTGCTAGAAGGGATAGATGCACTGAATAGCTTTGAATGGAAAGTGATACTGTGCTTTGCCCAGTCAATCAACAGATTGTAGCAGGAAAGCCAGTTGTATCCCAGAACAATGTTACAGGATGAGTCAAGACAAGTGACATAGAAGTTAATAGGGATAATGTCGCCTGATGGAAACCATATGGGGAGCAAAATAGATTGTGAGATGTGAGATCCAGCGGAGCCGTCAAGAAGTCAAAGCTGAACAGGAGGAATGGAAGTGGTAGGGAGATGATGATCCTCAACATATTTGGAATCGATGAAGCAATGACTTGAACCAGAATCGACGAGAGCAAGAAAATGAAGGATAGTGGAAATGGGAGAGCCATCAGGTTCCAATCCAGAACTGACTTCAGATGATAGTGATACAGTTAGTGAATGATTGGAAAGAGCGGCAGCATTGAGGGTTATGATCTCTGAGGTGCAATGACAGTCAATGCAACCCTGTCCTTGCATGGAGGAAACAGGGCTGCTCTCTATTTATCTGACTCTGCAGGAGCTGAATCAGTAGAGGCGGGAGGCTCTGAAACCTCTGCAGCATGACCACGAGTGGAACCTGTGGCCTTGCACTTGTTACAGTCCTTGGTCTTGTGCTTGTCGCCACAGAACATGCAGAGGTTGTTCTTCTGGCAGCATTCCTTCTCCTTGGGAGTGAGCTTACCAACTTTGCCTAGCTTGTCAGCATAGGGCTTCTTGGTAGATGAGGATGAGGAAGAGGATGAAGAGGGCTGGTAGGTGGAGGTGGAGCCTGCAGAATTGGAAGCATAGGATTTGGGTGCCACAGAGTATGAAGAGCTCGAGTTTGAACCCGAACCCTTAGGTTTGGAGGAAGAGGAGGAAGAGGAGGAAGGTTTATCATGATTTTCACACAAAATCTCGGCCTTCTGAGTCCAATAACAAGTGTTGAGTTCCTGTGTTAGGGTATGCATGTCATGGAGGTTATCAGGCTTACCATGGTGGGCCATATCATCTTTAATCTATGAGCAAAGTCTGCAGTAAAAAGTGTGGTGCAAGGAATTGTCACCATAGCCAATAATGGAGGCATGTTGCTTGAAATGGACTATATACTTCATAATCCGGTCTCCATCATGCATCCGAAGGTTTTCCAACTCATCTTCAGTGTCTCCAATGGCATCAAATGGACCAAAGTTAGTCCAGAGTTCCACAAGAAAGGCAGCATAGGAGTATGCCCAGGCAGGATGGTTAGCGTGGTTAGGGTGGAGGATATCCAGTTCAAACCAATCTAGGGTGACACTGAAAAGGAAGGATACAGTGTAGTTGACTTTTGAGGCATCAGCGCAGAAAGCGTTGGGTCTGTCGTTGAAGTTCAACTGGAGGGAAACAATGAACACCTTTAGAGTCTGTGGGTCTGAGCTGTCAAAAGTATCAGGCTCCTTGACCTTGGTGCATATCAGGCATTGTGGAGGGTTATTGACTTGGTTGGTGAGGCTGTGGAGAAGGTTAAAGACATTCCTGATCATGGCTTCATCATTGTTAGGAGGGTTAGGAGGGTTACCACCAGGACCACTGGGGCCACTGGGACCTCCAGGGCCACTAGGATTAGGTGGGCCACTGCCAGGTCAGCGATTGTTATTGCCCTGCAGAAGGCACAAACTGCAGTTGCTAGGGGAGTCAACATCATCCTCAGAATCGCCACCAGGTTCTTCCTCATTTTGAACAGGGAAGGCATGGCACAGGTTAGGAATTGGAGTCTGTGGAGGATCATTTCAGTAGCTGCCATAGCCACCTGAGATGGATTCCAAGGGTCCAGGGGTGTTGAGATCGAGATCGATCGGACATGCCAGGTTTGGCAATCAATCTGGAAAAGTCCGGAATCTTCGAGATGATTGAAGTTCCAAGTTCAGCTCATTGCTGACTGAGTGTAGAAACTTGTAGACATTGTCAGAAGGTTGTAGAACATTGTAGAAATAGTCTATTAGCAGTATATAAGTACCTAGAAATTTTCCGAGCTAATAATCATCAAATTCAACTATCCCAGCCATTGGTGTGCTACAACTCTTTACACTGTGCTCGTTTCAATACCTAACCTCAACAGGTTATGGGCCCCAACCCTACTATCATTTATTGATGATTTAATACGCACAGCCAACCGCTCTACATGACTTATATAATTCCTAGTCATACATCATGTCTACATCATCAGATTCAATCCCATCATCCTTATTTCGCATTGAGCTCTTGCGGGAAGACAACTGGGTTCTGTGGAAGCATCGAGTGACAGCTATACTACGAGAACGAGGTCTCCTGAAGTATGCAGAAGGGGTAAAGACGAGGCCAGTGCCTGTAGACCCCAAAAAGCTAACAGCAGAGGAAATGAAGGGTATGCAAACATGGGATGAGACAGACAGGAAGGCGCAGACACAAATCGAGCTTACATTGAGTGACTCACAGATGATTCACATCGCTGGAGCCAATACAGCAGCCAAAATGTGGAAGCAGCTAAAGTTAGTGAAGGAAGCTAGAGGAAAGCTGGGAATACTCTCATATTGACGTCGCCTCTATCGTATGACTGCAGACGAGTCTACTGACATAGTAGAACATGTCACTGAAATGCGACACATCCAGGAGGAGTTAGGCATGCTTGGGAGTCTTGTTTCGGATGAAGACTTCCTAATGCTGCTGATAACTTCATTGCCTGAATCTTGGGACCAATTCACGACTGCATATCTCAGTTCTACTGGTAACAATCCGACTATAACATCTCATGAATTTATAGCCATCATTTTGGAGGAAAATAGGCATAGATTGGAGAAGTCAGGAGGCAAGGAGAACACACTATATAGCCATGGGAGGAAAAATCCATGGAGGGGGTTGAATGTGTCAAAGAGAAGTGACAATTCAGACCAAGATACTTGCAGGAATTGTGGAAAACCCGGACACTATGCAAAGGATTGCTGGTCCAAAGGTGGTGGATCCGAGGGGAAAGGTCCAGGAAGACTAGGAGGGTGAAAGAAGAAGAAGGATAGGTCAAACCAGGCGAACGAAGCAAGCACAAACCAAGACTTGACTGATAACTGCTATAACTTGCAGCCCAGCTCGAAATTTTCGAAGGAAGATTGGCTTGCAGACTCTGGAACTACGTCGCACATCTGCAATGATATGAATTCATTCATTGACCTTACTTCTCTGATGGAATCCTCAATCAGTGGGATAGAAAACCAGTCGATTAAAGCCCTAGGACGAGGAACTGTTGTTTTGGAAGCAAAGGTAGGCAAAGAAACTCGCATACATCGCCTCAAGGACACCCTATATGCTCCAAATGCAGTAAACAACCTCATATCGATTACCCGACTTGACGACGCAGGCCTGACAGCGAAATTCGGCGATGGACAAGTGGTATTCCATCAAAAGGATGGTACAGTGCTTGCAGAAGGGAAGAAAGTGAACTGGCTTTATCTCATGAAGATGCGAGCCAAAATGAACCCAGAGAAGTCACACATTGCTAGAGGAAGTGTAGACACTTGGGATTCATGGCATCTTCAATATGGACACCTTGGAAAGAAGAGATTGGAGCAACTAGAGAAGGAAGGTATCATCTCTGTTGACAAAGACTCACCACCGCTATCCCAATGCGAAGCATGCATTCAAGCGAAGCAGACACATCGTCCATACCCTCAGGAGGCAAAACACCAAAGCCAGGAGCATGGAGAGGTCACTCACTGCGATATTTGGGGACCTGCACGAGTTGCTTCACTCCAGGGATTGAAATACTACATTGCATTCACAGATGATGCGATCCGCCACTGTACTCCGAAGTTTATGAAGCAGAAAAGCGAGGCCTTGGGTAAAATGAAGGAGTATATCACCTTTATTGAAAGGCAGTATGGTTTAGTGCCAAAAGTCATTCAGGTGGATAATGCGATGGAACTGGTGAGCAAGGAAGTGAAGATTTGGCTGAGAGAGAAGGGAATCAAGCTGGAAACCACTGCTCCCTATGCACATTCATCAAATGGAGTAGCAGAACGATTCAATCGCACTCTGATGGAGCTTACACGAGCCATGCTTATAGGGAAAGGACTTCCGTCATATCTGTGGGAAGTAGCAGTGGAATATGCTGCTTACATTCGCAATTTAGCACCATCACAAGCACTGGGTGGAAAGATGCCAGAGGAAATGAATACAGGTGAAAAACCTGATGTTTCCCACCTCAGAGAGTTCGGATGTGATGTCTGGGTCTTAACGGAGGGCAAGAACTTGTCAAAACTCGAGTCTAAGTCACAGAAATTCACCTTTGTTGGATTTCTGGATGGTCCAAAGGCAATCCGCTATTATGACCCCAGAACTCAATCCATACGAGTATCAAGGAACTTTGTATTCGCTGAACCACCCAAGACTGCAGATATTGCAAGCACGGATAAGTCGAAGCTCGAGGGGGAGAATAGGAGTCAAAACGACCCTCAACTCACCCAAGTACCTCAAGAACCAAATAGCGAAGAGGAAACGCAGCAGCCAGACACAGAAAGTCACTCCAGGCCCACAGAGATGAGCTCCAAGCATCCAGGCGAGATACAGAAGCCATCTGTACCATCAGCATGATCCACTAAAGCTAATGACACGACTTTGCAAGAAGAAAGACCCCGCCGTTCAGCCCGAAGTTTATGAGACCATAACTACAGAGCTCTCGGAAATCCTGATTCCAGACTTCCACCAGCACCCAGGGAACCCAAAACACATACAGAGATGACTCCAGAGCAGCATTTCGCAAATCTAGTATGGAGTTACCTAGCTGGAGAAGGAACTGACTTTGATGATGTACCTCACACCTTAAACGAAGCCAAAGCATCAAGGGAATGGCCAAATTGGAAGGAAGCCATGGATGAGGAGATGAGCATCATAGAAGCGATGGAAACATACACCATAGAGGATTTACCTTCAGGAAGATCTCCTATAGGTAGCAGATGGGTTTTCACGAAGAAGTTCGACGAGAATGGGCATGTTTCAAGATACAAAGCAAGGCTGGTAGCACAGGGATATTCTCAGATCCCAGGAGTCAATTATTTCGAGACTTTTGCACCAGTAGTACGCCTAGAATCTGTCAGGGCAATATTTGGAATCGCAGCCATAGAGGACCTTGAAATTGCACAGATGGACGTCAAAGGAGCCTATTTAAATGGCAGACTTGAAGAAGAAATTTATATGCAGCAACCAGACGGATATGACAATGGTACAGGCCATATTTGTCGACTGCACAAGACGCTATATGGTCTTAAACAGTCAGGACGAGAATGGAACTGAGAATTTGACAGAAAGATGTTGGAAATCGGATTCTCCAAGCTACAAGCTGACCATTGTGTCTACAAGTGAGTTAATGAAGGGAAAAGGACTGTAATAACAGTCTGGGTTGATGACTTGCTTATTTTCACGAAGACAGTTGAAGAACTCGAGGCAGTAAAGCAGCAGTTGAAGGGATTATTTGATGTGAAGGACATTGGGGAGCCAGGAAAGATTATAGGCATTGAAATACGAAGAAATCGCGAGGAGAAGACGATATCCCTCTCCCAGAAACAGTATATAGATGGGATACTGTCTTGTTATGGCCTTCAGGATGCATCCCCAGTCAGCACACCACTTGACCCGAATGTCATACTGCACAAGTGTACCGAAAAGGGTCAAAATCCCGAAGTTAGACATGGATTTCGGTCCATGATAGGTTCTTTATTATACCTAGCACTTGGGACTAGACCGGACATTGCATGCGCTGTACAGACTGTTAGTCAGTTTGCTTCAAACCCAGGACCGGACCATTGGACTGCCTTGAAGAGAATCTTCAAATACATTGCAGGGACTCGAAATTATGAGCTGGTATACTGTTCAGAAGAAGGAGATGAAGTAATCAGCCATGGTTTCACAGATGCGGACTTTGCTGGCAATCCAGACGATAGGAAATCGATATCTGGCTATGCTTACTTTGTAGCAGGTGCTGCCTTCGCATGGAGCTCGAAAAAACAGTCTACTGTGGCACTCTCTTCAACAGAAGCAGAATATACAGCCCTTGCACATGCAACAAGGCAAGCAATTTGGAACCGGAATTTATTCACTGAGCTAGGGTACATTCAAGATGAAGCTACTATACTCTATGAGGACAACCAATCCGCTATTGCCATTGCATGTGATCCAGCATATCATGCTAGATCAAAGCACTTTGATGTGCAGAATCATTTTGTCAGGGAAAAGATTGAAAATGATATCATTGAGCTGGAATATTGTCCAACTGAAGATATGGTTCCAGATATCTTTACCAAAGGTTTGCATTGACCCAAGCATGACAAATTTACGAGGGGATTGGGACTTTACTGGCTTGAGGGGGAGTGTTGAGATCGAGATCGATCGGACATGCCAGGTTTGGCAATCAATCTGGAAAAGTCCGGAATCTTCGAGATGATTGAAGTTCCAAGTTCAGCTCATTGCTGACTGAGTGTAGAAACTTGTAGACATTGTCAGAAGGTTGTAGAACATTGTAGAAATAGTCTATTAGCAGTATATAAGTACCTAGAACTTTTCCAAGCTAATAATCATCAAATTCAACTATCCCAGCCATTGGTGTGCTACAACTCTTTACACTGCGCTCGTTTCAATACCTAACCTCAACAAGGGGGGAGGTTGAGGTTGAAAGGATCAGGATTGATTCCTGAAGCAGGTTGTCATTGGGTGAAGCTGTTATGAGTGTAGGTTTCCCTATGGGACTGGCTGGTGGATGTGGAGTCTTCACTAAAAAGGTGTTGATCTCCTTTGGAGGTGGATTGGGGGATGTTGTTCATAGAGAAAGTGGGTTTGGGGTCCATGGTGGACTGAGTAGTCTTGGTTTGTTCGAGAAGTATGGTAGACATGCCTAAAAATTTCAACTCAAGGGTTTGAGTTTGAATATACTGTTAGGATCATGCCAATAGGAAGAGATGAAGCAGGATGCATGCTGTGGAGTCCGTGGAATGCACATGGGCTTGGCAACGCTATTAGCAATGTAACCCCTGGGTCAAAGCCTTAAGATGAATACGGATGGAGTCCATGGAGTAAGACAAATAGAGTGATTAAGATGAAGTTGCATGAAGTTGGAATCCATGGACTTGTAGAAGAGATTGAGATTAGGCTTGAAGGCCAAGTAGAGTGAGTGTGAGAGTATTGGGCTAAACCAAGTTGATATTCAAACTGAGGTATGTACTACTAGTTGTACAGTTTATATACTAGAGCGGAGTCCAAGTGATGGAGGCTAGAATAAGTATGCACTGCATGGAGATTTCAATATTCTTGGCTGAAATATTGAATTCTATAACTGTATATTTTTTCAAGAATCTTGCTCAAAATATCAAAACATTATTCTTAACTTTATTTCAATAATCCTGTATATTGAAGAAATATTGAGAAATTCCCAAATATTGAAAGAATATTGAAAATATTATTTAAATACTTTTGTATAATATATGAAATTAATATACAGTTATAAATTTCAATATTATAGGCCAGAATATTGAATTCTCCATACAGTGATGGACATGGCTGGAATAATATAAGTCTGGAATATTCTGTATCTAGAGGAGTCGAGTATTCCATGGACTCCGATATAACACCTACTTGGTACCATTGACGGATTCTAGGTGTGATAAATGAATATGTGATATGTGAAATAGAGATATAAAATATGGAATAGAAACTGGGAAACAGAATCTGACAGAATCTGATAATGAGTTGGGGCCAGCTGGATGGGTTGAAGGTTAGTGTCCATGGAGTCCATGGCATGCTCGTTACAGATAGGGCAATTACAATTAATTTGAAGTACCTGTATCAAATAAATAAGTTGCAAACTATTCCAAGTCATATCAAGACATACTTAGCAATGGTTTCATTGGATCATTGAAAACATTCACCAACATGTCATACAGTAAGTCCTGTAACACATGTATACAGGAAGATTGCAACCTGTTCCTCTAGAAAAACATTGCGAGAGTCTTCCAGGCTAGAAAGCAAGCAAAGCTCAGCAATGAGTTGATTCTCTCTGGATGCCCATGAACAAGCTCATTGACCCAGGCAGCACCAGAAAGTGCTGATGTATGGTATGGCTGAGTCCAGTAGGAGGGAGAAGCATAGAGGAGGATAGCAACAGTCATTAGCTGGACATAGTATGTAGCAGCAGCTATTATGGCATGCCAATGCAACACCTGCTCCATTTGATGTGGCATGGTGAAGAAAATGTATGGTTCTTGGTTGGATTACCCATTTTGGATGTCATATGGAAGGTGCTGGAATCACACTATGATGATCATGTGACATTGAAATTACACATTAATATTGCTGAACAGGCTCTTACAGTAGCACTTTCTGATATTGTTCCTGAGGTTCAGAAATATACTAAAAAATTCAAAATTTCTGATGGCAGCAGATCAGCTGATGTGGAGTTTCAGGATAAAATAAATTTTGAATTTTTTGGTACATTTCTAGACCTCAGAAACCATATTAGAGAGTGCTACTTTAGGATGATCAGAAATTCATAAGGAAATACTTCATTTTCCCAAAAATTTCTTACATACAGATTTCATAAGTATTCTGTATCTGGAAATCACATATAAATTCGAAAAATTCTCTGAAGATTTCAGTTTGCAAGAAATAAGATAGGGCTCAGTGCTTCACAACTACATCATGTGGTATGTGACTTTCTGTGACAGCCTCACTAAATTAATTCATGACTAATTAGAGCACCACATTATTGCTGTGTCACTCATTCAATACTCTCATTAACTTGCTTTTATGTCTACTTGTTTAGCATACATTTGCCTGTTCTAGCTCCTGAAGTATTGTATCTGGCATACTGAAATGCCCCCAGTATTTTTTAGCTGCCCAGGCTGCCTGTGCACCATTCAAGCCCCTTTGGTATGCAATTAGCATTGATCTGGTGGTAAATCCTTTGGGGCATGGTCAATTTTGCATTTTTTGAAAATTGTTTTGCAACAAAAGTTTTTAAACAATAATATCTACATTTCCTAGGAAGTAGATTCCCTAAAAAGGTGCCACAGCTGATGCCCCACAGGAAATACTGTTTTTTTGACAAAATGTCACATTTTACCATGTGATTATCATGTGATGTTATCGTGAAGTGATTTGTCCTATTGGACCACAACACAGCCAATATCCCATATGCAGGAAGGGTTGTTTATAGCATGATAGACAATGAAAATGCTGAGGTGCTGGAGGGCATATCTCACATGAGAAAGCATTTGTTCTGGAAAATAGGGCAAGATTCATCTGCTACTACATTAATTTCTTCTTATTATATACAAGTACAACATGTGTTGACCTCATGAAAACCCTGGTCTTTGGTATCTGTACTATCCAATGAAATATATCTAGATTTACTGAAGAAGTTATCACAATGAGAACACATATTGATATGTACAGGGTGCGCCTATGATGCCAATGTGAGGAGGCATACTAATCCCAAAAGTGCAATGCTTACCATTTTCTGGGCTCTGCACATTCTCCTCAATGGTGAGTGTATGCACTCCAAGCCTGCTGTTGGTAAGACTGGATATTAAACCAGAAATATTCGAAATGGAGAGCTGAGGGCCATTTATAATCATCTTAGTGAGCAGAGTCGGGCCATTGTTGCCTTCAGAATCGAGCTTGGCCATGCACACATGGTGAGGAATGTTGACATGGTGTTTGAGAAGTCATCATCCAGAAAAGCAATACAAATTGCAGTCAGTTGAGGAAGAGGCAGATGCCTTGAATCTGGCATCACCTCATGTAAAAATCCTAATGTTGCTCTGTCGGGTTCAGAGACATCAAGCATTCTCAGTGCTTTTAAACTCTGGAAAAAAACCACTCTCAATTCTGAGTGCATGGACTCATCAAAAACCTTCCGGCTGTTCAAAACGGATAAATAGAATGGCAACTCATAGGGCTCTGCCTCCTCTTCATATTCATCATCATCTCCCTCGCTTCCTTCACCTGAAAAGTTGTCCTCCATCTGAGTGGTGAATTTGCCTGCATCGTCATGGCCTTCATGAGATATAGAAGGCATCTCGGTAAGGCTGACCAGAAGTAAAACACCATGTAGCTTCAAGCTTATCAGCTGTTGTAATGGAAGTGCTTGGACCAAGGCTAAGAATATATGGATGATTGATACCCCATGCTCTTCAGTTCGATCAAGGCTAACGAGGTTGAGTCGCTTGAGCTCTGGAAAGGTGATGCTGATGATGAGGTTTTGTACTTCCATCAGATCTTCATATCCAACATGGAGATCCTCAAGTTTGGGCATCGGGAAGGGATGTCATAGCCTGTCTTTGGCCTCACTGATTGTTTGTTGACAGATTAAGATTCCTGCCAAAGTTAAGGACTGCAGGGTGTGATGACTGCTATGGAGGACTCAGTGAATGCAAGTGTATGTGGGCCTGAAGTCATGCACTCCAGGAAGATCTGGTAGGAAAGCCAGTACCAGGGTCATCAAATTGACTGTGTCAAAGTGATCCCAAACAATTGGGGTGGATATTAGACATACATCCTGGAGAAGTGGAAAATGGGAGGAAGGGGATGGGCGCAGTGTAAAATCTGGGTGGTGCAATGTCAAAATTGGCAAGAAATGGTGGTTGGCCAAGTTTGGAATATAGTACATGGGTGGGGTTGTGTTCTGGCCACTACCATGGTCACAATTAAAGGTCACTAAGATAGGCATATGCTTTCCGGAAAGCTTTTTGAGTATCTTGTATTGATGCACCCAGTTCATCCCCCTTATTGTGAGGCTGATCACCCTATCGGCATTGTAGAAAAGGAGGGCCCCCAGCCACTCTGCTTGTAACTTTATAAAGCTGGAGGGCTGTTGAGGGATTCCAGAAAGCAGTATTGTGACCTTCAGAGGCTGCAAATGTGATAGTGATATGAAGTAATTGACTACTGGAAAGAGGTGCATGTGTGTCAGCAAATTGCTGTAAAGTGGGCTGCGATCGTCAATGACAATATTTGTCCATAGGGACGGCGATGAAATAGATAATGAGTGCCAGCGCTGGCATACATGAGAAATAATGATGGGTATCGTATGGGAGATCTCAGGACTGACATCTCATCGTAAATGATACTCAAAGTCAGCGTGGGTGGATATGTGAAACGTTCTCAACAGATCTTCCCCTGACAAGCAATGGATTCCACTGGTAACCGGAAGCTCACTGATGTCAGGAATTGGGAGGGGGCCTGTTCTGACTATGCTTTCATTCCCTGTCATGATCGCTAGTCAATCACATCTACCAGTCAAGACTGAACTCACATTTGTGTCTGGAAATGATAAATTCTGTGCTGTCCATGTTGGAAAAAACCACGTGTAAAAATCAAGTGATGGTCACCTCTTATTTACTTACATCTGCCTTGAATGAGAAGAAGGTGAAAGATTTACTTAGCTCAGATTGATGACATACTGTCCTTGATCTATGTCTCACACGTCCTTCATTACATTTTTTAGATGCACTTATTTGATGATGATAATCACTTTGCACATCTCAGAAGCCTAACTCTTTCACGTAAGATGGAGGATTCAAGGAATGATGGAAGAGGGAGATTCGGTGGCACTGTGCAGATGCAGCTTTTCATTGGTTCTTACTTTATTGACATCGGAGTTACATTTAAATTATCCATTTTAGGCAGTGATTAACAATCAGCAGCAGATGATCGAATCCAGAGTAAAAAAATAAATGTTAGTCAAGCCCAGAAGAACAAATTTCCCTCATAATTGGCAAATCGACAAATTTGAAGGAGAATTCTGCAAGTAAATTCCAACATGCAATGAGGCAACCAGATTGAGTAGCACCACACTAAGCTATACGTGTATGGTAGCTTTGCTCAAGACTTTGTTTTATGAAAAAATATCTGTCAGTTCCATGGTTCCCAGCCTGGATGCCTCATTATTGCCCTTCAATGATGAAACCATGTTCAGGACTCGAGTCTCAGAATGTGGTCAGATCAGCAGAAGAGGTGACAGAAGTGAGGGAGAAAGGCATAACACATTAGCATTATATATCGGATTAGTGTGTACTATTGAAATCCGTATCGTACAGCGCCCCATAATTCCTTTCACTATATGCCACAATAAATATGTGAATGCCCATTCCCATAATTGACCCTAAGAACAAGGCTAGGAGGTTTATGAACAACCTTGATAAGTGTTTGAATGAACGAGATAGCTTGAACTGAAGGGAATAGAAGTGTTGGTACTTATCCATCAGAAGACATGACATCGTTTTTCATTCGTATAAGATGCCTAGGTGTTGGGACATGAAGGCTGGGCCAACTAATGGTGACAAACGCAGTGAAGTGCAGATGGAGCACTGTTTTAAAGTGCTACTGGTACTGACAGAGGAGTCAACCGATTGACAGGTCTGGATAGACACACTCAACTTCACCAGGCTGTCCTAAGGTCTGCGGTGGGCATTTTTTCATGACAAGATGATCAGGGGCCCTAATATAAGTAGATTGATGTTGATTGCTACTTCCATAGTGTGAACTTTACCAACCCCTGCCAGTTCATCAGCAAGCGTCCTGCTGGGATGCAACATGGTGACACACTCGCAAAGTGTCTACGCATGTAATTTTGCGATATGTATCAATGCATACATTGTATAATGGCTGGTTACTGAGATAATGAAGAATAGACATGGAGCGCAGTGAGAAATGCATAGAGCACTGTGATAAACACATAGAGTGCAGTGATATGCATGCAGCGCACATTATAGAGTCGCATGCATGACAGTCTTGAGTGATGATTGGTAGAGAGCATGCTCTAACTTAGAATGATACCAGTGAGGTCACACTAAGTATAAGAGCTCAGCACTTGGTACTGAATGCACTAGAAGCAGATCGGATATGTGCTCTATGGAATTGATGAGAGACACATGTGTTACTAAAGAACTACATTGATCTATGACACACAGGGCACGGATTGACCAGCATGCTGCGTGGGTGTATGGAATAATGCCTAAGTATGAATAACTCCAAGAGAACCCTATTTGGCCATAGAGCGCAGTGCCTAGGCTTAGAGCAGGTAACCCCACCAACCAGAAAAACCTAGAAACCCAAGTTTAGAATAGGATACAATTGGTATGAATGATTGTCACTCCAGGTATCCTCCGGGAAAATGATGAGTGATATACCAACACATAGAGCACAGTGTAAAACACATGGAGCACAGTGTGGGTGGAGTCCAAACCATGAGGAAAACAGGGTCTGGTCTTGAGATAGGCATCAGGCCAAGCACCAAGTCCCAGCATGCTATAACAACATGTGCACGTTGCGAGTGATAATGTTCTGAGGTTCTAACAGTACTATATGAGGTTGTACCAGTTTGTAAGATGTAGAAATGTATAAATACTGTAGTGTAGATGTAGTATACAAGTTTCCGACCCCCGGTGTAATAGTGACAGGCTTTTTGGATATGCACTCTAGCCTTTGGAGTTGTTTGAACCTTGTGCTCTGTCCATTAGTGACGAGTTAGAGGTGTTGAACCCCAATTGTGACAGTGTGAGGTATTCTAGCTATGCACTCTAGCACTTGGAGCTGTCTGTGACTTCGAGCGAGAGAATATAGACCATCTTTGATATAAATGAGAGAGATCTGAGTTGTGAGCGAGGCCACAAAGGCTAGCGAGGCACTCCGTACTTAAGTTTCATTGATTGTTTGACTGCACTCTGTGTTGAGAGTGAGAGCTTAGTGTCAGTGTAGGCACTTTCTCTATTGTTTGAGGGTTTTGTGTGATGCGAGGCATTACAGGTGGCAGAGGTTTGAACCCTTTGGTCTGATTAGTGCTCGCTTGGTGTTATTTCTGCAAGTTGGCAAAGGTTCAAACCCTTCGGCTTGTCAGACGGGGTTTTCTGTGTTTATTGTGTTCTCTGGATTGCATAGGTTTGAACCCTGTGGGTCTACGATCGGTTAGGAAACTCGAGCGCATAGGTGAAAGTCCTGCAGTTCTTGTGGATTGTTTAGTAGGATTCTGTTTCTGCTTAGAGTGCAGTGCTTTAAGTCATTTTTAGTGTGTTATTTGTTGTGTGCTGTGACTATTAGAGTTGCACACAACTTCTAGAGAGTTGTGGATACATTTAATGATGTTTGTGTATTGTTATACAGCCTTTGCCTTGAGGCCTGGTGATGGAAGTCGCACCTCGTGTTTAGAGAAAAGCCTTTGGACTTAGAGAAGTCTAGATATCATATGAGTGCTATTGCTACACATGTATCTTAGATATACTGAGAATTCAGTTATATTGGTTTGCTACTTCTATCACATCAGAATCCCCCATGAACTTGAGTGTGTTTGTGTGTGTAGTGTTGGGTGTGGGTGTGATCAGTGTCTTCGATGCTGGTGCATTTCTAGCTCTGTGCACACAGACTCCTCTTCAATGGTCGGGACACTGTAGCCTACAGTGGCACAGGAAGAAATTTCATGACTAGTTTGGCTGAGCTGAAGTTCCAGCTCCTTGAACAGTTCAAATAGCTTCATGGCTTCAGAGTGTGTGGCATGAAGTGCTTCATTGACTTCCTGCAAATGAGTTACCTCACCTTGCAGGTCACTGACAAGAACTTTATTCACTATGAAGCTCTGGGTGTAGTCAATTGAACGATAGCGACTGACATATTCCTTCAATTTGGAAATTACTGCATCTTGGCACTCAATTTCAGCACAGTACTGCTCAGCTTCCTCTGATAAAATATTGTTCAACAAATGCAGATAGTTTATGATTGAAATTGTTGACCTATCGTATCATGCAATTTAACTTCTATGGAGCAGCATTCATACTGAACACTTTCTAATAAGTCTCATTTCTCGGAAAGATTCTGCTCCAAAGCATTTAGTCTCTGAAGAGCCCTTGCCTGACAGGACCGATCAGAAAATGCAGAAGCAGTAAGAAGCTATATATCTGACCTTGATTTCCCCTAATTTCTCAACCCTGAGCTTGGACAAGCTGAGTTCTTCTTTCAACTCTTCAAACTGTAGAACAGCAAGCTCCTTTTCTTTATGGATTTCATTCCATTGTTGGACAAGCATCACATTTGTCCCTGCTGGTATGTCGGCATCTGAATCCCCAAAATGTGTGGCTGACGGAGTGAAAGTTACATCATTCACTCCAGTAAGAGAAGATGGATCGGAATGAAGCATGGTTGGCAGTTTGGGCATACTAGCTGGCAGAAGGATGGGTGTGACTGCAATGGAATAGAATTTCAAAGAGGAAATGAGATGGCCTTCACCAATATGTTCAAGCCCAAAGGCCACAAGCTTTAAGGAAATATCAGGAGAGAAGTGCAATCCATGTGATGTCAAAATCGGAAGTATATCTGCAATTGAGTCTAGGAGAACAGCTGGCTCAGAGTCAACTGAGGCTGTGGAATGAGCAGAGAACATGCTGCATAAGATCAAAAGTCCATCTTCTGGGTGGTGCGCTGGTAGATCAGACATGGAGTTATTGGCATAACTCTCTTCCACATCAATCAAGAACGACAGTGGTATGGAACTCTGATCTCTGCAGCTGATCCGATCTCCCATTCTGGCAGGATATGACTGGTGAATTTTCCTTATAATTACTGGGTGGCAGTGCATTTACCAATATCGTACCTCAGTCAGTCAGATGAGGGCTTAAAAAATCCAGTGGTAAAAACAACTCGCACACCCTTGATTACACCTCTTCCATATAGCTCTAATATACTTTTGGATTACAAAGGAAACCAAGGAATGTCAGACAAGGTAAGTTAAGGACACATGGGAGCTCTATGTTACATAAGGACTATTAGCAAAGGGTCTACATATGCTCCTTGAGTTCACAATCCTTGGCTGCCTTCGTCATGTCTAGTCGATTTTGTACTTGCTCAACATACTGCTCCATCATAGATCCTGGCACAGGTATCCACAGACCCAGAGCCCTCCTTCCTCCCTCGACATACCAGAATCATCAGTGCGATCAGGCCCTAAAACAAGCAACTCAATCACTGCATAGACCAACCCATGGCCAGGATCCCTCAAGCACCAATATTCCTGGGCCCTCTCTTCTTCAAAATTTGATGAATGAAGTAAACTTCAGGCCAAAGCTCATGGTCCTACCATTGGTCCTTTTCTTCTGTAACCTGCCTGCTTGTAATGGGACCAGGACTTTCGAGTACCTGTCTGTTGACCCCATACCTAATCCAAATGATGGTTTCTTTGGTTTGAGCCATGCAGAATCATCAAACAACACCATTCTGACACATGAATCCCGTTGCATTGAGATTCTTTGCACTCTGAGCAACACTGCTGCATCAGAGGACAGGGAGCAGCTGGAAGATCTGATAAAGAAAGAACTTTATGTTATTTGGCAATTCAAGGAACGTGAATGGAATAGACAACAAACTGTGATTGCAGATGGCACAGACACAGACCATATAGGTGTATCCTATAACACTGGTAAGATTTTGTTTTGGTAAAAGATTGAATAATTAAATGGAATTTTAAAGACATCTATTTCATACCATACCACCCAAGACCACCCAGTGTTCGGGTCTTCCTCCTCACTATGGCAGTTGTGATGCTGATATATCACATTTCTCGTCGGGTCATCCGACTAATCCTTATTGTGTTCCATCATTCTCAAAAAGCTCATAGTTCATCGCTGTCCCATGAAATACCCATAGACCCTCAGACCTTGTTGCAAGACTTCCATCTTGACCCCATCACAGCAACCTACATTTGTTGCAAGTCATGTTATGCTTTGTATAGGTATGATATGGCACAAAAGGTGGATCCAGGTATAGAGATACCTCTCTTTTTCACCAATAAACCTACCTCTACTTCCCCACTTTGCAAGCATCCGCTGTGGAAAGAAACACAATTTGGGGCGACAAGAAGGGATGTTCCATGTCTGAAGTATGTTCATCGAAGTCTGAAGGACTGGCTAGGAAGGATTCTGGCATGCCCTGGAATCGAGGATATACTACATTGATGCACTGAATCATCAGAGAAGGAGAGCATGAAGGATATACATGATTCTCTGACATGGCATCTTTTCCTTGGTCCTGACAGGCAACCATTCATAATGACGGGGAAATTGAAAGGCAAAGGTTGTTATATTTTCAGTTTTGGGATGGATGGGTTTAATCCCTTCCAGGCCAAGCAATCGGTATCATCCACAGCAATCTATTTGATCTTATTGAATCTACCACCCGAGTTATGCTACCCCCCAAAAAACATCTATCTTGCTGGTGTTATTCCTGGTCATCCCCCTTTAGATGCTATTAATCATTTCCTTGCACTGGTCATTGATGAATTCTTGGAATTTTGGGACCCTGGAGTACAATTCACTCATACTTATAACCACTCAAAGGGTATTCTTTGCAGGGCTGCCATAGTACAAGTTGTATGTGATATGCCTGCTGCAAGACAAGCATCCAGATTTTCCAGCTCTACATCGACATTTTTTTGAACCCAGGATGAACTGCAGATTCAAAGGATCTTTGTCATCAACCGAGACCAGTGGCCACAATGTGATGCTGGCGAGCACAGAAGGAGAACGATGCTTTGGAGGGATGCAGAGACTGAAGAAGTACAGGCATCTTTGTTTGAGCAATACCAAGTGCGCTGGTCGGAGTTGCTCAGGCTGGTGTATTGGGACCCAATTCTTTTTACTGTGATTAATTCTATGCATCTCAGTCCTCTTGGATTATTCCCCAATCACTGCTGAGTTGTCTGGGGAATAGATGTCAGCAGTGAATGTGGAGACGGTACCGAAGTCTCAAAACCTCCAGTACACCCTAGCCAGACACTAATACACCACTGCTTGGAGACCATATGCGATGTTGGAGTTTCTGCAGATGTGCTGGAGAAAAAGCTCTCAAATGGTCCCAAAAAGGTGGTGTTATGGCACATATGTCAGGACAACAGCCTTTCATATGGTGGAAAGAAGGCACAGCTCATTGACAATATCATTGAATGGGTATGTGGGCCCTTTTCTTGCTTGAATACCTTTATTTAATTATTGTAGCAAAGGGAAGTTGCTGCAGAGGATATCACTATACCTCCCCCGGAACCTTCGCTAGCGGCTACACCCAAACCTTTTATGGGATCATGCCAACCATCCCAAACACCTTCTAACTCAAGTCAGATCACCCAGTTTTATACCCCCACCACTTCAACCCCTGTACCCACCTCTTCAGCTATCACTCTTCATCATCCCACCCCAATAACCGCACCGAATTTCAATTTTGAACCCTCACCTGTGAATTCTCAGGGAGAAACTTTCGTTTTCCAGGGAGTGCACTCAAGAGACTTAGAGCTTGATGAAAGGATAACTCCACACAGAAGCACAATATGCCATGTATCAGTACATGCACACCCACCAGAAGAGCACCAGGGCAAACAAACAAGAGTTGCTGACCGTTATGAGGTTTGTCTGTCCATTGTTGCTGAAAAGAAAGCGAAATGGCTAGATGGAAGTCTGACCAAAAGCATGGCAAACTCACTTTGACAAAGTGAATTAGCAGCCTTGTGTCGCAATCTTAACCTCGACTATCAGGCTACACACAAGAAAAACACCCTGATTGCCATATTGATAAGCTCGGTAAGGTGCTATTTTGTTTGTCAGTTGACCACAATTCATGTTATAAGAATCAGATGGAGTCAGATGTAAAAAAGGAGAGAGAGAAGGCAAAGCCCTGTCATGTCTTGGGGAAATCAGTCATAGAAGAGATACAGAAAGACATGGAGAATAGTGTACTTCTGCTGTCGCTCATCCGAGCTCCTCTTGACTGGGGTACCATGTGCCGTGGAAAACTCAGTGTTGACCAATGGAGGATCATTTGTACCATCCACTTGCCTATCATGTTGGTTAGGTTGTGGGGTCTGAGCCTTGTACCTTGATGGCGGCAGATGGTCAAAAACTTCATGGACCTCTATAAGGCCATGGAAACAGCCCAGAATTGCATCATCTCAAAGGAACATGTCACCTCCTATGAAAACCATATCGTTAAATATCTGAAGGGGGTTAATCATCTATACAAAGATTTCACAATGAAACCCATTCACCACATGGCTCAGCATCTCGGTGAGTTCATGTTATGAATGGGGCCTGTGCATGCATACTGTGTCCCTGCTTTTGAGATTTTAAATTTTCTCATGCAACAGGAGAACACAAACCTGAAAATAGGTTTGCTCTTCTCTCGACTGTGGGTGGGTACAGAGATATAGCTGAATATATGCCCTTTCTAGGTGAACTGGAGGCCACCTTTTTAAATACCACATCCAAAGTGTCACACCTTCAAGTGCTTCTCAAAGAGGACAATACAGTCTGCAAAGAAGCAAAGGAAGTCATTGACACTTACATTGGAATGGAGTCTGAAAGCTGTAGAAATATCGGAATACTATCAGATGAGCCTAGTGCCCCAATGAGCACAACAGTCATCAAACCATGCTTCCTGGATCCCAATATGATGGAAGCACTGATCAAATTTACTGGTGTGTCACCAATTTATGGCAATAATTTGTTCAAGGATGTCGAGAGCATTGTTGTCGATGCCATCGAATATTGTTCAGCAAAAAATCATCTTTGTGGTAGCTTTATCCTCTACAAATCCACAGGAGGAGAGGAATGACCTGCACAAATCACGCAGCTTTTCAGGCATCCAGTGGTGCTGACAACAACATATATTGCTATGAAACAATTTCAGCAAGCCAATTTGCCCGCAGGTGCTTTGGATCCCTGTAAGCGATTTGATATTGGATTTCTTGCATCCATATGGCAGGAAGAAACTGTTGTAGTCACTTCATCCTTGAATATTGTGTGTCCTTTCATCTGTACAAAGGTATCAGTGGCCGGCCTGGACCTGATTCATGTCTTTCCATACAGTCAGGTCTGTGCCCTTTGTTTGTATAATTGATGTAATCTAACTTTATCTCAGACCCGCTGACCTTTTCAAAGCCATGATTGTACCACTGATAACGAATAATACAAAGGGGATTGAGTGTGTTGTATGGCTGTGCATACCTGTGCATGATGCTATACAAACTGTCTCATTGAATTCATGTGCACACAAGATAGTGTATTTTCTTGTATCTTGCTACATTAACAACTGTTGGTACTATGAACAATGTGTCATTGCCTCACTGAGGCTAATGCTTAAAGTGAAGCCTAGAAATGAGTACCCCAAATCTTTCCGTCATGGGAAAACTTGAAAGACTAAATTTGTAGTAATATTGTTGCACTACTGGCACTGGACATTTTCTGCTCAGTCTCTCTGGATTTTCAACTTTGTCCGGTCAATAAATATAATGACATTCTGGTTTTCTGGATGCCTAGAGCCTAGTCAGGGGTGTGCTACATAGTGTACAGGGTTGATCCTCATCTGATGACATTTGAGGGAGAGAAGATAGTAAACATCCATTCTAAGTAGTCTAAACCAGCATCGACTTTGAGCAATGATGTCATTGTTACATCTGCTGGTTGTAGCCACATGGACAGATTACCTCTTCTACTTAAATGCTCAAGCGCATCCTTGATGATGAGGTGGACACCGGTCTCTGGGCAAGTCGCAAATGGGCTGCAAAGTCAGTATTACAGCATCATTGTCCTTGTCCAATACTTGATGTGAGGTTTCTAGGCAAGATCCAGCAGTTCTACATGAGAAGAACAGGCTATCCAAGCAAAAAAAAAATAGGCGAGTGGTCTCATTGGACACTGTGTACAACAATCTCACCATTCCTAGAGCTTTAAAGAAGGCTGGACTGGATGTGGCTTACATGTCAAAATGTGTTGTCTTCCCAATGCTACGACTGTCTGCACTGTTTTTGATCTGGCTTATATCTATGACCCGAGCTTCGTCACTGGAGATACTGTCTACTGTGAGCCTATTTTTGTGCCCAGCCATGATAAGGATATCTCTATCCATGGGAGTCATGAGGCATCTGAGCTTCGTATAACATCTGTAGGAGAAAAGACAGTCCATATGGATTTGGTGACCAACTAGGTGAGATTCTTCAAGGATCCAAACATCATACAAATGAAGGATTCCACTTGCATGTGTGCTCCAACACTGAAAAGGAATGGGCACAACCTGGTCCAAAATGTAAATTTATGTCAGACTTTTTTAGGGTTTCAAACACTGGATAGTCTTTGAAGTTATGTACATAATTTCAAGGGAAATTGGGCCAACAATCCTGTATGGATTTCTTCTTTCTGTATCATAGGTGCCGCTTCCATGATATTTTGCTTGTTTATTGCCATTTTCAAAAATGATGAGAATCTCAACAAAGAAAAAAACTTTTGACATGTCCAAGCCCAATCTCAGCACTCAGCCTGTGCCATCTGAGACAACAGTCTGACAACCCACAAACAATTGATGACATTGATCATCATAACTCTCTAAATGCTGGCTCAGAGACCTTTCAGCAGAGCTTAAACAAGTTGCAAAACTTTTATTATATCAAGATAGATGTCATGGATGATTTCTGGCCAAAAATGGTAATTAGGGACATTTACTTGTATCTAATTATATAATTAAAGGCCAGGAAAGATTCTTCCCTCAATGTCAGATATAGCTAATGCAGTAAAGTATACAAACTCATGTATGCCAAGTGGGATCTTGTACAAACATATCTGCTTGCTCCGGTAACAGTTGGATATTGAGTAGCACCGCACCAGCTGGTTATGCAGCCAACCAGGTGGGATTGTATGCATTCCTCGGCAAATGGCACTTGTACTAGGTGCTTTTGTTCACCCATTCCTCCTCTGCATGAGGGGTAATACAGATTCAAGGAGCATTACTGTGACTGGTGACTGCTGCATTGGAGATGCACCTCTGGTTGTGGAAATGGTCAAATGACCACAACCATGTGGTGACCGAATCGCTTCTCCAGTATGGCATACAAATCTTGTAAACTGTATGGAGATCCTGGTGTGCCTCCTCGTCGGAACTCATTGCTTCAGGACCGAGCAAGTTGAGGGCTTCTGCATGTATTCCTCCATTCGGCATGCTAACCACGGTCTTCTTCTGAGTGTGCCACAGCTAGTAATTGCAAAAGGTTAGACTTGTATTTGATTTCACTGATTATAAGGGAAATACTTGTGCTGTATTTCCTGCTGGCTTTGTTGCTGTCTTTCTGCTTCTGAATTTGAACCATTGGGGGTCACGACTTCACTTTGTAAGTGGAACACATGCTTCGAATGTGAGCGAGGCATGCATTTTTCATAATGGCACAATTGGCATAGTCATTGTCGGCGTACTTGTAGACATTACTCATAATATGCTGGGTTAGTACATGGGATGTGGATTTGTTCCACGCACACACAGGAGGGCCCTGAAAAAATACCAAAAACTGGTTGAGACCACATTCAGGAGTCGTGCCTGCACTTGACTTCCAGGTCTCTTCATACCTCTTCACATCATCTTCCCTGACCTTTACCTGGTATTCCATTGCCGGTGACATGCCCCCAGGGCATTTACGCATGTAATTTCGCGTTATTAGGCATTACATACCTAAAATAGAAGTCTGCAAATGCAATAAGAGAGAATATACAAAGAGTGCAATGATATTAAGCAAGTACAATGAATATTGGAAGTGACTATTGGTAGAGTGCATGCTCTAGCTTAGAGCAATACTAGATAAGGTCAATCTAAGTATGAGGGCTCAGTGCTTGATACTAACTGCACCAAGATAACATTGCGCAGGTATCAGAATATAATAATGAGAGACACGTGTGATACTAGACAAACTACGAGAGACATTGATCTATGACGCACAAGGCACAGATCGACTGGCAACTTGCGTGCATATTGATATAATGGCTACAAATGAATAAAACCAAGAAGACTCACTTCGGCTGAAGAGTGCAAGGCCTAGATGAATACTAAGTAATCACAAATGACAGAGACACTTAGAGAAATATGAATAAGTCGAATTAGGACTTGTTTGATAAGAGATATCTCTGAGGATATAACTGGAGATGTGACCTATCACTGGGGACAGTGTTAACCGATGTCACAACCATGCGCACTACAAAGTCTGGGTCCGAGTCAGGCATTTGACTAAGTGCCAAGTGATGGTGTGCTCATGTGGCATGCACGGGACACAAGGGATGGAAGGCTGCAGAATAAATAATACTATAACTGGTTGTATTAATTTGTAGATCATAGAATGTATAAATACAGTAGTATAGAAGTAGTGTACAAGTTTCAGACCCCCGGTGTAACAGTGCAAAGCTTTTCTGCCATGCGCTCTAGCACTTGGAGTTGTTTGTAGCTTTGAGCGAGAGAATATAAACATTAGCTGAGACTTATTGTGTGATATTGAGTAGCGTGCTAGACAAAGAAAGTTAACGCAGCACTTTGTACATAGGTTTTGGTCATTGTTTGACTTGCGCTCCTATAGAGAATTCGAGTTGAGTGTCAGTGTGGACACTTTCTCACTTCTTTGAGGTTCTTGTGTGATGCAAGGCACTACAGGCGGCAGAGGTTCGAACCCTTTGGTCTGATTAGTGCTTGCTTTCTGTATTTCCACAGGTTGGCAAAGGTTCAAACCCTTTGGCTTGTTGGACAGGGTTTTTTGTGTTAATTTGTGTTCTCTGGATTGCATAGGTTGGAATCCTGTGGATCTACAATCAGTTAGGAAGCTCGAGCATATAGGTATAGACCCTGTGGCTTGTGTGGCTTGTGTTTGTGTATTGGTTTCTGCTTGGAGTGCTGTGCTTTGAGTCGTGTCTAGTGGTTAGATCTATTGTTCGTCATGACTGTTTTGAATAGCACGCGACCTTAGAAGAGTTGTGGTTATGTCTATCGATGTATAGAGTTGTTGTTAAACCCCTTTGCCTTGAGGCCAAGTGATAAACGTTGCTCCTCTTGTTTGAGAAAAGCTTTTAGACTTAGAGAAGTCTAGATAAGATATGAGCGCTATCGCTATACGTGTATCTTAGAGCTATTGAGAATACAGTTCCTTGTGTCGCTACTTCTATTGCATCAGAATCCCCCAACGAACTTGAGTGTGTTTGTGTGTGTAGTGTTAGGTGTGGGTGTGATCAGTGTCTTTGACTCTGTTGCATTTCTAGCTTGTGCACGCAGGCAGCTCTTCACCGGTCCTCCAAGAAAGTGTTGCATACATTCTCGAACCTTTTTCTGGACCCATTTTGTTAGGAATGAGATATAATCTAAAGGGGTAGCACTAACTGCAAGCTCATTCTTCTCTGGAGGTCTACAGCGCCTATCTCTGCTTGGGGTTGCTTGAGGCTGGGCCATTGGGTTGTGAGGAGCAGCAGGAGTGGTAGCCGCATTTGCCACTGCTGCTGCTGCCGTTGTTGCTGCTGCTGCTGCAGATGTCATTTGCTGCAGTTGCTCATGCAGCATGGTGAATCCTTGGGAAAGGATATGCTGGAGTGAAGCCAAAATATTTGCCTAATAGTTGCCTAATATTGAGCACACTCAAAGCGAGAGCATTCATTCACTCACCGGCATTGAATTTGTGGCTCCTCCCTAGTGTGGATAATGAGCTCTGGTTTAAACCATGGACATGTGTATTTTTACTTACTGCTAGATCTGCTCAAGGTTCTTGAGGCGTGTTTGGGCCTCCTTGAGTGAAATTGTTTCTTGGACTCTGGGGTGGAGTGTCTTGTTCCATGTCCCTCGGGTCCTGGTCCCTTGTTCCCTGGGAGGAATCCTCAATTCGACAAAATTTGAAGGAATGCAAAGGGCAAGACATACTCTGGTTAAAAAACTCTCACTGATTCTTCTTATTGATGAGAAGAGCTGGATGGGATGGTTAGCACGTTTCCAGCATAACAAGAAACACATACGCTGCCTTGATTTCCCGGATTATTACCACTAGGACCGTCTGCCTTGTCCTAATTCTCCGTAACAATTATTAGCTCTGTCTGTATTCTGATAGTTAGTTAGCATGTCATCGTTGATGCTCAATGTGAAAGTGAAGTCGACCCTACTCGATAGTCATCCATAGTATTCCTTTCAGTATCCGAAAGTACATGGCGAAAGTCTAGGTCTCCATCAGAGTCAGAAAGCGAAGAGGATTAGATGACCCAGCTCACTCTCGTCTTTGGTGATGTCAGGAATTGTGCCTTGAGGACCAACCGTTCTTTGGTGTTTGCTAGAGCCTTGTTCAGGAGTATTGTAGGTGTGATCAGTGCTCGATTCCATGCACTGACGATCCCAGAGGAGGTACAACCATCCAAACTTGGAGGTTAGTCTGTATTTATATGTATCCACAAACCCACATGATCCGAGTGTTGATATCATGCTGATAGAAGTCTACATCCATCGGTCTGGCGGTCAGACGACAAACAAATGAAGGAGGGGCATGTGAGAGCTCAAGGTATAATTATGTCTGATCCCTCAGTCCCGCATCATAACATTCATTGCACTGAAGACTTAGAATGCTCTGGTTTGCCGAGAGAAGCCTGATGAGTGCGGAGTCCAGGACAAGTCGTATTTGGCCATCTATCTTCGAGGGTCAGATGCCAGGTTAACGTTCGATCTAGATATCATGATAGCTTGGCTATACCAGATTATCCACGATAAGCCTGATGGGGTGTGGATGTGGCCCATCTTCAGTAATTTGCAAAATGCTTTCCTTCATCCGTTCACCAGATCACAGAAATAAAATAAAATTTCTTGTAATAAGGTAAACAAGAAAGACGTCAAAGTGCAGGCTCCAAAGGGCTAAGCAGCATTTGCGACATCGCTGTCTATTTGTTTCACAAGTTTTATTTCACTGATCCTGCCCTCGTACTCGTCTCTGTACCTCGTGGTCTCGGCATGCATGGAGCATTAGTTTATTAGGGTGGTTGGGTGTCATCCCAGGCTACTCCTCGGGACCAGTCGTAAGAAACAGGCGTACGCCAATAATGTTCCATTCCAATTGAACGATGTGCATGGTATGGGTCCGGGATAATCCGCTCAAGCCTTGAGGATTGAGGGATCAGACTGGCCAGCTATAGGAGGGAGATAGCAAACGACAAACCACCCAAAGGAATCCGTGAATGCTGATCCCAAAAACTGATGATGCCATCAGATCCTAAGTTCAAATTTCTAAACCATTGACAACAGTGAGAGTGGTTATAAACGTACCACAGGTGGCCAGGGTTCCGTGTACAGGATGGTGGACTATATCGTTGACAGCATACACAGTGCCTTGGCTGCCTCGGTGGCATTTAAAGGAGTAGTTGTTCCTATGCATGCCGATGATCAGAGGGTAACAGACTTATATTAGACAGAAGTAATTTCACAAATTCATGCGGTCATCAAAGTACCTTATAACAAAGAATATCTTAATAACTGCTGACACTTCTTGTAAGCACTTACTGGATAGCAACACACCCTTCAATACTACCAGGCAGCAAAACCAGGTCCAGATGTAAAGCAAGCAACTGATCGAGGCGGGAAATTCAGTCGGGTAGTGATCGTCTTTGGCATCCGTCAGTTTATGGCCATATGCCAGTTGGAGGAGCAAACCTTCAGCGACGATGTCGGGCGCCTCAAATCGAATGTCTGAAGTTGTGGGGAAGCCATACCTAACGCCATAAACGGATACCTAACGTCCAAAGCATAGCACCGTTCAGGAATTGATATCATAGCAACTGGCCCTTCTGTGCGTGCATCCCAAACCTGATTGAAATATGCGTTACAGCATAAAACAAAAGCACTCAGTCTCTACCTTGACCGTCTTATCCCAGCTTCCCGTTACAAAAATGTTCTGGTGGGAATTCTCGAATGACCGAACAGCTTTGACAGGTTTTTCATGCCGTGCGAACAGGCTCACGCATCCTGATTCAGCGTCAAGGACAAGAGCAACGTTGTTGGCGCCACTAGACAAAACTTTGCTTCCATCCTGGTTTAAAAGGATGTAAGCGAAAGTAAATGGATGGAAGTGATGTTTCTACCTGGCTCCAACAAACGGACAGCACAGGACCTTGGTGGTGGTACGTAGTTTCGAGCTTAGAATCCGATAATGAGCGAGCTGCGTAAATAGCGACCTACGTGATTTCAATATCGAGTTTGAAGACATGAGAAAAGAGAAAGCTCACAGTTCCGTCCCAGCTTCCAGCAGCCAGGTAATTGTGCTTAGGGGAGAAGCAGATGGAAGAAATCGAATCAGAAAATGGATGACAAACTTCTGAGTCGTCCATGTGCGATACGGGAATTTATGAAACGTCTTCAATGAGAGATAATGCTCAGTTAACACGCGGGCCATATTGAGGTTTTTATAGAGGTAGGGATTGCTTGGCAAATGGCGAGCTCATCTCGAAACAGAAACAAAGCAAGGTATTCCACAAAGAAGCCTTTGTCTCTGAAGGCTAACACTGATAGCACGAAGTCGGTGCTCGGAAGTACAAAGGGCCCAGGCAGCCGCCGATCATTAGTAATGCATGCCGGCACACTCCGACACCTGCTGCATGATGTGAATCACATCAGATCTCGACATCAGAGATTGATCCTTCAGCTCGAACCATGATGTATGGTGCTAAATTGCATGTTAAATACCCATCCTTTCGTTCCCTCTTGGAATCCTATCTGCACAATGACGCCGCCGCCATCTCTCAAAATTCTCCTTTATCTCTCCGGTTTAACGTTGCTTAGTGCTTTGTCAGGACATATCGTTCGATACTACCTTCGAGTTGCGGGCCTACAAAAGTTATCCGTTTGTCTCGATGACATGCTCGCCTCTGTGACAGCCAACAGTGTCACCTTTGTATTGTCTGGTTCCATTATCATCATTGTGGACTTAGATTGTATATGTTTCTCTTGCGTACGATGAACGAGCTGACCAAATATCCAGTTTTCGAGGTATCCGAGAGATTGGATCAAATGGTGACAAAATTTAGGACATTCTCGCATGATGTCGTATATACGAGAGCTTTGTACCTCTACCATGTCGTCCTCTTCTGTGCTAGATGGATTGGTTCGCAGCTCAGTGCAGTGACAGTCAACGCGGGGCTTCTCTGCAGTAAAGGTATGAATTGTAGGCAACATGTCGACTGAGTTAATTAATATCAATACAGTTACCCGTGCCTCGTTCTGTCAGGCCTTCGGCGACATAGCTCATTCTGTTTCAAGGCGCTGGTTGGCACCTGTGTACCCCGATGAAGTCGCTAGTGATTCCGACATCACCGCCGCTCATACGATGAAATGGCGTACCCTGCTCTGGAGCGACGATAAACTGTTCGCTTTTAGGCAAATGTTGATGATGAAGGAAGTAGGCAAGAAGCTCGATATATTAACGGATGTGGAGGGTGATATACAGGTCATGGAAGGTAAGATCTATCAAGTGCCTTCACGATGTCCGCTAATTCAACTAGCTGCCATGGGAAATCTGCGAGGAGGATTTTTTCAAAGGCTGGTGTTCTATGCGCAACTGCGTGTATCGATCTTCAGATATCGACAAATAGGTATTTCTTTTCTACATATGCACCGATATCTCATATGAGACTGTCTCTTATCTATTCAGACCGCCTTGAGCGTGACGCCATTATCCGTCAGCGTGTCGTTCGAAAAATGCTGGAGTCGGCCCTCAGACCGCATATCAGAGCCTTCAAGCACAAGCTGATGGATACACTGACTAGTTCTTATGACCCAATCCTACCTAAAGCTTTCCCGCAGTTGCCTACCCCCTTCGACGCCATCACCGTCATTGCCCTTCTAACTCAGAAGATGTCGGCGGACCTGGATCCCGTTTTAGATCACGCTGTGCATGAGTTCACCGTTAATTGGACAAGTGCTAGCGATGGTTCTCAGGCGAAGGCATTCCACGAGTTGATATCCATGAATCGATCTTGGATCGAAAATGAGTTCAAGCCACAACTTGACGCCTTCATGTCATCACTTACCTTTCCCCGCCCGACCAACGGGTCATCTGAGGATGACCCTGCGACTTCCTAGGTATCGATGGCTATCATTACGAAAATAGGTAAATCGTTGATGCCTTGCTTAGATCGTGTGCTGATGTGTTGAACATGTTTTACACCAGTACCAGACCATAGTGAAAATTATGTAGGATCTCCGAATTGACGAAAATATAATTATGAGAAGCGCGTCCTTTCTGATTCACCCAAATCTAAACCCTTCTGAACTCTGCACCCGCACAGCACCTGAATACCCAGTTTTATGCACACATGCACGTGTGTACAGCTCTACAACCTCAACAATGAGTGTTTATACTCGCTCTCGATGCGTAGGCATCAATTAATATCTCCATAATATTGCGCTAACATAATTATCAGCCAGGCGAACAAACAAGGACTACCAATGTAAGACTGAAATGCGTATCTAGACCTTGCCAACTAACGGGACGAATTTTCAGATCTATCCTGCCTCTTCACAAGCATCTTTGACCAGATTGCTTTGGCTGTGTAATAGCCACCGAAGCCTGTCGAAGGAGATGCGAGAGCTTCGTATATCACTTCGGGAGACTAGGAGAGCGCCGGTTCCATTATTGCACGATATATTCAGCCATACAAGTGGTCTTGAGATGCTTGAGATCATCCTTCCTCTACTCTCGGAGAGACAGACAAGCACCATATTTCGAGACGTCATGCTGCCCCGATTAAGCTTACTGGTCGCCGAAGTCCCACATCGTTCCCTTATCTCATTTTTATCGCGCCATACCCATATCACTACTTTTACGACGATGAGCAGTTGCAGCTCTTCTGGCGCCGTATGCCCTCTTTCAGCTGTGACCAGTACCGGAAGCATCGTGGAGCTTTCGGGGCCGATGAGCTGCGTCCCTTATCTCATAGATGGAAATCCCGTCACTCAGCTGGAATTATCATGGGAGGACCATCGTTGCTTCGACCTACTGTTGCATCATGTAGGAGAAGGTACCAGTCACATCACACATCTCGATCTGGAGTTTGTCGACCAGGATGCGCAGTTCCTCATCTGCCTGGCGCGTGCCGTTCCATTTCTATATAGGCTTCGTCTTCGAGATATTTCTTCGGTGAGTTCTCAGCATGAAAAGTCTGCCACCATATCTCATGGCAAGGCGCAGAAACAGCCAGAGACGATCCCACTCCCTTGGGAACATTTACATGAATGGACAACCGGGCTTTCGATGTTGCGCAACATGAGATATCTATGCTTAGAGACTCATAACATGTTGGTACAGAAGTGTACCTGGAGGAAGGAGCTGCACGTATTTAGGCCGTGGGTCCGGAATTGTATGGCGATTGAGTTCTTCGAAGTCAGTTATCTCTGCGAACGCGGAATGGCACGAAGTGTCTGGCACAAGACATGGAACGATGGAAGGCCTTGGAAACGGCAGTCACAGCATGTAGTTCCGCTTGATATCTGTCAATTCCGCCATGGACTATAATATAACTTCTCGTGTTTGTTTACTGTACTGTTGTATCTACATTTACTACGAATATCTTCGGAAATGATCGTCTAGCTTCAATTGAATCTTTCTCGTCTCTTCGTCGAAATTGACATCGCCGATTTGATCAAGAATTTCGGTGGGTTCAACGATCTTAAGCAATGCATGGATCACTTCCTTAAGGGAGCGATCAACCGAAGGCTTTTGCGAGATGGGTTCCCTGCAAGCGGGACAGGTGGCAGATCGTGGTTTCTCTGAAAGCAATACGATGACACAATTTCCGCAGAGACCGTGGCCGCAATCTAGCCTGCAAAAGTGCTACTGTAAATGTTGATTTCCAGAGATGGCAGATTGGCAACATACTCCACAGGAACGACGTTAAGGAAACAACAGATATTGCACTCCATGCATGACTGCACTTTTTGGCGAATATTGTCGATGACGTCCTTCAGCTTCTGTATTTCTGCGGATGAGCCTTGATGCTCTTGATGTAGCCGCGCAAATTCTTGTTGCCATTGTACATTTTCCTATTTGCGATGAGGTCTAGAGCTGTACAGAGAGCACGGAGTGATGAACGTACGGTGAGCAGCTCTTTTTCCTTTTGAGTGAACTTGATCACTTCATTTACTAAGTAGTCTTTCTCTTGCTGGAATTCGGCCATCCTCGAGTCAGCAAGTGACACCATCTATTCCGTCGTTGCGTTACTGAGAAAGGAAAGAAAAGGAAATAGAATGCACATTCAGCATTCTCGCCTCAGTATCCCCCAGCCTTTGTTCGGTAGTCCTCAGTTGCACCTCGCCGTTGTTCAGTCTAACGAGGAGCTGTTCACGCTCCTCTGCCTGGAAGCGGGACGTCGTCTGCATCTGTTTAGAACAAATGGGGCACCTCAGAACCCTTGAAAAATATATCACGTACATTCAAAAGCGCCACCGTAGCCTCTTCCAATCGCCGTCCAACGCTTTTCAGTTCATCTTGGGCATCGTTTAGATGAGTAGCGATACTATCGCGCTCTTCCACAGCCACTGTCTTCAGATGGTAATGCATTCCAATTTCCTGGGAAAGCAATGGGGAAAGTGCCACTGAGCCAAGCTCGAACCCTCACAAGCGACTTTCGAGTGTTTTCCACCTCGAGTTCTTTTAAGAGCTCTTCAAGTTTTGATATCTGGAAATGGGTTATGGCTTAGCTCTAGCCAAAGAATGATCCACTTGCCTTTGATGCCAGGTGTTGCAGTCGACGACAATATGGAGTCCAGTGCTTGACAAATAAAATAACTAGTAGTCTTTCATCCAGGCAAGGAAGCTTACCTTTTGCATGCTCGGACGTTCCAAGAGTACGGGGCCTCTGTGATTGATTCTTGGGAGCTTTATTCAAAGGATTCGACATATCGCAAGTGAAGGCAAAGTGAAAGGGCGCAAGTCACACAGCACGTATTTATATGCAGAATTCTGGAGTGGCACCTTGGTGGCACAACTAGGAATAAAGAAAGCTACCCTGCCACCCTAGGCCTGATACCGCAACTGTATTTTAATCGGGAGGAGGTAGGAACGTATCATCCACGAAGGTTGCATTCGAAGGATCCAGAGATGCCGTCGACGAACTGCACGAATTCCTCTTGGCCCGACAGTGGTCGCATATTGATAGCCGAGACCGAACTCTGTCAGTTAGGTTCGCCCGGGCCTGCTGATGGAATTTGACGGCATTGTTATGTCACCTCTATTTATGCCCTAGATCCCAGCAGCCTCAGCTTCTCTGCCTCGTGTATCAATCGATGTTTTTGAATCGGGACGGCAACGTACTGGGATGGAATCCGGAAATACAGCGCCCATGAGGTCTCCACGAGTTATTTCTCTGGCCCGCTCTGTATCGGAGGTGGAGCTTGTGTCTTTTAGCTTTTCTACGTCACCTCAATGTCTCGAGTCGAATATCGGCTTCAAAAAACTATTCAAGGAGAAGATTTTGACTCCCTCAATGTTTTGACTTTCTCTAAAGATGGGGCCCTGTTAGCGGCCGCTTTTGAAACAGGAGCTGTCAAAGTCTACCGTACTCATACAGGGAAACCTGTTAGCAAATATTCGAAGGAGCCCATCGCTATTGATGTCCTTCTATGGTCTCTCGACGACTCAAAGCGGCCAATTCTTTATGTCGGGACTCGCTCAGGCAAGGTATTCCGCTATGACTGCCCAGACAAAAAGGTGCGATTTCTTTCGTGCGCACCCCCAGTCGCTGTTTGATGATTATCGTAGGAGAAACCCAACCAAAGGAAGGAATGGATGGCGAGTTTAACAGGCCCAATCCGTTGTATGGATATGGATTCTACCAAAGGATATCTTATCATCGGCCATGGCAGCCATGTTAGTGCTCTCCGGAGAAATACGCATAGTAGGTCTTCATTTGTTATGAGTTTCTGGGCGCATAATTTATTCAGTGTAAGACGACTGGCGTATCGCTTTCGAGATGGTCGAACCGCCCTCTTTGATCCCTACCAACTTTACACGTCCCGCGCCGTATGCCACAGGAATTCATGTCCCCCGACAAAACAATACTTGCATAGTCAGCTACCTTGAGCATGGTGTGGTGTGAGTTGCTTTCGAACACAATCTTCTCTGGTGAACGTCGCATGCCGACACTTTCCCCTAGCTGTTTTGGTCTGGATCAAGGAGATGTGGTCTGGTCCATGTTGCCAGAGCGCAGAATGTAAGTGCGATGATGTATCAAGGAATTTATCGGGCTCATCGGATGCAGAGGAAGTTCGGCCATGTCCACAGGACGGCATGTTGCTTGCTGGAACAAACCTCTACGATGGCATCGATTTCTATGCGTTTTCCGTTCTGAGAAAGCGAGGGGATGTGATAGCGGATAAAATCCTTACGAATGTTATTGTCCCTGTTCGTTTCATCCATGACGACGAAGATATATTGGTCGGTGGAAGTTCCGGAGTTGCTACCATTATGAACATTGCAGCGAAACAGTCTGTATTCATCCTCGAGCATTCAATATGTAAGCTCTAGTGTCCCTATCCTTTTTCCAAGACCTTAATCTCTCTGTCCAGCGAATGACACAGTTCAGGCTATCGTGTGTTTTCCTTTGGCTCGAAAAATGGCTACTGACGTGCATTTGTAGGCTTATACCAGATACAAAGGTGTGAAGTACATCGCTACCGGTAATACGGAGAAGGGACCGGATTGTTCGATCAAGTTATGGATATCTTATCCCCCTGACTGGAACCCCGGTGTCCTCTACCGCATCTTCGATTGGTTTCGGGTGAGTCGAGGGGCAGCCCTTGTATGAATCATACTCATGTTAGTCTGTAGACGCGTGATGCGACGGCGTCATCACGGTCGATCATCGAGGCCCTGAAGGCAACGATTTACTGGACTGTCGTCGCGATATTGACAGTTTTTATTGCGTCCACGTTAATGGTGCTGTCACAGACCTTGGCGAGTTCTCAATACAATCCTGTCACATTTTTTAAATGGCTCTTCCATGGCGTCGTTGATTGCTTGAAGATGGGAGGAGGCTGGCTAACTGACTTCAGAGTTGTGCGCGTGAACCGCGAGGACCTTCCTCAATTTTGAATTTGTTAAATCGTATTTTACATGAATGATAAATATACAATCAAATCTGACAGGTCGAAGCCCATTATTGATCAAGGTAGCTACAGGAAACGGGCACAGCTGAGATTGTAGGAAACGGGAATGTGTCAAGCATGCGAGATTAGTTGAACTTCCGTCATTGACCATCGTTTGGCATTTCTTTTCGATCGTCCTGCATGTCCTTTTGTGTCTATGTCCTTGACATCCCTTTTTAATCGTCCTTATTGTCCTTTTACGGAGACCTAATTCACTGGAATTTATTCGCACATCCAAGATCAAGTAACCCATCGTATGATACATCTAATCATCCTGATTAACAATTATTCCGGCCGCCCTCTTTTTTTCGGCCTCGGTCTGATACTTCTGTAAGGTAGCAGCTATGACCCAACTCGGACGACCCTCTTTCGTAAGGCGAAAAAAACCGGTCAGAGTTGTCGGGATTGGGATGAGAAAACCTGCTTGAGTTATTGGAAGGAATAATTTTCCACACGCTGTTCTGGTCGAAACACCAGATCTGCGCATCTGCAGACAGCGTATTCCGGTGGATATAAACGGCCCCTACGGGCGGTGCGGGATTTATGACAGGGGGGAGGGCAATGTCTTCAGGCAGTTCGCTAGTATACCAGACCGTTTGTCCCTGGCTATTTCCACGAGTGGCAGGAAAGTTTGAAAAGTGTGGACCTCTAATGGTCAGTCCGTTAGCGACTGGCGGGACGGGGCTTAAACTGGGGCCATCTGGCGTCTTGCGGGAAATTGAGTTCAGGACGAGGGCCCCCCTGGTTTCCTTCGCTTGAGAGAAACTTAAGCACCGGATATGAGCGGAAACGAGAACATTCACCCGTTCCCCCCTATGACTCTGATAGGGACTTCTTCAAATGTTACCAACGGACAACCCGAAGCATCTGCAGGGCTTGAAGTCAGTTCATGACTATGATGTTGAGACCCTCTGACAAACCTTGCTTGGCGTACACAGTTATTGTACGGTTGGGGATGTCCGGTCGATATATAACTGGTTGGAACCGACGACGGAGGGGAGCCTAAATCATGTGTGTTGAATCTGACTGTACGGTATGATTATGAAGCGATAGCGACTTGCCTCTAGTCCGTTGGTGGATGGCATAGAATATCAAAGTGTGTCAAAGCTGAAGAGGAAGGTTGAAACCGGGGGCATTCGACCCAGGCTTATATGCGGATGAACGACGGCCAAGACAAATGACGTATATATTCACAATGCGCTAACTACGAAAACAGATTCCCTCGCTCCCGAGTAAAAGCGAGATCCTCGTACAGATCTTCAACTCCCATGATACCTTTAGCTAGCATCCCATGAAAGTCCGCCCTTCCTTCTGTGGTGGTCCAGTCTGTGTCACCCACAATACAATGCATACTTTGCTCTAAGATCAACAGAAACTGGTGAACTTGCTTTCCAACGAGAATCGCAGCCTTCCACCCTGCGCAGACCTCGTGCGAGAGATTCTCCATGAACGAGATAGCGTATAAAACAGCTTCGACGTTGGCGGAGTTAATTCCCATCCATGTGAAGACCAACGGCTGCGTCGTCATCTGTGTTTCTAAACTCTTCTTTTCGCACATGGATAGAATACAAAGATCGGAGAGGGCGATGGATAAGTTTCTAGTTGCCCTATGGGTATCCGCTGTCTCTTCAAGGCGCCTGTGCAATTCCGGTAGATAAGAGGGAAGACTGGTTGGCGCAGCATCACTCTCAGGGAGGAGACTGGGAGACGTTCAAGTGGAAGAACTGATTGGAGAGCAGGAGAAGAAGCTCACCCTGCCTCAATAACACGCCGATCAATAGACATGAAGGACCCATGTAATGACACCAAGGTGCGTTCAAGGGACTTCCTAAAAGCAGCCTCAGTGAGAGGCAGCTTGGCAACCTGATCATCGATAGCAGATAAGTTGTTCGAACTGTAAATGCCTTTTTCAGCGTAGGCCATCAAATGGGAGATCTCAGCGCGACGACTGAAAGCCTGTCGAAGCTGCTCATACATCGTCAGTCAACTAGTACAATTCTATTCAAAGTACATACCTTAGCGCGAGAGACCACATCCAGGTCATTATCGGTACGTAGTTCGGAGAGGTCTGCACTGATTTTGCAGACGGATTCCACCCACGAAGGGCTTAGGGAATGTACGGAACCCCCCATACTCAGTAGATCTCCAACGCAATCGACCAATGGTGAAAGTGAAATGATGAGACTGACGCCGATCAGCAGGATCCAAAAGTCGGTTTCCGGATGTAAGAATCCTGGAATCAGGCCATGCCTGTACAGGTAAACACAAAAGATGGGGGCAGCCACGACGGCGGCGAGTAGAGTCACTACAGCAGATTGAAGACTGTCCATGATGCAACGTAGGAGCAGACGATAGCTATCTGCATTCTTTGATGTTGCTATATTATTGCCATACCATCTACACGAGGCGTCAAAAATTTCCAAGACCGCTGATGTTCGTCATCTGAAAAATTCCGATATATAGAAGCACCAGTTAGATTTGCGACGAACGCTGCCTGTCGCGTTAACATTGAAGAGGATGGCTGACGTAATAACAGGAGGCGAACAGTATCGACGATCTTAAGCTTGATCATCACATATGATCTTACATCTCATCTCATCTGAAGATCGCATCAAACATTGCACCGGTTGCACCGTCCACGGCGGACTTCGCTCTCTTTCACTCCTGCATGCGCCACCTTCATCACGATAAACCACGATGCGCCCGTGTGCAGCTGGGTTTAAAACCCATGGTCTTAAGGAGATGGTACCAATTGACTTGTTCGCAGCGTTCTTCATTATGTAACAGAATCCCAATTCTAGCAAGTTCGGTTGTGCCGCTAGACTGTAAACTTGTTGGAGCTCGCCACATCCTCAATCTCTCTCCTAGGTTGTCACCCTGAGAGTCCGTATTATCATCTGATCAGACGGCGTACTTTAAGTCATACGTAGCTAATTATTGTACATGTCAAAATACGTTCTTGTAGCCTACTATCACGGTAGCTGTGAACTTTCAGATCAAAGTCCCAAAGAATTAAGCCGCTCCTCCAGCCTAGAAACGCGCTCTTCCAGTTCAAGGTCAACTTCGCTGTCTAAGTCCGGAGTTCGAGATCTTTCTCGACCCTTTCCCTTCGATGAGGACCGAGTCTGTAGATAGAAACACTTTAAAACACCCGTTTAAGCCACGAGAAGGATACAAAAGACCCACACTTTGACTTTCTGACGTTCGGAAAGTCCCCCGGCCCTTTCCCTTCAGCGCGGACTGGGCCTTCAGACATGAATATTAGAAATATTCTTTACGCTGCAATATGCCTGACAGAAAATGACTCACTGATACCGAAGGTTGATTCTGTGGTTGGCAAACTTGGCCATTGTGCAAAGCCTTTGGTCGGCAACACCACTGGCAGATGCAGGCAATTTTGTCGTGGCCTTTCATGCGCTTCCCGCACGTTCGGCAATGAGGTAATCTCCGATCCGGACTAGTGCTTTAGCGCGATAGTAAGCATTGAGACGAGAGTAAGAAAAATGCAAACATAGTGACTTAGTGCTTGCGCTAGATGACGAAACTTGTGAATGGTTGGTGTGCTGCTGTATATGTTCGGATCAAAATGAGTACAGTGAACGAGCTAACTATCCACGTACAGGCATGGGTTCAGTAGTTGACGTAGACGAAGGCGTTGAGGTTGGCTGACGAGAATCCGAAGTTTGAGGGACGGAGGACTTCTGTCTGTATGAGCCTGAAGAGCTGAAAGACAATCAGCCGATTGCCGTCGATTGTCGTTGGTGACAGATTTGATCCCCACCTACTAATGTTGGGTTCTGGAGGGGTGCTAGTGAATATGAATGAACGATAGTGAGATATGGCAGACGAATTGATACCGGGCCTACATAGGTACGTACGGCTCTGCACCCTGGAAATTCTGCAGCATGTATAGAAGTCCCTTACAGAGGGACGTTTCCCGCTTCCATGTGTTACCATTATTCAAGAAAGACTCGACCTCCCTAAACAAGAGCACCATCACAGACTTTCATTGCATAAGAAAGACAAACTTACTTGAAATTATCGGTAACGAATATCATCCTAACTTTTCCGAAGGCCGTTTTCCCGTCAAGCACGCAGTAAATTTTGCTCTTAATCTGGTTTGACACTTCACCAACTTTGTCAGAACGCTCGATGATTCTCGCCATTTGGTCGGGACGAGCGTGCTCAGGGAATAGTTCGACAAGATCTGCTAGAAGATCAGCATTGTCCGGTCCTGCCTTGATAGTAATGGGAAGTATCCTGTCGTAATCAAGGGGAGGACTATACAAAGGCGGATGTCTTTCTTTGTATCGCAGATGGTGGTCATGAACGACTCACAGGGAATCATAAAGTCCAGCATGGGGCCCGCCAAGAGCTACATAGCGCTGTCGCTGCATGATGATAACCAGCTTTGAATGCGGCCACAGACGCGACAGAAGTAGGTAGATGTTGTGTGATAAGATGCGACTGGAACTAGAAAAAGAGGGGGATATGTAACAGCCAAGGTTCAAACTTAAACCGAACTAGGACAGACCCAAGGTAAGAAGGATATACTGAGGAAATGCCCAATAAGTGGTCCGAACTTACCAGATATGACCGGATCACGTTGCATGGCGGAGTATTAATGCTCTCCTGATTTTCAACGGGAAATAACCTAGTAGTAAACATGTATCCATGAAACCACCGTACTCTCTCATTCCTCGGAGGAAATGTTTCGTCGTTGGGAGATGCGACGTTAAGATAATAATGAAAGTAAATTTATAGAGGAAAAACACGTACCCAATCCACGTGCTACTTCATGCGTTGAGGACCGCACTCTATTGAAGTTAGCAATGTAGCAGATCGTTCGTGAGGACATGATACTTGTATGAATTAGAAAGATACTCGCCCAAATGTTTCCTTCTGTACTCCTTCAGCCGCTACTAAATAATAGCACCGCATGGTTACGTCCTATCCATGCGCAATCCTGCGAGAAACTGTCATCAACAATAGCTCCAGTCAGAATATATCAAAGCTTTACTGTATCCCGTTGTTCTTCAATCAGGGGCCCAGATCCAAGATTCCCTCCCAGTAGACTGTAGCGTACATGAGCCTATATATATTCATATATCCATAGATCTCAAATCACCTGCATTTGAAGTCAAAAATCTGGAAGGAACTCGAGAAAAAGACACTCACCTCCTCATGATCTTTGCTATTGAAAAAATACTTTGGGTGCAATGAACCACCCCTAGAATTAGATGACCAAATCATCCAGTGCTTACGCCCGTAAGTAAAAACCTTCGTTCGACCAGACGTCCCCATCTCCAGAGTTACCGTCATCCACCCCGACGCGTTGTACCCTCGCAGGGTGTAATGATACTGATGATTATGCAGGGAACGGTGCCATCCCGTGCTACTAAAGTAAGTCTATCGTAACGACAATTCGGGAGTACTCACAATATAGATAACCTTGTCACCCTGGCACGCGCAAGCTTACTTGCATACTTCCTCCTTGCCTGCAAAAGGATTCTCCCCGGGAATGGGTCTGCTAGAGAGTTTGAACGAGTATATGATTTGGATCGGTTGCCGAAGAACCAGTCCCGACGAGGAAGGCCGATGCGAAGAAAGTAGTAGCGCATGAGAAGACGAGAGCGATGTAAAAGTAAAAGTAACGCGACAAGATGCGTCGACCCGAAAACCTCGAGTGCTCGGAAATTTATACTCAGTCTGCTAGGTATGTTCTATACCATATTCGTCGTGTAGTGCGAACCAACGAAAAGTGACAGGATTAATCACTCAGGTTTTCGTAGATTTCTTTACCTTAAGTGCTGGGATGGACTCAAGACGGCGGACGAGCAAGCAGAGAGGAGGATATTGTACATACTCTAACTAGTATTAATATTGCTACAATAAATCTATCTTAATGGCGACAAAAGGAATATTGCATTGAGCAATACATTGGCCACTATCACGCGTTGTTTACGCGTTGTTTGATACTTTAATTTACGTCATGCGTACTACGTGGCTTTCATTCGCACGGGGTAGTACGTTTTAACGTTAACGAACCTGACAGGTCGCAACCCCGCGATGAAGATGAGACGTAACTTGAGCACACCTTAGCCGCCAGAATCGGTCCGGTGTCCTACTTTGCCAATGTTGCAGCTGCGAATGGTATCTATTTTATCTGTTATCTTTTATGCGAGCGGTTCCTCCCGCACCATGCTCGTTGCTAATCACTGAGAGTAATCGATGACTACTGGGAGCAGAAGCTCAATAAATCAATACCGCTTGAGGAGAATATATTCCGAGTCAAGCAAGTGAACCGTCCGTCAAGTCATTGCGGCGCAGCAATGCGATCTACACCTTGCGTGACCTTCCCTATTGAGTTCATCATACCGCCTCGAATGCCATCCGCCTGCAATCCCCCGCCTTCGCCGCTCGTCACTCGTCAGTTACACACCTGTCCCTGCAGGTCCACCCAAGCAAACATTTACACCTCCCGGTAAGTTCAAGTTCAGCGCTGGAGTGTTTGAGGCAGATTCCGGTGGAGGTCCATATACGGATGCTGGGAATGACCCGGACGGAGGCAGCATTTTATCATTCCCAGATACCTGCCGAGCCAGCTCGATTTCACAGATGGGATAAAGAGTGAGATGGTCGCGCACGTCGACGAGTGAACGCAGGTCCCATCAAGGAGTAGTCTTATGCCTGCTCCTGGTGTTGCTGTACCGGTATTTAGGCGCTGCATGAAATGATCCCCAATGTACTGAATAGCAGAAATCCAACCGTTATTTTCCTCCTTGAGAGTTCGGCGACGAAATAATTCACGAAGAGATCTCTCAATTCATAATTCCAGCAGTGCTTGATGTCTGCCCAGCATGCGCAAAAAGGGTCCAGAGACGGAGCACGTTGTGAGACACCTGTTGTAGTAGTCGTCGGCTATTTTGATGTTTGTGTGTTTACCCTCAGTGGCAAAGGCTGTGTGTAATCTCAGCAAGCAAGTTGCAACCAGCACAGAAGCGGCTCGCGAGTTCGTGAAGCGGTATGACAAAAGCAAGTATGTCAGCGTGTATCAGCGCAGCGATTTTGCCCAACTCCAAGTCAAGGTCAAAGTCGAGAGCAATATAGCAATCCAACATCCCTTCCGTCATATACCAAGCGTCGACCGCGTGCCGGCTGTCGGATCCGGGCCGCAACCCTCGCAGTAATGATCTTCTTTCATTATCGACCTTATATATCCTCGTTCTTGCTTTGTTCCAATCTCGATGCCCTTCACCCTCGATTTGCGGCCTTACAGCTTGTCAGTCATGATGCACTGGGCCTACCGTTTTGTTCATTGCGATGTGTCGGGCCTGTTTCGGTTTCATTGTCGACCTTATATATCCTCGTTCTTGCTTTGTTCCAATCTAGATGCCCTTGACCCTCGATTTTCGGCCCTACAACTTGTCAATCATAATGCACTCGGCCTGCCATTTTGTTCATTCATTTCGAGGTTGTCGATATTTTGTTATTTACATGGAATCATTATCAATCTGACTGGCGCAAGGTTTCAAATGTCGCGCAATCTCACTGCCTTCCTCGAATACTAGTCCCTAGGGACCATAATTTTCTGTCTTTTGGTGGCCAAGATCTGTCCGAGTCATTGTCAAGCGTTAATCGGTACAACGCTGAGACCCCGACATCCTTTGTTCAGCGCCAAAGATTGTATTCGGTTTCGGTTTCAGTTCAAAGATTTACTACTCTGAAAAGTCGCTTACAAGTAAAGCCATTCATGTCGGGCAACTAGCTCTATTTGTAGAAAGCAATATATACCATTAGAATACACTTGTAATATCGGTAGTATGGGATAGCTAATGTCGAAGCAGTCATCATATTATAGTCTCCAGATATCGAGTAAAATCAAATATGGTGCCTCTCAACACCCAACAGTGTTCTGTATGTTGCCTGTCAGTTCGCTCTCAACAGATATGTTTGAGACTCACCTTTATTAATTCAATGAACGATGATTCTGTACTTGTGTGCCCCATGACACAAAGCTTCCTGAAATCTGACGAGGCAAGGGCAGCAGAAACGGTATCATTGGCTCTCCAGGGCTCGCTCGGTGATGCTTCCAATGGTGGACGGTATAACGGGGAGCATTGGGAGCAGTATGCCAGAGTTCCAGTTCATACTTCCGACCATAAACGAGGAACCATCCTCGTACCGCAAATAGTGGCATAGTGGGTAAAACTACCGCCACGATTGGCATCATTACTGGTTGAGGGCCATCGAGCCTCCATAAAGTGGCCGGGATTAGATTGTTGGGGGTCCAGGCCCAGTGACTGTTCACGGTCCACTTGACCTGGTAGCTGAGAAACCCAACAGCCAGAGCGATTTGGTCATGGACAAGACGGAATTTCGGATATACGGGGCTATCGAGAGGCCGGAAGAGATGAAGGTCAATCTGTTCTTGACCGGGAGTCAAAGTCCCAGATGACCCGATGAACATTGGTGGTTATGGGTGGAATGTGAGTGAAGATGCGAGGGCATCATGCTTTTGGTTTAAACACATACACACGCAATAGTATCATGCCAGTATGTCAAATAATAAATTGAGGCCAATTGGAATCTAGGGTGCGGAAGCAGAGGGGAAGGAAGTAAGAAGGCTGCGGTGGCATTAAGCAGAACAATCCGTCCTTTCATGCAATTGCAAGCTTATCAGCTATGATCAAATTTAGAAGAAGACTTCGCTTAAGGGCAATCGGTTTCGTTGGGTAATCGTACTTCCCATTGATTTCAGGGTTTGTATGTTGTGCGACAATATTAATAGTTATCCTTCAAGCAGGAGTTTCGGAGGAAGTGAAGATACTATATCAGGCCACACGAGCGAAACGTCCCACAGCTGTGTAGCACATTCAAAACCCACGGTGATGGCCTTCCTTTTCTAAGTATGGTCAAGGGTGCTCGAAAACTGTAGCTTTCGGGAAACAACGCCGTCAAGTACCCCTTCCGAAAATTTAACCAAGGATAGTGACTTCGTCATTGCAAGGCTTGGAATGAAGACAAGGTTCATAGGTAGATGAGACTGGCTGCAAACGTCTTCGACCGCATGCGAAGAATAGCACCAAACGATTGCTAAATTCACCCGATCAAAAAAGGGACAAGGAAATACGGAGGGATTGGGGAGGCACAAGTTGACTTCCTAGTTGGTCGCGCCACAATCCTCTGCAGTGGCATGTTCCTACAGGACGAGTATATAAGCATTCGAAGAACATTCCACCCCAGAACGCCACCATCTGCTCAACAAGATCAATCAGTGAAAGCCTCTAAATGATTACTATAACTTGTACAAACACTGGCAAGCTACAAAAAATAATGGGCGTCACAAATCTAGGGGTTTCGATCGTTGATTTGGATTAGTCATTCATATTTCAAAGTCCGCACTGCCTTAAGTACTGACGATTCGAAACACGCGATTGCCCAGCGTTCGAATTTTGCTACTCCTCCCCACTCTGAATGCCGCCCTCAAGGCCCAGACATACCCTGAATACACCCTCCCGCCCCCACAAGAAACGAGCGTCGCGGCGAGACATCGTTATGCCTCCACCGGATGTTGAAGAAATTCCCTGATGGAGAGGATTATCCCGGGGGCGGTCTCATGATTCGTTACAAAGACCCAAAGGGAATCGTTTACAAAGACTTATTTTTTCCCGACGACCTCGAAGCCTACTGGCAGGAATATACTTTCTATCGCGAGGAACAGTCTGACGGAGTTGCACGGAGCAGAAGCTGCCAATTTCTTGAAATACGAGAGCTTCGACGAGAGCACCACAGACTGCATCGTAGCATTTGTAAGCTCTCTTGCTTCTGGGGTGTGATGTATACTGACGGCTTAATAATTACTCAGAAACCCCCCAATCCTCGTGACCTGTTACCTATATCGCACCTTTGAGTTCAGCCCAAGTCTCTGGATCCGAGTCTGGGATTCCCGCATACCCGTTGCTCCAAATGAACAGCTAGAATTTTTTTGCATCGATATAGTTGATGTCTCTGGTCACCCGCAGGCAGTGAGTACGTGCATCAAGGTCATTGCTGGTGCAAGGCCTTCCTTAGCGTCAGAGAGGGAAGGCGATGTTATAGCTGCTCTTGATGATATTGGGGTATGACTTGACCGTTTCGACGGTGTGCCGTCAAAATATCTTATATCAGCGGGCTTCGATTATATATTCGATGATGGACGGCATACCGTCGTCCATTGCTTCCCCCGCAACCTGCTCGACGAGCCAGCTCCAGAGCGGCAAACGCGCTGGACACGAACGGAGTCCAGTTTCGGTCGGTCCCGATCAGTTGGTTAAAGTGAGCTGATTACAAGGCTTTATTTGTTCTCTGACTTGATATTATTATATAGATGCTTGATCTTCAGTGCGTGACATTCAAAATACACATTTGCGTAAATTGACCAAAATGGCTGACAGGTACTCCTTCCAAGTCGTCTTCTGCATGTAACTCCTTTTCTTGATATACTTCGATGCCGTTGGTGGTTCATGAGTAGAATTCTCGCTAGATACAAGCTTCCTTGTCGCTATTTATCATTCCCATATGTTACCAATGCACAGGTGCCATACAGGTACATTGATAACTATCCATAAGAAAATACATGAAGCGGGAATCAGAGGGATAATATTATGTCATAATGTCAGTCCCGATGTAGAAAATTGATGCGGAAAGCTTAGATTACTACTTAGAAGAGCGCCCTGTTAGGGGGAAAGTTGTCACTGGTCGCGAAAGAGAAAGACTAGATCCACCGTTTGGCTGATGAGATTGATCAAATGAAAGTATAGTAATTATCCACCTCCAACAAGACGTAGAACATTACGACAAACTCCTTCAGCGAGCACGGCGACCAGATGAAATGGTATCAGTGGGGGAGGGCTGCCGGCCTAGAAAACGGCCACTTAAAGTGATCAATACAAACTCTTTCTCACAACGGTATTGGGGTAAAGCTTCCTTAGAATTCCCCTTTCTGAGTAGCCCCCTTCAAGACGGCGACATTTTCAATATATCAATAATTTGAAACATTTGCATCCTTGTCCGAGGGTAGAAGATGCGACAGACCATGGAACAAAGATGAAAGAACGATTGTTATTTTGTTGAATTGTTTTGTCAATAATCTCCGAACGGATGCCAGATATAGACACCATACTATTTGCGTTTAAAGCTGATGTGCATTGACTCAGCTTGCGGAAGGTTGTCAACTTTTGATTCTCGTGCTATCTCCTCAAAATAGTGATTTTAACTTCCAGGGGTAGTAATATTGGAGGGCCTTAACATATTCATGGTATTGGAAACCTGCAGAAATCCGGAATACACGAACGGTCCAAACCTCCTTTATTGTTCTTCAAAGCCAATCCTCCTCTGCGGAGGGAATCATATCTTGGCATCTTCACTGAAACAGTACTGACCTCAATGTAAAGGTGCAACTCCTTCATTCAGGACTGAAGCAACATTTTGAGTCGGAAAGCATGTGGACTTCTCCGGTCGAGTTCATAGGAAAGTGAAATACATACCGTGTACCTTCTCAAAACCAAATTCAACTCTATAAAATATGTATAAAAATAAACCAGATTATTCCAATTGTGTCTCTTTGATTCATGTACAGGCTGGTAACAAATCAGACCAAGGAGAAGTCGAAATGGACCGCATAGACGTACGGACCATGCTGCCCATTTGATTCGCAACAATAAACTCCCTCTCTTAGTTCTCGAAAGGTACCCTAACCGGCGTCGATGTTTCGAGCAGTTCATTGCGGTGAATGACATTCCTGGTGACACGTTAGCTAAATATGATTTACAGGGAGCACACAAGAACGATGTACTGCATAACATCTTCATCTGTAACGCGTATCTCTGCGGCGCATACATCAGTACAAGAAAAAGAAAATCAAGGCGAAACAACGTACGTCGTATTCCTTCCACCGATCTCCAAATTCTGCAGAAACATCTTTGAGTATCTCGCGGCCTATCTATCTCTTTTTTGCATACGTGCTATATGGGTACCAGTGCGGTAACGCCTTCAGCAAGCCAGGCACAGCAGGCGTTACTCGAGGTTCCACATCGGCCAGTGTAGTAAGGACGAGACTTGTCATGACCCGACTGACAAAATCGAAGGTGACAATTGACATTGAAGCCACACAAATCTTGTGCGAGACGCGAGGGTTGGGATGCCAAAGCATCCCATGGATATGTAACAGAGACTGGAAATTTTGATGTGATTCGTTGTGGAGAGTGGGCAAACGCTTCAATGATCCCACGTCCGTCCTTTCACGTCCAACGTTCAAGAAGGGCTGCAATCAGCTGACGGCGCCTGCATGATGGCATAGACCAAGGGCGATCGTCATCCGCTGTTTCGATGTAACGCGTTTTGGACGTCGTACTGCGTACGGAGCCCAGGTTGACGGTCCAACGGTCCAACTGATATAGAATGTGCTCAAGTAGCCTCGCCTCGTTAGTTTCTTGTCTTACGTATCTTCTGATTCCTCTTATATAAGTCTAGCCCTTCGTTCATTTTTTGTCATTCTTACATCTACTATTGACATGCCTACTACTCGTATCATTGTTGACTGTGCTTCTATTTGTATCGTATCCCATAACTGTGTCATACTTATGTACTGTATATCCTCTAGCCGTCAGGACGAAAATCTCCACGAAGTCATCGCACACGCGTCGAACATCATACTATTCTGTATATGCTTAATTTGTCTCTCAAACCTCTCGCGAACTTGTTACTCACCACTAAATCTCTGCAGCTGCGATCGGACCGTGGCCCTGCAATGGCTCGCAAGCGTCGATACAGGTGTGACTTGTTATCTCTGTTAACCATATGTTTTCTCAGGGAAGGAATACACCGACCAAGTTAATATCACTTCGAGCTTGATCGTCAAGTCGACGTACATCAGCGTAGCATTCTCTTCTTCCGGGTGAGTCTTTAATCTTGACGCCCACAAGCACCTACTGAGCCTATTATAGCTTTTCTGGCTTCGATGGTATCCTTGGGGTAAGTGACGGATCGGTCTTTGCGCTCCGATCTTTTTGAATGATTGGCAAATGACAGGATTGGTTTCTTTGACCTCACCGAGGGTAAGCTATCCTTCATTCAAATGGTTCATGTGCACCAGTCTAATTTTGCTTCAGGCACCTTGTCTTCGGCTACTACTATACCAATCCCCACTGTCACCGATAACCTCTATAGCCAGCGATCAATTACGAACGATCAAATCGGTATTTACTTTGCACCTACGACACTGGATGAGCTTGTCAACGGAGAGCTTTCCTGGGATACGTACCTAAGATGCTGCAGCACATTGTTTTTGTCACGTACTAATTGTAACCCTGTTCTAGGCGGTACGGACAGCTCCGAAATAACTGGCAGCATTGGCTATGCATACGTTCCTCATCTCTCCGATGGGATCTTTGGCCTTGGCATGTTGACCATTCATACCACGCCGATTACGAGTACCTACCCAGCAAGCGCATACTGGGGTATCGGTGAGTCCATTACCTATGGAACATCGACTTCCATCCTGTCTTCCATTGCTGGTATTGTTGATACCAGTAAATGCTTTTCCAAATCGGGCTTCTAGTAATACGTAGGAACTACCCTGGTCTACATCTCTTCCAATGCAAGTACAAGTCGGCTACCGCAGCAACCCTAGATAGCACCACGGGTCTGCTTCGTATTACCTCGGCTCAATACGCCAAACTTTCCAGTCTCTTTTTCAACATCAATGGCGTAAGCTTCGCTCCATTTCTTGGTGACCACGGCTAATTTGACATATAGGTATCGTGTGAGCTCACACCCGAAGCTCAAATTTGGCCTCGTTCGCTGTATGCGGAGATCGGGTGCAGTTCTAGCGCCATCTATCTCATCGATGATGACATTGGCACTAATTCAGGAGAGGGTCTCCATTTCATCAATGGCTATACTTTCTTGGAGTGGTTCTACACAGTTTTCAATACAGCAAATTCGAGGATCGGGTTTGCCAAGGCGTCACAAACTCCTGCTACTATGAATTAGGCTGTCGGAGAGAGTCGAGTAGGAAACATACTTTATGGCAGCTCTATCCCAATCCAATGAATATTTAAACAGCATCGTGATCATTCTGTTCTTACGTACAATTGGGGAAGTTCGTGTCTGGTTTTTTGCGGAGGATTTCTATCGTTAATACATTTTTATAACCGAGAGATAATTGTGGGACTTTAAGCTTCTTATAGGACCTACAGAAGGCTTCAGTCAATCGTCGTTGACACTGTTGAAGGATCCATTTACATAGTTGCTTATTTCCGCGTGGTTTTCATAGTATGTCAGCCTGCACATCTTGAAGTTAGCCACCACGTTGCATTTGCTTAAGATGTGGCCGACTTTTGCTGCACATTTGACTTGTACTGAGCCCCTCGATTCTTACAACTGGATTGGAACTAGTAATCAACCTTGAAAAAGGCATACGGTCAGAATGAGTACTACACGAAAACCTAAAAAATTAACGTGGATTGACTGCCTGGCTGAAAAATCTTACAGTATCGATTAAAGCTTGGCTTTGACCATTTCTTCGAGGAGAGGAGTCTTGAGGTCCTCGTTTACGTCCTCTCCACAGTCCCAGTCGTAGCAAGACAATGTTGGTCCAAAGGCCATAGACTAAGCCAGAAAAAAATTGCGACTCAGCCGTCTCTACGCCCTAAGTTCGCTGTTTGGGACACTGACCGATGATGGATAAGGGTGAAGGTTGACGAACCAAAGAGTGGAAATAAAAATGCTGCCGAGGTAGAACAAAACCTGGAAGATTGGAGTCCAGTGAATCAGCCAAGCTTACTTGCCGGGTAAGGATGTCGTGGTTGTTGGTTAGGAGCTCCCAAATCTGATAGTGTCTTCAGGGCATTGAACCTGCTCAATATTATCCTTCATTAATTCTTCGTTTGTCATTGTGTGCATTCAAACTCTAATTATTCTTCCTTAAATAATCTTCGTTTGCGTAGCGTATTCCTTCCATATTTGACTCAACAGCATCAACTTTCTTTACATCCACCACCTGATCTCTACCCTCATACGCTATACATCGAGTATACCCTCATTCTATGGGACCAATCGACACCCCTACGACAGGAGGAGGAATTTTAAGTCGTAAGAATGGACATCCTGTGCCTCGCAAACGTGTCACGGCGTCTATGAGTACGAGTGCGCAGTCAGAAAGCCAGTGAGTCAGTAGGCAATCTTATCTTTACAGCCATTAAATTCTCGGGTAGGCATGATTTTTCTGGGCGGGATAATGCGATAATCTTGGATCCAGGCGCTGTAGGTGAAGTAGCGCCCATTGTTCTCAGTGCGCATAACGAAGTTGGTGCTGGGACGAGAAACCCGCGCGTTTCGGCTGAGTTATCGCATCGACTTGCTGTCGCAAAGTTTATGGTCAAAAAGGCATTTCGCTGTTTCGATTTAACGCGTTTTGGACATTGTATGGGTACGGAGCGAAGGTCGACGGTCGAAGAGTCAGAGTAATTTGGATTATGCTTCAGTTGAATCACCTCGTTAGCTTTCCTGTCTTGCGTACGTGTCTTCTGATTACACTTATTTGAATTTAGCCAGTTCGTTCATTTTCTGTCATACTTACATTTTACTATTATCATGACTAGTACTCACATCATTGTTGACTTTGCTTTCTTTTGTATCATATCCCATTACTGTATCATAGGTACATACTTTATATCTTCTAGCCGTTCGCTCCTTGCGCATAACCAAAAGAAGTTTCAGCCAGGTAGATGTGTGGTGTCGCGAACTGCCTGCTTGAGTACCGTGTCTCAACGCCGTGCCTCGGCTCCTGTCGGCACGCACGTGTAACGGTGTACCAGTGCTCGTCGTCGTCTTCGACAACGGGCTCATGCCTTTAGTCATTGCTCGTCGTTGTCTAGGCTGAGCCAACCCACAGCCCTCATACCTCATAATCCGCGATACCCCATAGTTTTTGAGGTCTACCGATTCCGAAATTGACCCTATAATAAGCTCTCTCCGACCCCATACTCCAATATTCCAGAGCTCGGAGTGTTTAACACCAATTGCTATGAGTTAAGAGGGATTCAACTGTAATCGAAAACCATAATCGCGGTGACTGATGAAGGCATTTGACAGATTCCCGCCTGAAAAACTGGTTCCGGGTAGTCATAAGCCCATGGACTTCTAAACTTAGAATATGTTCTAGCAGACACAGTGCAGAGTTACTCAGATCTACGAGCAGCAAGCGAGGGGTGGGATTTCATGTTCCGCCGTCATGGCAGACCGTCTGGAGCATATGCTGGAGATGAGATGCTGGCAGGGCTAGAAGTGGTTCGAGGGTGAATTCACTTTGCTGAAGACTAACCAGAAGATTTAGGTGGATGAGATTGACGCCGCATCACCCACAAGAACGTTCGAAAAATAGCTTGAGATCCCTAACTCAATGTATATGCAATGTCTTGTGTTGTTGGATAACATGTTTCTCTTTCTTCTCGACTCAGATATCTCCCTTTGGAAAATCATCGGTACCTTCAGGTCGATCTCCATGACATAGCAATCATATTCTCAATCCAAGTGCAAATGTCCCTATACATTCGAGTGTCGTTCTCATTTCATGCAGTATATCACTCTCCAACACATCGTTCAGCAGGCCACCTGATCCTCCCAAAACCTGCCTTGTGGTATCAGGTCAATTGTAGGTGTCCTGAGGCTATTATCAAAGAAGCAGGGTCTTGACAAGGATACTGTCTGTTGATATCTGTCTGGCAGAGCTTAAAGGAGAACCATCAGTGATTGGATCACGGCTGGCCTATATTTTGTTCTCTTGTTGCCACACCAGATTCTACTCATCTTCCCCCAACATCTGCTGCAAATGGAACATAGCCTCTTTCTCTATGCAAATACACCCCAGGGCACAATATTGAGGAAGGCGAAGAACCTATGACAGCATATCAAGCCATCCTCAATTCTGCTGTGAAGCATCAAACTAATCTTGCAGTATATGATTTCAAATGTGCATGGCGTATCTGGATCCTTTGAAGCCCATGGAGTGGGTTTCAGTCGCTAGCCTGTGCTCATCTCATCATTTGTAGGCAACAGGGAAGGCAGGAAGAGGACTGGCTCAAGTTCAACCCCACATTGAAGATGCTCGCCGAGATGGAAGAGGAAGGTGTACAGGGTGATGCTGTATCAGCTGGTAAGCACTTGCATCTACATGGTCCTTACTCTGTTATCTCCTGAACAGCTGTTCAACTTTAGCCCAGACTTGTCGCAGACCAAATCGAAATCAATCGTGTTATCACTGAAGCCTCGAGAGGCTTGAAATTTTACAAGGCATGTGGAGTTTAGAACTTGATACTGTCATGATTCAGCTTGATGGTGATTTGAAGTCTCTGGAAATGTTGGGTGGTTAAAATTCAAGGGATTATAATAAAATTATAAGGATGCATGGTTTGTTCAGATAATATCACTAATATATCTAGTGCAATGCAACATTGGTCAAGCAGTCTATAAGGCTGATCGAATTACGGCTGCAACACTCACCTCCACCAATGCAGCGCCCAGAAGGGATGACAACAGCCCTACCTGTGACATGTTTGCTAGGTTTAGACTCTTAGAACTGTATTGTCTTACTAGTCGGAGCCAAGTGGATGATGTATTGACCAGGCTGGACGTGTTCTGACTTGTCCTTGGTAATAGGTCTGGTGAGAATGAAGATCTTGAGGTTGGGGTCTGCTTTGGACAAATGACCAGCAATGATACACATGGCAGTTACTCCTACACATCGTCATTAAGGGCATAGGAGATGCTAGCAAGAGATGCACACCACCAGTGAAGGTAAGGTCATAGTTTGATTCAATAGTACGAGGGATCATTGTAGATGATGCTTGAGAAGGAGCAGAGATTCTGCGGAATAGAGACGAAGAGTGAAAGATGATATACGATGTTCTTGAATGAGGAACATGATAGGAGACTGTTTGAATCAGGAATTAGCTCATTTTTGTTGTAGTACACAATGTTGAATTGCTGAACAAGCAATGTCTCTGGAGGGTTGCAATATGCCACAGAGGAGGTACCTGTAAAATAGTCAGGAAATGCAAAGCAAAAGATGTCTGCAGCACACACATAAAATCTCGTCCCGTGCATGTCAACATCAGTCAGTCATTACAGGCGTCAATGATTCCTAGCTGGTTCAGTCGAGCTAATTCAGCCTCGGCTTCACCCTTTGCCTAACAACAATTCATGAAAATAGATCGTGCAGAAATGTAAAAAGAACTGACTGTGATCCATTGCATTCCAAACAACCGAAGTAATTCTTTCACTCCCTGCGAGTTGATGTGAGCCAGACTTGCCCATTTTTCTCTTCCGCTGTGCAATTTTTATATGTCAGAGAGACCCTCATGAAGAGACAGTGCAACAAACTTTTATTTTTGGCCTGTCATGACCATTGAATACAAAAAGCGGCACAAGTGGGGACTTGGCTAAGCTCATTGATCAGTCTGTCTGAATACATATTAGGACAGGCAAACAGACCAAGTCGATGCAGTCTGAAGAAGAGCATGTGCAGTTCTGGGTTACCACCGATATCTCCAGCACTCTTGGATGTCAGTGAATGCTGGTACCATATGCTGGCATCAATTCGATCCTGTAACGAGCATGCCATGGACTCCATGGACATCAACCTTCAACTTGTCCAACCTGTTGGAATTACTAAGTATATGCTCGTAGCTTCCCTGGCTACTGGGTTACAAACTCGCAAGGAGTCTGCCCGTTATTCACTTGTATATATACTATTTACCATCTAATCTAGTATCTTCTCTAACTTTCGTCCCATTTCTATACTTACTAATACTTACTAATCATGCTGAGTGATGCTGGCTTGCCTGAATCTCAACACAACCAGCCCCAACTCATTCTCGGATTCTGTTGGATTCCATTTCCCGGTTTCTATTCAATATTTCATATCTCTATTTCACATACTAATTTCACATATTCATTTATCACACCTAGAATCCATCAATGGTACTGAGTAGGTGTTATATCAGAGTCCAAGGAATACTCAACTCCTCTAGATACAGAATATTCCAGACTTACATTATTCCAGTCATGTCCATACTTATTCTAGCCTCTGCCCCTCGGACTCTGCTCTAGTATATAAACTGTACAACTAGTAGTACATACCTCAGTTTGAATATCAACTTGGTTTAGCCCAATACTCTCGCACTCACTCTACTTGGCCTTCAAGCCTAATCTCAATCTCTTCTACAAGTCCACAGATTCCAACTCCATGCAACTTCATCCTAATCCTTTACTTGTCTTACTCCATGGACTCCATCCATATTCATCTTAGGGCTTCAACCCAAGGGTGACATTGCTAATAGCTTTGCCAAGCCCATGTGCATTCCACTTCACTTCCTCCTATTGGCATGATCCTAACAGTATATTCGAACTCAAACCCTTGAGTTGAAATTTTAGGCATGTCTACTATACTTCTCGAACAAACCAAGACTACTCAGTCCACCATGGACCCCAAGCCTACATTCTCTATGAACAACATTCCCCAATCTGCCTCCAAAGGAGATCAACACCTTTTTGGTGAAGACTCCACATCCACCAGCCGGTCCTGTAGGGAAACCTACACCCATAATGGCTTTACCCAATGACAAACCACCTCAGGAATCAATCCTGATCCCTTCAACCTCAACCTCACCCCTGGATCCTTGGAATCAATTTCAGGTGGCTATGGCAGCTACTGAAACGACCCTCCACAGACTCCAATTCCTAACCCATGCTGCACCTTCCCTGTTCAGAATGAGGAAGAACCTGGCAGTGATTCTGAGGATGATGTATCCTCACCTAGTAACTGCAGTGCTTGCCTTCTGCGGGGCAATGACAATCACTGACCTGGCAGTGGCCCACCTAATCCTGGTGGCCCTAGAGGTCCCAGCAGCCCCGGTGGTCCTGGAGGACCTGGCAGTAACCCTCCTAACCCTCCTAACCCTCCTAATCCTCCTAATCCTCCCAACCCTCCTAACAATGATGAAGCCATGATCAGGGATTTCTTTAACCTGCTCTGTGGCCGTGCCAACCAAGTCAATAACCCTCTGCAATGCCTGATATGCACCAAGGTCAAGGAGCCCCACACTTTTGATGGCTTGGACCCATGGAAACTGAAGGTGTTCATTGTTTCCCTCCAGTTGAACTTCAACGACAGGCCTGACGCATTCCATGCTGATGCCTTGAAGGTCAACTATGCTGTATCTTTCCTTTCCGGTGTCACCCTTGATTGGTTTGAACCGGATATCCTCCATCCTAACCATGCTAACCCTCCTGCCTGGGCATACTCCTATGCCGCTTTCCTCGTGGAACTCAGGACTAACTTTGGTCCGTTCGATGCCATTGGAGACGCTGAAGACGAGTTGGAAAACCTTTGGATGCACGATGGAGACTGGATTATGAAGTATATAGTCTGTTTCAACCAACATGCCTCCATTGTCGGCTATGGTGACAATTCCCTGCGCCATGCTTTTTACCATGGACTTTGCTCATGGATTAAAGATGATATGGCCCACCATGGTAAGCCTGATAACCTCCATGACATGCGTACCCTTGCACAGGAACTCAACACTTGTTATTGGACTTGGAAGGCCGAGATATCACATGAAAACCATGATAAACCATCCTCTTCATCCTCCTCCTTCAAACCTAAGGGTTCAGGTTCAAACTCAAGCTCTTCGTACTCTGTGGTGCCCAAATCCTATGGTTCCAATTCTGCAGGCTCTGCCTCCACCTATCAGTCCTCTTCCTCTTCATTCTCTTCCTTGTCCTCATCTGCCAAGAAGCCCTATGCTGACAAGCTAGGCAAAGATGGTAAGCTCACTCCCGAGGAGAAGGAACACCGCCAGAAGAACAATCTCTGTATGTTCTATGGCAACAAGCACAAGACTGAGGACTGTAACAAGCGCAAGGCCGTGGGTTCCACTCATGGTTGTGCTGCTGAGGTTTCAGAGCCTCCTGCCTCTACTGATTCGGCTCCCATGGAGTCAGAAAAATAGAGAGCAGCCCTGCTTCCTCCATGCAAGGACAGGGTTGCGTTGACTGTCATTGCACCTCAGAGATTGTAACCCTCAATGCTGCTGCTCTCTCCAATCATTCACTTACTGTATCACTATCATCTGAAGTCGGTTCTGGATTGGAGCCCGACGGCTCTCCTATTTCTATTATCCTTTGTTTTCTTGCTCTCATCAATTCTGGTTCAAGTCATTGCTTCATTGATTCCAAATATGTTGAGGACCATCATCTCCCTACCACTTCCATTCCTCCTGTTCAACTTCAACTTCTTGATGGCTCTGCCAGATCTCACATTTCCCAATCCATTTCGCTCCCCATACGGTTTCTGTTGGGGGACACTATCCCCATTGACTTCTATGTCACTTGTCTTGACTCATCCTGTAACATTGTTCTGGGATACAACTGGCTTTCCCACTACAATCCATTGATTGACTGGGCAAAGCACAGTATCACTTTCCATTCAAAGCTATTCGGTGCTTCTATCCCTCCTAGCACTTCCACGGCCTCCAACACAACAGTGCCACACTGCTTGGACCCTTCAGGTCCAATTCCATCCAAACCTCCCTCAAGATCCCGATGGGCTCCACCACTGTATGAGCCTATCTACTCATATCCTTCCATTCCATCATTCGCTGCTTTGGTTGCACCCAAGATATCGATTATTTCCATGGCCGCTTTTGTATGAGCTTGTGCAGAAGAAGGTGCCCAACAATACATGTTGCAGCCTTCCATGCCTAGTGTTAGTGGCCAAGCCACCTCCACAGCCCCCATAGATTTAACTGATGTCCCACTGGAGTACCATGACTTCACTGATGTGTTCAGTGATTCCCTCTCAGAGAAACTCCCCGAGCATCACCCTTACAACCTCAAGATCAATCTTGAAGAAGGCACTTCTCCTCTGCTTGGTCCCATCTATTCCCTCTCTGAATCTGAACTCAGAGCCTTACATGAGTTTATTGACAATAACATCTGTAATGGTTTCATCTCTCCCTCACATTTTCCCCATGGAGCCCCAGTACTCTTCATCAAGAAGAAAACCGGTGAACTCAGGCTCTGTGTTGATTTCCATGGCTTGAACAAAATCACAAGAAAAGACCGTTATCCACTTCCTCTCATTTCCGATCTTCTTGACTCTGTGCATTCCATGTGTCTATATACAAAACTCGACCTCTGCCATGCCTACCATCTAGTCCATATTGCCGAAGGAGACGAATGGAAAACTGCATTCCACACCTGCTATGGGTCCTTCAAATGGCACGTCATGCCATTTGGTCTTACCAATGCTCCTGTGGCTTTCCAACGCTTTGTCAATGACATCTTCGCAGATATGCTTGATGTTTCCATTGTCATTTACCTCAACGATATCCTCATCTATTCCGACAATCCCATGGAACACCAACAACACGTATGAGAGGTCCTACACAGACTCAGAGAGAACAATCTCTACTGCAAGGGATCCAAATGCAAATTTCATCGGGATTCTGTGGAATATCTCAGCTACATTCTCTCTCCTGAAGGCTTATGCATGGCTGAAGACAAAGTCAAAGCTATTGTTGACTGGCCGGTCCCACAGAAGGTTAAAGATATCCAATCATTTCTTGGTTTTGCTAATTTCTATCACTGTTTTATCCATGGATACAGTGAGATTGTGTTGCCTCTAACACATCTCACTCACAAGGGTATTCCATGGAAATTCAATGACAAATGCCTGGCTGCATTTAACGAGCTGAAACAGGCTTTCACTCATGCCCCTATCCTTACCCACTGGATTTCTGACTGTCAATTAGTCATGGAAACTGACACCTCAGACTACACTATTGCCACCATCCTTTCTATTTACCTTGAGGATGGTGAAATTCACCCTATTTCCTTCTTGTCCCAAAGTCTCCATGGAGCCAAGCTCAACTACAATACCCATGATAAAGAGCTTCTAGCCATTTTTGAAGCCTTTAAATACTGGTGTCATTACCTCAAAGGCTCTGCGGAATCCATCGATGTCATCACAGATCACAAGAACCTCGAGTATTTCTCTACTACCAAGGTTCTTACTCAACGACAGGTGCACTGGTCTGAATTCCTTTCCCAGTTCAACCTCGTTATTTGGTTCTGGCTGGGTAAACTTGGTAGGAAACCGGATGCACTCACTAGACAATGGGACGTCTACCCTAAAGAGGGGGATAGTCAATATGCTCAAGTCAATCCTCATAATTTCCGCCCTGTATTTACTCAAGAACAACTCTCCACTTCTCTCCGTGCTACATTTCTTGAAGGTCCCATACTCCATGCTAGTGCTATCATGGACATGGACAAGCTCCACTCTGATATCAAACAAGCACAACTCAAGGATGCTGCAGTGACCAAAGGTTTCTGTCTTGCTTCATCCACTTCCAATCCTTCCCACTGGTCTGTGGACGAGTCAGGAATACTTTGTCTTGACAATCACATTTATGTCCCAGACTCTGTGGATCTCCATCTTCATGTCCTACAGAACAATCATGATCATATCTTGGCAGGTCATTTTGGTCAAAACCAGACACTCTAACTAGTCCGACGGAATTATACCTGGCCACAGATGCATGAATTTGTTTGCCCCTACATCAAGTCATGTACTACATGTGGTCATAACAAAACACCTAGACACTGTCCTTTCAGCCTACTCAAACCTTTGCCTGTACCAACACGTCCATGGGACTCTATTTCCATGGATTTCATTGAACAACTTCCGGATTCCAACAGATTCACTGCCATTCTTGTCATCATCGACCATGCAAGCAAACAGGCTATATTCATACCCACTCATAATACCATTAATTCCATGGATCTTGTGCAGCTTTTTGTTACCCATGTCTTGTCCAAACATGGTGTCCCTAATCACATCACTTCTGACCATGGCTCCGAATTTGTCTCCCAATTCATGTGCGCCCTTGCTAAAGTTCTTGATATGGAACTCCACTTCACTTCTGGTTATCACCTGGAAGCCGATGGACAAACTGAACGCACTAACCAAACCCTCAAACAATACATCTGTATCTATTGTTCTTACCAACAAGACAATTGGGATACCCTATTACCCATTGCCAAATTCGCATACAGCAATGCTTCTAATACTTCCACCAGAATCTCCCCATTCTTTGCCAACAAAGGATACCACCCTAACATTACAGTATACCCTGAATGTGATATTGCCTCCACTCAGGCCCATGACTTCATAGTTAACCTTGACAATCTTCACCAATTCCTTTGCAACAAAATCTCCCATGCTCAATCCTGCTACAAATTCCAAGTGGATAAGTGTCGGTCTCTGGCTCCTGATTTCAAAGTAGGTGACAAGGTATTCCTTAATTCCAAATACATCAGGACTACTTGCCCTACTGCGAAATTCTCAGAGAAATTCCTCGGACCATTTGACATCATCGCACAGCCTGGATCCCACTCCTTCACTCTCAAACTCCCTGCGGATCTCCATTCCATTCACCCTGTATTCCATGTCTCACAGCTGGAACCCATGGAATCCAATACCATTCCCAATCATACCCAACCACCTCCACTGCCAGTTGAAGTCGACAGCGAAGAGCAGTATGAGATTGCACAAATTCTCGACTCCAAGCTTGACTGTCGGTTCCAATGCCCTCTCATCTATTGCATTCAATGGTTGGGTTATGAAGGTACTGATGAAGAGTTTGCTTGGATCCCCGTGACCGAATTCTCCACAGATGAATACATTGAAGATTTCCATTGTCACTACCCTGACAAACCAGGACCCCTATCCAAGGTCACCATTCGAAAAACCACTATCAAACCTTCCCCTACCATTTCTTGATTCATGCTTCTGTCGGTTCCATTCAGAAAATGTTCCCCAAATTTCAAATATGATTCTGGAAAACTATTGCAAATTACCTTCCTAATTGGGAACAGACTCCACCAACTCCTTTCTTGACTTCATTTCTTTTCCTCACTCCATTTCAAGCACCAAGAAATCATCTACATTTTATGCCCTGCTGGGTGCAGTATACTATGGTCCATGTACAAACATATGTATATAAAAGTATTCAAGCAGAAAGAAGACTAGATGTCCACAGGCTCCCCACCTTCCTCCATATCCACGTCTTCATCCCCCGTGGCTTCCATGTCAACTTCCCCATCAACCTCTTCCTCATCTCCACTGTCACTTTTATCACCCTCCGAGGCTTCCATTTCCTCTTCACCTTCAACCCGCTTCAACAACTTCTTACCCTCTTTCCCTTTGATCACATCCAACTCAGCAATCCCAACAGTTCCTGCGCCCAGTACCATCTCTGCTTGCACTGGTTCTTCTTCAAACTCCCCATCAGAGTCCTCCACCAAATACTCCTCTGTTCCATCCAGGAACTTCTTCCAGAGTCCCCACTCAGTCCATCAACCTCTGACATGGTAGAACCCTTCTCTTGCTTTGCAAAACTTGATACTGGCATTCATAGCGTCTGTCAATGCCCCCTGTCCATGGCTTCTGATCCATAGCTCCATGTTTGCTAGCTTGAATGGGTCCATGCCATTTAAAGTTTCCAGGTTGGCAATGCACGAATGCCATACTTGGGCAACATCCTTGTTGAGTCACATTGTCATCGCCCATTGGAGCACTTCAGGATTAGCTCCCTCCAAATCCTGCAACTCATGCTTCAACAAAGACCACTCCTCTGCAGACACCTTCAGAACAAAGTCTTGAGGATACTCCACATCGGCCCCTGGGTGGTAGTCATCAAGGAGGTCACCTACGTGGTCACCAAAAGCCTCTAACTTCTTTTCCATCACATCCATCCTTGCATGCAAACTGTGCAGCAAGTCCAATACTTCCTCCATCACTGCTGGCTCCACGTCATCTCCAAAGACGCACTTTGTTTTCTTGTGCCTGCACCATTCACAGGAATGCCCAGTTGCTGCAGGGAAACACATGCCTCTGTCAGCGCAGCATTGAGAACAGCGATCTTAACAACAAATTAGTTGATTCCACAGACCCGGACAAAAACTTACCTTTGCCAAAAAATTGAACATCCCCCTTTCCCGGGACTGGATCCATCTTCAGCCTTTTTATGGCAGGCTCACCTGAATCATTTTGCCCTGAAGGGCCTGCGGCATCATCACTATCCACCACATAGGTGGTGGACTTCACTTTGCGCTTCTTGATTCCCATGGATGCCACTGCTCACACTTGTCGTTTCTTATGACAATCCACTAAAATTTCTTTTGCCTTCCCTTTTGAACCTTGAGGAGCCTCCATGGGATCCTCAGCCCCAGATTCCTCCAAATCTTCATCATCTGAAGCACCAGATACTAAGTCACTTACCTCCGCAGCTTCCACTGCTTTTCCCTTTCCTTTATTCCTTCCAACCTCTTTCTCCTTTTCCTCCTGCTCCTTCTGCTTCTCCCGCTCCACGGCCTGCATCGCCCTCAATTCTGCCAACACCTTCTCCCTCTTAACTCTTGCCTTTTCCTGCCTTTCTTTCTCCTCTGTGGCCAATCGCTCGACCTCCAACTTCTTCACTTCATTGGCCAACTGTTTCTTCTCTGCAGCCTCCTTCTTTGCCTTCACTCCTGCAATCTTTTTTGCCTGTTCCTCTTTCTTATGAGCCTCCTCCATGGCTGCTGCCTCCTTCCTCGCCTTAGCCACTGCTGCTTCTTGCTCAATCCTCCACTCATCGTGAGCCTCCATGGCCACACAATACACTGCATCCCTCTCATCCCACTCAGCATACAGAACTTCAAGTGCATCAGGATCGGTGTCCTCTGGCATAGGCAGGGCAACGTATGCCTCTGGTGTTTGTGAATGGCGATACAAAGAAGACATGTCAGATAGCGAGGAGAAAATTTTTGGACTTGAGATGGTGGTGGTTAAAGGTCAAGAGGTGTCTATCACGTGACATCCCTGCATGAAATTCCATGCATTACACTCGGTCATCAGGATCAGTGCTCTTGAGGGCAAGAATGCTAAGGGGGGGATACTGTAATGAGCATGCCACACACTCCATGGACATCAACCTTCAACACATCCAACCAGCCCCAACTCATTCTCGGATTCCATTGGATTCCATTTCCCGGTTTCTATTCAATATTTCATATCTCTATTTCACATACTAATTTCACATATTCATTTATCACACCTAGAATCCGTCAATGGTACTGAGTAGGTGTTATATCGGAGTCCAAGGAATACTCAACTCCTCTAGATACAGAATATTCCAGACTTACATTATTCCAGTCATGTCCATACTTATTCTAGCCTCTGCCCCTCGGACTCTGCTCTAGTATATAAACTATACAACTAGTAGTACATACCTCAGTTTGAATATCAACTTGGTTTAGCCCAATACTCTCGCACTCACTCTACTTGGCCTTCAAGCCTAATCTCAATCTCTTCTACAAGTCCACAGATTCCAACTCCATGCAACTTCATCCTAATCCTTTACTTGTCTTACTCCATGGACTCCATCCATATTCATCTTAGGGCTTCAACCCAAGGGTGACATTGCTAATAGCTTCACCAAGCCCATGTGCATTCTGCTTCACTTCCTCCTATTGGCACAATCCTAACAGATCCTATAAGTGTGTCTTTTGAGAAAGATGCATAAGTCAAGTCACATCATATATACAGCAAGTCATCCTTACTGTCCGAAGGAGTTTCTCTCAAACCCATCTACCACTGTGAGGTGAGAGATAGCCCAAGGCTGGGCGGCCTTGTTCAAGATCTGTGACAGACATTGGTATGCAAAAAATGGTAGACACCAAGTTGAACAAACTAACATACATCCCATAGGCCTGGAGCACCCATCTAAATTTTCAGTTGCATGTCTTTGGGAGAAGATGGAAGCTCTAGAGGAGACTGGTCCCAAAAATTTCCTAGTGGTGGTGTGGAGCCAAAAGCCATGGGATGACACGATCTGTCACATCACCCGATCTTGACTACATGATATGTACGACACATACCCATGTGAAGATATTTCTACATCTTTCTCTTTATCCTCTTCAATATCATGCCTTCATTCCAGCCCCCGAAAAGCAGTGGAAAGTGGAAATCCAACCAACTGGATGCTCAAAGTCACAAACATCAAGCATTAGATACAGGAGCTGCTGGCAGTTCTGCTGAATACTGGATGGTTCAATGGTGCGAGTCCTACCCAGTATAGTTGGCATTGTACCAACAAGACCATATAGGAGAAATCATCAGAATAAGAAACACAAGATGTGGGAGGGAGATGGTGTTGTCATTGTCGGAGGATTGCAGGCTACTCTCTTTGATATGGATGCAAAGCAGTGCATTTTGATATTTTTCTTTTATCATCAATCTTGTAAGAAATGTGGTAGGGTATGACAGGCAGCATGCCCAGCTTCACTCTATGAAGGCCTGGGAATGGGTATTTGTGGGGAAGGATGTTGATCTTGAATGTTGCACGACTGGAGCAGAATATCACTCTGGCACATGTTTCAGTCAAGCGATGACTGTCTCTGCGCCACTAGTGACCTCTGCTGGGCCCTCAAAGGCTTTCACACCACTCAAATTGTTGACATTACTGCAGCTGAACACTGTTTCAACCAAGAGGAAAGGTACACCTTTGGAGCAAGTTGTCGCAATGCAAATCCCCAACCAAGGAGAATATCACCAGTATAGAGAGTCATTGGACCACAAATTGGAGAAAGGTGGGAAACAAGAAGAACTGGGAGGGCAATGCCTACATCTTGCATACTGGAAAATTTGTCACTGTCAGGAGTTGGGACATGACAAGATGCTCCTTCTCCATTAGTCTTTGCAACTAGTCAGTCATGAAGCTGTAGGTGGAAGCCTTGACAGATGCACCTTCTCATGCTTGGGAGCGATCGAATCGATTCACCAATGAAGATGATGGCATGTGAGTTCTTCTCAGCCTCCTTAAATGCCTTCCTCAGATTACTCTCACTTTCTCTGGCCATCTTACTCATAATTTCGGGACCATTAATCGAGAAGAAGAAAGCACCAGTCTTGTTTGCAACTGCACATGCCATTAATGTTTTACCAGTTCTGGGTGGGCCGAACATAAGAACCTCAGGGAGGCTTGGTACCAATAGATTTGAAAAGTTGAGGGCGATGGAGTGGTAGTTCAACAAGTTCACGAGAATCTGAGCCATCTGCTTGTGACATCCATCAATGTCATCATATCTGATGTCGTTGATGTTTGATTCCTTGTCTTCATGCTTGACAGGGTCTCCCTCTGAAAGTTAGGGATAAGTAAAAAGATATCTACAGGATTCAGGCAGAAACTTACCAGTATGGATGACAGTATCCTGGGCGACTAGACAAAATTCAGCTGGGTCTGTTTCAATGACTTTGAATTCGACCATTTGCATGCCTCCTCAGACAAGGAAAGTGTCACCCTTCTGCACCAGACGGTAAGCTTTGGGAAATTAGCATCAGGAAACAGAGCCAGTCATGACAGCTACCTTCAAGGAAATATGGCTTCAAGTAAACATCAAAGATATTACCGCTGAGGCCCTCAATAGAGTCATTGAATGGCAGAATGTGGACTCACTTTCCATATTTAATGTCGAGACATGGGTGAAATCCTGACAAGATCACTGAGCTTGACTCGCAAATAGTAATTATGGGTGACCTTGTTCATCTGGATTCTTCCTTCTTCAATGTCATCTGAGCTTGGACAAATCAAAACAGTATCCCATTGCTTCTTGCTGCTGCAATACCATTGAGTTCCATGATAACCATAGTCACATACCGGATGATGATAGTGTCCCCTCAGCAGAGAGACAAGGTTTCCACCATAGCAGGGTTGATGGTTGCAACTAAAGATGATCACCCTTAGCTATTCATCCACAGCTAATGTGCCTGTTACTCACTGGGGTTGTCATCCGTCAGCAACTCATCGACAATCAAACAATTTGGCCTGGCAAGAGATACTGATTTCAGTACCCTTTGCTGACAATGCTCCAGTACTACTCATAACTTCTTGGGCTGCAAAATTTTGGTTGAAATATCATTAGGACCGCAACTCAGATATTCAAGGATCAGAAATGAAGAAGAATGCTCACATCTTTTTTCACCCAAGCAAGTTGAATGATCTGTCGGTCTATGGTTCCTTCAATTATGAGATGGTACATAGTCACTTGCCAAGTTTGCCCTAAGTGACATTCCTGATGCATAGCTTGAGCATCATTGGAAGGATTCTGATCAAGGTCATAAGAATGGACATCACGTGGTGGCAGTAGTGTCAAATACCTGTCATGGAACAACGGGCCGACATGGCATCATCTGTCAATGCCGGAATGCTGATGTCCCTGATTTGATCTTAAATCACGTCAATATAGGACAACGCACTGTGAGAGTGTGCACAGTAAATTGTACGAATGTTAGGTGCAATCTCTAATGAAATTTTGTATGAAATATGGGTATGTCCTGTCTCAGGTATCAAGATATAGCATAGTCATCTTCATCTGTATCATCTCACTCTCAGTCTCAGGTATCAAGATATAAATGGTCCTCAACTGTATCCTCATCATCTTGCTCTCAGCTCACTCGACAGCTCCGTCCTCATCTTCCTCAAAAATAGTTGCGAGCCTAGTGTGTGAAAACCCTGCCATTCCGATGTCCTCAAAGGGTGTACTATACTCGACGTTGTACAGAGGAGCGGGTTCGACTGTATCCATTGTATCTGTATACGGATGTCAGAAGAAGTATTCCACTGACAAGAATCACTAAGGCATACTGATGTCATGTTGGACTAGAGTGTGAGTATTTATAGTGTTGTAGGGTGGGGGACTACATGTAGTGACCTTGTATGACAGAGGGAAAGTGCTCAATTCCAGATCAGGGTTATTGACTAGTAAGGATATAGTGTCAGTAGACGGAGAACCCTGGACGCTAGTCGATGCACCTAAGTTCCTGAACAATTGATGAATAATCCTGCACATGCACTTTATGGTTGTGCTAATGACAGAGAGGATAGAGGTCTTGAGAAGAACACTGTTGGCTTGAAAACGGGTAGACTGACCGTAATTGGATGGTGAGATGATGAAGAGAGAACATCTACAGGTACAATGTCAGTATAAGCTCATGCATCTAGTCATTAAACTGACCTTGGACCAATTTTGAGGTGGAATGGGAGAGCAATCAGACTTAAAGTTTCATTGTGCATGAGACGATTATGTCACAGGATTGCCATTAAGGTATCTGGTGGCATCAACTAATATTTTGCACAGTAAAGCCTTTTCCAACAGGCAGTATGGCAGAGTGGATTTCAGAGTTGACATGTTTGGTCATGGGAATGCCGAGGTGACTAGTGCGTAGGTTTGAATCTCACTGTTGTCAATGTTTTTACATTTTGGCTTGCTGCTCTCAAACTTTCTGTTTTGTCACTCTTGTGCAATCTACTTTCCCTTTTCGCCTCATACTGTATGTTAACTTACTTTTCATAAGTGATGACATCGAGCACTAAATTTTCCTCCCTCAGCTCCGGTGATCTTGGCTGTATGTGTCTCACCTAACCACCAATCTGTAATCAAGAAAGCTAACCTGATTTAGTCAGTGAAGCATCTATGATAGGCAAGATGAGCAGCCATGAACATAAGTTCTCATACCCCATGAAATAAGGGTTATTAAAATCCACCATCAGTTATGGCTTGATAACCACTCTACAATGGAAGACACCCTGTCATCTACATACACACACATCACCTCCACACTTTCCAGTGCATACACAACTCCTGGCCAAACATGATCGCATCGTATGATCAATTGAATGAGCTCTTCAAAGCCTTCCTTTCCTCCGAAATAATGTACTCATCTGTCCTTTGGGATGAGTCCAAGGGCAGCACCCGAGATGACCTCGAGGCTGCTCAAGGGAGCAAAATACACCATGTCCTTCATCAGGCTCGCCTCAAGCCGGGATATCATGTTCTCAAATTCGGTTCAGGATGGAGAGGGTGCATGCAGGCATTTCCTTAACACAGATCTGTCACCTTGCCAGCCCACAGGATAGACATGCCACATATCTTGCCTTCAAATTTGATGCCTTCATATGTCATGCCCTAAATGTGATACCAGTCAGCAACACTGCACACAATGCATCCACACATAGCACTCAACTCACTGCAGGTGTCGTAACTGTGCGTTTCACCACAGCTAGATGGTTCAGCCCCTCCTCAACAAGCAGCCTGATGATCCTGTCAGAGTAGAACAGGGAATTGCCCCTGGATGTGTCTTTATCTCTGATGATTGTATACAGGGCCGTTTGGGCAGGTTCCCTAATGATGTCTCCATGGTCCTGGATAGCTACTAGACAACGAGTTGAATTCTGGCGAGCAAGGGGTATGCCAACAACGTCCATGCATGACAGGGGGACGATCCACCAATCACTCAAACCCTATCTCCTTCTGTGGGCACACACACAGACATGCCCCTGAGTGGCTGTCCATGGATCGTTGCTTCCTCCTGAGGCTCAGGCAGAAGACCAGCAGTGTGCATAAAAGGTACGTGTTCATGCATCTTGAGTTGTTAGTCTGCTGCTGAGATCCCTCATGCCATGTGGGCGGTTTTCTATAGATTTTTCAAAGTTCAAAAACTTTGCTCGACACTGACACAGGAGTCACCCACTGGATGCCTTTGTTCAACCCTGTGGAACCCATTGCAGCTGATTAAATAGCTGCCATCTGTTGAGGGTGATGTGGAGTTGGATAACGGCATCTTGTGGTTGACTTGATGTGGCATTCAAGGGACTTTGATGGGTGAGCTTCTTTTTTGTTTGTTTTGTTTGTGATTCTGACTTCCTTCTATGCCAGAATGATGTCGTCTCTTCAAAGGTAGATCCCTAGAGTGTGTTGACTGACAGCAGGTGAGAGTCCTTCAGGGCTCTTTTATTTTTTTGGGGGCAAATCGGACCCACAACAGAGAGACTCTGTTCTCTGTTGGAAGGATTTGAAGGGAGGTTATGCAAGTCTGGGGCATTGTTAGGATCGTGCCAATAGGAGGAAGTGAAGCGAAATGCATGTGGGCTTGGTGAAGCTATTAGCAACATCACCCCTGGGTTGAAGCCCTAAGATGAATACGGACAGAGTCCGTGGAGTAAGACAAGTAGAGATTAAGATGAAGTTGCACAAAGTCGGAATCTGTGGACTTGTAGAAGAGATTGAGATTAGGCTTGAAGGCCAAGTGGAAGTGAGTGTGAGAGTATTGGGCTAAACCAAGTTGATATTCAAACTGAGGTATGTACTACTAGTTGTACAGTTTATATACTAGAGCAGAGTCCGAGGGACGGAGGCTAGAATAAGTATGGACATGGCTGGAATAATATAAGTCTGGAATATTCTGTATATAGAGGAGTTGAGTATTCCGTGGACTCCGATATAACACCTACTCAGTACTGTTGATGGATTCTAGGTGTGATAGATGAATATGTGAAATTAGTATGTGAAATAGAGATATGAAATATTGAATAGAAACCGGGAAATGGAATCCATCAGAATCTGATAATGAGTTGGGGCCAGTTGGAAGAGTTGAAGGTTGATGTCTGCAGGGTCCACGGCATGCTCATTACAGGCATGAATGGGAGGATGACCCCTCCCATTTGTGCTTCCAATGAATACCTTTAGGGCAGGGAAATTATGATCCTATAGGCAAAAAATACAGGTGGACTTGTGTCATTTTTCGCAGTTTGATCTTGGAACCATTTCTCAGTGAGTAGTTGGGAGCACATACGTCATCTCGCTGCAAATGACCCACCTATGATGTTCACTGCTTCCAGTAAAGGGAATGTTGTATGAGCAAAGGGCAGATCTATTGCAAGTAGATTAGTTAGAGACAGACATTGAAATTATATAATGCACCTTCAACAAACTTGAATCACTGCAAGTCTCCCTATCACTTCAGCACACCACCTTCCCTGATCCCCATCTTCATCAACACGCCTGGCCTTGCTCACCAGAGTGCGATATGTCATCTCGCCATAAACTTTGGTTGCCAGGTGGGGTACAGCAGGACCTTGAGGCTATGGTATATATGCCTTAGGCCAGGCCAAGGAATACTTGAGTAGATTATTAGTTAGGGAAAGAAAGGGTTGAAAGAAGACACACGTTCAATGAGGCACAATGTCTCCAAATCCTTCCTACCAGCACATGCATGCAACCTTCCTCACTCCCTGTCTTCGCCAGTACAAACACCCCTGCTCCCCGGAAGATGATATGTTGTCTTGCAGCAAAATTTGGTGGCCAGGTAGAGTGCAGCATGATGTTGAGGTTATGCTTTAAAAGGAGTCAGATCCAAGATCTCAGGGAATGACACATAATCATCCAATTTCTTAAAGCTGTCTGAAAAAGATATCATCATTGTCTTAGAGATCTGCTGGAAGCGATTCAGATGGACAACAAGGGCAAAAGTGTCATGATGAGGTACCGCTTGTATGTGGGGTACATGATGATGGGTTTTGGCTTTTTCTTAGCGGTGGCCTTTGGGGCTGGTCCTGACTCTCCAGATGTAGCTTCACTATCACTGCCATCGGAACTATCATCGGAAGCATCCAGACTTCACTGACCATGATATTGATGGTATGTAAGCACAGGCAGAAGAGAATCGTTTGAGGTGTATACGTCTGCCTGGGGTATACCGTTGGAAGGAATATTGTCGCTGCCATTAGGAAAGGATGGATCACTGGGGCTATCATCCAAGTCTGACAGGACTGAGAGTGTTTCATCAGGTCCTGATGGCTCTGTTGTCGCTGTTGACGGAATTGGCAGTTCACCAGGGGTATGAATTCCATTGATACTGGCAAGGGTTAGTGGGGACAGAGTATGTTTTAGACCCATGAAGGACTCTGATGCAATCGTAGTAGGTAATGATACAATACACTGTGCAGTATTGCTGAAGTCTGAATGAGAGTATAGCGGAACATTCGAACTTGACAGAGATGTTGGAAGATTGCTGGTAGATGCCTCTGAGGATGGTGTACATGGTCCGAGCTCTTGTAGGGGCAAACAAACACACGTGCAGACTGTCGTGGGCATTGGTCTTTGCCCATTTCTTGAGGTACTTGTTCAGGAGCTCGAGAGTCAGCTCATGGGAGCAGTATACAACCAGGCCTTTGTCATGGAAGGACAAAGTGAGGATATAGGGGACAGTCAACGTGAAGAGATCTGAGGGTCAAGAGAGGGAGCTTAGAACTGGGAGGGCCCAGGTTGGACGGTACTTGGGTATTGTGAGAGGTAGCAGCTTGGGTTGGAGGGACATGCAATAACTGTACCTCCAAGGCTCAATGAAGCAAGCACGCCAGCTGTGGGATCAAACGATGGTATCCAATGTTCTTCCTGCCATATACATCCATTGACAGCACAGACAGCATGGATATCTGTTGCTGCAGTGATCATGATGTATTCGGACTCTGTTAGGATTGTGCCAATAGGAGGAAGTGAAGCGGAATGCACGTGGGCTTGGCGAAGCTATTAGCAATGTCACCCTTGGGTCGAAGCCCTAAGATGATTATGGACAGAGTCCACAGAGTAAGACAAGTAGAGATTAAGATGAAGTCACACAAAGTCAGAATCCGTGGACTTGTAGAAGAGATTGAGATTAGGCTTGAAGGCCAAGTGGAAGTGAGTGTGAGAGTACTGGGCTAAACCAAGTTGATATTCGAACTGAGGTATGTACTGCTAGTTGTACAGTTTATATACTAGAGCAGAGTCCGAGGGATGGAGGCTAGAATAAGTATGGACATGGCTGGAATAATGTAAGTCTGGAATAATCTGTATCTAGAGGAGTCGAGTATTCCATGGACTCCGATATAACACCTACTCAGTACCGTTGACGGATTCTAGGTGTGATAAATGAATATGTGAAATTAGTATGTGAAATAGAGATATGAAATATGGAAGATAAACGGGAAACCAGAATCCAACGGAATCCGATAAGTGAATGGGGGCCGGTTGGATGTGTTGAAGGTTGATGTCCGTGGAGTCTGCGGCATGCTCGTGACAGTATCCCCCCCCTTAGCGTTCTTGCCCTCAAGAGCGCTGATCCCAATGACCGAGTATGTCGTGTGGAATTTCATGCAGGGATGTCACATGATAGACACCTCTTGACTTGTAACCACCACCATCTCAAGTCCAAAAAAACTCCTCCTCGCTGTCCGTTATGTCATCTACGTATCGCCATTCACAAACACCTGAGGCGTATGTCACTCCACCCATGCCGGAAGATGCTGACCCTGACACCCTTGAAGAGCTCTATGCTGAGTGGGATGGAAAGGATGCAGCATATCATGTGGCCATGGAGGCTCATGATGAGTGGAAGATTGAGAAAGAGGCAGTGGTGGCAAAGGCGAGGAAAGAGGTGGTGGCCATGGAGGAGGCTCATAAGAAAGAGGAGTGAGCGAAGAAAATTGCTGGTGCCAAAGCGAAAAAGGAAGCTGTGGAGGTCACTGAGAGGAAACAGTTGGCAGATGAGGCGAAGAAGTTGGAAGTTGAGTGGGTAGCCGCAGAGAAGAAGGAGAGGGAGGAGAAGGCGAAGATTTTGAGGGAGAGATTGTTGGCGGAATTGAGGACGACACAGGCCATGGAGAGGGAGAGGCAGAAGGAGCAGGAGGAGAAACAGGGAGCCAAAGGCAAGGGAAAGGAGAAGGCCGTGGAGCCCATGGATTTGCAGGAATTGGTTTCTTTCGGTTCAGATGAGGAAGATGAGGATAGGGAAAGTGGTCAAGAAACCAAAGTGGAGGATACTGTGGAGGATGTTCAGGGTTCCAAGGGAAAAGGGAAGGCGAGGGAGGATTTGGCAGCGTGTCGTAAGGATTGACAAGTGTGTGCGGCGGCAGCTGCAGGGATTAAAAAGAGGAAGGCAAAGTCCACTCCATACGTGGTGGATAGTGATGACACCATGGGCCCTTCGGGGCATAACAATTTGGGTGAGCCTGCCCTGAAAAGGCTGAAGACCGATCCAGTCCCAGGCAAAGGGGATGTCAAATTCCATGGCAAAGGTTAGTCGCCATATGGGCCCGTGGAGTATACTAATTATTTGGTTAGATCGCTGTGGTCGGTGTCGCGCCAATGGGGCCTCATGCTTCCCTGCAAAAAAAGGACGTTCCTGTGAACGGTGCAGGAGGAAAAAGGTGAAGTGCGTATTTGGGGATGATGCGGACCCAGCAGTGATGGAGGAGGTGTTGGAGTTATTGCATGGTCTTCATGCCTGGATGGACATGATGGAGGGGAGATTGGAGTGCCTTACTTCAACAGTTGAAGACTTATTGGACGATTACCACCCCGGAGCCAATCCAGAGTATCCATACGACTTTGTCCCGAAGGCGTCCGAGGAAGAATGGTCCTTGTCATTGCATGAATTGCATGACTTGGAAGGCGCGAATCCCGAGGCCCTCCGACAGGCAATGACCATGCGGCTGGATAAAGACGTCGCTCAGGTTTGGTACTCACGCATTGCCAACCCGGATACCTTGGACGGCGCGGACCCATTCGAGCTTGCAAACATGGAGTTATGGGTTGGAAGCTGCAGGCAAGGGGTGTTGATGGATGCTATCAACACCAGTATTAGGTTTCAGGAGGCAAGGGAGAGGTTTTATCGAGTCGGAGGCTGGTGGACAGAATGGGGTTTGTGGAAGAAATTCCTGACTGGAACAGAGGAATACTTGGTCGAGGATTCTGATGGAGAATTCGAGGAAGAGCCGGTGTGAGCGGAGATGGTACCAGGAGCAGGGACCGCTGGAGTCCCAGAGTTAGATATGATCAAGGGAAAAGATGAGGATGGTAAGAAGTTGGTGAAGAGGGTTGAAGAAGAGGCGGAGGCCTCGGAGGAGGAACAAAGTGAGAGTGGGGATGAAGAGGAGGTTGAAGATGAAGTTGAGGCGGACACCACAGGTGCCGACGATGGCATGGATATGGAGGAAGGAGTGGAGCCTGCGGAAGCTTAGTCTCTTGGCCTTTTTTGAACAATTTATATATATCGTATGGTTGTATATGGACCGTAGCGTACTGTGCCCAGAGGGCATAAAAATATATAGCTTTCTTGATGTCTGCAATGGAGTGAGGAAATGAGATGAAGTCAAGAAAGGAGCTGGCAGAGTCTGTTCCCAATTAGGAAGGTAATTTGCAATAGTCTTCCAGAATCATATTTGAAATTTGGGGAACATTTTCCGAACGGAACTGGCGGAGACATGAATCAAGAAATGGTAGAGGAAGGTTTGATAGTGACTTTTCGAATGGTGACCTTGGATAGGGGTCCTGGTTTGTCAGGGTAACAATGATGGAAATCTTCAATGTATTTGTCTGCGGAGAATTCGGTAGCAGGAATCCAAGCAAACTCTTCATCAGTACCTTCATAACCCAACCATTGAACACGATAGATGAGAGGACATTGGAACCGACGGTCAAGTTTAGAGTCGAGGATTTGTGCAATCTTGTACTGCTCTTCACCATCCACTTCAACTGGAGGTGGAGGTGGTTGGGTACAATTAGGAATGGTATTGGATTCCACGGGTTCCAACTGTGAGACATGGAATACAGGGTGAATGGAATGGAGATCCGTGGGAAGTTTAAGAGTAAAGGAATGGGATCCAGGCTGTGCAATGATGTTGAACAGTCCGAGGAATTTCTCTGAGAATTTTGCGATAGGGTGAGTAGTCCTGATGTGTTTGGAATTAAGGAATACCTTGTCGCCTACTTTGAAATCAGGAGCTGGGGACCATCACTTGTCCACTTGGAATTTGTAGTGGGACTGAGCATGGGAGATTTCATTGCAAAGGAATTGGTGAAGATCGTCGGGGTTGACTATGAAGTCATGGGCCCGAGCAGAGGCGACATCGCGTTCAGGGTATACCATGATGTTAGGATGGTATCCTTTGTTAGCAAAGAATGGAGAGATTCCGGTGGAAGCATTAGGAGCATTGTTGTATGCAAATTTGGCAATGGGTAATAGGGTATCCCAATTGTCTTGTTGGTAAGAACAATAGATATGAATGTATTGTTCGAGGGTTTGGTTGGCATGTTCAGTTTGTCCGTTGGCTTCTGGGTGATAACCAGAAGTGAAGTGGAGTTCCATATCAAGGGCTTTAGCAAGGGCATGCATGAATTGGGAGACAAATTCGGAGCCACAGTCAGAAGTGATGTGATTGGGGACACCATGCTTGGAGAAGACATGGGTAACAAAAAGCTGCACAAGATCCGCAGAGTTAATGGTACCATGAGTGGGTATGAAAATGGCCTGTTTGCTTGCACGGTCAATGACAACAAGGATGGCAGTGAATCCGTTGGAGTCTGGAAGTTGTTCAATGAAATCCATGGAAATAGAATTCCACGGACGCGTCGGTACAGGCAAAGGTTTGAGTAGGCTGAAAGGACAGTGTCTAGGTGTTTTGTTACGACCACATGTAGTACAAGACTTGATGTAGTGGTGAGCAAATTCATGCATCTGTGGCCAGGTATAATTCCATTGGACTAGTTTGAGTGTCTGATTTTGACTGAAATGACCTGCCAAGATATGATCGTGATTGTTTTGTAGGACACGAAGACGGAGGTCCTCGGAGTCTGGGACGTAGATGCGATTGTCAAGACGGAGTATTCCTGACTTGTCCACAGACCACTGGGAAGGATTGGAAGGGGAAGAAGCAAGACGAAAACCTTCAGTCACCATGGGATCCATGGGTTGTGCTTGCTTGATATCAGAGTGGAGCTTATCCACGTCCATGATAGCACTAGCACGGAGTATGGGACCTTCAAGAAATGTAGCACGGAGAGAAGTGGAGAGTTGTTCTTGAGTAAATACAGGGCGGAAATTATGAGGATTGACTTGAGCATATTGACTATCCCCCTCTTTAGGGTAGACGTCCCATTGTCTAGTGAGTGCATCCGGTTTCCTACCAAGTTTACCCAGCCAGAACCAAATAACGAGGTTGAACTGGGAAAGGAATTCAGACCAGTGCACCTGTCGTTGAGTAAGAACCTTGGTAGTAGAGAAATACTCGAGGTTCTTGTGATCTGTGATGACATCGATGGATTCCGCAGAGCCTTTGAGGTAATGACACCAGTATTTAAAGGCTTCAAAAATGGCTAGAAGCTCTTTATCATGGGTATTGTAGTTGAGCTCAGCTCTGTGGAGACTTTGGGACAAGAAGGAAATAGGGTGAATCTCACCATCCTCAAGGTAAATAGAAAGGATGGCGGCAATAGCATAGTCAGAGGCATCAGTTTCCATGACTAATTGACAGTCGGGAATCCAGTGGGTGAGGATAAGAGCATGAGTGAAAGCCTGTTTCAGCTCATTGAATGCAGCCAGGCATTCATCGTCAAATTTCCACAGAATACCCTTGCGAGTGAGATGTGTTAGGGGCAACACAATCTCACTGTATTCATGAATAAAACGGCGATAGAAATTAGCGAAACCAAGAAATGATTGGATATCTTTGACCTTCTGCAGGACCAGCCAGTTGACAATAGCTTTGACTTTGTCTTCAGCCATGCATAAGCCTTCAGGAGAGAGAACGTAGCTGAGATATTCCACAGAATCCCGATGAAATTCGCATTTGGATCCCTTGCAGTAGAGATTGTTCTCTCTGAGTCTGTGTAGGACCTCTCATACGTGTTGTTGGTGTTCCATGGGATTGTCGGAATAGATGAGGATATTGTTGAGGTAAATGACAATGGAAACATCAAGCATATCTGCGAAGATGTCATTGACAAAGCGTTGGAAAGCCGCGGGAGCATTGGTAAGACCAAATGGCATGACATGCCATTCGAAAGACCCATAGCAGGTGCAGAATGCAGTTTTCCATTCATCTCCTTTGGAAATACGGACAAGATGGTAGGCATGGCGGAGGTTGAGTTTTGTATATATGCGCATGGAACATGCGGAGTCAAGAAGATCAGAAATGAGGGGAAGTGGAGAGCGATCTTTTCTTGTGATTTTGTTCAAGCCACGGAAATCAACACAAAGCCTGAGTTCACCGGTTTTCTTCTTGACGAAGAGCACTGGGGCTCCGTGGGGCTCTGTGAGGGAGAAATGAAACCATTACGGACGTTATCGTCAATAAACTCACATAAGGCTTTGAGTTCGGATTCAGAGAGGGAATAGATGGGTCTGAGCGGAGGGGAAGTGCCTTCCTCAAGATTGATTTTGAGGTCGTAAGGGTGATGCTTGGGGAGTTTCTCTGAGAGGGAATCACTGAACACATCAGCAAAGTCATGGTACTCCGGTGGAACATCAGTTAAATCCACAGGGGCCACAGATGCAGCTTGGCCACTAACACTAGGCATAGAAGGTTGTAACGTGAATTTTTGTGCACCTTCTTCTGCACAAGCTCGTATGAAAGCGGCCGTGGAAATAATTGATATCTTGGGTGCAACCAAAGCAGCAAATGATGGAATGGAAGGATATGAGTAGATAGGCTCATATGGCAACAGTGCCTGTTGGGATCTCGAGGGAGGTTTGGATGGAATTGGACCTGAAGGGTCCAAGTGGTGTGGCACTGTTGTGTCAGAGGCCACAGAAGTGCTAGGAGGGATAGAAGCACCGAATAGCTTTGAATGGAAAGTGATACTGTGCTTTGCCCAGTCAATCAACAGATTGTAGCAGGAAAGCCAGTTGTATCCCAGAACAATGTTACAGGATGAATCAAGATGAGTGACATAGAAGTCAATAGGGATAATGTCACCTGTCGGAAACCGTACGGGGAGTGAAATGGATTGGGAGATATGAGATCCGGCGGAGCCATCAAGAAGTTGAAGTTGAACAGGAGGAATGGAAGTGGTAGGGAGATGATGGTCCTCAACGTATTTGGAATCGATGAAGCAATGACTTGAACCAGAATCAACGAGAGCAAGAAAATGAAGGATAATGGAAATAGGAGAGCCGTCGGGTTCTGATCCAGAACCAACTTCAGATGATAGTGATACAGTTAGTGAATGGTTAGAAAGAGCAGCAGCATTGAGGGTTACAATCTCTGAGGTGCAATGACAGTCAACGCAACCCTTTCCTTGCACGGAGGAAACAGGGCTGCTCTCTATTTTTCCGACTTCGAAGGAGCCAAATCATTAGAGGCGGGAGGCTCTGAAACGTCAGCAGCATGACCACAAGTGGAACCCGTGGCCTTCCACTTGTTGCAGTCCTCGGTCTTGTGCTTGTTGCCACAGAACATACAGAGGTTGTTCTTTTGGCGACATTCCTTCTCCTCAGGAGTGAGCTTACCATCTTTGCCTAGCTTATCAGTGTAGGGCTTCTTGGCGGACGAGGACGAAGAAGAAGATGAGGAAGAGGACTGATAGGTGGAGGCGGAGCCCGCGGAATTGGAACCGTAGGATTTGGGCACCGCAGGGTATGAAGAGCTCAAGTTTGAACCTGAACCTTTAGGTTTGGAGGAAGAGGATGAGGAGGATGAAGGTTTATCATGATTTTCACGCAAAATCTTGGCCTTCCGAGTCCAATAACGAGCGTTGAGTTCCTGTGCTAGGGTATGCATGTCATGGAGATTATCGGGCTTCCCATGGTGGGCCATATCATCTTTAATCCATGAGCAAAGTCCGTGGTAAAAGGCATGGCGCAGGGAATTGTCACCATAGCCGACAATAGAGGTGTGTTGATTGAAACGGACTATATACTTCATAATCCGGTCTCCATCACGCATCCGAAGGTTTTCCAACTCGTCTTCAGCGTCTCTGACAGCATCGAACGGACCAAAGTTAGTCCTGAGTTCCACAAGGAAAGTGGCATAGGAGTATGCCCAGGCAGGAGGGTGAGTGTGGTTAGGGTGGAGGATATCCGGTTCAAACCAATCAAGGGCGACACCAGAAAGGAAGGATACAGCATAGTTGACTTTCGACGCATCAGCGCAGAATGTGTCACGCCTGTCATTGAAGTTCAACTGGAGGGAAACGATGAATGCCTTCAGTTTCCGCAGGTCCGAGCCATCAAAGGTATCAGGCTCCTTGACCTTGGTGCATATGGGGCATTGCGGAGGGTTATTGACTTGGTTGGTGAGGCCGCAGAGCAGGTTAAAGAAATCCCTGATCATGGCTTCATCATTGTTAGGATTGTTAGGAGGGTTAGGAGGATTAGGAGGATTGGGAGGATTAGGAGGGTTAGGAAGGTTAGGAGGGTTACCCCCAGGACTGCCAGGACCACCAGGGCTGCCAGGATTAGGTGGGCCACTGCCAGGTCAGCGATTGTTGTTGCCCTGTGGGAGGCATGAGCTGCGGTTACTAGGGGAGTCAACATTGTCCTCAGAATCGCTGCCAGGTTCCTCTTTGTTTTGAACGGGGAATGGGCGATGCAGGTTAGGAATCGGGGTCCGTGGAGGGTCGTTTCGGTAGCTGCCGTAGCCACCTGAAATGGATTCCGAGGGTCCGGGGGTGAGGTTGAGGTTGAACAGATCAGGATTGATTCCGTTGTTGGCTTGGCATTGGGTGAAGCTGTTGTGGGTGTAGGTTTCCCTACAGGACCGGCTGGTGGATGCGGAGTCTTCACCAAAAAGGTGTTGATCTCCTTTGGAGGCAGATTGGGGAATGTCATTCATCGAGAAAGTGGGTTTGGGGTCCGAGGTGGACTGAGTAGTCTCAGTTTGTTCGAGAAGTACAGTAGACATTCCTAAAAATTTTGACTCAAGGGTTTGAGTTCGAGTATACTGTTAGGATTGTGCCAATAGGAGGAAGTGAAGCGGAATGCACATGGGCTTGGCGAAGCTATTAGCAATGTCACCCTTGGGTCGAAGCCCTAAGATGATTATGGACAGAGTCCACAGAGTAAGACAAGTAGAGATTAAGATGAAGTCGCACAAAGTCAGAATCCGTGGACTTGTAGAAGAGATTGAGATTAGGCTTGAAGGCCAAGTGGAAGTGAGTGTGAGAGTACTGGGCTAAACCAAGTTGATATTCGAACTGAGGTATGTACTGCTAGTTGTACAGTTTATATACTAGAGCAGAGTCTGAGGGACGGAGGCTAGAATAAGTATGGACATGGCTGGAATAATATAAGTCTGGAATATTCTGTATCTAGAGGAGTCGAGTATTCCATGGACTCCGATATAACACCTACTCAGTACCATTGACGGATTCTAGGTGTGATAAATGAATATGTGAAATTAGTATGTGAAATAGAGATATGAAATATGGAAGATAAATGGGAAACCAGAATCCGATGGAATCCGATAAGTGAACGGGGGCCGGTTGGATGTGTTGAAGGTTGATGTCCGTGGAGTCCGCGGCATGCTCGTGACAGACTCTACAGATACTCGAGAGCTGAAATGACATGCATGCCAGTTGAATTTCAAGGCTAAATTCAGAATACAAGCACCTTGACCATTGAGAATTGGTATACCTGATTCAAGGTGTCGGGCCACTCATACATGCAGACATTCAGATGGTCAGATGTTCCTGCTTATGTCAGAGTATCCTGTTTGAGAAGATTCTGAGAAAATTCTAATTACCTTTTAAGTTTACTCATGACTGAGTTACCATTTCCAGCCCCATTTTGTTTTTACTTTTCACAGCCATAAGATTTTATACACGCTGACCAATAAATGACAAATATTTCTCATATTTAGTTCACAATGTCTCTGCTCTGTAAATGCTGACATGTTATAATAATTAATTACCCTTTCCATCATTTGGAAAACCTAAATCCATGTTTTCTTTCCTCAGCGTTTAGCACAAGATCAACATTGAGTACATGATAATATAAGATAAAACATACCCTACATTTCCTAAGAATTCTCAGAGACATTATATTGTATTGCATTTAAAAATATTTTCAAGAGTAGTTGCCCAGCAATACTGTGATTCAGTATTTTAATTTAATAGCCCAACCTCGCTGAAATTTAGATAAGTAGTTTTTAATATACCTTACAACTAGTTCATTATCTAGCCTGATTGGTCAAATTGAATTATTTTTATACAAACTCAGGTTAAAACAGGTGCTTAAAACACTTGCGGAAATGGTGAGAAAAAATAAAGTTTATTCACAAAAACAGGTGCCATCATATCCCTATTAAAAAAACCACCACCTCAGTGTTGACTCAGCATTATAAAGGGCTAGGTTGTGGTACCACCCCTGTAGTGTATGCTCCTACTTCACTTACAAGGCAAGTCATGCACAAAGCAATTGCGGTATCACATAAAACACTTCCACCCAACCATATCTGCGAATCGGAAATGAGTGAATGGGGGAATGACAGTCAGACAGTGATCTGCTCACTATTACAGTCACCTCGATCCTGGAATTGTTCTGAGTTTTTGAGTGGTGGCCACTATTTTGCACTTGGATGCCACAACAAATTGCAGCCAAAAATTGAATAAAAGCAATCTTTGATGAAGATCATGATTGTTAGGGGGCAGCATACTGTATTTGAAAAATCTTACCATTGAAAGGGTAATACATAACCATCATGCCTTGTTGAATTTATACATCTGCCAAGCATAAAATAATTGGGCGATGCAGCCAACTACCATTAATTCAGTAACTCGATATGTAAGGTGAGTGAAAAGATACAGACCAAATCCAGACATAATAAGAATGGTGAGCCATGCCATCTCGGTCTCATCCAGTACCACAATGTTCCCAAACTCGTAACAGAATGTGTTGAAAGTGTCATAGATGCGTATAGCAGTCTGAGCAGACTCGGTCACCCAGAGAAGATAGACAACCATCTTCAACACCAGATTATCCCTTGGAAATGAGATGTAGTATATGTCTTTGAGTGTAGTGAGTAAAGAACAGTCAAAAAAGTGTGGATAAGGATGATAGGTTCACTGACAGACGTGATCACACAGAATGCCATATAAGACGAGACTCAGGAAACAGCCGATCAACTATGAGAAAATCTAAGCGACCGCCGCTTTCTGATACATAAGATTGGAGCTGTACCTGAGGACCTGTTCTGAGGTTTTAAAATCAGTATAGAGATTACTCTGAGAATAAGAATGTTACCAACAATTTATAAACCTCTGAGGGTGCTACACTAGTCTCTTCAGCCAGAGTACTATTAAACGACGGCATCGAGGGGTGTAGAGTAGCCACGAAATTTCCCGTCACTATACTAGGTTTAAGTAGCTGCAGGTTTACACTCAGTGCGGACTGTCGTACAAGTTGCATAGGAGCATGCGGCGCTGTCACAAATGAGCTGCGCATGCCTACAAAAAATCAGAGGATTCCAGTTAAATCATCTGCTTCCGAGTCGACCCTGGATCAATTCAATCAAGATTCAGTGCTACGTACACCACTGCATGCTCCGGAAATCTATTGAGGTAAGACTTACCTAGGTTGAAAGGAAACTGCCAAGCTTCATGGACTACAGAATTGAATAAACGAGTTTTCTTGTCTCTCGGAGGACAATCGGTGACGGTGGTGGTCAAAGTGTGAGACAGTGGACACGCTGAGTCCAGAAAAGTCAACATTAGACGCGTCGTGACACTATCTGGGAGAGAAGCCGCGGGCGCTTTCACTAGTCTCCATGTTCTTCGCATGCGGGAGCATTTTTTTCTCCCTTCTTCTCGATATTAGTCGAGATAATCAGAAGATGGGTGCAATTGTAGACGGCGGCGATCGGTGTCTGTTGATAAGGCCCCGAAGGGAATTTGAGCGAGGCACACTGTTCAACGTCGAGCTTATATTTCTCCGGAGCTAGCTTTCAATTGCTGTCATACGTAAGCCCGCTTGATTTACCGTGTTCACCGAGGTCCACCATCATGGGAAAACTGCACTGGCGACAGTTGTCCCTGGCAATATATCTGTCGACAATGATCTTCAGCACTGAATTGTGCAGATCTATTCTTGTACCTTCTGACATTATCGACGAATCCGATTTGTCAGAGAGGTTCTCGTACAATATGATAATGTTTAACCGTTATAGGCGGTACATTGAATCGGCTACCATTCGAACGCAATTTATTTCCACTGCGGGCTGTATTTTTCCGTCAGGTCAAGGCGTTAACCCTGACACATTCTTCATATCATTTCAAGATCCAAGATCGTCAGATGTGATATCAGACAATTCAATGTCACTCGTATACCGCTCATCCGTAGAATAACGTCGATATGTTTGTCTCTGCTTAAGAATGATTAGCATGATTTGGTTGCTTAGAATGGAATGGAGGTTGATTTGAAGAGAACCGAGGAAGAGTGTCATGCCAGGAGCCCACATGGGGACAAGGATATTTGCGAGAGTAATGAGGAGGAGGCATGCGTAGAAGAACATCCCAGAGACATAAAGCTCTTTGATAAACGGATGGGATGAACGGCGGAGGTGTAGTACGCCCTTGAAGAATGTGAGCGAAGCAATGATTGTCTCTGGAACAAGCACGGAAATGTAGAACAAGTTTTCCATGTTCGAAGAGTGATCCAAGCAGTCAGCGTGACCGAACGGTCTGACGACTGCGAATTAGACAGTATTGAGTTCTCGGTTATCACGGATGACAGGCAACCTACATTGACTCGTCTTGAAGCGTATACCAAGGCTGACTACCCTCGGTATAAAAGAGAAGATTCCAATACCGATAAAACACCAAAAAACCACTCTGTTTCTATCCCATATTGCATAGGTGCGGATCATGAGGATCATCTGCGACATGAAAACCTCGAGGGCTCCGAGCAGGCCTGTAACGTAGGAAAGCCGACGGCACTAGGCAGTACTGGGCTCGTGCAGGAGCCAGTTGATACTCATCCCCGTAACGACCAAGGGCAAGTAACGATTCAGTGCGAAGAGCAGTAAGAGTGGATGTACGGGTCGAGGAAGCCACACATAATTGATTTCAGTGGGGAGAAGGAGGAGGTGGTCATAGAGGAGCACGGTCACACTCGCAAAGAAAGAGTAGAGTGAGAAAGAGTTCGAGAGTGTCTATATAGAACAAAGCTTAAAAAAGGCATTGTCCGAATAAAGCAGACGAGGAAAAACTACTCACGGTTAATGACATCCTCAGATCAAGACAGTTGGGAAGAAATTTTCCACTGGTCACTACCGATATTCAGTTCCGATTCAATATGTGCTAATGAGAGTGTTACTGTGTGTGCATGAAAGATGGACGACGAGGATCTCGCACTGGTCCTTTTACCGCTTGTAACCCTGAGACCTTACAGACGACGGTTTCGAACATGTTAAAACTCAATAATAGCATTTCATGAGTACCATGTGGTGTGTTACGACAAGATGAATCGAATCAGAATGGTTCGGAAGCAAATGTGTTTCGTGACCGCAGCTAAAGTCTTGCGTATCAGGATCGCCTAGGGTCTTGGTTTGTAGTCAAGAATCAAATGACACGAGGCAAAACAATTCGCTCACCTCGGAGCAGTCATTGCCATCTCCTGTCAGTGTACCACCCAGTTCTGCCTCTGTTCGCAACGTTCCAGCCTTGAACAGTGAGCTATAAAATTAGCTTCTCTGCTCACATATATAATATGGAAATATGCGACATTGATGTATGCTGTGCCTTGCAATAGTTACCGTTGTTTTGGAAAAGTGTTAGCGGACGATTCGCAATGCTGACATGCTCGCAGGTCAGTCGGCCCGGAGGGCTTAGAGCTTACATTCTCTCTTCGACTTGACTATGAAACGATGGACCACATGCTTCGCAAACACTTGACTGCGTAGCATGGTAGTATAGAATCCACCAATCTGCAACGGGATCACTTGTGAGTTGTCACTCATGCTAACATTACAAAAGATCGCTTTGCCCTTGAACAGTTCTACGTAATTTGGACGGTGTCGGGAGTGAACGTGCTATATTCGATGTAGAGAAATGAGCAGTGTTTCGGGGACCTTAGAAAAAGGACGGTCAGCTAGTATAACGACACAGGTGATGGTAGGTATGCGTACGCACTGCTGCTGTGCGGTTGATGAGTATCCAGTGTGCATTTATATCTACCGGGAGTCAGTAAAACCCTCAATTCTTCGCTTCATTGTTCTCAGTGAGGGTGAATGTATTGAATACAAGATTAGAATCGAGCTCCGAAGAGCTCAAATCTAAGCTCTTGGGCTTTTTGTTACTGACGAGTCATAGTAACGGGCAGGCCCACTAGTCCTGGAGTCGTTTTAGGTCGGGAGGGTGATGGAGCCTATGTCAACCGATTGGTTGATACGCAGGATACATCAGGACATACGCACTCCAGTATACATCGGAAAATGAGCCTCATTCACTTCAGAGCGTGAAAGTATCAGTGAGTTGTCGTGACTGGTGCGCGTGAGGAAAGAATATCGGAAGGACGACCACGATGAAACTTTGAGAGGGGTCCCGTTTAAATCTCAGCGAAACCAGCGCCATATTTGAAGGACAAACGGGTAGCCGAGGTATACAAAAAAGAGCACGCCTCTGGAGGCCCTACGTAAAACGCATTTTGAAGATCTTGTTTGGCCTGGAAGTATCAGCGTGGAATTCAAAGGTTACTTCAATGATAACTCACTGTTATTGCTGGCGCTGGGGGTTGGTACGGGCTGAACGGCAGGAGACTAGATACCCACTACGTGAACGAACGTTCAAACACAACCGGTTGTCTATTTTCATTCACCGAAAGTCTGGGTATCTCTGCCACCGCAAAGGCCACAAAAATGACACTGTCATCCAGGTCTATCTTCCATCGGTGGCAAGCATCGCAAGTGGCGATATGTGTAGCGTTGGCAGGGCACACGCTCCAAGGACCGCCGGTTCGAACATGTGGAACCCCATTGACATAGGCGGTATGCACACCAAGCGGTCGAACCTCCCTTCAGCAGTTCTTGTGATACGCAGGATATGAGTTTGTCAAAAAGTGAATTTTTTGGTGTCGACAGGCGAAACGAAGGAAATCGGACATCCTAGGAGGGAATGAAGTTGTCTCATCCATGACCAGGGTCAACCACCAGTCGAGTAATTGTTCTATTTCAAGAAGATCAGCACGGGTAGACGTTTGAGATTCCATGCGAAAAACCCACCCAATCGAAGTACTACTTGGTTGTCCTGAATGCCCAGAAATTCACTCGCAACCTCCTCAACCATGTAGTTGTCTTGGCTTGATTCATCTTCATCTCCATAGAAGAGGACGACGTAAGGTTCGCTGCTGATATCATTACGTGCCCGAGAATCTCGGACCCGTTCTGAATGACTCGAAATAGACGTTGCCAGCTCAGAGTCAGGATCATGATGATGGAGTCGACTGCTAGACGCTCGAATAACCGGCGCTAGTATATCACCCAACCCAGAAGGGCTCGCAAGCCATTTGCAACAGAACGCCGTAAAGACGCGCTTGCTCTCGCGACATGAAGACAATTGACCTCACTTCTACTCCGGTCGAAGAATTCGGTAGCATGCCAGCTTCGCCGAGAATGTCAGCGTACATGACAAAACCATCTTCGTCCTCATTGTCGTCAAAATGGTCGTGGCTATCCTCATCATCGGATTTATCCTCCGACAAGCTCAAAGGCAAAGACAACGGCGACGGCGACGGTGAAGAAGATAGTTCGCTGCGCATGCCGTACTCTAGCGATGACATGGACTGGTATGGCACTAAAGATTGACGGGATGTCGTCGCTTCTATAATCTGTCCCAGATTTCACGTGTAGGTGGGTGAATGCGTACATGCTCGAGTATGGATACATCGCCATCGAGGTCAGATAGTCTCAGCGCAATCATGATGCAGCTGTGACATCGACTCAAAGGTGTCCCAGACTCGACCTTCGCTCTTCTTCTCACAACCATGGCATCCATCATCGCAGGAGCAGCCCACCGCCTCTCTCCACGTCCTCGGAGTGCGCTGAGACTGTCCGGCGCAGTGAGACGACCGTCATCGTGAGTACAGTTCTACGTGCCGTGTAAAGTATCGGACCCCTTGGCAGGTCGGCGTGCCGGGAGCGTTTACCGGGACGTGCAGTGCCCAGATCCTGGGGTACATCGATAATTACGAGGCGTTCAAGGCCAAGGGCGTGACTGGGGTATATGTCGTTGCCGTCAATGTCCAGTTTTTAATGAAGTAGGTGTGATGTTCCGTATATGCACGCCAGTGCTGACCTTGATCTAGTGCGTAGAAAGAGAAACTGGCGCCCAAGGGCACTCGTATGTCTTACCCGCCTGTCAATCATGCGTGAGGCTGACTGGTACTCGGCAGCTGTCCGTTTCCTAGCGGACGGCCAAGGCGAGTTTGTTGGTGCGACAGGCTTGGTTTTCGATGCTACGCCGTTGTTGGGAGGTCCTCGTTCAAAGGTATGAGCGGCGGTTCTCGAGACGTTTCCCTGAGACTGACATCGCGTCAGCTCTATGTCATGATCGTTAAAAACCAAGAGGTCACGTCGGTTGCAGTCGAGGAGGATCCAAGCAAGGTCACCATTACAGATGCAAAGACGATTCTGGCGCAGTTGTAGACGGTACAAGTAGGAATTCAAAGTGTACGATACCATCAGTAATCCTCGGGGACGACCTCCATCTTTCAAGTCCTGTGCCGGCGTGGTACAGGTGCGAGTTTCCCAGTAATGCGATCCAGCACAAGTGGGCAAGCGTCGGTTTTGGTGGCTTTGTCCTTCTCTCCGAGACGTACTTCTTTGAAGTAGATACGCTGCCGTGTGCTGTCCATGTAGGATACCGCGTCTTCATGTGCTGTGGGCAAGATGTAGTAGGTCCAACACGCGACAAGGACATACGCACGAGAGAACACCAGTTCCGTGCCCAACAACGTCTAGTGCCGACCCTTGAGCACCGTCCCAGCCAGCTGTAGAAATGGCGTCGGGGCATCCAGGCCCTGGAATAGAGTAAATAAGAGCTCGACGAGCAGAGAAGGGACAGACGACTAGATGGTAGTTGTCACAACTCGGGATGAGAGACGGCTCGACATTTCTGAAATTCGAGGGTAACGTAGATTATCTCTTCCTTCTCGTAGTCGTCGTCTGGTCCGATTTGGATGATTTGGTGGTAGCTAGGACAAAGTGCCATCACGGGTAGAGGGAGGAAGTGCGCGTGTGCCAAATAAGGCAGCCTTCCTCACCACGACAATCATCTCTGATCCCGAACACTGCGGTCAGAATTACCTCTCAAGCGGACAAGAAGCCTGCGATTCGTTGTCTACAGAACGTCTCTTGACACGGCCTCAAAAGACAACGGCTCCCCAACGAAATATCGATCCATAGACAAGGCAGACGGAACCAAGTCGCGACGCGTTGGAAACATCTTTGTTTTCTGGGCAGATTCCTTCGCGCCTCGATGCTAGGTCAAAATCTGAAGGCCCTTGATGAGCAGTCTCAGCACGTTCTGTTGATCAGCGACCACAGGCCACCAGCTCCTGCGCCTTGCCCTTCCTAGTCCCTGCTGGGTATGACAGTCCAATGTTTGAAGGCGGGTTTGAGAGGAGGGTAAAGGGAAGGGATATGCTATCAACGTCGCCTTGAAGGACATTCATTCGAAGTATAGTCGAACCGGTGCGTCGACTGTCCTTTCCCTTGTCGCGTCATCTAACAGATACGTCCCAGGTCGCTGGCAAAATACTACAAGTCTTCCAGCCGGACGCTGTCGTTCTCCAATGCAGCGCAGACTCTCCTTCAGGGGACAAACACCATTGCTTAAATCTAACGATACGCGGACTCGCCCATTGTGTTCAGTACCTACACAAGAAAAATGTACCGTTGATGCTCCTCGGTGGGGGCGGGTACACCGTTATGAACGCTGCGCGGACATGGACGTATGAAATTGCCTGTGCCCTAGGTATAGAAGACACCATTGATCCCAATCTTCCCTTGGATGAATACTTTGAATGGTTTGGCCCCCGTTATCGCTCGGAGGTGGTAGCCAGCATTATGGAGGAGATGAACGTCAAGGACGGGTCTCTGGAGCAAGTCAGGTATGATTTTTTTGTGCTTTGTTGAGGCGACGCGAGTCTGATGCCAAATGCAGGATAAACGCGCTCGAACACCTCCGGGAGCTCAACAGTGCTCCCTCCGTCGGGATCCACGACGTGCCGAACGAGAGCATGCTCGAGCATCTGGGATTTGGCAAGGAGAGCGATACGCAGGACACACTGGATGAACGGCTAGCCCGTAAGTCGCTCGTCTTTCTTCGATGACTGCTAATGCGAGAACTGACGACGACTTTGAAGAACACACGCGATTCGTGTATAAACTACAAGAATCAGACACGGCGTCGTCCTCATCAGACGACGAGTCATGGGAATCTGACGAATCCATCGGACGAACGCGTCTTCGGCGTCGCCGGAAACAGCGCATGAGCCTGCTGACGGGGCAGTACTTTAACGTTGCACATAACCACCAATCACGACGGAAGTTCTTCCAGAACCGCGTGGTGTTTGACGATACGTGGCAAAGGGTGAAGTTGGTGCAGGAGCTTGGGCTGGGGTTTGGGGTGAACGACCTTGCGGGGCTTATGGAGAGGGGGGGGAGGGGGAGGGGATAGAAATGGATACGTGAGCTAGTGTGTGGACTTGCCTGTTGTACTTTGCTTTGTTTTCATTATAGTGCTGCGTTCCTGAGCGATATGGGGAGCAGGGACCAGCGTCCATATCATCATATGTGACCGCCCCTTCTTCTGCTTGTTGGCTGCACGAGAATGAAATTCGGACAGGACCTGCCCGTGTACGTTCGTGTGTGGAAAGAGAGAACATGTAAAGAGCCCGGGTGCACCGACAGATAGGACGCAGCTCCAAGCCAGCTCGCCCGGGAAAAGCTGTCTATTTGAGTGCAATCGTAGCAGCAAGCCGGTCGTCCTTGCCGAATCTGCGAGGCGGGTGTCTAGCATGACGCCAAAGAGACCCATGACCCAGATCCCCACATCCACGAGGAAACGACCTCGACACGCGGAGGGGCTAATGTCTCCTGCAACATCCACCTGCGGTTTATCCACATTGCGTGCTCATCTAAGCGCACAAGCGGACAACCCTGGGAGAACGATACATAGAGGGCAGTGCTTATAGATGTCGAACATCTGGCGTAAGCTTGAGCGCCCCCGTTTTTGTTACCTATACGTTCGTGGATTCTTTTAGTTTGACGACTGGCCCGCGTTCCCTTTGGGCAGTAGTTACCTCAACACGTTGTAGATGAGTAGAGTATTTCACTGTAACGAGTCTGATTTTTGACACGACGCCGTTGTTGGGAAGTCCGCGTTCGATGGCATGAGAAGCCTTTCATTCCATTCGACACCAATGTCGCACATAGCGCTATGTGATGACTGAAAACCAAGAGACCGTGTCCGTTGCAGTCGAGGAGGATCCCAAGGTCACGATTACAAATGCAAAGACAATATTGGTGCAGTTGTAGACGATACATGTAGGCATTCAAACTGTACGATAGCATCAATAATCTCTAGGGACGACCTCCATCTTTCGAGTCCTGCGGCGGCGTGGCAGAGGTGCGAGTTTCCCGGTAATGCGATCCAGTACAAGTCGGCACGCGTCGGCTTTGGCTTTGGCTTTGCCCTTCTCTGAAGCAGATAAGCTGGGATGTGCTTTCCATGTAGGACACTGCGTCTTCGTGTTCTGAGGGCAAGATATAGTGGTTTCAATACGCGACAAGGACATACGCACCAGAGAACAGCAGTTCCGTACCCATCAACGTCTCGTGCCGACCGTCCCAACCAGCTGTAGAAATGACGTCGGAGCATCCAGCTCCTCGAACAGAGTAAATTAGAGCTCGACAGGCAGAGAAAGGACTGACGACTAGATGGTTGCTGTCACAACTTGGGATGAGAGCCGGCTCAAAATTTCACAGTTCGAGGGTGATGTAAATTATCTCTTTCCCCTCCTCCTCGTAGTCGCCGTCAGGTACGAATTGAATGACTTGGCGGTAGCCGGGGCAGAGTGACATCGCGGAAAGAGGGAGGGAGTGTGCGTGCGTGCCAAATAAGGCACATTCTTCCTGATTACGACAACCATGACCGACCTCGAACGGTGCGGTAATTACCCCTCAAACGGACAGGAAGCTTGCGATTAGCTGTCTACAGAACGTCTCTTGACAGGGCCTCGAAAGGCGACGGCTCCCCACAGACAAGGCAGACGGAGCCAAGTCGTCAGAGCTGCAGTCTGAATCCATCTCCCTTCTCTCTGGCACGCATCTTTCGTTGCATTCTTGGCACATTCCTTCGTGCATCTCGATGCTGGGCTAAATTTTCAAGACCCTCGATGAGCAGTCCCTCAGCACGTTCCGTTGATCAACGACGGCATAGCACCGACGCGCGCGCCTTGCCCTTACTAGCCCTTGCTGTGTATGACAATGTTCGAGGGACAGGAAAAGGGAAGGGATATACCACCAATGTCCCTTTAAAGGACGGGATCACACGCCAGTCCTTTCAAAGTATAGTCGAACCAGTGCGTTGACTGGCCTGTCACTTGTCGCCTCATCTCACCGGTATTTCCTAGGCCATACTATAACGAACGCTGCTATTCTCCAATGCGGCGCAGACTGTCTTTCGGGAGACAAACTCAGTTGCTTGAGTCTCGCGATGTTCGGTACCTACGCAGGAAAAACGTACCTCTGATCCTCCTCGTTGCGTGGACGTACACTGCCTGTGCGCTAGGTATAGAAGACTCCAAACGTCCCTGGAACGAAGAAAGCATACTGTACTTACTCCAAAGACCGGTCTTTGACGTTCATGTCTTCTATATTACTGGCTACAACCTCCAAGCGACAACGAAGACTGAACCATTCGTGTTTTTTGATACAGCGTCCATCTGATGCCATTTTCTCGAGGATGATACCCAAGAACAACTAGAACAACGGCCAGCCCGTAAGTTGCCGTCTTTCTCTGATGACTTGTAACTCGAGAACTCACTACTTCGAAGAACATATGCGGTTTGTGTATAAACTGAAGGAATCAGACACGGCATCGGAGGAGGAGGGAACAGTTAAAGACTCTGCTCACAAGGCAGTACTTTGATGTTGCGCAAAATCGGACGAGGTTTTTCGGGGCAGGGTGGTGTTTTGGCGGAGCTCAGTGGGCTGAGATTTGGGTTGGACTCGTGTACTTTGCTTTGTTGTGTGTATCGTTAACATGGTAATATTCATTAGTATTCCATTCTTCAGTGATACTATGGGATTCTAGCCTTCGTCCGAAGTACCATAGGTGGATTGTCGTATGAACGAGGCATTTTTGTACAGAACGACGCTTCATCTTGTTCGAGATAACGAAGAACAGAGGCAGGCTACTACTCTATCGATCTCTCTTGAAACCTCCGGACCTCTTAAATACGATGACATATGAGCCATTACTTCACTCATCTTCTTCCATTCATCCAGTGAAACCCCTTCGGCCCCGTGAAGAACGTTGAACCTGAAAAACGTATCGCCGCTCCCATATTCCTTAGCCAGTTCGTCCGCTACGCTTTCACAGTCGGTCGTGATACGCTGCAGGACCCTGATGAGCTCCAACGGCAGGTCCCTCTCGATTCCCTTCGGCTTCTGGAACCCACCGGGACTAGGATGTCCCGTCCCGATACTGACGAGCATGCCAATGCGCTGATTAGGTCCAAAACACTGCTTCGTTTCGCCTCTGACCTCCTTTGTGGGATTATTAAATCCCAGGTCTGCACCGACGTAATCGGGGCCGAACCCGCTAGGACCAGTAATTTTTATGGCTTTGAAGAAGGTCGGTGCTGCTGTGGTAGCGCGCGCAGCTTCCCATATCTTGCAGTCTGGACCTTGGTTAGGAAGTCCTTGATATGTGCGGAAACGCTGGGGTGAACGCAGGTTTATTCCCGTCATGGAGCATACGAAGCTGTCAAAGCTAATGAGGGCGATGTTCTGAGAGAGGAAACGGAACTTACGCGTTTCCTTTTGAGTTTCGCCCAGCGCCAGGATCCAACAGGTTCTAATCGCTGCTGTGTCCAGCCTGGCGGACAACATTCTTTGTCTCCTTCACCAGCGTGCTTGCCTTGAACTTTCCGTCCCTGTAGAGAGGCCTTGTGTTCTCAGCGCAGAACACCGTGCTGGAGATTTTGTTGTAGCTTCGAAGGGCTTCTTCGGTGGACATTATTTTAGCCTCCCTAGCATGATAGCAATCAGTCTGGAGAGCGGCGCTTAGTATGATTACTCTCTATGAGAAACAGCGGCAGCTTACCCTCCTGTGCTTGTACCGCCGATGAGATCAAAGTACTCGCAAGGCTTGGGCGTATTCGGAGGCTTTTTGTGAAGCTGTATGCATTTCATAATCTCGTCGAGGTGTCAGGCCCAGAACCGGACCGGAAGGAATCTCCAAAGATCAGAATGACTAAAAGCTGCTGAGTAAGTGCTTAGTAATGGATGAGTAAGCCAAGCACTGGAAAAGTCTTACTAATAGATGAGTAAGCAAAAGTAGCTAAAAATAGACTAGCCATTTTGTATATAAAGGCCCAGGAATGAAAGAGGAAGAAGCTTTGACCCCATGAATTCAGAACATTAAAGTCAGAACCTGGGTGGACAGAGTCCACCAATACTTTTCAGCAGCTCACAAAATCAACGTAGATTTTGTGAAGACAGTCAGACAGCAGTCAGTATAACAGTCAGAAGCTAACGACCATACAGTTGGCTCATCATCAGCAGTAACCTTGAGAATCAGAGATTGAGGCACATCGTGCACTCTGATTGATGTCTAGCACAGTACACGTCCAGTAAGAAGCCAATGACCGCACGGTTGGCTCAATAGCAGCAGTTTTCCTTAAGAATCAGAGATCAAAGTGCATCGCATGCTCTGATTAGCATCCAGCATTGTATACGTCCATCCACCAGACATCTTGGGAATCAAACAGATCATAGCATTCATGCTGTTTTCCCCCAAACTCATATTATTGTACTGACATTTATTTTCAGTGTGATAATTCTAGTCACCTCTAAATACTCATGACAGAGGATGAACAGCTCAGATATGCTGCAGATACCACCACCGTCTACCACGGATGCTGATTGAGAAGCTGATATGATATGTATAACAGTATGCTCACCAAGAGATAGCAAGTTCATAGGCAGATCGCTGAGGATGGAAGGGCCCTCACTGACAGCCATTGATAACCGGAAGAACAGCAGGACTAGTGCTACAATGGTGGAAGCACTTCAGGTGAACAAAGGACTGCCGTCTTCATTGTTCTGAGGCGAGATGAGACTGATGACTGGCGCACATCTTCCAGCAAAAAAGTTGCATCCTTGGGTGTTGTACGTTTGAAAAGCACCTCTTCGAATGTGTGTGCTCCTGTCTGCTCACCAGGTAAGTTACCATAAAGTTGGAATAGTAAGATAGCACACCTGTTCTGTTGGAGAGCCATGCTCTATGACAGTCCATGACCACCCTTGTGCTCTGTGCTAGCTAGCGGTAAGGTCGACATCGAGGTATACGGTTAGATAGATGGTAGCATGCTTGAACAGAGCGATATAAAATCAGTCAATAATTGTCAATGCGAGACATCTCCCAGGATGAGGGTAATGGAGCTCTTTCTGAACAGTCATCTGGTCCAGGTTGATCGAAGCGAGAGAGGGTGTTGTTTGCTGCAATAAACAAAAGCCCTCTTCCTGGTCTTCCTGCTGCTGTTCTGGCTTCTGCTTGCTATCTTCTTGGGCCATCCCCATCTTCATTTCATGCTGGGGCTGTGGCCACTATGTGTTAGACCCGAACCTCATGTGATCCAAACAAGAGTAAACTCGGGCTGTCTCGTGTTCGGACAGTCACCCAAGAGTCTCGTGGAGTTTGGATATAAGTGAAGGAGTCGGACTAAGTTCTTAGTTGAGCGAGTTAAGAGAGAAGTTCGGTATTAATAAACTTTAGCTCGAAGCTGGGGTATTACAGCGAGAGCTACCTACTTATATATGAAAACTGTGGTACTAATAATAGTCACAACATACAAAGACAATACGGTTGTCGTGCTGTATGCGCGAGCCGTAGTTACTGGCTACTTGGCTTAAGCCGTCTGGTTATGGTTCATATGGTCACGTGGGGTTGGGGATGACTCGGTCTTCTGATAATTAAGAAAGAAAATGAATAAGTGCGAGAAATCGTAACATTACCCTCTCGTTAAGGCAGTCGTCCCAACTGCCATTAGGGTTCCGGCATCTCTTCTAGTTCTTCCTTCAATGCTCTCCAATAGTCCTGAATATATTCTTTCCATGCTTCTCCATCGGGGTTTTGGACTTGAATTCTTTTTTTATCGTTTCTTTCAACAGTGTAGAAGTAATTCCATGCTCCGTCTCTGATTTCCTTGTACTTGTGTCCCACGATTTCTTTTATCGCTTTAGGGTTTACGATGGCCTCGGCTGTTATGACTCTTCCATGTTCTGCTTGACTCTGTTGGTAGTCTTCTATCGCTTCTTGAGCATTTTCCATATCCTCTTCTGTTACCCAGTCATTATGTTCCCTGGTCCAGCCTGTCCATTTTACGAAATAATCGGTTACCAGTCGAGAAGGTTGGCCCTTCTTTCCTCTCACCCTTCAGGTTCGAGTGTCAAGGACTTCTTCGACTTCATACTGTTCTTCGTCTTCAATAAGGTCTGGCTGTGGTGGCAGTGGTAATTCCTGATTGGGGAATGCTGGTGGTGTATACAGTGTCAGAAGCTTTTCATTGAAGCGGGGATGAATGCGCCAGTGAGGGGGAAGTTTGAGCTTATAGGCGGAAGCGCCTGCTTTCTCGAGGATTTGGAAGGGGCCTACTTGTTTGTCGTCGAGCTTCTTCTTTGGTCGTGGGAGATGAAGGTTGGTAGTGTCGAGCCATACCAGGTCGTCCTTCTTGTATGCTACTGCCTTGCCTTTTCGTTTGTCGTATTGGGTTTTCATCTTGGCGGCGGCTTCCTGAAGGGCTTGTTCGCATAGTTTGTGGATTTTTTTGCATTTGTGATGCGAAGTTTCCAGCTGCGGGGTTGGTAAAGGGGCTTCGGCATTCTGTTTCTGGGACGACTCGGGGATTGAGTCCGTAGACGGTGAAGAAAGGACTTTGACCTGTGGCAGAGTGTTTCCGATTGTTGTGGGCGAATGCTGCTAGTGTGAGCCATTCGTGCCAATCGTCTTGTTGATATCTAGTGAATATCCGTAGATATTTCTCGATTTTCTGATTCACTCTTTTGGTCTGTCCATCGGTTTGGGGGTGAAAGGCGGTGGAAGCATTGGGGGTTATCTGGAGAATTCGGTAGAGATCTGTCATAAATTTGGAAACAAATTGGGGGCCTCTGTCCGATATTACAGTTCTTGGCATGCCGTGGATGGCAAAGACTTTGTCGCGAAATATCTTGGCGGTTCCTTCTGATGTGAGAGTTCCATTGCATGCTACTGGAATGATTTCTTTTGAAAATCTATCTACTATGACTAGGATGGCATCGTATCCGCCTGATTCTTTGAGACCAGTGATTAGGTCGACAGAGATATGGGTCCATGGTTCCGATGGGACCGTGTTAGGATGGAGGGGCGCTTTTCGTGCCTGAGTATTGGACTTGACTCGTTGGCATGTCTCGCATCCTTTTATGTATCTTTCAACGGTTTGTTTGATTTTTGGCCACCAGTACTCTCTTTGAACGAGTTCATTGGTCTTGTCAATGCCTGGGTGTCCGGCAGTGAGGTGGTCATGTGACATGGCAATAATCTCTCCTCTGAGTTTCTCGTCTTGGGGTATGTAGATTCTTCCGGTGAGCATCAGGAGTCCTTTCTCCATTGTGATGCCTCGTTCGTGGTTCAAGGAATCAGAGATTCCTTGATCCCACTTGTTGGTGCTCTCGGTAGCACGCTTGATTTTCGAGTGAATGCTGGATGCCATGGGCATGATCATAGCTCGGAAATGTTCTGGCTTGAGGACTACGATTTCGTCGTTGTCTTCTTTTCCTTGGTCGTGATCATCCTGTCACGAGAGGAGGTCAGCTTTTCGGTTTGCAGTGCCGGGTTTGTGATGTAGGGAGAAATGGTATTCAGCGAGTTCGGTAACCCAACGGGCTTGTCGGCGATTGAGTTTTTGTGGTTTACGGAAATATTGAAGGTTTTGATGGTCTGTCCATACTTCAAAGTCGACAGCGGCTCCCATCAGGTAATGTCTCCATTTGGTGAGGGCGAGCATTATGGCGAGGAGCTCTTTGTCGTATATTTCATAGTTCCTTTCTGTCGTCGTCAACGACTTTGAAAGAAAGGCTACGGGTCTCCATTTGCCATCTTGCTGCTGGCTTAGTACTGCGCCAATGGCTCCTTCACTGGAGTCCGCTTCTACTCTGAACTTTCCATCTTCTTTGGGCAGGGCTAGGATGACGTCTTCTGCCATTTGCTTCTTCAGCTGTTGGAACGCTTGATTTTGGGTGGCACCCCAGTTCCAAGGGGCGTTCCTGGTGAGTTGGGTCATTGGTCGTACTATCTTGGAATAGTTTTTGATGAACTTTCTGTAAAAGTTCATAAAGCCCAGGAAGCTTTGTAGTTCCTTTTTCTTGGTGGGCGTTGGCCACTCCATGATGCCTTTGACCTTGATTGGGTCCATTCGGACTGATCCTTCACTGATAATGATGCCTAAGTACTCTGTTTCTAATACTTCGAATTCGCACTTTTCGGCTTTGAGGAACAGTTTATGTTCCCATAGGCGTTGAAGCACTCGTCGAACTATCTGTCGGTGTTCTTGGAGGTTCTTGGAGAAGATGAGAATGTCGTCTAGGTATATGGTTACTTTTCCTTTGGCAATCAGATCATGGAAGATGTCGTTCATCATCCATTGGAATGTGGCGGGAGAGTTTGTGAGTCTGAAGAACATCACAGTTGGTTCGAACAATCCCTGATTGGTGCGGAAAGCAGCCTTGTATTCATCGCCTTCTTTTATGCGTACATTGTTATATCCCCAGCGTACGTCTAGCTTGGTGAAGTACTTGGCTCCTCGGAGTTTGTCCATGAGTTCTGATATGAGTGGCAACGGGTATTGGTTTTTGATGGTCATCTCATTGAGTTTCTGATAGTCTTGGACGGGGCGGAGGGCGCTGTCTTTTTTCTTTACGAAGAAGAATGGGGATGCGAATGGTGATTTGGAAGGATGAATTCGTCCTGTGGACAGGTTCTCATCCAAGAATTTGTCAAGTTCTTCCTGTTCATTGCGATTCAGCGGGTATACTTTACAGTCGAGGGTATTGCTGGCGTTTGGAATGAGTTCGATTGCATGGTCCCAGGGTTTTCGGTCGGGAAGTTCGTCGAAATTGTCTTTCGAGAACAGGTCCCGGAAATCCTGGTAGTCAGGGGGTATCATTTCTTCAAAACTCTTTTTTGGCTTCCCTTCGCTTGCTTTGGCAGCTAGATCATTGGCATGATGTACTGCTCTGATTTCTATTTCCTCTGTCATATCTACTGCTAATATCGTGTCTCCTTCTTCTAATTCCTCGTCCCATCTGTCTTCTGGATCTGCGTCTGGTAGGGTGAACGGCTGTTTCTGGCATTGGCATCGTCCGAATATGATTTTTTGTGTTTTCCAGTTGATGACTGGATTGTGGCGTATTAGCCAGTCGTGTCCCAGGAATATCCTTCTTGTGCCTAAGTCCGTGACTGCCAGGTCGATTCGCTCAGAATGCCCTCTGATGGTCATTCGGAGTTCGACGAAGTGGGTGACTTCACTGGCTTTGTTGCATGTGCCGTCGGCATTGTAGACTGGAATTGGGGCGCTGGTTGCTCTGGTTGGTAGATCATGTTCTTCTACGTACTTGCGGTCAATAGAGCTTCCGGTGCATCCACTGTCTACTAGGGCTACAGTTTTCAGGGTTTGTCGGTTGGTCAGAGTTTCAATCTGGATTTCCGTGGTTAAGTCCTTTGCTCTGGCCTGGGTGCTTCTTCGGATGTATCGGACCGGTTTGCGGAGTTCCTCTAACTGTTCGAGCGCCTTGGTGCGGGGAAGGGTGACAATACGCATTAGCATTTCTCGGTCTGCTTCTGCTTGTCGCATCTTGTGTGTCCAGTGCGCTAGGATGGCGCGGGCTTCGTAGCTGCCCGTCACTTGCCTGATAGCTCACCATGTCCATTCTGTTTCGAACGGGATCATGTATCCGGATTCTTCCTTCTCGATAGTCTTCAGTTCTGTCCAGTCATGGTCTTTCTTCACCTGTGTCCACCATCGGTTGTACGCCTTCATGTCGGTGGCGTCAGGATCTCCTTCTTTGTGATAGTGATGTCCCTTGAGATATGCTTGCCACTCAGGGTCGTTATCCTCATTGTATTCTTCCTCGGCCTCCTTCTTTGTCCTTCTAGAACTGCTAGGGTTCACGGGTGTTTCCACCAGGACGTTGCTGCTGTTGGTAGCCGTTCTTTTGGCTCCGCAGGTTGGGCATCTTGCCTCCGAAGGAGGACTTTTTCGCGTCAGGGATGGCCCGCATGCGTCTGCATTTTTGGCTGCAGCAGCCAGTTGATAGGACGTGTCGTCTTTGTCATCCAGTACTTCCTCTAGAGAGACTTTGCGTGAGTTAGGATAAAGTGGAGGGGGACTTATCGGGTCTTGGGTGCGCCTACCACCCATCTCGCATGGCGGACGAGGCTCTTGTGCCCCGTCGGTTGAGAACTGTTCTGATCCGGGAGGGTACTTTTCCACTCTGTCCCGTCCACCCTTAGTCAGGTTGTCCCCGGCATTCGGGTGCGTATCTACAGGAGTTGCAGTTAGTTTTCCTCGAGGGATCGCTCCTTTGGTCTTGCCGCCCGGGGCTATTGCCTCTCCATGCTCCCTCTGCTGCAGCTGTTTGCGGTCAGGGATTCTTCTTTTAGGGGAAGCCGCACGCTTCTGCTTGCTGTTATTCCTGGACCTGTAAACCTTCGACCGTCCTGGGAGAACCTCCTTCGGTGCACAATGCGACTTATCCTGAGAGATCCCGGGCAAAGATCCCGAATGGGACTCGGCCATAGGGGGAAGTATCGTCCCGCTTCCCGTCGGGGTTCGCTCCATCTTGGCGAGGTGTTCCTCGTCTTCCTGATCCATCATGTTAGTTAAAATACTATACCAGTTTTGCGATTCTTTGGGTGCTTTGCTGAAGGCGATAGAAGTGGGTATATTCAAATGCGCGTATGAATGTCCTACAGAAGTACTATGAGTCCGTCCAGCAGTATGTAATGCACCTTTAGAGAGTCCGGCCGACCGAGTAGAATCGCTTACTCGTCGGCCCCATCTTTTACCTCCTCGACTCCTGAGGACGAGGGCGTCTTCTCCTCGTCAGATTCTACCTCCTGGTCTACTACTCGATTGTCGCGGCGGTTATTGTTGTTGCGTGGGGTGAACCTTCTGCCTCCGTCCCTTGGCTTCCTTGGCTGTCTGCAGTCGGCAGTAAAGTGGCCCTTCTGATGGCAGTTGAAGCAGCGCCACTCCCATCGGATCCAGTCTATGTCCATCGGCTGTCCTTGGCCGCTGTAGACTGGTCCCGTTCCAGTGTTGGTGCTGGAAGGTCCGGGCTCCTTTGGCGGTTGTGGGGGAGCGTTCTGGGTCCTTGGTGGCGGGGCTCGGTAGTTGTTTCTGTTTGGGGTTCAATTGTCGTTCCGGGGGGCGTTTTGCCGATTTCGGGGGTCTTGGGGGCGATAGCCTTTATGGGTTCTGTCGAAGGCCCGCTTTACCGCTCGCTGATCGTTGATTTGGATGATTCTGCGCTTCCACTGGGAATAAGTTCGGGGAATGTTTTCTCCGGATGTGACAGCCATGGTGTACTCATGTGGTACCCCGGCTCGTACTGCCGCGACAAGGTGACTCTTCTCCCCTTGATCTTCCCATCTGCCTGCGAGCTGTGCCTGTTGTTCCAGTTCCTGGAAATATCGGTTTGCGCCTCCATCCTGCATCCGTAGTCCGTACATTCGTTGTTCGTGTACTTCTTCTACTGCTGGGTCGGCGAACTCCTTTTGGACTTCTTCGACGAAGTCTCTCCATGTGGGAAGGCGGTACCCTTGCTTCGGTTTTGCTGAAGTAGCATTCCGCATGGTGTACCCACCACGTGAGGGCCTTGCCGCCGAAGTGAGATGTGGCGAAGGTGATTTGTTGCGACTCTTCGTAATAGCCACGGTGCACCTCGAAGTAGAGGGCACACTGGAGGAAGAACCTCTGTATATCGTCATGCTTCCCATAGAACATTTCGGGCATTCGCATCATCGTGGGTTTGACCCCAAGGAAAGGGGCGTCTGCGTCGGCGTGCCCTCAGGCATGTCCTGGGTTCGGTGCTGGAGGCATTTGGTTCGGCAGGGGTCTGGGCAGGGACCATAGGTCTCCTCTGCCTCCAGGTGAGTCTGGGTCTGGCGCTGGTGGTCCTCCAGGCGGGCCAGGGTTGACAATGTCTGGCGGCTCGTTGTTGGGGTTAGGGGGCAGACCGTGCTTCTTCCACAGTGCGTCTAGATCGTTCAGCTTCTGGGCCGTTTCTTCCCTGGCGGTTTCTAGCTTTGCTTCTTTGGCTAGAATGTCGTGGTAAAGGTTCCGGCGGGCCTGGGCCATGGCTTCTCGTTCTTCTGTGGTTTCCTCTGGTGCTCCGGCGAATAGTCGGGATTTCCCCGGGATTGGGGGTCCGCCTTGTTGCCGGATTGACCGTTTTGGTCTTGGGGGGGAGTCAGGCATTGGTTTGGGAGGAGACGGGTATAGCTCGTCGTAGCTGGGTATTAGTGGCTTTGCGTAGAGTGGGAAGTCTTTATTGAACATAAAAATGGCCTGCTCATGGGTGGTGTGTACCCGTAATTTCTTCATCTCCTCTCCATCCTGTTCTCGTTCTGCTTTCATGTATCGAATCCCCGATGTACTTGCCAACCACGAAATCTCTTCGACTATATGCGTGTGCCTTTCTTCAACTCTGAGGTCATATTCTTCTGCTACCTCCTCCTCAGTTAGAAACGTCTTGATCTCCGGATAGTCGTCGTCGACCTCCGGCCAGTCCGGTTCTCTGGCTGAGCCACTCGGCTCCGCTGTCGACTCCGTCTCCTGAGTCTCGTCGTCCTCTTCCTCTTCCAGTATGCGTAGGTTCCCTAGGGGCGAGGTCAAGGGGGATGCAGTTCTGGCTGATTCGGAGGGAAGGGGGGTAAACAACTCCGGCTGGGATTCTAATGGTGGCGTGGTGGAGTGGTGGTACGTGATGGGTACGATGCCACCAGTTGCTGGGAGTTTCTCCCTCTGCTCGGGGCTCAAGCTGTTCCATTCTTCCGGGAGTATAACTTGGTGGCTGTGGCCAAGGATCGGTGAGCGGGCTGAAGCGCCGCTGGTAGAGTCCGGGGAGGTCGAGGGTTTTGCGGTTGCAGGGAATGTGGGCTGGGCTGAGGGGATGGGGCTCTTCGGAGGAGGGACGGGCGGGGAACTCCTCGGTGCTCTCTGTGTCGATTCTGATGACCTGGGCGACAGAGGCGGTGAGTTCCGAGGCGTCCTCATCGTATTCGGGTGCGGGGGTGTGGGCGCGGTAGGGGTGGTTAGGGAAATGCGGGAGGCCCCAAGGGTGAGTGCGCCCACACTGTCTTTCAGCTTCCCTGTCACTGTCTGCCAGGTACTCTTCGGTCTCTGGCTGGGGTAGGGGCTGTTCCTGCTCGAGGGTTTCGAGCTCGTACGTTTGTGGGTAGACATAACGCTGATGGCGTAGTCTGGGGATAAGGACTCCTAGTCCTATGCCTATGATGGTGATGGTAAACGGGACCAAGATGGCCACAAGGGCGATGTGGAACTCAGCGGGGTTCAGGTCTCTGGTTACTTGCATGGGTCTTTGCTTGCGTTGTGCGCGAGGAAAGAAGGGAAGCTTCGAGCTAATTGTTAGACCCGAACCTCATGTGATCCAAACAAGAGTAAACTCGGGCTGTCTTGTGTTTGGACAGTCACCCGAGAGTCTCGTGGAGTTCGGATATAAGTGAAGGAGTCGGACTAAGTTCTTAGTTGAGTGAGTTAAGAGAGAAGTTCAGTATTAATAAACTTTAGCTCGAAGCTGGGGTATTACAGCAAGAGCTACCTACTTATATACGAAAACTGTGGTACTAATAATAGTCACAACATACGAAGACAATACGGTTGTCGTGCTGTATGCACGAGCCGTAGTTACTGGCTACTTGGCTTAAGCTGTCCGGTTATGGTTCATATGGTCACGTGGGGTCGGGGATGACTCGGTCTTCTGATAATTAAGAAAGAAAATGAATAAGTGCGAGAAATCGTAACACTATGTTAAGCAATATGCCTCTTTTGTCAAGCAAATGTCTCCAACTTGACAGCAAACTCGGTTTTCTTGGCCAGGAAAATATCTGAGCACCTGGAGGATGGAACCAGGGTGTGTAACCTTAGTAGTATAGATTTGCTGAGGAAGGTGGGCCTTTAGGCATGCCACAAATGAAGATGCTCAGTATTCGTCGTGAAAGCAAGAAGGCCAATAACGACAATAGTCCATTCCTGGCATTCAGATGGATTTTTTGGACCTGGAATAGACGCAGCAAATAAAGTATTATTGGTCATATTATTCTCCTTTTCTCTAGTGACTTCTTGTTTGATACACGTTGCGGGTAGAAAGAAGCCCATGACGAGCAGGTCAGAGTCATTATGAATGCTACTGGCCTTTACCCTTGGACTACCTGTTCATATTCATCTCTGCTGTTAGTTCAATTGGGCACTACTCGATACCATCTGTGTTCTTTGCATGAATTGAAGTCATTGATTTAGTTTCATCATTTCATCATTTTCAAAGCATCACAGAGCTGGTATGTGTGCTTCTTTGTGATCACTCCCTTTCATTGATCCAACTTTTATTGGGCATTAGAGAGAAATTCAGACTGGTGTGAAGGGGACTATTGCTCTGATGGTTATATCTTCTGTCATAAATACTCAGAATACTATTTCTTTTTATCGCATATATTGTTTGTGATCTCATCTCGGAGCATACATCAATCTGAACTCATGAGGTTCTGGGGGTGATTCCTCCATGATCCCTGTACAGCATGTCAGCGGTGCATAAATCACTAGGCGCTTGCCATGATAGCTTGTCTTCTTACCTTCAACTTGTCTGCATTCTCATCTGTAAGCATCTAGCTATCCAACCAATATCAAAAGGTGCAACTGTGTTCAGTTTGTGTATATCATGTCTGCTGACCTAAAATGTTAGAAATCTCATTCACCGATGGTGTCTGACACCTATAACAACAGCCCTGTGAATCTGCTGTCACTTGGTGCGTTTTCTAGGTGGTTCCTATAGGTGGTGGTTGCTGATAGATGAGATAGACAGCAGCAGGATCCATGGGGTATCTCAGCTCATCATTCTTGATAAAATCATGAAGCGCATCCAGGCAAAGAAGCATCTGACTGAAGTACCGAAACCTTGTGAATACTTCCATCTGATTGGAGGTTCTGGTACTGGGGGGTGAGTTGATTACTCTAATGTGGGCTTTTAAGCTCTATGGCTGATATGTCTGGTAGTCTGAATGCAATCATGCTTGGTCATCTGAAAATGTCAACTGAAGATGCATTGCACAACTATAAGAAACTTGTGACTGCTGTTTTCAGCCCTGACAACCATAAACCATTCTACAAGGATGGAAAGTTCAAAGCAAGTACCTTAGAGGTAGAGATCAAGGAGATTGTTAAGAACAGCTATGTAGGGTATACTGGAGATGAGCTTCTGCTTGATCCAGATGCAGGAAAGGGCTCAATTGGCAATGTGTATGTTAATTTGAGTAATTTCTTATACTCTAATACTCATTTCAATTTCAGGTTTGTCTGTGCCAAAGCTAGTGCCAATATTGAATCTCCACAGTGATTTCAAACATATGCAGGGCTTCCCAATCAGGGCCCAGATCTTATGATCTGGGAGGCTGGTAGAGCTACAACTGCTACTCCAACTATTTTTAAAGCCATTACAATTGTTGGTCTGGGAGGAATCAGTTCTTCCTATATTGATGCAGGGCTTGGTCATAACAATCCATCAAAGGAAGTTAGAGATGAGGCAATGCAGCTATTTGGGAACGATTGTCCTGTTGGAGTATTTCTTAGTATTGGGACAGGCCATCCAGGACCTAATAGTTTTCAGCAATCAAAAGGCATAGAGAAGATGCTGTCTGTTGAGCTGATGAAGACTGTTACAAAGATTGCTGCTGATTGTGAATCTGTCTCTTTTGACTTTGCAAGACAGTATAATAGTAGTCCAGGAACATACTACAGATTGAATGTTACACATGGAACTGGAGTATTGGCAGTAGATGATTGGCAGAGAGAGGCAGACATTTTAGCACATACAAATGCTTATCTGAGGGATCCAGATATTTCTACAAAGATTGAAGAGGTGATAGAAAGTCTTTGTTCAAGCTCTAGCTTGAGAAAATCTCACACATTAGGAACATTTGGTAAGTTTTATTTATGTTCAGGATTCAAACAATATCTTAACACTATAAATTCAGCTGGCCACATAACTTCTACTTCAAAGATGTCTATGATCTCTTTACCAGCATTTGTATCATCTTTATTTATTGGATGTCAAGGATATTTGGCAAAACTTGAAGAATATTTCACAAAACATGACAAACCCTGGAAAAGATGATCATTTCTACTCTATGAAATGGGAGGAATTGGTAAAAGTCAAATTGCTTTGAAATTTGCTCAAAATAAGCAACAATCAGAATAGTAAGTGTGGAATCTAAAAGATTTATATATATATTGAATTCATATTCATTTAGCTTTTCTGTTATATTTTGGATTGATGCTACATCTGAGGGCACAATTGTTCAAAGTCTAAAAAACATTCAAGTGAAATATAATCATATATTAAAAGATTCATCTGTTTCTTCAGCAAACAATGAAACCACAGTACTTGACTGGATCTCTCATTATGATCAACAAGAATGGCTTCTTATATATGACAATGCAGATCATGATAATATTTCATTGTTAAAAAAATATATTCCTGCAGGAGAATGTGGAAATATTCTCATTACAAGTCGCAATCCTTATTTTGCTCATATCACAGATAATGTCAAAGAAGCAGTATCTGAGATGTGTGTGACTGAAGCTTTAGAACTATTTTTTAAAGCTAGTGATTTACAAAATTCAAATATAAATATCTGTGAACATGCAAAAGCTATAGTAACAAGATTAGGTTTTATACCATTAGCTATTGATCTTGCAGGATCATCAATTACTGGTGATTTTTACACAATTGATGATTATCTTGAATTAATTGATGAAAATTGAAAAGTTATGTTGAAAAAAACATTTAATACTAAGCATGAGCAAAACATATATGAATCATGGAATATGTCATTTAATGCAATACAAAGTTGGGCAAAAAGAAATGATTCTGATGCACAATATGCATTAGAAATATTAGAACTATTATCATTGTTCTATAATAATAATATCTCAGAAGAGATCTTCTATCATGCAGCTGTATCAGAAAATATTGAAAATGATTTTATTGCAAATGAAATGTACAATAAATTTTTATCATTAACAAAACACAAAAAATGGGATTTTAATAACTTCAGAAGTGGTATACATGTTTTATTGGCTTCTTCACTTGTAAAAAAAAACTGAAAGAGAAAACTTCATCATATATTCTTTGCATCCTTTAGTACATTTATGGTGCTTTGATAAATTAGATGAATCAAAAAGACAAAGACTTCTTGAAGTAGCTGTTATAGTAATGGCAAAAGCAATACCAACACAATGGAACACAGATGACTATATATTTCTTCAAACTTTAAATCCACATCTTATATATAATGATTTAGAGGTGGAAAATATAATTATCAATGAACAATTTGCAATGGCATTTTATCATAATGGAGATTGGCAGAAAGCTGAGCATATGCAAGATAAAATCTTACAAACTTATAAGAATACACTTGAAAAAAATCATCCTAAAATATTACAAACAATAGCAAATTTAGCATGTACATATCAGAATCAGGGTAGATGGAATGAGGCAGAAGATTTAGAGCTGCAAGTCATGGCATTGCAGAAAAAAGTATTAGGAGAAGAACATCCTGATACATTAACAGCAATGAAAAATTTAGCATCTACATATCGAAATCAGTGTAGATGGAAAGAGGCAGAAGATTTAGAGCTGCAAGTCATGGGGTGGCTGAAAAAAGTATTAGGAGAAGAACATCCTGATACATTAGGAGCAATGGAAAATTTAGCATGTACATATTGGAATCAGGGTAGATGGAAAGAGGCAGAAGATTTAGAGCTGCAGGTCATGGCATTGCAGAAAAAATTATTAGGAGAAGAATATCCTGATACATTGTAATGAGCATGCCAGACTCCACAGCCCTCAACCTTCAACCATCTCCAATGGCTCCAATGCACTTATCAGAATCTGATAGATTCCCTTCCCTGGTTTCTATTCCATATTTCATATCTCTATTTCACATACTAATTTCACATATCCATTTATCACACCTACAATCTATCACAGTAGCAAGTAGGTGATATTGGAGTCCATGGAATACTTGACTCCTCTAGATACAGAATATTCCAGACTTATATTTTTCCAGCCATGTCCATCCTTATTCTAGCCTCTCTCCATCATATTCTGCTCTAGTATATAAAATGTAGTACTAGTAGTATGTACCTTAGTTTGAATATCAACTTGGTTTAGCCTAAATACTCTCATACTCACTCTCTACTTGGCCTTCAAGCCTAATCTCAATCTCTTCTACAAGTCTGCAGATTCTGACTCCATGTGATTTCATCTTAATCCTTACTTGTCTTACTCTGCAGACTCCATTTGTACTCATCTTAGAGCTTTGACCCATGGGTGATGTTGCTAATAGCTTCACCAAGCCCACATGCATTCCACTTCATTCATTCCTATTGGCACTATCCTAACAGTATATTCAAACTCAAAACTTTGAGTTGAACTTTTTAAGCATGTCTACTGTCCTTCTTGAACAAACTGAGACTACTCAGTCCTCCACAAACCTGAAACCCACTTCTTCTATGAACAATGAAAGGGCTGGTGATGGTGCAGGTGTGCAAGTGAGACACAAACACTAAACCACTACACTCAAACACTACCCCAGCAAGTTTGTGGGGGCAGAGGAATGTCCATTATGTAGGTTTTTGTACTTAGATAGTTTTCTGGGAATACAATATAAGGATTTTAAAGGTCTTGATCTGACTGGGTAAAGGTTTACTATGAGTCCTGGACTCTAAACTTCAAACACATAACACAAGTATCCACTGAGATACCAGATTCTGCACTGAGTTGCAAGAATCTCTGAACTGGGCTGACTGATCTGAGTGACTGACTGATTCCAGGACACTGACACAACACAAATACTGGTTCTTTCTTCTTGGTTCTTGCAAAACACAAACTTAATCATCAAAATACTTTCAATTCTGGGTAAGTCTACAACTTGAAGCTCTAACCTAATTCCCACAGGTAATATTACCATAGCTGGAGGCCAGAAAACTTGCCTGGCTACCATATTCTACCTCCTTTTATACTACCAGGTTATTCTATTTACAGAGAAATCTAATTATACTTGGATTACTTGATCTTACATAAGCTCTCCTAACAAGGCTGACTAATGCTTGGTCATGGCACACAATTGCATCTCCAATCAGGGTATGATTCCTTTCTGGGAGTGGATGATGGGCCCTAGTGCCTATACCTGCACTGTTGTTTCAGTTCTAGAGGCCACACAGCTTTATCAGGAGGAACGAGGACTGTTTGAACTCATTAGCCAAGTAAATCCAGCCTACTGCCTGATTGGGCATAGTAGCATATGGCTGGTATGCTTGCTTTTGGCAATCCCTGCACATGTGGCATCATGCCTGGCAACCTCATTCTGTATTTGTTTTTAAGTTCTTCAGGCACTGTATGTGAAGTGTAAGTATTTCTTCAACACCTCAAGTTCACTATAGGACTATGAAGTCTTATTGAGATCCTACTAGGAGACATCTATGGTGTAGGATAAGTAAGACAACTGTTCAGATCATGCCAATAGAGAGATGAAGCAGAATGCACACCATGGAGTCTGTGGAATGCATGTGGGCTTGGCAAAGCTATTAGCAATGTCACCCCTAGGTCAAAGCCCTAAGATGAATATGGACAGAGTTCATGGAGTAAGACAAGTAACTGATTTAAGATGAAGTTGCATGGAATCAGAATCCATGGACTTGTAGAAGAGATTGAGATTAGGCTTGAAGGCCAAGTAGAAGTGAGTGCAAGAGTATTGGGCTAAACCAAGTTGATATTTGAACTAAGGTATGTACTGCTAGTTCTATAGTTTATATACTAGAGTGGAGTCTGATGGATGGAGGCTAGAATAATATAAGTCTGGAATATTCTGTATCTAGAGGAGTCAAGTATTCTGTGGACTCCGATATAACACCTACTTGGTACTGTGACAGATTCTAAGTGTGATAAATGAATATGTGAAATTAGTATGTGAAATAGAGATATGAAATATGGATTAGAAACCAAGAAATGTAATCTGTTGGATTCTGATGAGTTGGGACCAGTGGAATGAATTGAAGAGTGGCATCCATGGAGTCCATGGCATGCTTGTTACAGTATACCCCCCTTAGCATTCTTGCCCTCAAGAGCACTGATCCTGGTGACCAAGTATGATGTGTGGAATTTTGTACAGGGATGTCACATGATAAATGCCTCTTAACTTCTAACCACCACCATCTCCAAGTCTAAAAATCTCTCCTTACTATCTGATATGTCAACCACCCCTACCAACAATCACAAACCCCTGAGGCATATGTTGTGCTGCTGACACTGGACAATGTCGACCTTGATGAGCTTTAGAATTTTTATGCAGAGCATGATACTAAAGAAATGCCATATTGAGAGGCCATTGATAGTCATAATGAGTGGAAATTTGAGAAGGTCACAGAGAAAAAGTCCTGGAAGGCAGTGGTGGCTGCAGCACAGGTGAAGAAATGAGCTGAGAACTGCTCAAAGAAAATTGCCAAGGCTAAGGCAAAGAAAGAGGTGGAAGCTGCAGCTGAGAAGAGGTGTCTGGAGGATGAGGGAAAGAGGATAGAGAAGGAGTGCAAGGCCACAGAGGAGAAGCAGATGGAGGAGGTGGCAAAGAAGTTGAGGGAGAAATTATTGGTGGAATTAAAGGCAATGAAGGCTGTGGAGCATGAGAAGGAGGAAGAGAAGAAGCAGAAGGAGAAAAGGGAAACCAAAAAGGGCAAAGAAAAGGAAAAGGCCATGGAGGCCATGGACTTTCTGGAATTGGTGTTGTATGGGTTGGATGAGAAAGATGAAGATGTGGAGGGAGTGCAAGAGACTGAGGTCAAGGAAGCCATGGAGGATCCTCAAGGCTCCAAAGGAAAAGCAAAGGCGAGGAAAGTTTTGGTAGAGCATTGTAAGAAACAACATGTGTGGGCAGCAGCAGCTGCAGGAATCAAAAATCACAAGGCAAAGTCCACACTGTATGTGGTGGATAGTGATGATGCTGTGGGTCCTTCAGGGCAGAATGATTTGGGTGAACCTGCCCTTAAACAGTCCACAGCAGATCCTCTCCCTGGAGAGGGAGACATAGAATTTGTTGGTAAAGGTAAGTGGCCACTGGAATTGATTGCTTGTTCTGACTTTGTATTTAGATCAGTGTTCTCAATGTCAAGCCGATGGAGCCCATTGTTTCCCTGCCAAGAAGGGACACTCCTGCGAGTGCTGTAGGATATGAAAGGCAAAGTGCACTTTTGGTGACAATACAGAGCCAGTAGTGATGGAGGAGATCTTAGATGTACTGCATAGCCTACACTCAAGGATGGATATGATGGAACAGAAGTTGGAGGCCTTTGGCGACCACATGGGTGACTTGCTTGATGATTACCACCCAGGAGCCAACTGTAATGGATATATGACTCAGAATGACTCACCCTGACTCCTACTTGATTTAATTTAGTTCTTGATGCCTTCATGACTTGTTATGACTCTTAGTTACACTTCTTTGACTCAGTTTTTTTTGTAGAGCATTGTTACTTAAAACATAGTAAACTGCAATTAACTACATTAATCCAGAGTACTTGCTTGGTGTGGGAGCAAGCCCCTGATTGGAGAATAGTGAATAAAACCTAAGTAATAGAGCCAGAACCGGGGGAGTCTACTGGGGAAATGCATTTACACACAACTATTAGTTAGTGTGGGACTCTGTGTCAACCTCTTGGCCTTCCTCTTCATGACACAATACCCACTAAAACCCCATGGTGGTTCATCCAGTCCTCTGGCAATGACTTCTTGTTTCTAAGTGTACCTCTCCAGGTTGACAAAACTAGTGTCTTTTATAGTGCTTTTGGGCCATACTTATGCTTGCTGACCAGCACACAATCTATCCTTAGTCTTTTGTTCATGGCATTGACCCATAAATTCCATACCTTGGTCTCTGTATGCCAATTTTCTGGGTTCTCATCTCCATGCTGTATACATTGCTGGCAATGTATCTTCCAGATTAGATGTATTGTTTCTGTCATTAGGATCTGATATAGGCATGTTGCAGCCCTGTCTACCTTTCCTTCTGATGACTTTACCTGTACCAGGGTTGATCCTAATACCAACCCATACAATGGCACAATCCACTCCTTACCTTTAGCTTCCTAAAGTTCCTGGGCTAGTCTCCACAGGATGTCCTGTCCCACAATGTTGCAGTCCAAGATGATGTGCTCCATGGACTCTGTCACCTTACAGTGAGGACAGATGCCCCTGTTAGAGTACTGTAGGCCCAATTGTTTCCAGAAGGTACCTATCTTAAATGTTCTCTGCAGAGCTTTCCATAAGAAGCCTCATATTGGCCTTGATATGTCCTTGTGCTTAATTGACTTCCATAGTCACATGGGGGTTGGTTCCACCCCATTTACTTCTTTTATTATTGCTGTCACCTGACTGACCATGTTTTTTGTAGTATTCCTCATTTCCACCTTTGATGCCATCTGCAGTAACTGGTAAGCTTGGCTCTGTGTTAGCATTAGCAGCCTCACCCCATCAACATTAAACTTGTGATCAATTTCAGTTTCTGCCATCATTACTTTGTCCTCACCCAGCTGTGCACCCATACCTGCTAGCTCATCAGCACCCTCATTTTCAAGGTCCCCACTGTGGCCCTTCACCCATTGGAAGTAGACTGGAGCAGTTTGCTGGCATAGTGCAGCCACTGTAGCTTTCCATATCTCACTGTTGGACACCCCCACCCAGCCACTGTCTTCCCAGTGCTTTAGGTGGAAGCACAGGCCATTTATGACATACTTTGAGTCAGTTATTGTCATTATTGCTTCATCCTGTATTGCTGCTAACACACTCTCTAGGACAGCTCATATTTCAGCTGCATTATTGGTCTGATTTGGACCTGGGAGCCTCAGGAAAATATTTCGGTCATCAGCCTCTCCAAACCATACACCTGCTCCCACACATGCCTCAGCTGTACCATTCTCATATGAACTGCCATCTGTGTATGCTATGGATATAGCTATTATCCCCTCATCATCCCCTGGGTCTCATTGTCTCACCCATTTACCTGGTTTTGGGTGTGTGTCCCACCCTGAGGTGAAGATCCATATCCCATCTGTAAGTGGGTCCTTGTTACCTAAGTCTGGGTTAAACCTAATCCTTCCATCCTGCTCTTTGGCAACCTGGTTTGCAGCTTGATCATCTGCTGTTAGTTCCAGTCCATCATTACTATCCAGTCTGCAAGGGTCCCATTTTTCAACTAGTTCATTCAAGGTGAGTTTTGCAGCTAGTGCACACTTATGTGGGTTCTCACAGTGCTTATACAGTCAGTCCATCTTGCAGTCAGCACACTTACAGTTCTGTTGCTTTGTATGGTTTGGGGAGTCAAGACGTTGCTCAACATCAGCAGCTTCACCAGCAGTCTCTACCCCATGGTTTGTCATCAAGCATTTGTAGGCCTTCAATCCATATCTCCTCCCAGTTTTTGTCTTGAAGCCAATGTGGTACCACAGTGGGATCTGCCTCCAAACTTCTTGTGATGGCACCAGCATGTCTAGCCTGACATTCAGGTCTTTTGCCACATGCAGCATATTGGCAATATTCTTAGGTAGGAGCAATGTTTGCTGCAGGTTTACTGTCCAAGTCTGAATAACCATGTTAGCCAGAGCCCTTGCCCATGGTTGACCTTTCTTTATCTGTTTGTTTATTATAGCATCTTTAATGTAACCTGCAAGTGGTCAGGTTTCATCAAAACATAAGTAGCTCTTTAACTTCATGATCTCTATTGCCTGATTCCCCATTCCAATGTCCAGGACTTGCATTCCCCCAATGCTTCCATCTGCAGATAGGATTGAACCATTCACTGGCACTTTGCCTGCATTGTCCCATGCAAAATTACATATCATTTTTTGTATCTGCACAAGGACTGACATGGGCATCCCTTGTGCCTGCATCAAGAATTGTGTTAGGCCTCTGGCATACATTTGTATTAACAGGTGTTGTCCCTCTATGGTTGGGTGCATTGTCTCCCACATATCAAACTTGTCTTGGAGACAGTCAAGGATCAGTGACCAAGGTGCTGCTGAATCCACCTTGTTACCTATAAATGCACCAAGGATTCATGTAGTTTCCCCATCTTGGAGTATGTGCATGTCTATTGGAATTTGTCCATGATCTGTGTTCATTTGTCTTGTATCCAGGACCATTGCATGGTATTCCTGTGTACATATTGGAATCACCTTTGTTTTTTCTATGTTGAACTTTGCTCCAGAGGCATGGCACCATTTGTCTAATATACCTGTAAGTTCATTCCAGTTGTCTTGGCATGAGAGGTATACCATGGTGTTGTCCATGAACAGCATTGCTATTAACCTGTTCTGCACATTAGGTATCCTGTAGCCTTCTAGGCTCGAGTCCCTTAGCATTTGTGCAAGGGGCTCAATTGCCACATTGAACAGTAAACAGGAGAGGGGATCACCCTGTTGTACCCCTCTCGTTACTTGAAATGATGTGCTCTTCTCACCATTTATGATTACTATTGACTCTGCACCATGATACAGATGTTGTACAGTTGTTATAAAGGATTGTGGGATACCAAACTTGCTCATCGTTGTCCAGAGATAGTCATGTTTTATTTTATTGTATGCTTTCTCCTGGTCCAGTGCAACTATCACTCCATCTACTTCCTCAGCTTCTGTGTAATTTACCATGTCCACTGCTAGGTTGATCTGATCAAATATGCTCCTTCCCTTAACAAAACCTGCTTGGTCCTGATGTATGACCTTGTCTGCAACCTCTGACAGTCTGTTGGCCAATGCCTTTGTCATCACCTTGTAGTCTGCATTGAGTAGTGTGATTGGTCTGTAATTTGTGATTTCCTGTTTGTCCTTTTTCTTGTATAGTGGGCATATCCACCCATTGCAGAAACCAGTTTTTTCTTCTACTCCAAAGGTCTCTATGTCATTGAAGACCAAGCAGAAAATTTCTACAATGGCAGCTCATTCTACACCATCGTCCTCATTGATGAATCTATTGTACAATAGAATCCACAGTTCATATGGTAGGCCATCGAGCCCTGCTGCTTTCCCTTTTGCTGCTGCATTTAAAGCCTTCAGTATCTTCTCATAGGCTAGCAGTTCTTTCAGTACCTTCACTTTAGCTGGTGGTAACTTATCCCTTATGTTGTGCAGCACATCCCTTGTTGCCTTGTTTTGCCCATTGTTCAGCATATCTGGGAATATTTCAAGGTTCTGCAGGTTGTCATAGAAATCCTTTGCAAGTTCTGCCATTTTATCTGAGCATGTTACATATACTGGGGGGTTGCTCCCTGGTTGTTTCAACTCATGCACTGTGTCATGGGGCTTCCTACTATTCCCTATGTTCAACCAGAATTTGCTTATGGTTTCCATTTCAAGCTTGGCTCAAACTAGATTTGATGTCTAGCAATTTTCATTTATCTCAGCTTGTATCTGCAGAACTCTTTCCTGGAGTATTGCTGCAGTCATCAGCCTGTCTTCCTCTGGTATGTTCTCATCCTGTAATGTTGCATCTAGGTCAGCCTGTAGCTCTGCCATCTTAGCTCTCTTTAGCAGTATACTTCACTTGGCATACTGGCATAAGATATTTATTATCTTCTTCTTCCCTGTGGCATACATCACCTGTGGATTCTTTGCCTCAGTTCTAAGATCCTCATTACTACAAATATCATCTGCTATTTCTTTAATGACAGTCTCTACTTCTCATATTGCTTTCTTATTTTGGAGGATGTGCAGCAGCATTGTCTATCGCCCTTTGCCCAAGTATGGTGCCCTTGGGCTTGTCATTTGAACAGAGATGACATGATTGTCTGTCATTATTGGGGGGTTCTTTATTTCCCACTGCTCACAGTCATCCACCTTTGTGTCAGAGACATATATTTGGTCTATTCTGGACCATGAATACTTCCCAGACATTTGTGTATAAGAGTAGTCCTTCTTGTCTGGATTTGCCAGCTGCCATCCATCCTTGAGGCCCCTCTGTCTGCAGAAGTTTTTGAATGCCTCCATCGTGGCTCAATTATCTTCATGCATAGGGAGCCTGTCAATTATATCCTCTACCAAGTTAAAATTTCCACTCATACTGTCCAACTTCAGTAGCTTGAGTTTGCCCCACATCTGTGTCAGTGTTTCCCACATTGCCTTGCTTTCAGTGTCCATGTTGGGGGCATAAATTGCCAACCACATGAAGGTATCACCCCCATGCCATGGTGCTTGTAGGAGTATTGCTCTTCCAGGGATAAGTTCCATCATTTTAGCCTCATCTGTTTTTACAAGGTCTTTGTTCATCACAATTGCTACTCCTGATTTCCCTGTTGAGTTCCCTGTGTCTGCAGAGAAGAAGACATTCAGTCACTTCCCATACAGTGCATGGATCTCTCTAGTGTAATCTTCAGATAAGTGTGTCTCCTGGAAGGTTAATATACTGATTCATTGTTCTTTCATCATTAGATTTATTTCCAACCATTTACTCTGAGCCAGTGTTTGTAAACCTCTGCCTTTCATATTCAATGTGGTGATTGTCCACCATGTTCATGTAGTTTTACCTTTCCTCCTCTCCTTTTGGGAGTCCTTCCTGGTGTATGGTTGGTTGAGCTTGTCCTGCTTCCTACTGGTTTCATTTTCTTGATTCTCTTGCTGTTGTGACATCTGAATACCATTTCTCCATCTTGGTCTCATGTTGTATCTGGGAACTTCTGGTAGCTGTTCCACTGCCCCCATGCTGAGATCATTGTGTGTCATTCTGCCCATGCTATCTGCTTGTGTTTCATTGTGCATGTCACAGGTCATATTTCCATTGCTTTCCGCTTTCTGTGTATCTTGGGTCTGGGTATCTGGGGTATAGATTTGGGGTACATCAGGTTCATTTCCATCACCATCTTCTTCCCTCCTAAGGACCCATTCTTGTGAGGGAAGGTAGGCTGGATCACTGATATGCATGTTGCATGTCTACCCTTAGATTTTGCGATTTTGTATAAGATATATACATCCCAGAATTGATATCTACTTGAATACAAGAGCTATTGTTGAGGCTTCGAGCAAATAGCTAGGATCCTGTGCAATGAATGAAGATATAGAATCACAATACAGGACTTAGGAACAGTACCTTGAAGGATTGGACCTACCAGCCTGAAATAGTCGATCTCTAATAGGTCTAAACAAGCAGATATATGCTATAATGTCCTATTTGTGCACAATCCACTTAAATCAGAAGTAGCTAGTCCCTTAATGAGGTTGACTAGCCCCCAGATGAAGGGAATATTCCCCTAATGTGATTGAATAGCTGTGACTAGTTGTCTATGATTTGCAGAATTATCCGGAGGCAGTTCAAGCTCTGGAAAGAATAGATAGAAGAACTTCCCAAGTTCGCATTCAGCAGCAAGTACTTTCCCTCATATGGCGGAATATTTGCTTTTATATTGAAGAAATGAAGTGGCTCGCCAGTACTATCTATTGATAGTGACTTTGGACCTGTAGATACTCTGCAGACGAGTTGGATTCCAGAATAGTAGGCCATGAGGCTCACATCAGTGATCGGAGTATCCATATTAACAGATCAATTGATCAGGAATATTTCACTGACTGTAGCCTTGACTAGTTGCCTAGAGATAGAGAATGGTGACACATTCTATGATGCAATAGCCTGGGCAGAGGGTAAAGCAACTGGTAACCAAGCTATTCAGCTTTGCAGTTCCAGAATCCTTCCTAGTCTAGCAAAGAATGATAGAATATTTCGATTCAAGTGGCCATGAATAAGCCTGGAAAGTGGACTAGAAAGTACCTAGACCATTTCAACCAGGAAAACCCTCAACCCAGCAGTATGTAACCTAGATACAGTCGGATATTAGTTTATACAGTATGACTAGTTATCTGAGATAGATCGGACTATGTACAGTATATAAAGGCCTCCTAGATGTAATATACAGGAGGCAACACCCTCCCCATGATTTGACCTTATAAGCACAGTGCTTGAGGCAATTCAAGGGCCTTGGAGTGGAACCTTGGAGCTAGAGAATAGTTGTTAAGTCCCTAGGAGCTTGCCATCCCTTAGAGTTGCATCTTAGCCCATGTGCAGGGTGATTTCAAAGGCCTTTGTGCTTATCCCTTGGATGAGATGGCTATATCTTGAGTCCACTAAAGATAGAAAGAATATATTGATATTTATTTGAATATTTTCAAGTTTGAGATGGCCAGTGAGCTACAGACGTCGGCCAGTGTGCCATAGTAAAGCCAGTGTGCTATATAAACCGGCCTAAGTGCCATTTAATCTCAGAACACGAAATATTTGAAGTTTCAGGATGAAAAGTTGTCCTTAATATATTGTATTTGATCACAAACCAGTGCTATATTTGCTAAGTCGAATTGAATAGCTTGAATACCTTTTGAAACAAAAGAACAAGTTGTAATAGTCCTGCTTCTTGCTGGGATAGTTCTGCACTTGGCAGAATATTTGATCTTCCAACCAAACTAGTTGGTTTGCAGAGGTCTTCTATCGATCTCGAAACACCCGAACTTATATATTGGTGATTGTGAAGTGCAAGGATTGCTTTGGGTTGAGTATATATGAGTTTCACTTGTTGTATATTCACTCTAGATTAGTCTCTGCACCGTTACCAAGCACATCATCGCCTGTCATACCCTGAGAGAGAATGTTCTGATCCAGTGTTTCTGTCAGATTGTACACATTTGTTTTCCCCCCATCTGGAAGAGAAGGATCCCCACCATCAGAGGGGGGTTGCTAGCTGTGGCCAGCTTAGGTGGTCACAGGTGCCAGCATGTTAGTGTTGTGGTTGATTTTTGTTGTATTTGTTATGTTTTTTATTGTTTTTGGTTAAAAGTTTGACCGGTTAAGGTCTGGGTATAGAGGGTCTCTCAGGGTTTGACCTTCACTTTATAGTGGTACTCACATCCCTTCCTACCCCAAAGGTATGGGAGCTTCATCCATACAGTTTTGAGAAGGCTACATGTTTATATTTCATGTCATCGTGAGATAGTAAGAGGTACTTGTCAACATCAAGTCATATATATCCAAAGCTCTAGGTATCCTTAGGGTTTAACCACACTTTGATCTTGGGCCCCCTTCCAACCCTAAAGGTGAGGGGCCATACACATGTTTTACTCAGAGGAAACATAGATTCATTGATAGTATACTAGCTACCTTCATAGGGACTTGATGCACATATTATAGTATCAGGATTAAGCAAATATACTTCAGGCCCCAGCAAAGCATCCAAAAAATGTGCCAGTTTGTCCACCTTGACTACTTCTGGTACCAGTCTTTTGCCATCATGGTCCTTCCTCCTGGGGCTTCTTGAGTATGTCCTCTAGCTGCACTTTAAGGGGGCACTGTGTGGTGGGATGGCTGGTGCCCTTGCACCCCTTGCAGAAGAAGGGGACCTGGATAGCATGCACCTCCTCATTGGCATTGTTATCTCCGTTCTTGAGGGGAAGAGCAGCTGTAAGTACTGCAATCCATTCCAGGTGGAAGCATGGGATCTTCATGGGGTGGGAGAGCTATACATTCCACACTTGCCAACCTGGGCCCCCATTCTGGCCTTCAATCCAGATGCTCCATGTTTGAAGGGCCATGACAACCAGTCCTGGGATTTCTTGGGGAGTGTAGGATGGGTCGATAGTATCATGATGAGCATGGAGGAAGTTGTAAACGTTATTCGATGCATAGAGCCTATCCTTGACCAGTTTTGCAACAAAATGTTGCCCTTGCTCTGATGTGGGAGCATCTACACCATTGACAGTAAAGGTAAAGTCCATGATGAAGTCACTGGAGTCAAGGATAATGTAGGAGTCCATATTTGTGGCAATAAATGCTTGTTTCAGGAGTTTCGCCTTCTGTGCTCATGTCAAGCCATAGATGTAGAAGGGGAAGGGGGAACCAGTGTGGTCTTTGTTTCAACCCAGGTGCTGTGTTATTTGTGGGTGTAGTACCACAATCTTGAAGTCTATGTGTTCATTCTGGAAAAATGTTTATGAGGTAGTGTCCAGCTTGTACTTGGATGACAATGTGAGATGGCAGTATTTCACACCCCAAATGATGACCAGGATATCACCCAGTTGTTGTTTGTTATACAGGATGTCAACTTGCGCTAGGCAGTAGTTGAGGAAGACATGGTGGGGGGCAATCATGTGTGGCCTATACACACTCTCTGGCCATGCATGGATCACAATTTGGTGCTTATCCTGGCAGTCCTGTGATGTGTGGCTCACAGATGCTGCAGGTGCAAACATCCTCACAAAGCTTGATGTGTTCTGTGATGGTGGTTTAGGGAAGGGCTCTGGGCCCATGCGCAACAGCATCAGGGCAAAGAGGGGGCTGGGTGCTGCAGTCGCTGTACCTTGGGGGGCAGTCCCACCCTCAAAGGTGTCTCTGGGGTCAGTCTGGAGGCATCAAGTGAAGGGGTCTATCAGTTCAGTGGGGGCTTGCAATATACTCAATGTCGACTAGGGTGCTTTCACAGCCAGGGTTCAGACCTGTGTAATGATCTCTACAGTATCATAGTCACCCTTGAAGTCATCATCAGCATGGTCAGACTCATAGGCACTGACTGAGCCTGAGGTCTGTGTGGCTGGTCATGATGGTCTCTCATCATTGCTGTCATCCTGTTTTTCATCATCAGGTTGTCCATTGTTTGGTCCATTGTTGGCTCTCTTGTTCAGGTGGCTTCCGTCATTGGATAGGACTGCAAATTGGTTGGGTCCTGGGACGTAGGGGGAGGCTTCTGTCTCGGTCTCAGACTTCCTCTTCTGTAGGTGAGGCATCTCAGCTATTTCTGCATGAGAGTCATCCTTGAGGTGGGCTTCTACAGCTGTGATATCATTGAGTACATCATCCTAGATGCAGGGGTTGTATTGAGTTGGCAGCAACGTAAGATGATGTTGTGCTCATACCTCTGTTTCATCTTGTTCCCTATTGGGCACTAGAGTCTGAGTTTCCTCTAGTTCTGTCAGCACTGCATGTGCTTCTATGTTGGGGTCATAGTTCCTTCCAAAGAGCCCCTCACCTGCCCTCTCCTCACTGCTGAGGTTGGGCTATCCTTTAGTAAGGCTATTGTTGTCCAAGGGTTCAAGCTATGCACAGCTTATCAGGTTGCCTTTGTCACAGCTGAAAGGGTACTGACCTTGCTAGATGTACTTCCATTGTGGGCATCAGGATTGCCAATGGCTAGTCTTTCCTTCAGTGCTGTCACCTCTTTCACTGCTGCAGGGCCCCCATGTTCCCTGCTGACATCCTCATTCTTGGTGTCTGGTGTGGTGGGGTTCATTGCTGGTTGTTGGTTGTTGCCACCCATTGTGGGGGGTAAGGGGCTCTCAGGCTCTCGTCTTTCCTATATCTGGGATGAGTATTTTCCTTTAGTCATGAACATGTTCATTGCTGACCTTGCTCTTGGCTCCTGGCCCTATTGTCTTTGCCTTGACACCTGCCTAGGGAGTTTGTTGGTGACCAGCAGGTGTCTCCTGCTGTTTCCTCTTTGTGCCATCTTTCTCCTTTGCAACCATGGGGTTATTGCCTCCAGTACTGGTATGTCCCACCGGTTGTTGCAGCTTGTTTGACTTCTGGTGTTTGGTTTCATCAGATAAAGAGATGTGGACATCCATAGGTTTGCTCATGGTTCGAGTGATGTGCATGATAGTCTCATTGGGGGTAGACATGTTGCAAGTGGGATAGAGATTTTGAGTTACTGGTTTGTGCTTGGGTCTGTGGTTACATTTTTGTGAGCACATCCACTGGGGTTGGAAGTATTTATGTATAAAAATGGGTCAGACCAGGGTGGAGTATACTAGTATTTCTTTGTTCTGTTTTTGGCTGGCTGGCTGCTTTGTGTGTTACAATCTGTCAGTTTTGTCCATTGAATCATCTTCCAAGTGGTGGGTGTTCCCAGCGATTCCTGTGCTTCCTTATAGCATGTTGGGTATTGTTCTTTGTTGGTAGACAGTGCCAGGGAGGTCATTCCAAGCCCATTGTTCATTGGTGCTTTGGGTTTATCTTCAATGGTCAGTGCAGGTTGCACAATCTGGATAACATCGTTTGGTCAGGTGTGATGGTGGCAGGTCACTTTCTTGCTTTGTGACATCCCATTGATATACTTGGTATCAGGCTACCTCTCAATTTCACAAATTTTATACAAATTAATGCAAACTAGTAGCTGTACTAAGGACTAGAGTGGAAACTTTGCACTGCTAAGTCGAGTCATCTAGATCAGTGTTAAAGCATCTAAAACCATAACAGAAGAGGAAGTAGAGAAGACATCTAGACAAGTCAACTCTACAAGCCTTTTGAGATTACTTGCTATTCCCTGTTAAAACAGACTACACATAGTCACCACACAAATGGGACCTGTTAGGATTGTGCCAATAGGAAGAAGTGAAGCAGAATGCACATGGGCTTGGCAAAGCTATTAGCAATGTCACCCCTGGGTTGAAGCCCTATGATGAATATGGACAGAGTCTGCAGAGTAAGACAAGTAGAAGATTAAGATGAAGTCACATGGAGTCGGAATCCATGGACTTGTGGAAGGGATTGGGATTAGGCTTGAAAGCCAAGTAGAAGTGAGTGCAAGAGTATTGGGCTAAACCAAGTTGATATTTGAACTGAGGTATGTACTACTAGTTGTACAATTTATATACTAGAGTGGAGTCCAAGGGATGGAGGCTAGAATAATATAAGTCTGGAATATTCTATATCTAGAGGAGTCCAGTATTCCATGGACTCCAATATAACACCTACTCAGTACCACTGATGGATTCTAGGTGATAAATGAATATATGAAATTAGTATGTGAAATAGGGATATGAAATATGGAGTAGAAACTGGGAAATGGAATCTGACAGACTCCAATAAGTGGGTTGGAGCTGGTTGGATGGGTTGAAGGTTGAAGGCCATGGAGTCTGTGGCATGCTCGTTACAGTATCCCCCCCTTAGTGTTCTTGCCCTCAAGAGCACTGATCCCGATGACCGAGTGTGACACATGGAATTTTGTGCAGGAATGTCATGTGATAAATACCTCTTAAACTTGAACCACCACCATCTTCAAGTTCATAATTCTTCTCCTCACTGTCTGAAATGCCTTTGACTTCATTCCATCATTTTCAAACACCTGAGGCATATGTTGCCCTGCCCACACTGGACAATGTCAATCCTGATATACTCAAAACTTTTTATGTGGAACACAATGTTGAGGAGGCTGCATATTGGGATGCCATGGACTCCCACAATGAGTGGGAAGTCGAAAAGGTGGTGGAGAAAAAGGCATGGAAAGCAGCGGAGGCTGCAGCATTGGTGAAAAAGTGAGCTGAAGAATGCTCGAAGAAATTTGCCAATGCAAAGGCAAAGAAAGAGGCAGAGTCCGCAGTGGAGAAGAAACACTTGGAGGATGAAGAGAAGAGGATAGAGAAGGAATGGCTAGCCACAGAGGAGAAGGAGAAGAAGGTGGCAAAGTTGAAGGAAAAGCTGTTGGCTGATTTGTGGGTGACTAAGGCCACAGAGAGGAAGAAAGAGAAGGAGAGGAAACAGGAGGAGAGAAAGGAAGCTGAGAAAGGAAAGGGAAAAGAAAAGGCCATAGAGGCTGTGGAGTTGCCAGACTTGGTGTCAGGTGCTTTGGATGAGGGGGAATTGGAGGGAGAATCTGAGGCTGAGGCCCCCATGGAGGATCCACAAAGTTTGAAGGTGAAGGCGAAGGCAAGGAAGGTGTTAGGAGAATGTCATAAGAAGCAACAAGTGCGAGTGGTGGCAGCCATGGGAATTAAAAAGTGCAAAGCAAAGTCCACCCCTTTTATGGTGGATAGTGACAACACTGCAGGCCCTTCAGGGCAAAACAATTTGGGTGAGCCTGCCATGAACAGGCTGAAGACAGATCCAGTCCCGGGAAAAGGGGATGTGCAATATTTGGGCAAAGGTAAGTGTCCATCCAGGTCCATGGGATGTACTAATTGTTGTTAAGATCACTGTTCTCGATGCCGCACTGATGGAGGTGTGTGTTTCCCAGCAGCAACAGGACATTCCTGCAAGTGGTGCAGGCATAAGAAAACAAAATGCATTGATGAGCCTCTAGGCTCTGTACACTCAGAATTCGCGATTTTTACCATTTCTAAGTGACAACAACTTAGCACCAGTTATAATGATAACACTGGTATGCATGCACTAGTATAGGACCTTTTCAACACTTCAATGGCTGGCTAAAATGAAGAATATCCATCCCAACTTGTTTCATGACCCAACTCATATGCCATCATGAATAGGCACAATATTGATCAATCAGGCAACCCCCAGTGATAAGCAAACTATGCATCACTGACACATCAGGACCGCATCACCAGCACATCACAGTGAAACAGACCAGCATTGATCCTATCATTATATGAGGTCATACCTGCTGACAATTGCCCTACTGCAATAATCATTGAGTTCTTGTCATCCAAACAACCAGTGTTGATAATATTGCCATGCCCAGCTCACTAGAAGGCATTATTCCTTTCGTTCACCTCAGTAATTCCACCATACCCTCACAGTCTGCAGTTAAAACTGCACCCCAATGACTCTGCTGTGACAACCCAGGATATAGCAAATTTATCTGTCTTCAGTAATGCTAAGGATTAGCTGTTACAAGAGACTATGGAGATGCATATGGACACTTGAATTGTTACCAAGCTGCAGCCTTACAGCTTTACTAAGTCTTTCTATTAATAAATATCTCTAGTAATATAAAATCCATAGAAAATCATAGAAGTAGAAAACAGATCTATCTACCTGCTACTTTGCTACTAGCACTCGCTATACCACTCACAACTGGTTATATTCTCATCTCTACACTCTTGCTATGCTCATTAGCACCAGTTTAACAACCATACTTCTCACATAGTGCAGTACATGAACAATAACATTTGTTTGCACCCCATACACTCACTATAGGCAAGGGACTGGTTTTACACCATCTTTAGCTTTGCACACCCTTCGTTTCTCTTTGAGAAACACACTCTACACTGTGATTGACTGGCATTAGCATTACCTTCAGTCGCTCATCGCACCTTTGATTGCACCCCATCATTATTGGTTTAATACTTGCATCTAGCATGTAACACCGTACGCTCGCATCATACATCACCTCTTTTTGGTTTATAGGATCAGATTGTCTTCATCTTTGTACCATAGGAGTTTTATTTGGCTTTATTTTCAACATTGTTTATCACAGCCCACTTGGGTAGTCTCTGGTAGACTTATAGGAATCAACATCGACATATAGGATCATATTGGACTCAACACTGGTTTAGACCGTCATAGGATAGGATTGGATAGGATAGGTTTGCACACATAGGATTGACATTGACATAGGATAGGATCATCTCTGAGTAGACTCAGCTTTCAACATCAACTTCAGTATATTTCATCTTGTATAGGACCAGCACTCATCATCACCGTGCCCCACCGGACATAAACTCATTTTCACACTCTTGCCACCATTAACTGGCATTATTAGGATAGCCCCCTTCAGTGTTTTGACACTACACCAGCTATAAACTGTCTGCCACACACATAGCTTCATTATCGCCATTATTTTCATAGGACCTTTGTCTAGAGACTTTGTCTAGTTGTTTCTCCTGCTTTTACATATGATCTGTGGTATTCACATCATACCCTCTTCTGTTCTATCTCATTATCGAGATTATCACTGACCTACAGCCAAAACCTTTTAGTACTTGATCACTTGAGTGCCACTTGCTTGACTGAAAAGTCGCAGTATAAACTTGCATCTAGAGGAAGTGATTAGGTTGCACGGAGGTGCCCAGAACAACTCGCACAACACAGTACCTATATGACTGGTTGTCACTGTCATTAACCATTACTCTTCGAGTTTTTGGTGTGCTGTTGCCATGGAAGTTTAGGTTCATTAGCATGTTTGGAGACGATTTGGATCCCACACCGTTTGATGAGGTTGTGGACTTGCTCCACAGCCTTCATGCAAGAATGGATGTGATGGAGCAGCAACTGGAGGAGTTTGGATCAAGACTTGAAGCCCCAGAACTGATGTGGAGTATCCCTATGACTTCATTCCTTTGGCATCTGTGGAAGAATGGACTTTGTCAAGACACAAGCTTCAAGATTTGGAAGGCGTTAATCCTGAGGCCCTCCAACAGGCAATGACAATGCAGCTTGACAAGGATGTAGCTCAGGTATGGCATTCACGTATCGCGAATTCAGAAACTTTGAACGATGCGGACCTGTTTGAACTGGTGAACATGGAGCTGTGGATCAGGAGCCATGGATGTGGAGCATTGACAGACACGATCAATGCTAGCATTAAGTTTTGTGAGGTGAGGGATGGGTTTTACTGCATTGGAGGCTGACAGACTGAGTGGGGGCTTTGGAAGAAATTCCTGGATGGAACAGAGGAATATTTGGTGGAAGATTCCAACAGGGAATTTGAAGAACCAGTGAGGGCAGAGATGGTGCCAGGCATGGGGGCCGTCAGGATTGCGGAGTTGGATGTGATCAAAGGCAAAGATGGTAAGAAGTTGTTGAAGAGGGTTGAAGTTGAAGAGGAGATGGAAGCCTCAGAGGGTGAGATGGAAAGTGACAGTGGAGATGAGGAAGTTGATGTTGAAGCAGAGGCTGCAGAGAATGAGGGCAAGGATGTAGACATGGAGGAAGGTGGGGAGCCCACAGACATCTAGTCTCCCTGTTGCTTGTACAAATTTTTTATATATGTATGTTTGTACATGGACCATAGTATACCACACCCAGAAGGGCATAAAATGTAGATGATTTCTTGATGCTTGAAATGGAGTGAGGAAAATAAGATGAAGTCAAGAGGGAGCTGGCAGAGTCTGTTCCCAATTAGGAAGGTAATTTGCAATAGTTTTCCAGAATCATATTTGAAATTTGGGAAACATTTTCCAAACAGAACCAGAGGAGATGTGAATCAAGAAATGATAGAGGAAGGTTTGATAGTGACTTTTTGAATAGTGACCTTGGATAGGGGTCCTGGTTTGTCTGGGTAACAATGATGGAAATGTTCAATGTATTTGTCCATGGAGAATTCAGTAGCAGGGATCCAAGCAAATTCTTCATCAGTACCTTCATAACCCAACCATTGAACATGATAGATGAGAGGGCATCGGAATTGACAGTCAAGTTTAGAGTCGAGAATTTGTGCAATCTTGTACTGTTCTTTGCTGTTGACTTCAACTGGAGGTGGTTGGGTACAATTAGGAATGGTATTGGATTCCACGGGTTCCAGTTGTGAGACATGGAATACAGGATGGATGGAATGGAGATCTGCAGGGAGTTTGAGAGTGAAGGAATGGGATCCAGGTTGTGCAATGATGTTGAATGGTCCAAGGAATTTCTCTGAGAATTTTGCAGTAGGGTGAGTAGTCCTGATGTGTTTGGAATTAAGGAAAACCTTATCACCTACTTTGAAATCAGGAGCTGGAGACTGTTGCTTATCTGCTTGGAATTTGTAGTAGGACTGAATATGGGAGATTTCATCACAAAGGAATTGGTGAAGATTGTCAAGGTTGACTATGAAGTCATGGGCCTGAGCAGAGGCGATATCACATTCAGGGTATATCATGATGTTAGGATGGTACCCTTTGTTAGCAAAGAATGGAGAGATTCCAGTGGAAGTGTTAGGAGCATTGTTGTACACAAATTTGGCAATGGGTAATAGTGTATCCCAATTGTCTTGTTGGTAAGAACAATAGATACATATGTATTGTTTGAGGGTTTGGTTGGTGCATTCAGTCTGTCCATCAGCTTCTGGGTGATAACTAGAAGTGAAGTGAAGTTCCATATCAAGAGCTTTAGTAAGGCACTGATGAACCTAGAGACTCTTGCAGGCAGAAAACACAACACCTGAGCGGCAAGTATAATCCTTCACAGAATCTGAAGGCAGGTTCTTAGTGAGTCTAGTCAGGCACCTCTGTGCAGTGACTATAGGTCCTAAGATCATAGCTTATTCAAGGCTACTTGGTGTTATGCTGCGAATTATAGCTTCACAAAGCAAGGTCTATGCATGAAGCACTTCAATATGGGAAGGGAATCACAAACTTGGGTGTATACTGAGTGGGTACGAGGTGTCAGAATCCTGGTCACAGTTCCAGTCATTAGCTCCTATACAAGAGCTATGAGTTATTTTATAATTTTGCTTCACAAAAGTATATTCTGTTGGTGTTAGAAACTAAAGTGCAATAACCCTATCTATGGATTACCCTTTGAAGTCTCCTGGTGAACAGGAAAGAGATGTGAGAATGCCAATGAAGGTGAACTATTGCCTTTTTGGTTTAAGGATGAAAGCTGAGTGTTAATGAAGCAACAATTCAATACAGTGCACAAATGTTTTATGGTCTGTGAAGACCATTTTAAAACACTAGTGTATTGATGTGGATGTTGTAAAGGAGTCTTCTATGCTTGTTAGCTTAGCAGGTTTAGGGACTATTGTGTGGAGGAGTAATTCCCGAGTGTATTCTATTGTTCTTGCTAATACACTCTGGTTTTTATACTAATTTTGTTTGTAACAGTTTGTAAGCTACTACTGTCAGCCTTCGTAACCGCAGTAATTTATTAGTGAGCTTCGCAAACACTTTGTAACAATATTATCCTGCTATCTACAGTCTTACTGAGTGGTGTGGTATATTAACAGTTCCTTCATTAACAAGTTGTAGTGGCAAGTGGCCCTTTACTCAGCATTATTGGTTGCACAGTCGTCAGGAATGTGACTTCATGAAGCCAAAATGTTTATTGGAATGTGCCCATATGCTTTCAGCCATTAACCATTATGAGGCCCTAGCCATGCACTGCCTTCACACATGCATACCATATGATCGTATGGTTGGTATCATGTGATTGGTCTAGACTTGTAATACCGTTATGGACCTACAGCTCAGCCACCTGGAAGGATCAGGCTGATATCCATTTGAACCAGATATGTTTATTTAATTATCGGTTCATGGAGTGTGTCATAGGTTTGCATAGCCATGTGCATTGAGTAGTTTGCTACAATTTGACCTGCACTGGCCTTGCAATGATTGGTTTACTGAAAGGCCATGCATGGGAGAACATTGATAAATTATTATGTGTATCCATGATTTCAGAGTGCACAGAGCCTCAAGGCTCATCAGTGCATGTGAATTGGGAGACAAATTCGGAGCTGCAGTCAGAAGTGATGTGATTACAGATGCCATGCTTGGAGAAGACATGGGTAACAAAAAGCTGTGTGAGATCCATGGAATTAATGGTATCATGAGTGGGTATGAATATAGCCTGTTTGCTTGCACAGTCAACAATGACAAGAATGGCAGTGAATCTGTTAGAGTCCAGAAGTTGTTCAATGAAATCCATGGAAATAGAGTCCCATGGATGTGTTGGTACAGGCAAAGGTTTGAGTAGGCTGAAAGGACAGTGTCTAGGTGTTTTATTACAACCACAAGTAGTACAAGACTTGACGTAGTGGTGAATGAATTCATGCATCTGTGGCCAGGTATAATTCCATCGGACTAATTCAAGCATCCGGTTTTGACCAAAATGACCTGCCAACATATGATCATGATTGTATTGTAGGACACAAAGACAGAGATTTGTGGAGTCCGGGATGTAGGTGCGATTGTCAAGATGGAGTATTCCTGACTCATCCACAGACCAGTGGGAAGGGTTGGAAGGGAATGAAGCAAGATGGAAACCTTCAGTCACTGCAGCATCTGTGGGTTGTGCTTGCTTGATATCAGAGTGGAGCTTATCCACGTCCATGATAGCACTAGCATGGAGTATGGGACCTTCAAGAAATGTAGTGTGGAGAGAAGTAGAGAGTTGTTCTTGAGTAAATACAGGGTGAAAATTATGAGGATTGACTTGAGCATATTGACTGTCCTCCTCTTTAGGGTAGACATCCCATCATCTAGTGAGTGCATCTGGTTTCCCACCAAGTTTACCCAGCTGGAACCAAATAACAAGGTTGAACTGGGAAAGGAATTCAGACCAGTGCACCTGTTGTCAAGTAAGAACCTTGGTAGTAGAGAAATACTTGAGGTTCTTGTGATCTGTGACAACGTTCATGGATTCCACAGAGCCTTCAAGGTAATGATGCCAGTATTTAAAGGCTTCAAAAATAGCAAGAAGCTCTTTATCATGGGTATTGTAGTTGAGCTCAGCTCCATGGAGACTTTGGGACAAGAAGGAAATAGGATGAATCTCACCATCCTCGAGGTATATAGAAAGGATGGTGGCAATAGCATAGTCAGAGGCATCAGTTTCCACGACTAATTGACAGTTGGGAATCCAGTGGGTAAGGATAGGAGCATGAGTGAAAGCCTGTTTCAGCTCGTTAAATGCAGCTAGGCATTTGTCATTGAATTTCCATGGAATACCCTTGCAAGTGAGATGTGTTAAGGGCAACACAATCTCACTGTATTCATGGATAAAACAGTGATAGAAGTTAGTGAAACCAAGAAATGATTGGATATCTTTGACCTTCTGCAGGACCAGCCAGTCAACAATAGCTTTGTCTTTGTCTTCAGCCATGTGTAAGCCTTCAGGAGAGAGAACATAGCCTAGATATTCCATGGAATCCTGATGAAATTCACATTTGGATCCCTTGCAGTAGAGGTTGTTCTCTCTGAGTCTGCATAGGACCTCACATATGTGTTTTTGGTGTTCCATGGGATTGTCAGAATAGATGAGGATATCGTTGAGGTAGATGACAATGGAAACATCAAGCATATCTGCAAAGATGTCATTGACAATGCATTGGAAAGCCACAGGAACATTGGTAAGATCAAATGGCATGATGTGCCATTCAAAGGACCCATAGTGGGTGCAGAATGTGGTTTTCCATTTGTCTCCTTCAGCAATACAGACAAGATGGTAGGCATGGCAGAGGTCAAGTTTTATATATAGACATGCAGAATGCATGGAATCAAGAAGATCAGAAATGAGAGGAAGTGAATAACAGTCTTTTTTTGTGATTTTGTTCAAGCCATGGAAATCAACACAGAGCCTGAGTTCACTGGTTTTTTTCTAGACAAAGAGTACTGGGGCTCCATGGGGCTCCATGAGGGAGAAATGAAACCATTATGGATGTTATTGTCAATAAATTCATGTAAGGCTTTGAGTTCAGATTCAGAGAGGAAATAGATGGGACCAAGCAGAGGAGAAGTGCCTTCCTCAAGATTGATTTTGAGGTTGTAAGGGTGATGCTTGGGGAGTTTCTCTGAGAGGGAATCACTGAACACATTGGCAAGGTCATGGTACTCTGGTGGGACATCTGTTAAATCCATGGGGGCCATGGAAGCAGCTTGGCCACTAACACTAGGCATGGAAGGCTGTAAGGTGAATTGTTGGGCATCTTCTTCTGCACAAGCTCGTACAAAAGCAGTCACAGAAATAATTGATATCTTGGGTGCAACTGAGGCAGTGAATGATGAAATGGAAGGATATGAGTAGATAGGCTCATATGGTGGTGGAGTCCGTTGGGATCTCGAGGGAGGTTTAGATGGAATTGGACCTGAAGGGTCCATGTGGTGTGGCACTGTTGTGTCAGAAGCCATGGAAGTGCTAGAAGCAATAGAAGCACCAAATAGCTTTGAACGGAAAGTGGTACTGTGCTTTGCCCAGTCAATCAATGGAATTGTAGCAGGAAAGCCAGTTGTATCCCAGAACAATGTTACAGGATGAATCAAGATGAGTGACATAGAAGTCAATGGGGATGATATCGCCTGAGGGAAACCATATGGGGAGTGAAATGGATTGGGAAATGTGAGATCCAGCAGAGCCATCAAGAAGTTGAAGTTGAACAGGAGGAATGGATGTGGTAGGGAGATAATGATCCTCAACATATTTGGAATCAATGAAGTAATGACTTGAACCAGAATTGATAAGAGCAAGAAAATGAAGGATAATAGAAATGGGAGAGCTGTTGGGTTCCAATCCAGAACCAACATCAGAGGATAGTGATACAGTTAATGAATGATTGGAAAGAGTGGTATCATTGAGGGTTACGATCTCCGAGGTGCAATGACAGTCAATGCAACCCTGTCCTTCCATGGAGGAAACAGGGCAGCTCTCTATTTTTCCAACTCTGCAGGAGCTGAATCAATAGAGGCAGGAGGCTCTGAAACCTCAGCAGCACAACCACGAGTGGAACCTGCAGCCTTGCACTTGTTACAGTCCTCGGTCTTGTGCTTGTTGCCACAGAACATGCAGAGGTTGTTCTTCTAGCGGTGATCCTTTTCCTTGGGAGTGAGCTTACCATCTTTGCCTAGCTTGTCAGTGTAGGGCTTCTTGGCAGATGAGGACGAGGATGAGGATGCAGAGGACTGGTAGGTGGAGGTGGAGCCCACAGAATTGGAACTGTAGGATTTGGGCACTGCAGAGTACAAAGAGCTTGAGTTTGAACCCAAACCCTTAGGTTTGGATGAAGAGGATGAAGAGGGGGAAGGTTTATCATGGTTTTCATGTGAAATCTCAGCCTTCTGAGTCCAATAATGAGTGTCAAGTTCCTGTGCAAGGGTACGCATGTCATGGAGGTTATCAGGCTTACCATGGTGGGCCATATCATCTTTAATCCACAAGCAAAGTCTGTGGTAAAAAGCATGGCACAAGGAATTGTCACCATAGCCAACAATAGAGGCATGTTGATTGAAACAGACTATATACTTCACAATCTGGTCTCCATCATGCATCCAAAGGTTTTCCAGCTCATCTTCAGTGTCTCCGATGGCATCAAATGGACCAAAGTTAGTCCTAAGTTCCACAAGGAAGGCAGCATAGGAGTATGCCCAGGCAGGAGGCTTAGCATGGTTAGGGTGGAGGATATACGGTTCAAACCAATCAAGGGTGACACTGGAAAGGAAGGATACAGCATAGTTGACCTTCAAGGCATCAGCATGGAATGCGTCAGGCCTGTCGTTGAAGTTCAACTGGAGGGAAACGATGAATGCCTTCAGTTTCTGTGGGTCTGAGCCATCAAAAGTGTCAGGCTCCTTGACCTTGGTGCGTATGGGGCATTGCAGAGGATTATTGACTTGGTTGGTGAGGCTGTGGAGCAGGTTAAAGAAGTCCCTGATCATGGCATCATCATTGTTAGGAGGGTTGGGAGGATTAGGAGGATTCAGAGGGTTAGGAGGGTTAGGAGGGTTATTGCCAGGACCGCTAGGACCTCCAGGGCCACCAGGATTAGGTGGGCCACCACCAGGTCAGCAATTGTCATTGCCCCATGGAAGGCAAGCGCTGCGGTTACTAGGGGAGTCAACATCATCCTCGGAATCACCACCAGGTTCTTCCTCGTTCTGTACAGGGAAGGTGCAGCACGGGTTAGGAATCAGAGTCCATGGAGGGTTGGTTTGGTAGCTGCCATAGCCACCTGAAATAGATTCCAAGGGTCCAGGGGCGAGGTTGAGGTTGAAGGGATCATCAGGATTGATTCCTGAGGCGGTTTGTTGTTGGGTGAAGCCATTATGGGTGTAGGTTTCTCTATGGGACCAGCTGGTGGATGCGGAGTCTTCACCAAAAAGGTGTTGGTCTCCTTTGGAGGTGGATTGGGGAATGTCATTCATAGAGAATGTAGGCTTGGGGTCTGTGGTGGATTGAGTGGTCTTGGTTTGTTTGAGAAGTACAGTAGACATGCCTAAAATTTTGACTCAAGGGTTTGAGTTCGAATATACTGTTAGGATTGTGCCAATAGGAAGAGATAGAGTGGAATGCATGCCATGGAGTTCACGGAATGCATGTGGGCTTGGCAAAGCTATTAGAAACATCACTCTTGGGTTGAAGCCCTAAGATGGATATGGACAGAGTCTGTGGAGTAAGACAAGTAAAGGATTAAGATGAAGTTGAATGGAGTCGGAATCCATGGACTTGTAGAAGAGATTGAGATTAGGCTTGAAGGCCAAGTAGAAGTGAGTGTGAGAGTATTGGGCTAAACCAAGTTGATATTCAAACTGAGGTATGTACTACTAGTTGTACAGATTATATACTAGAGCAGAGTCTGATGGATGGAGGCTAGGATAAGTATGGACATGGCTGGAATAATGTAAGTCTGGAATATTCTGTATCTAGAGGAGTTGAGTATTCTGTGGACTCCGATATAACACCTACTTGCTACTGTTGATGGATTCTAGGTGTGATAAATGAATATGTGAAATTAGTATGTGAAATAGGGATATGAAATATGGAATAGAAACCAGGAAATGGAATCCATCGGATTCTGATAAGTAGGATAGAGCCGGTTGGATAGGTTGAAGGGTGAGTCTGTGGACTCCATGGCATGCTCATTACAGGGCCCTTGCAGACAATGCAGCTAGGTGCTGAGCCTGGCCTCCTGCTGTTATGATTTATTCACTTTTTCGCTTTTCTTCACACATTATGCAATCCTGCTTACTCATTTGTCCTAAACTCCGCTTAGTAATGGACTTCTATTATTCCTGAGAACCACCAATTGGATACTATAGTTTTCATATATAAGTAACCACTCTCACTGTAGTATTCCCAGCTTTGAGCTAAAGTTTATCTACACCAAAACTATCCTTGTTGACTCACTTGCTGAGAGCCTAATTACAAGGATCCAGTCCATGTCTAAACATTGTGGTAACTCCCTGGGTGATTGTCCGAACATGAGACAGCCCTGAGTTTATACCTGTTTGGACTTCATGGCACTCAGGCCTAACACCTGCTGCCTGCTGGAAAGGGCCTCAAAGACCTGTTAGGATAACTACCAGAGAATCAGTGCTGCTCCTTTGCCTTGAAGTCACACATGTGTGCCTCTACCAAAGCCTGAATCTCACATTCTATTTGCTTCCTTCAAGGTGGCCCTGAGGTGTGCATTGTTCTTCACCTTGTCATACCTGCACACATAGTACTCCAGGTCAAACTCTGTGGGCATGCTGAGTCATTCAAAGCATAACCTGAGCTCAAGGGCCTTGATTGAGTCCCAAAACTCAATCCTATCAGGCTGCCTGTCAAAGAATAAGATATGAGCTTCATACCATGAAGAGTGGGAACTGTGTGAGCCCTTTGGATTGCAGGATTTCTGGAATCTGTAGAGGTTACCTGCTACCTCAGCATGGAGGCCATAGTCCATGGTCAGCTCCTTGCTGAGCATAGGAGCCAGTGCCTCAATGTCAATGATGTTGAAGCCCTTCTTGTTGCTCTCAAGGGTGTTGGCCTTCCAAGTAGGCAGGAGGGAAGCATGGACATTGATATAATGCAGGCTCTTGTTGGTGAAAAAAGGAAGGGGAATATGGATACATGCATTGTCAGTGTCATAGAGAATCTGCTGGAAAGATACCTGCTGCTGTGTTCCCAGCACTCTGGGCTTCAGGTCCAAGCTGTCCTTGCAACAATGCTTGGCCTCACACATCTCCTCCATTGACTTTGGGGCCTCTTTCCTCTTCTTGTCCCTCAGGTCTTCAGCTGCCAGCCAAGCTACGATTGACTTCAGGTACTTTGAGTATAATGAAAATACTCCCAGGCTGTGCAAAGAGTGTTGCTCACTGTCCTCAATCATAATGATTGAATCTATGTCCAATGTGTCATCAGCATGGGCAACTGGGTCAGATCCATGGTTGAAATACTGAATATGTCATGTCTTGTTGCGCAATTCAATGTTGGTGTTCCTAGCGAGTCTTTCCTCTAAGGGAAGGGTGCTAAGGGCTGTGCTGATGACATCCAATTTGTGCATGTGACAGACCCAAGTAGATGCCATTGTTGGGGGTGTGGCAATGTTCATTATCAAAAGAACAAGTTTCAAAGAATGGGATATTGATGGCAAAACAAGAGAAATAAATGAAAGAATAGTGAAGACAACTGTAAATTGGCCAGGGAGAGCTTGTGGGGCAACATGGGAGGAGAGAGCAACTCTTTCACTGGGTCAGATCCCCAAATAATTGCATTATTTGCCTATGTATCTAGTGGATGGCTACACCTTGGCTTATCTTATCCTCTGATAAGCCTTGCACTCATGCCTCACTGCAGGCTTATCTCAGAAAATTTTACTTTTCTCGGAGTGTATAAGGTCATACATGGTGGAATAACCCTGAGGGTACTCTATAATTAGAATCAGGGGAAATTATGTTTTCCCAGATTTAGCAATGCAGAGAGAGAGAGCATCTTGACTTTAGGAAGGAAAGCATATGGTACTCTGGATGGATGGCTAGTTCATAAGTCTCCAGTCTTTACTGCAAACCGTGAACTCATAAGGAGTCCGAGGACAGACACCGTTAGTGTGTAAAGTGCAAGAATCTTGTCTTGAGTCATGCAGGACTCTGGTGAACGAAGGCTGACATCGGAGGAGGAGGAAACAACGGTAGACTTACTCGTGTACTTTGCTTTGTCGTGTGTATTGTATTGTTCATGTAGTGGTATTCACTTTGGTGTTTCAGCCATTCTAGTGTTCATCTGAAGTCACGGTACTATGGATGCATTGTCGTATGATTAAAATGTTTGTATGGGACGATGCTTCATCTTGTTTGGGGTAATGAAGAACAGGCTCGGAGGCAGGGTACTACTCTATCAACCTCCGGACCTCCTAGATACGAACGTATGAGCCCATCTTCATCCATTCATCTAACGAAACCACCCGGCGCCATGGAGAACGTTGAACCTGGAATATGTATCCGAGTCGCCACTCCCGTATTCCTTAGCCAGCTCGTCCGCTACGCTTTCGCAGTCTGTCGTGATACGCTGCAAGCGCCTGATGAGCTCCAACGTCAGGATCGTTTCTATTCCCTTCGGTTGCTAGGACCAGAATGGCCGGTCCCGATACTGACGCGTCGATTAGGTCCGAAAAGCTCGTTGGCTTCGTCTTTGACCTCCTTCGTGGGGTTATCGAATCCCAAGTTGGATTCCGTCATGCAGTATTTGAAGGTAGTTTTTTTATCATGCGAGACGAAGTGTTCCCTGATTTAGACATGAACGTCACCACGTGGTAAACATATTCAAACAACTACTACCACAATGTCCCGCTCGCCGTCGCCAATGAACACGCCGTCTCCGGTGTACAGCGAGACTTCCGAGTCTGAGGCCGCCGAGGAGGAAGAGGAGAAGGGCGAGGAGGATACGGCTACGTGTCTGTGGGGCGAGTGTGGGAGGGTGTTTACGCATTTGCCGTCGTTGATTGAGCATATCCATGTTGGTGAGTGCTTCGCTTGCGTTCTGTGTATGTGGTATTGAAGGGAGGATAGATCATGTGGGGGTGAATAAGAGTAATTACTTTTGCGATTGGGCGACGTGCAATCGACGGGGTATCCCCCAGACCTCGCGATTCGCGCTGACGAGCCACCTCCGCTCGCACACGAAGGAGAAACCCTTCGTGTGTCCCCTCCCGGAGTGCGACAAGAGTTTTACGAGGAGCGACGCGCTGGCGAAGCACCTGCGGCACCAGCACAAGCAGAGCCCGCCTGCGCCCGGGCGGGGCGGGTCGAGGAAGCGCAAGAGGAACCCGGACGATATCGAGGTAGCGCCGAGCGTGTCGACGCGCTCGCAGACGCCGACGCTGGGTACGTTCAGCTTGTTTGATTTGCCTGCGCTGTCGGAGGTGGGCGGGGAGGACGACGAGGGGTATAAGAGCTCGGGCTCCTCTTCGGATGTGATACCACCGCATTTGAGGGTGCACCTTGAGCCGGGGACGGGGAGGATCCTTGGGAGGAGTCAGGAGCAGGTGTTGTATTTGCTGATGAAGGCGAAGATGAGGTATGCGCAGGAGCAGAACGAGGCGTTGCAGGAGGAGTTGAGGGTGGTGAGGGTGGAGATGAGAAGGGAGAGGGAGGAGAAGGAGAGGGTGGTGGATTGTGTGTTGAGGGGTTTGTTTGGGGGGAAGGCGGATGAGTTTTTGGTGGTTACGGAGGCTGCTGGGGGTGTTGGTGGTAGTTAGGGGTGTGTATCTGTAAAAGGAAATGGGATTCGTAATGGCACGCGCGTTCGTTCTTTTGTACTGATACTACGACTACGATGTTTTTGACGCGTTCTGAGTACGGTATGTGGGGGTTTGTTGGGGTTGTGTGAGGGCTGACTTTGGGTAGATCGTGGTGTGAATACGTTCTCGCCGGAAGGACGGCTGTTCCAAGGTGAGCGGCTTGTTTGGGAGGCGACTTGTGCTGATAGTCGTAGTCGAGTATGCCATCGAGGCTATTAAGGTGTGTTTCGTCGTTGTACACAGCGCCGTGCTCAACGTCTGCAGCTCGGGTCTACAACCATCGGCGTGCGTACCCCCGAAGGCGTCGTCCTCGGCGTCGAACAACGAGTCCAATCCCCGCTCCTCGAAGCCAGCTCCATCGAAAAGATCATGGAAATCGACCAACACGTCGGGTGCGCCATGTCCGGGCTCACCGCCGACGCACGGACCATGATCGACCACGCGCGGGTCACCTCGCAGAATCACGCTTTCACGTACGACGAGAAGATCAAGGTGGAGAGCGTGACGCAGGCGGTGTGTGATTTGGCGCTGAGGTTTGGGGAGAGCGTGCATGATGAGGAGGCGATGATGAGTAGGCCGTTTGGCGTGGCGCTCCTGGTGGCGGGGTATGATGAGCTGGGACCGCAGTTGTATCATACGGATCCGAGTGGGACGAGTGTGAGGTATGAGGCGAAGGCGATTGGTTCGGGCTCGGAGGCGGCGCAGAGTGAGTTGCAGGATAAATGGCATAAGGTACGTTGCTCGTTTCTTTGGGAGGCCTTGGGCTTATGGACACTTAGCAAATGACGTTGGAGGAGGCGAGGACGCTGACGCTGAGGGTGTTGAAGCAGGTCATGGAGGAGAAATTGGACCATCATAATGTCCAGCTTGCGCAGGTGACGCCTGCTAGTGGGTTTGAGGTTCTCGACGAGGCGGCGTTGAAGACTGCGATTGAATTAATGTAGAAGAGGCTATAGGCTATGTCTTTGTCTGTAGTCTACGCCAGCCGTGTATTCTATTCAACGCTCTCCTTTCCTTATCCAATTTCTCTGTCTCAGCGATCTTTGCAGCAGCTACCCGTTCTCGCTCTGCGAGCAAGGCGTCATGCGCCTTTTTGGCAAAGAGGGCGCGGCGAATCTTGCCGGGGCGCGCACGGAGGCGGCGTCTGTTGAGGTGAGTGTAGTCGTCGCCGATGCCGACTTCGGAGCCGTAGACGGGCTTGGTGGCGGCTTCTGCTGCTGCACGGGCTGCGGCGCTCTCTTGGGCGACCTCCTTTGCGTATTCGGGCGTGTATTTCCATACCCAGGTCGTTTGAGCCTGCACTGTGTCGGCGCCCTTGCTCTTTTTTCCCTTCTTCTTCTTGGGGGCGGAGGGAGCGGTGGTGCTAGTGGTGGGTTCGGGGATGCGAAGGGACTTGACGGGTTTGATCTCGTGGTTTAGCTGCAGGAGGGGGAGGAGTGTGGTTTTGAGGAATCTGGTGATTTGTGAGTGGTGGGGAAATGGAGGAGGGGGAGGGGTGGGACGTACGAGAGAGATTTTACGCCGGTCCATTTTTTGGAGGGGAGGGATGAGTCCTTGGTGGATGTGGATTCTTTTTGCTTGATGGCGAGGAAGAGCTCCCGTGTTGTGAGGCCAGAGTAGGCAGAGGCGCGCACGACGCGGCGGAGCGCACCGAGCCCTCGTGTCACGTCGACGTTGCGCCGGGCGTGCACCCGTGCGAGCGTTTCGAGGATCATAGTGGTGGGCAGTCAAGCGAGACCCGGGTGTGACATCACGTCACGTCACGTATTCTTTCTTGTCTCTGACGATCATCATGGGCTCTCCACCCAAGCCCTGGGAGAGAAGTGTGGCTACGGCTGCGAGTGCGGCTTCTCCGACGATGCCATCGACAGCAACGACGACGACTACGGTGCCACAGAGGCCGCCTGCGTTTGGGACAACAGGGACAGCGATGAACCCGAGTCCGTATGGTGCGACGTCGCCTTATTCACGGATGGGCTCGTATGGCGGGTATGGAGGATATGGAGGCATGGGATATGGCGGCGGGATGGGGTACGGGGGAATGGGATATGGCGGGGGATATGGGATGGGAGGCGGGTATGGAGGGATGGGGGGTGGGTTCGGCGGGATGGGCTATGGGATGCCCTACGGTGCCGGGTTCGGGGACCCCAATATGCCGAGTCTGACGCAGCAGCTGGAGGGCACGACTCAGCATACCTTTGGGCTCCTCCATTCCATCGTACAGACCTTTACGGGCGTCGCCCAGATGCTCGAGAGCACATTCATGGCCACGCACAGCAGCTTTTTCGCGATGGTGGGTGTGGTGGACCAGTTTGGACAGCTGAGGGATGCGCTGGGGGGCGTGTTGGGGTTGTTTGGGCTGGTTAGGTGGTTGAGGGGGTTACTTACGGGGAGGAGGGTGGGTGCGGGGGCGGATGGTGGGTTTGCGGGTGATTTTAAGAGGTTTGCGGGTGGGGAGTCGCCGAGGCAGCCGGTTAACAAGAAGCCGATTATCGTGTTCCTGCTTGCGGTGCTGGGGATCCCGTATGCGATGACGAGGCTCATCAAGCTTCTTAGCGAGAAGGCGCAGAGGGAGCAGCAGCAGCATGCTGTGCAGGGTCCGTTGGATCCTGCGAATCTGGCGTTTGCCCGCGCTCTCTATCCGTTCGACCCGACGAACCAACAGGAGTTGGCGCTCAAAGAGAACGAGATTGTGGCGATTGTGGGGAAGTTGGACCCGGCGACGGGGGCGGAGGTGGATCCGAGGACGGGTGTGGAGACGGAGTGGTGGAAGGGAAGAACGAGGGATGGGAGGGAGGGGTGGTTCCCGCGAAAATGGGTCGAGATCCTCGAACGAAAAGAGAAAAAAGTTGATTAGATTTTCGATTTTTCTGAGCTGTTTGTTGTATTCTATGATTTTATGTATTCTATTTTAATTTCAATTTCATGACGAGCGATGGGGCGGGTGCGGTTTGTAGTTGTGTGTTTGGCTGGTTGTGGAAACCCTGCTGTCCGATTGGTCCGGCTGGCTCCGCGTCAAGCTTGTTCTCTGTCTTTCATGCTGAGATTATCAAAAGGTGGGTGGGGTTCGCGAGTGGGAGGGTTAGGATGGGGGCTGATGGTTTTCTTTCTTTAGGCGTCTCACGCCGTGTGTGCGTTCGTGGGTTTGCGACGGTGACGGAGCCGCCTGTAAGGCGATACGGAGGGCTCAAGGACCAGGATAGGATTTTCACGAATGCGTATTGCAGGCATGATCATGGCTTGAAGGGTGCTCAGGTGTGTGGTTTGTTTGTTGTGGATCCGTGAGGTTGTGGCTGAGGGTGTGGTGTAGTCGAGAGGCGACTGGCATCGTACGAAGGATATTATCCTGAAGGGCGACTCGTGGATCATACAGACTATCAAGGACTCGGGGCTGCGCGGACGTGGTGGTGCGGGTTTTCCGAGTGGGCTGAAGTGGAGCTTCATGAACAAGCCTGGATGGGAGAAGGATCCTAGGTGAGCCCCCCTCCCCCTCCTTGGTTGGTCACTCGCTAACTGACAGTCGTAGACCCCGGTACCTGGTGGTGAACGCCGACGAAGGCGAGCCAGGGACGTGCAAGGACCGCGAGATCCTACGGGGCGACCCGCACAAGCTCGTGGAGGGCTGCCTCGTCGCGGGGCGCGGCATGAATGCTACTGCGGCGTACATCTACATCCGCGGCGAGTTCTTCCAGGAGGCGAGCCACCTCCAGCAGGCCATCAACGAGGCGTACGCCGCGGGGCTCCTTGGGAAGGACGCGTGCGGCTCGGGGTACGCGTTCGATGTGTATCTGCATCGCGGGGCGGGAGCGTACATCTGCGGCGAGGAGACGGCGCTCATCGAGAGCCTCGAGGGCAAGCAGGGGAAACCCCGGCTGAAGCCCCCGTTCCCGGCTGATGTGGGACTCTTTGGATGCCCGACGACTGTAGCGAATGTGGAGACTGTGGCTGTTGCGCCGACGATTTGCAGGAGGGGTGGGGCTTGGTTTGCGGGGTTCGGGAGGGAGAGAAACCAGGGTACGAAGTTGTTTTGTGTGAGTGGGCATGTGAATAACCCGTGTGTGGTGGAGGAGGAGATGAGTATCCCGTTGAGGGAGTTGGTGGAGAGGCATTGTGGAGGTGTGAGGGGGGGGTGGGAGAATTTGTTGGGGATTATTCCTGGGGGGTGTTCGGTGCCGGTGTTGCCTATTGATAAGTGTGGAGAGGTTTTGTGAGTGTGGTTTTAGCTTGTGTTGGGTTTGGGTTTGGGGCTTATGGTTTGGGTTGGTAGGATGGACTATGATTCGCTCAAGGACGCCCAGTCGGGCTTGGGAACCGGGGCTGTTATCGTTATGGACAAGAGCACCGATATCGTCGCTGCCATTGCTCGTTTCTCACAGGTGAGCCACAGTGCCTCGTTGGCGGGTTATTAGTACTGATTGCAATTGCACATGGTAGTTTTACAAACACGAATCGTGTGGACAATGCACGCCGTGTCGCGAGGGCACGACGTGGATGATGAACATGATGGACCGGCTGGTCGAAGGACGCGGACACGTCAGGGAGATTGACATGTTGCTCGAGTTGACGTGCGTCCCTTCCCTCCCTTTCCCTTTCCCTACTCATACTCTTTCCTGCGTAGCAAACAAGTCGAGGGCCGAACGATCTGCGCCCTAGGTGACGCAGCCGCCTGGCCGATCCAGGGCCTCATGCGCCATTTCCGCCCCGAGGTGGAGCAGAGAATCGCGAGGTTCAGAGAGGAGAGGGGCGCGGTTGCGTTTGGAGGGACGTTGGTGAACGAGGTGAATGATGCGTTGGCTGTGCCGGATAATCTGGGCGCGAGGTTGCCTATGTAGAGACGCGCGTTCTGTGAATAATTTCCGAGCTGCCACCGTTAATATGGTTTGTTTCATGACGTAGACAACCTTAACCCTACCTGCGCTCGATCATCGAAGACTTGTCCATTCTTTGTGCCAGAGTTGCGCTCCTGAATCTTCAACGTACTTAGGCTCCCATGTCTCATGCATATTCGGATCTGCATCAAGTTGATGAACATGCAGTGCATCACACCTGAGGGAGACGATGTTGTAACGGCCCGTTACTATTTATTTCCTTTTCTATCTTTCGTACCTTTGATGATGCATTACCCACATGTGTCCCACATTCCTTATCCGTCGCTAGACCCCTCTACGTTCGTTTCCTTACTACCTTACAGTAGCTACTATCTATCGGACTTCCTTTATTCCTTGCCTTATCTTACATTACAAATACCAGACTATATAGAACAGTAGCTAGAGGGTAGATACCCTTGACAATCATATAACCCATCCTAGTTCTATTGTGCACCTATCAGTGAACTCAGAAACAATTACCTCAAAAGTCCTTACTCAGCAATCTTATCTTTTCCATGTCACAATTGATGTGTTACTCCTCACGCCAACATTACATATTTTGAACTAGTCCTGGTTTCTTCTCAGCTTTATACTCTTCTCTATGCCTCGGTCACCCACCAGATCCACCTGCAGTCTGATCAACCCAGACTTCCTAGGCTACCACTATACCAGCACTTTCAACAAACTTTGTCATCACTTCTCTAATAAACTATGGCTGCACATTACAATCTTTGTGGTAGTCGTGGTGTGCGGAACCCTGCCAGCAATCAGGGTAGTCCCTCTGCGAGCCCAAAGTCAGGTGAGTCTCTTTCTTTGACTTCCCCATTGACACCTATCTCTCCTAGCATTGTGCCGGCTATGCCTGGAGCAGAGAGTACCCCCCTCCTCTATAGCAGAGTGGTCTCTCCAACCATACCCCATGTCAAGGCGAGCCCTGCTCCTCTCGATGCAGTGTCATCCATGTCATCCATGGGCAACCATGGCTCTGATGATTTGCTTTCAAGCGCCCGGCCATCCATTGGAAACAATGGCTCTGGTGATTTGCCTTTGGGCACTCGGTCACCCATCGAGGATGGCTCTGATGATTGGTCAGCTGTCTTTTATGACAGTTTCGATGGCATAGTTGAGGAGTGGGACAGTAATCCCAATCCCTGGACCCATGTAGTCTATGGTAGACCTAGGAGTCATAGTCCTACTAGTTCTGTATTTGCTCAATACAGTCAGAAATCCATTCAGTCCAAATCAACAGTTACTAGGATTTGGAATGAGTACTTCCCCCAAGTAGGAAAAGGTGTTGGACCCCAGAGCACTCCAATCACTGAAGCAAATGCGGCTTTAACGCCCAAGCAACAAGAAGGTATCCATTGACAGGCGGAAAATGTTGCTATAGTCAGCGATAGCTATGAATCCGAGGACTCAATTGACAATCATTCACAAGGCGAAGGACTGTCCTCTGGCAAGGGCAAAGCAGCAGATCCCTGCAACTGGGGTGCTGCACAACTCAGTGAAGAGGAATTGGATGCAGACGAGCAGCATCATGCTTTCAAATTCTGGAACAGAGTCAAGAAGGAGAAAGCAACTGAATTGCAAGTGTTGTATGATATACAGAATGACATCAACACCGAACCCTCAGCATCCATTAGGCAAGAACCAGTTTTCGAACCTGAAATAAGACAGGAATCGTTCTCGGTCCCAATCCCAAGCCCAGTGGTGCAGCGACGACTGCAGGTCACCATTGAGGACATTGTGAATGATGATGAAGTTCAGTATCTAGGGAGAGGAGAAAGCCCCCTTGAGAATAGTTATCATGAAATTGTTACTAAACCTACAAAGCCTCAGCCCCATACTAGAAATCTGGCGGCACCCCTCTTGAATCTAATGGAACAGCAGATCAAGGATGTGATAGCAGGAAGGCCAAGATGTGACCCCAGAAACTCTTGATCCCCAGGCTTTCAGAAGATCCCAGGTCAATACATACAACCTGCAGATCAGATTGAACCAACAAGCCATTTAGGACGAGCAATGAATGGATGTGCAGATGTAACAAGAACTCTTAGTGGTGGCCTGCCAGACAATGAACCTTCAGATTCATCAGACTTCTCCTCATCTTTGCGTGATGATGAACTCCCATCAGATGAGGAGTACATGTCGAACCGAAGCTTGAGGAGACGTCGATCTCAAGAACAGAATTGGCATAGTCGCCCTAAACAAAAGCTAATTTTGAAGCCTGTTGTGCCAGTGAAATATAATGGTGAACCAAATTCAGAATCATTCCTGACCTTCATGGATGATGTGAATGCTTACCTTCGAGAAGGAGGAGTCCCCAGAAGGGATCATGTGTGCAAAATTGGTGCTTTCCTGACAGGGAAAGCCCAACAGTTTTATCATAGTACAATATGGGATCAAGCCCGACACTGGTGCCTGAAACCATTCTTCAAAGAGTTGTATAACTATTGTTTCCCATTGACATACCACATGGAACAGAGACATCTTTTGATGCATGCTTTCCAGAATGAGAGGACTGTTCATGAATATGATGCAATTCTACATCAATTCTTTAGCACAATTGGAATCACTGGTGAACGAGAAATGGTTAACCGACTTTGGACTGGCCTACGAAATGAGATCCAGATTGGCCTGTGGTGGGAATGGTTGCATCCCAAGTATTCTTCATACACAGAAGTATTGGAAGCTGCTGAATTGATTGAAATAATTGAGAACATTTCGAAAACAAGACCAGGGACTTGAAATCATAAAGGTCCTGATAATCAACCTGCATCAGGCGGTAATAGCAAGGGAAATGACCACCCACCTTACCCCCCAAAGAACCGAACCACTCATAAGTCTTCCAAAGGATTCAAGAGTTCCAAGGACTCTTGCTCACAGCCCATCCCTTTAGGAAATTCTGGTAATAAGCCCAAGCCCCAACCTAAGTGACCAGAGCTCTCTGAGAAAGAGAAGGAACATCGAAAGAATGAAGGGCTATGCTACCATTGCAGAAAGTCTGGACATATGTCACATCAATGTCCGGATGGAAAGACGGTGAAAAGTGGAAAGGGTAATTCCCCACCTGGCTTGACAAATGCAAATGTGCAAATCAACATTGAGCAATTGTGTGAGCTAGCTGAAACAATGGAAGATCTCCATGAGTTGAAAGTAGACATGATAGATATGTGGCTGGGCTCACTAGAGATGGACCCCACTTTTTTCGAATTAGAGGACGAGTCCCCCATGCAAAGCATGGTGCAGGATCTGATAGATTTGGAAACGGAGGGCGAGTCTCTGGAAAACGAGCTTGATGTCGTTTTTGATCATGAGTACTACCCAATTGCGAAATACAAAGAATCTGACTTCAATGCTGAGGAACTCTGGCAAGGGATGAGCCAGGAAATGGTGAATGGAGTGGAGCCTACCAGGTTGTCTCACTTTGGAAGACTGTTCGACCAAGTAAAGGAGGCCATTGACCACTACTCAGGTAATCGCCCTTCAGATTGCGATACTCACTCCTGAGACTGTGCATTGGCAGATGTGATTCTTTGTCATTTTGCTGACCCACAGGAAGTTGAGATTCATGATGATATGCTGCATGAAATTGATGGAATCATCAACAAGGTGATGAGCAAAATGACTATAGATGATTGTATATCATCAGAGGCATCGTTCGCACAGGGAAAGGACTCAGACAACGACAGCTGTCCAGACTTACAGACTGTGTCAGAATCCAACCTGTCTGAACCTTCTGACTCCTCATCTGATATGTCGGATTCATCTTCTGATGGTTCATCAGAAACCTCAGAAACATCTTCAAGCTCATTTGAGAGTGGTGAAGGTGACTTGATGGACAGTACTTCCAAACCAGAGAGTTCTTCTGTAGCTCACTGGGCTGTAAATAACAATGAGTATAGTATGGATAGTTCTGTTGATGAATGCACCTGGCAGGAATGTAATCAACATGAGGGTGAACAATGCAATGTATGTTTGACAAATTTGGAATTGTTCGAAAATGAGGGCAATATTCCGGTGCTTTTAAGGGCCCCCCCTAATAATATCTTCCCTGAAGGAGAAAGAATATTGAACATTGGGAAGGTGCCTCACCTAGAAGGTTTGAATCCTGTCAAACATGAGTTTTACCACATGGACCAACACAAATCAAAGATACCCCTGGAGGTATCCGAGGTTCCTCTACCTTATGTCCCTTGGGATCCACCAACAGTGGAACAACAGACTGGCCATTGGGTTTTTGATGACTTTGTGCATGGGATTGTGCGATCCAGGGAGGAAAAATGGGAGGCAAATGAGTCCTACAGATGCTATGAGGCTCCGTTCCCATGAGCATTTGGAGACTCGGTAGCGCAGCATTTGAGATGGATTTTGGACACTCATGGCCCATATCTGGGTGATCATCCTGATGTCCTAAGCCATGTGGGGTCAATAACTTCACCTCTGGGAAGGTTTAACACTTACTGGGTATCAGAAACACACCACCTCATTTGGGATACCTGGCATGATGAACCCAGTGAAGTCAGGGAATTTTTATTGCCAACAGTATGACTTGAAGGCTCCGAGTTTAACATCGCCTTATGGTACACACTGGAGCGCAGTAAGCTGGTTGGTATACCAATCAATGAGTGGCCAGCTTGTAATTCTTGGTTCTACGGTGGAACTATGGAAAATGTGTTGGAGAAGGATGTGAGCAAATACCTCGCAGACTGTGTGTTTCAGGGTGACCACCTCTTTGAGCTGGATGGCTCATGGGGTTGGACAAAAGGTGAAATTTGCAGGTGGCAGCCAAGATTCGAATGCATTGATATATATGACTTACCTTGCAAAGAATGGGACACCCCTCAGTACGAAGACTTCAATTCTAACAAAGAAATTTTGTTGAGGGACTTGTTGCAGAAACGAGTGGTGATCTTACCTCATTCACTGCTCCAACGAGACCAGTTTGATCTTGACAGGTGGTATCATACATGAATAGCTCATGAATTTAGGGACGCGACGGTCATTGATGTCTGGGCAGCTGAAGATGGATGTCTCACCCCACTGCTCAGTTTCCTAGCTGAAGAAATCCTGAGCATGGAAGATTCCTGGTTGAATACATCATACAGTAAGCCTTCTTCCTCTCTTGACACTGACAATTTGACTGACCTGTGCCAGCATTGTCTCCGACTCTGTGGGACACAACCTTGCCCATCAAATCTGACTGCAGTTCAACAGAATTCTTCCACCATAAAGGATGCGAGACGATGCATACCGAAGACTCTTGTTATTGTTGTATGTATCGCTGGACACCCATGCAGGGCATTGTTGGACACTGGATCCATGGGAGATTTCATCTCCTCAACTGTTGCGGATCAGTTGGGATTGAAACAGATAGAGCTTGCAGTTCCATTACCCCTTCAGTTGGCAGTGCAGGGTTCCCGATCTAAGATCAACTTTGGTGTACAATGCCTGTTCGAATATCAGAATGTTAAATGTGATAGATATTTTGACATTGCGAACCTTTCCAGTTATGATGTAATTTTGGGCACTCCCTGGTTATTTCAACATCAAGTAACGGTCGGATTCAACAGTTTGAGAGTCGTAATCAGTAGTGATGTACCTTGTGTGCTGGAGGGACCCTCTGTAAGTATATTGGAATCCTGTGCAGCTGCAATATATGATGAGTCTCTAGCTGAATATAGGAATATGCTTATAGAATATGCGTGACCATTATTCAAGAAGGTGGGGGAGACTCCCCTGCCACCCCTTCATGCAATAAATCATGCGATTCCCTTAATTGATCTGGAAAAGGTATACCCTTGGCACCCATCCCGATGTCCTGAGCTTTTCCAAGAGCAGTGGGATGCAAAGCGCAAAGCATACACTGAGACTGGATGCTGGAAGGTCACCACAGCATCGAATACCATCCCAATGCTATTGATACAAAAGCCAGGTACAACGTTGCTACATACTGTTGTCGATTTGTGAGCTAGAAATGCGAATACTCGAAAGCTGGCTTCTCCACTCCCTGACATTGATGGTATCCTCAGGTGGGTGGCATGTGCAAAATTCTTCTTGCTAATGGATAGCAGTGATGCGTACAAGCAAGTACGCATCAACCCTGCCCATGTCAATCGGACTGCGGTTTCCATGCCTGATGGGAACATGTTAAGTTTGGTGATGCAACAAGGAGATTGTAATGCACCGGCGACATTCCAAGCTATAATGAACCATATTTTTTTGGTGTACATTAGTAGGTTCATGGATGTATATTTGGATGACCTGATCATATATTCTGAGTCTCTGGAGGATCATGTCAAGCACATAAAATTGGTAATTGATATCTTAACAAAGGAGAAATTTTACCTGGGGGAAAAGAAAGTTCACTTCCTTGCCAAGGAACTCAAGGTGCTGGGCTGAATTGTTGATCACCACAGGATCCGTATGGATCCTGATAAGGTAGATGCAATATTGAAGTGGCCTACGCCCATGAACAAAAGCTTGCTCATGGGGTTTCTTGGCTCCCTGGGTTGGCTAGCCAAGGATATTGCAAAGATTTGTGTCCCAATGGGTCAGCTGAGCTTGGTGACTGGCGCAACCGTTCCGTTCTGCTGGGGTTACAGCAAGCAGCATGCATTTCAGCAGTGTAAGCTGCTCACTAGTGACTGCCATGACCACCATCGTGTGCCAATGAAGTATGGCTTGGACGTGCTGCCAGTATGGTTGGTATCGGATGGATGTGGTTCCAGAGTGGCCACGGCAGTAATTCAGGGAGAACATTGGAACAAGGGTGTCATGTGTGCTTTCTTCTCTGTGAAGCTGTCATCCGCACAACAGAACTATCCAGTTCATGAAATTGAGATGCTTGCAGGGGTGGAAAGTATGATGTGTCATAGGGACATCCTGCAGGGTGTCCATTTCACCTGGGTAATGGATCATAAGGGTCTAACTCACCTGTTTGAACAGAAAAATTTGTCCAGATGACAGGCCCATTGGATGGAAAAGATGTCGGAATTCAACTTTGAGATTAAGTATGTGCCAGGCACAGAGAACGTGCTGGCAGATGCCCTATCACGTCTGTGGATGAATGAGGCTGTGGGAACTGTGAGAGGATGGGGTGCTTATATGTACCACAATGTTTTGGACAATGATTCTCTCGCCACCAATGGCATTTCAATGCCTCTCCTTGTTGGACTTGAGGCCAGCTGTTTGATCAATGATCCTGGGTTTGAGACATCTGCTATGTCCCTATGGTCCAAATGTTGCCCATCTGCACAGGCTCGTGGCCTTGACAATGAGCTTGTACCTGGAACTTTGACTGGTAAACATTTCATGCCCCCTGGACAGTGAAAGGAGGGTGGGAAGGGAAGACCAGTGCTAAAAAGAACTAACCCTATGGTCACTGAGACTGCTGATATCAATGAAGACGACCCAGCACGGAACGATGGGATGGACAAAACAGAAAGCAAAGCGGTGGGCAATGCCAGCGATGATGATGCAGAAGCAAAAGAGCAAGAGGGGAATTTGAAATTACCCCACATTGACTTACCGGGGCCGAAACTGAACTCTGGTAACCCTGAAGATGCTCTCCCAGCCAAAGACGCCTCTCTAGTCAGACATGTCGCAGAAGGACATTCGGCTACCAACTTACTATTTGTGCTTAAGAATAGATATGCAAATGATCATTTGTTCAGGAAAGTATTGGCCAGCCCAAAAGACTTCCATAACTTTGAGGTAAAAGATGGTTTGATATTTATCAAGTTGGAAGATTGAGAACTCCTTTGCATACCCAAATATGTACACAAAGGAAGAAGCATCAAAGAAATCATAATCAATGAGGCACACTTGCTGCTTGCTCACTTGGGAAGTCATAAGATGTTGTTGTATCTTTGGGATCATGTCTGGTGGAAATCAATGGCGAAGGACATTGAATCATTCTGTAATTCGTGTACCAACTGTAAACGCATGAAGACCAATAATCAGAAACCCTACGGCATGCTTCACCCTTTGAAACCACCAACATACCCATAGGAAACCATAGGGATTGATTTCATAGACTTCCTCCCCGAATCAAAAGATCGCGATGGTGTGTATGATATGCTGATGGTTATTATTGACCACCTGACTGGAATGGTGCATCTGGTACCTAGCCATATGAACTACAAAGCCAAAGAGGTAGCTGAGCTAGTCTTCGCTGAGGTATATAAATATCATGGCCTGCCAAAAGCTATTGTCAGTGATAGAGACACTTTATTCAAGAGTATATTCTGGTCTCACCTGCACACGCTGATAGGAACAGAACTGAAAATGTTTAGCACCTATCATCCCAAGATGGATGGCTTGACAGAGTGATCAAATAGAACTGTTGGCGCAATGTTAAGGCAATGCGTATCCACCAATCAAAGGGACTGGGTGTCCAGGCTCCTTGCGATCGAGTTTGCGATTAACTGCACTCAATCAGAAACTATGGGTTATGCACCATTCTTTCTGAACACGGGAAGAATGCCTCGTTCTATGATATGGAACAATGTAGCAAAGACTGAATACCTGGGTGTGAGAGTGTTTGCTCAACGAATGAAGTTGGCTGTAATCGCAGCACACAATTCAATCCTAAACACTAGAGTCAAACAGACTCAAGACGCCAATTGGAAACACCACCCCATACCTTTTGCCAATGGTGATCTTGTATACTTGTCTACCAAAAACATTTCATTCCCTAAAGGCCTGGCCAGAAAACTGGTGCCAAAATATATGGGCCCTTATTGTATATTGAAGGACTTTATGAACAGTAGCTTCCTAGTGGATCTACCCTCAAGCTTGAAGAGCTGAGGGATTCACAATGTATTCCACTCTTCATTGTTGCGAATCCACGTACCTAATGATGACCATCTATTCCCTGGGAGAGCCAAAAACCAAGTAGGAATGTCCGACGAAACCAGTGGAGAATGGGCCCATTAGTGAGAAGAATTTCGCACATGCCACCTGCCTGAGGATACCATCAATGTCAGGGAGGGTTATATGATTGTCAAGGGTATCTACCCTCTAGCTACTGTTCTATATAGTCTGGTATCTGTAATGTAAGATAAGGCAAGGAATAAAGGAAGTCCAATAGATAGTAGCTACTGTAAGGTAGTAAGGAAATGAACATAGAGGGGTCTAGCGATGTATAAGGAATGTGGGACACATGTGGGTAATGGGCTGTTGATCAGATAATTGGTCATTCCAGCTCAAAGATGGATGCCCTGTTCCAAGTAAAGTAGAAGTCAGGAGATATGATGTGGCTACCATATGAAAAAATGGACCACTTGGACATGTTGTCAAAATATCTTGATGCGTTAGGGATCAAAAACATATCCCAACTATGAGATAGCCAGATTCCAGCCCCTGATAATGGTGACAGCAATAGCAAGGCTGAGGATATCCATATAGGCATGCTAGAGATAAGCCTGAGTAAGCTCAGTGAACCCCTCAGGCATCACCATAAAGTGTGGACACCTGAAAACTCTCTGGAACTCACCTCTCATCCAACTCCTTCCTCATTACATCCTCTGCTCACCATGGCCCCCAAATATGTCCCAACTAAATACCACCAAGATGGTACCATAGCCTTTGAAGGCATCATGCGGAAGGAGAATAGCATTTGGGAGTTCACCATAGGTGACAGTCTCAAGGTCTACATCATGACTGACGATGAGGTTGACACGATGGTGGAGTTCAGCCAAATGATCCATTTTTGTGAGTTCTACTCTGGCGTCACTCCAATTCCTGTAGCCTATGCTGTGTTTGCCAACGTCATCAACGGTTCTGAATATAGCATCAATGCATGTGACATACCAGATGGTGACAGTACCCTCGAACCCCACAGCGATGTCTTGACCATTGAACACTTCTTCCCCCCCAACAACTCTTTCTTCACCAAATCCACCGAGGATCGTATCATTGCAGCCACCGCCAATGCCCACGCTTGGACACTCACCATGTTAGGCATGATGGGGAAGATGATGGCAGCAGCCAAAGTCGAGATGCATAATCTGTGCCGTGCCATGCAGTTATGAGTGAAATTTGAGACAGAGCGTGATGAGAGACATGCCAAGAACGAGCTCAAGGATGTCGTTTTAGGTCCACAGCAGATGAAGGGAATGAAGAGGGAGTGTGACGAGGGCGACGCTGGGCCAAGTTTGAAGAAGTCAAAGGGGTTGACTGACAACTGGCGCTGACCCAAGGGTTTCGGGCTCGACAAAGCCAGGAAGGCCTTGGCTGAGGCCGAGCCCACTGCGATGGCAGAGGACATTGCTCCCATGGGAGCAAAAGTCAACTGATCGAGGTCTTCCTATAGAATACCTGGAGGGCAGGTGTAATGGCCTGTTACTATTTATTTCCTTTTCTATCTTTCATACCTTTGATGACGCATTACCCACATGTGTCCCACATTCCTTATACATCGCTAGACCCCTCTATGTTCATTTCCTTACTACCTTACAGTAGCTACTATCTATTGGACTTCCTTTATTCCTTGCCTTATCTTACATTACAGATACCAGACTATATAGAACAGTAGCTAGAGGGTAGATACCCTTGACAATCATATAATCCATCCTAGTTCTATTGTGTGCCTATCAGTGAACTCAGAAACAATTACCTCAAAAGTCCTTACTCAGCAATCTTATCTTTTCCATGTCATGATTGATGTGTTACTCCTCACGCCAACATTACAGATGTGTATGGAGTAGGGATCCGCACTGTACCTGTTTATAGACATGACCATCAAAAATATGGCCATAGATAGATGCACTGTAACTGTGGCTATACTCCACAAATTTGAAGTTGCCTATGTCCTTTGTGTATTTGCATCTCATCTTCTTGAGCAAATGTTTACAGTTTCTGAAGCCATGGAGTCAGTTTAACAAAGTTGTCAAGGGGATTCCATCAGAGCAAACCAGCACCTGATGTTGGTGGGTAAGGGGGGGAGGGGGGTACACCTTAAACACACAAGTGACATACCAAAATTTAGTTGTACACATTGATAAAAATAGCAAATTTTGACTTGATTTTAACTGTAAAAGGAGCTATCTTAAGTGGAATCATTAGTTTCTGTGCCATTTTCTGGCCAGAACAAGGGGCTACCAGAATGGTAGCCCAGCACACTTTTCAGTGACAAAATGCTTATGTTACATGCTTGCAACATGGCATATAGTTCCAATTCTTCTCTATTTAACACCTCAGTCATTCTACCATTCTGACTGAGGTGAGATTCTTTCATACTTTGTATTTCCCTGTTATCTGACACAATTACAGTACATTCTGGTGTACAGATTTAAATAGGTTATGGGCATTTGAAATCTTCAGCATTCTGTACACCTTTTATTTCCTGATTTCTATGTGAAGCAATTTTCCTTGACTATGTCTATGGTGCATATACTCTGGTTTTCTTGTGCATCATGTCAGTCCTGCATTTTCCTGCATCTAATGATTGCATTATGACTACTCATTGCCCTAACACTCATGCAAATTATTAACAGCAGAATAAATATGAGTATCATTGAACAAATGTGAGCATAATAGTGGTAGGCACTGTAATGAGCATGCTGTGGACTCCATGGACTTCAACCTTCAACCCATTCCACTGGCTGCAACTCATTATCAGAATCCAATGGATTCCATTTTCCAGTTTCTATTCCATATTTCATATCTCTATTTCACATACTAATTTCACATATTCATTTATCACACCTAGAATCTGTTATGGTACCAAGTAGGTGTTATATCAGAGTCCATGGAATACTTGACTCCTCTAGATACAGAATATTCCAGACTTATATTATTCCAGCCATGTCCATACTTATTCCAGCCTCCATCCATCAGACTCCACTCTAGTAGATAAACTGTAGAACTAGTAGTACATACCTTAGTTCAAATATCAACTTGGTTTAGCCCAATACTCTCACACTCACTTCTACTTGGCCTTCAAGCCTAATCTCAATCTCTTCTACAAGTCCATGGATTCTGAGTCTGTGCAACTTCATCTTAATCCTTTAGTTGTCTTACTCTGTGGACTCCATCTGTATTCATCTTAGGGCTTCAGCCCAGGGGTCACATTGCTAATAGCATCACCAAGCCCATGTGCATTCTGCTTCATCTCTTCCTATTGGCACAATCCTAACAGTATATTCAAACTCAAACCCTTGAGTCAAAATATTTCAGCATGTCTACTGTCCATCTCAAACCAACCAAGACTACTCAATCCTCCATGGACTCCAAACCCACCTTCTCTATGAACAACATTCCCCAATCTGCCTCCAAAGGAGATCAACACCTTTTTGGTGAAGACTCCACATCCACCAGTTGGTCCCATAGGGAAACCTACACCCATAATGGCTTCACCCAATGACAACCCACCCCAGGAATCAATCCTGATCCCTTCAACCTCAACCTTGCCCCCAGACCCTTGGAATCCATTTCAGGTGGCTATGGCAGCTACCAAAATGATCCTCCACAGACTCTGATTCCTAACCTGTGCCACACCTTTCCCATTCAAAATGAAGAGGAACCTGATGGCAATTCTGAGGGTGAGATTGACTCCCCTAGTAACTGCAGTTCACACCTTCTGTGGGGAAATGACAATCACTGACCTGGTGGTGGCCCACCAAATCCTGGCAGACCTGGCAGCAACCCTCCTAATCCTCCTAATCCTCCTAACCCTCCTAATAATGATGAAGCCATGGTCAGGGATTTCTTCAACCTTCTCCATGGCCTCACCAACCAAGTCAATAATCCTCCACAACACCTGATATGCACCAAGGTCAAGGAGCCTGACACTTTTGATGGCTTGGACCTGTGGAAACTCAAGGCATTCATTGTCTCCCTCCAGTTGAACTTCAATGACAGGCCTGACACTTTCCACACTGATGCCTCGAAGGTGAACTATGCCATATCCTTCCTTTCCAGTGTCGCCCTCAATTGGTTTGAACCGGATATCCTTCACCCTAACCACCCTAACCCTCCTGCCTGGGCATACTCCTATGCCACTTTTCTTGTGGAACTTTGGACTAACTTCAGTCCATTTGATGCTGTCAGAGATGATGTTAGGATCGTGCCAATAGGAAGAATGAAGTGGAATGCATGTGGGCTTGGTGAAGCTATTAGCAATGTGACCCCTGGGCCGAACCCCTAAGATGAATACAGATGGAGTCCACAGAGTAAGACAACTAAAGGATTAAGATGAAGTTGCACAGACTCAGAATCCATGGACTTGTAGAAGAGATTGAGATTAGGCTTGAAGGCCAAGTAGAAGTGAGTGTGAGAGTATTGGGCTAAACCAAGTTGATATTTGAACTAAGGTATGTACTACTAGTTCTACAGTTTATCTACTAGAGTGGAGTCTGATGGATGGAGGCTGGAATAAGTATGGACATGGCTGGAATAATATAAGTCTGGAATATTCTGTATCTAGAGGAGTTGAGTATTCCATTGACTCCAATATAACACCTACTTGCTACCATTGATGGATTCTAGGTGTGATAAATGAATATGTGAAATTAGTATGTGAAATAGGGATATGAAATGTAGGATAGAAACCAGGAAATGGAATCTGTTGGATTCCGATAATGAGTTGGGGCTGGCTGGATGAATTGAAGGTTGAAGTCTGTGGAGTCCACAGCATGCTCATTACAGTATCCCCCCCTTAGTGTTCTTGCCCTCAAGAGCGCTGATCCTGATGACCAAGTATGTCATGTGGAATTTTGTGCAGGGGTGTCATGTGATAGACACCTCTTAACTTATAACCACCACCATCTAAGTTCTTCAAATCTCTCCTCGCTGTCTGCTATGTCTTTGACCACCTACTGCCATTTGCAAACACCAGAGGTGTATGTCACCCTGCCTACACTGGAAGACGCTGATGCTGATGGGCTTGAAGAGCTGTACACTGAGCAGGATAGAAAAGATACTGCTTATCATGTGGCTGTGGAGGCTCATGATGAGTGGAAGATTGAACAAGAAGCAGCAGTGGCTAAGGCAAGGAAAGAGGCAGCCACTGTGGAGGAGGCCCAAAAGAAAGAGGAGCAGGCAAAAAAAATTTACAGGAGCCAAGGTGAAAAAGGAAGCCACAGAGAAGAAATGATTGGCCAATGAGGTGAAGAAGTTGGAGACTGAGTGGTTGGCTGAAGAGAAGAAGGAGAGGGAGGAGAAGGTGAGAATTTTGATGGAGAAGGTCTTGGCAGATTTGAGGATGTCAAAAGCCACAGAAAGGGAGAAGGAAAAGTGAAAAGGAAAGGAAAAGGAAAAGGTAGCAGAGGCTGTGGAGAAGGCAGGCCTTGTTTCCTATGGTTCTGATGAAGATAAGCATGAGTCAGACATGGAAGATGCAGTTGAAGGGTGTTCAGATCTGAAAGGAAAAGCAAGGGAGGATCTGGCTGAGGGTCAAAGGAAATGCAAGGTGTGAGAAGTGGCAGCCACAGGGGTTAAGAAATGGAAGGCAAAATCTGCCCCTTACATTGTGGAGAGTGATGGCACTGCAGGCCCTTTGGGGCAAAACAATTTGGGTGAGCCTGCCATGAAAAGGCTGAAGACAGATCCAGTCCCAGGGAAGGGGGATGAGCAGTTTATGGGCAAAGGTAAGTGGCTGCCTGGGACTGTGGAAACTACTAATCACTGTTAAGATCACTGTTCTCAATGTTGTGCCAATGGGGCCCCTTATATTCCTGCGACAACAGGATGTTCTTGCAAGCAGTGCAAGACCAAGAAAATAAAGTGCATGTTTGGAGATGATGTGGACCTGGCAGTGATGGAGGAGGTATTGGACTTGCTGCACAGTTTGCACGCAAGGATGGATATGATAGAGAAGAAACTGAAGGCCTTTGGCAACTGTGTGGGTGATTTGCTCAATGATTACCACCCAGGAGCTGACATGGATTACCCTCAAGGCTTTATTCCAAAGGCATCCATGTGTAATGAGCATGCCACAGACTCCATGGAATCAACCTTCAACCTGTTCCACTGGCTCCAAACCATTATTCAAATCCATCGGATTCTGTTTCCTGGTTTCTATTCCATATTTCATATCTCTATTTCACATACTAATTTCACATATTCATTTATCACACCTAGAATCTGTCAATGGTACTGAGTAGGTGTTATATCAGAGTCCATGGAATACTTGACTCCTCTAGATACAGAATATTCCAGACTTATATTATTCCAGCCATGTCCATACTTATTCCAGCCTCCATCCCTTGGACTCCGCTCTAGTATATAAACTGTAGAACTAGTAGTACATACCTTAGTTTGAATATCAACTTGGTTTAGCCCAATATTCTTGCACTCACTCTACTTGGCCTTCAAGCCTAATCTCAATCTCTTCTACAAGTCCATGGATTCCAACTCCATGCAACTTCATCTTAAATCCTTACTTGTCTTACTCCGCAGACTCTGTCCATATTCATCTTAGGGCTTTGACCCAGGGGTGACATTGCTAATAGCTTCACCAAGCCCACATGCATTCTGCAGACTCCACAGTGTGCATTCCACTTCACTTCTTCCTATTGGCACAATCCTAACAGTATATTCAAACTCAAACCCTTGAGTCGAAATTTTAGGCATGTCTACTGTTGAAGAGCTGCCTGCATCCACAAGCTAGAAATGCAACATAGTCAAAGACACTGATCACACCCACACCTAACACTACACACACAAACACACTCAAGTTCGTTGGGGGATTCTGATGCAATAGAAGTAGCGACACAAAGAACTGTATTCTCAATATCTCTAAGATACATGTATAGCAATAGCACTTGTATTGTATCTAGACTTCTCTAAGTCCAAAAGCTTTTCTCAAACAAGAGGATCAGCGTTCCTTGCTTGGCCTCAAGGCAAAGGGGTTTAAACACAACTCTATGCATTGACAGATGTAACCACAACCTTCTAAAGTCACATGCTATTCAAAACAGCCACAATGGACAACAGAACTAACCACTAGACATGACTCAAAGCACAGTGCTCCAAGCAGAAACCAATACACTAACACAATCCACACAAGCCACAGGGTCTACACCTATGTGCTTGAGCTTCCTAACCAGTCGTAGATCCACAGGGTTCCAACCTATGCGATCCAGAGAACACAAATAAACACAGAAAACCCCATCCAACAAGCCAAAGGGTTTGAACCTTTGCCAACCTGCAGAAATACAGAAAGCAAGCACTAATCAGACCAAAGGGTTCAAACCTCTGCTGCCTGTAGCACCTTGCATCACACAAGAACCTCAAAGAAGTGAGAAAGTGTCCACACTGACACTCAACTTGAATTCTCTATAGGAGCACAAGTCAAACAATGACTGAAACCTATGCACAAAGTGCCACGTTAACTTTCTTTGTCTAGCACATGCTACTCAATATCACACAATAAGTCTCAGCTAATGTCTATATTCTCTCGCTTGAAGCTACAAACAACTCCAAGTGCTAGAGCGTGTGGCAGAAAAGCTTTGCACTGTTACACTGGGGGTCCAAAACTTGTACACTACTTCTATACTACTGTATTTATACTTTCTACAATCTACAAATTAATACAACCGGTTATAGTATTATTTCTTCTGCAGTCTTCCATCCCTTGCATCCCACACATGCCACATGAGCATGCCATCACTTGGCACTTAGTGAAATGTCCAACTCAGACCCAGACTTTGTAGCACACATGGTTGTGACATCAGTTAACACTGTACCCAGTGATATGTCACATCTCCAGTTATATCCTCAGAGATATCTCTTATCAAACAAGTCCCAATTTGACTTATTCATATTTCTCTAAGTGTCTCCATCATTTGTGATGACTTAGTATTTGTCTAGGCCTTGCGCTATTCAGCCAATGTGAGTATTCTTGGTTTTATTTGTATGTAGCCATTATATCACTATGCACACAAGTTGCTGGTTGATCCGTGCCTTGTGCATCATAGATCAATGTCTCTTATAGTTTATCTAGTATCACATGTGTCTTTAATTCTTGTATTCTGATACCCACACAATGTTATCTTGGTGCAGTTAGTATCAAACACTGAGCTCTCATACTTAGATTGACCTTATCTAGTATTGCTCTAAGCTAGAGCATGCGCTCTATGAATAGTCACTTCCAATATTCATTGTATTTGCTTAATATCATTGCACTCTTTGTATATTCTCTCTTATTGCATTTGCAGACTTCTATTTTAGGTATGCAATGCCTAATAACATGAAATTACATGTGTAAATGCCCTGGGGGCATGTCACCGTCCTTCTTGAACCAACCAAGACTACCCAGTCCACCATGGACCCCAAACCCACTTTCTCTATGAACAACATTCCCCAATCCGCCTCCAAAGGAGATCAACACCTTTTGGTGAAGACTCCATGTCCACCAGCTGGTCCTGTAGGGAAACCTACACCCACAATAGCTTTACCCAATGCCAAGCCAACAATGGAATCAATCTGGATCCATTCAATCTCAACCTTGCCCCCAGATCCACAGAATCCATTTCAGGTGGCCATGGCAGCTACCAAAATGACCCTCCATGGACTCCGATCCCTAACCCATGCTGCACCTTCCCCGTTCAAAACAAGGAAGAACCTGGCAGTGATTCTGAGGCTGAGGTTGACTCCCCTAGCAACTGCAGTTCACACCTTCTGTGAGGCAACAATAATTGCTGACCTGGCAGTGGCCCACCTAATCCTGGTGGCCCTGGAGGTCCCAGCAGACCTGGCAGTAATCCTCCTAACCCTCCTAATCCTCCCAATCCTCCTAACAATCCTAACAATCCTAACAATGACAAAGCCATGATCAGGGATTTCTTTAACCTTCTCCATGGCCTCACCAACCAAGTCAATAACCCTCCACAATGCCCAATATGCACCAAGGTCAAGGAGCCTGATACTTTTGATGGCTCAGACCTGTGGAAACTGAAGGCGTTCATTGTTTCCCTCCAGCTGAACTTAAACGACAGGCCTGACGCATTCCACGCCGATGCCTTGAAAGTCAACTATGCCACCTCCTTCCTTTCTGGTGTTGCCCTTGATTGGTTTGAATCAGATATCTTCCACCCTAACCATGCTAACCCTCCTGCCTGGGCATACTCCTATGCCGCTTTCCTCATGGAACTCCGGACTAACTTTGGTCCATTCAACGCCGTTGGAGACACTGAAGATGAGTTGGAAAACCTTTGGATGTGTGACGGAGACTGGATTATGAAGTATATAGTCCTTTTCAATCAACACACCTCTATTGTCGACTATGGTGACAATTCCTTGTGCCACACTTTTTACTATGGACTTTGCTCGTGGATTAAAGATGACATGGCCCACCATGGTAAGCCTGATAATCTCCATGACATGCATACCCTAGCACAGGAACTCGACACTCGTTACTGGACCCAGAAGGCCGAGATTTTGCATGAAAATTGTGATAAACCTTCCTCCTCCTCATCCTCTTCCTCCAAGCCCAAGGGTTTGGATTCAAACTCGAGCTCTGCCTATTCTGTGGTGCCCAAATCCTATGGTTCCAATTCTGCAGGCTCCCTCTCCACCTATCAGTCCTCTTTGTCCTTGTCCTTGTCCTCATCTGCCAAGAAGCCCTATGCTGACAAGCTAGGCAAAGATGGTAAGCTCACTCCCAAGGAGAAGGAATGCTGCTGGAAGAACAACCTCTGTATGTTCTGTGGCAACAAGCACAAGACCAAGGACTGTAACAAGCACAATGCTGCAGGTTCCACTCATGGTTGTGCTGCTGAGGTTTCAGAGCCTCCCACCTCTACTGATTTGGCTCCCACGGAGTTGGAAAAATAGAGAGCAGCCCTGTTTCCTCTGTGCAAGGACAGGGTTGCATTGACTGTCATTGCACCTCGGAGATCATAACCCTCAATGCTGCTGCTCTTTCCAATCATTCACTTACTGTATCACTATCATCTGAAGTCAGTTCTGGATCAGAAGCTGACAGCTCTCCCATGTCTATTATCCTTCATTTTCTTGCTCTTATTGATTCTGGTTCAAGTCATTGCTTCATTGATTCCAAATACATTGAGGACCATCATCTCCCTACCACTTCCATTCCTCCTGTTCAACTTCAACTTCTTGATGGCTCTGCCAGATCTCACATTTCCCAATCCATTTCACTTCCTGTAAAGTTTCTGTCAGGTGATATTATCCCCATTGACTTCTATGTCACTTATCTTGATTCATCCTGTAACATTGTTCTGGGATACAACTGGCTTTCCCACTACAATCCATTGATTGACTGGGCAAAGCACAGTATCACTTTCCATTCAAAGCTATTCAGTGCTTCCATCCCTTCTAGCACTTCTGTGGCCTCCAACACAACAGTGCCACACTGCTCAGACCCTTCAGGTCCAATTCCATCCAAACCTCCATTGAGATCCCAATGGACTCCGCTGATGAACCTAAAGACTCCTGTGGGCAGAAAACACAACACCTGAATGGCAAGTATAATCTATCACAGAATCTGAAGGCAGGTTCTTAGCGAGTCTAGTTGGGCACCTCCATGCAGTGACTGTAGGTCCTAAGATTGTAGCTTATTCAAGGCTACTGGGTGTTATGCTGCAAATTATAGCTTCGCAAAGCAAGGTCTATGCGTGAAGTACTTCAAGAAGAGAAGGGAATCACAAGCTTGGGTGTATACTGAGTGGGTATGAGGTATCGGAATCCTGGTCACAGTTCCAGTTGCTAGTTCCTATACAAGAACTATGAGTTATTATATAGTTTCACTTCGCAAAATTATATTCTGTTGGTGTTAGAAACTAAAGTGCAATAATCCTATCTACAGATTACCCTTTGAAGTCTTCTGGTGAATGGACAAGAGGTGTGAGAATGCCAATGAAGGTGAACTATTGCCTTCTTGGTTTAAGGACAAAAGCTGAGTGTTAATGAAGCAACAATTCAATACAGCGCACAAGTGTTTTATGGTCTGCGAAGACCATTTTAAAACACTAGTGTATTGACATGGACATTGTAAGGGGTTCTTCTAAGCTTGTTAGCTTCAAAGGCTTAGGGACTATTGTGTGGGGGATTAATTCCCAAGCATATTCTATTGTTCTAGCTAATACACTCTGGGTTTTACACTAATTTTCTTGTAACAGTTCATAAGCTACTACTGTCAGCCTTTGTAACCGCAGTAATTTATTAGTGAGCTTTGCAAATGCTTTGTAACAATATTATCCTGCTATCTACAGTCTTACTGAGTGGTGTGGTGTATTAACAGTTCCTTCATTAACAAGTCATAGTGGCAAGTGGCTCTTTACTCAGCATTATTGGTTGCGCAGTCATTGGGAATGTGACTTCGCGAAGCCGAAATGTTTATTGGAACACGCCCATATGCTTTCAACCATTAGCTATTACAAGTCCCTAGCCATGCACCACCTTCGTGCAGGCATACCATATGATTGTATGGCTGGTATCACATGATTGGTCTAGACTTGTAATACTGTCATAGACCTATAGCTCAGCCACCTGGGAGGATCGGGCTGATATCTGATCGAACCAGATATGTTTATTTAATTATTGGTTCATGGACCATATTATAGTATGCATCATAGGTTTGCGTAGTCATGTGCTTTGAACAGTTTGCTATGATTCGACCTGCACTGGCCTTGGAATGATTGGTTTACTGAAAGGCTGTGTGTGGGAGAATATTGATAAATTAATATGTGTGCCCATGATTTCAGAGTGCACAGAGCCTCAAGGCTCATCACCGCCACCATATGAGCCTATCTACTCATACCCTTCCATCCCATCATTCGCTGCTTTGGTCACACCCAAGATATTGATTATTTCCATGGCCACTTTTGTATGAGCTTGTGCAGAAGACAGTGCCCAACAATTCACTTTACAGCCTTCTATGTCTAGTGTTAGTGGCCAAGCTGCCTCCACAGCTCCTGTGGATTTAACTGATGTCCCACCAGAGTACCATGACTTTGCCAATGTGTTCAGTGATTCCCTCTCAGAGCAACTCCCTGAGCATCACCCTTACAACCTCAAAATCAATCTTGAGGAAGGCACATCTCCTCTGCTCAGACCCATCTATTCCCTCTCTGAATCCAAACTCAAAGCCTTATGTGAGTTTATTAATGATAATGTCCATAATGGTTTCATCTCTCCCTCACAGAGCCCCATGGAGCCCCAGTACTCTTCATCAAGAAGAAAACTGGTGAACTTAGGCTCTGGGTTGACTTCTGCAGCTTGAACAAAATCACAAAAAAAGACCATTATCCACTTCCCCTTATTTCTGATCTTCTTGACTCCACACATTCCACATGTCTATATACAAAACTTGACCTCTGCCATGCCTACCATCTTGTCTGTATTGCCGAAGGAGACAATGGAAAACTGCATTCTGTACCCACTATGGGTCTTTTGAATGGCATGTCATGCCATTTGGTCTTACCAATGCTCCCACAGCTTTCCAACACTTTGTCAATGACATCTTTGCAGATATGCTTGAGGTTTCTGTCATCGTCTACCTCAACAATATCCTCATCTATTCCAACAATCCCATGGAACACCAACAACATGTATGCAAGTTCCTATGCAGACTTAGAGCCAACAATATCTACTACAAGGGATCCAAATGTGAATTTCATCAGGATTCCATGGAATATCTCAGCTACATTCTCTCTCTTGAAGGCTTATGCATGGCTGAAGACAAAGTCAAAGCTATTGTCGACTGGCTGGTTCTGCAGAAGATCAAAGATATCCGATCATTTCTTGGTTTTGCTAATTTCTATTGCCATTTTATCCATGGATACAGGGAGATTGTGTTGCCCTTAACATGTCTCACTTGCAAGGGTATTCTGTGGAAATTTGACAACAAATGCCTGGCTGCATTTAACAAGCTGAAATAGGCTTTCACTCAGACTCCTATCCTCACCCACTGGATTCCTGACTGTCAGTTAGTCATGGAAACTGATGCCTCTGACTATGCTATTGCTACCATCCTTTCTATATACCTTGAGGATGGTGAGATTCACCCTATTTCCTTCTTGTCCCAAAGTCTCCATGGAGCCGAGCTCAACTAAGATACCCATGATAAAGAGCTTCTAGCCATTTTCGAAGCCTTTAAATATTGGCATCATTACCTCAAAGGCTCTGCAGAATCCATTGATGTTGTCACAGATCATAAGAACCTCAAGGATGTCTCTACTACCAAGGTTCTTACTTGACAACAGGTGCACTGGTCTGAATTCCTTTCCCAGTTCAACCTTGTTATTTGGTTCTGGCTGGGTAAACTTGGTGGGAAACCAGATGCACTCACTAGACAATGGGATGTCTACCCTCAAGAGGGGGATAGTCAATATGCACAAGTTAATCCTCATAATTTCCACCCCATGTTCACTCAAGAACAACTCTCCAGTTCTCTCCATGCTACATTTCTTGAAGGTCCTGTACTCCATGCTACTGCTATCATGGACATGGATAAGCTCCACTCTGATATCAAGCAAGCACAACCCACGGATTCTGTGGTGACTGAAGGTTTTCATCTTGCTTCCTCCCCTTCTGATCCTTCCTGCTGGTCTGTGGATGAGTCAGGAATACTCTGTCTTGACAATCACATTTATGTCCCAGACTCCATGGATCTCCATCTTCATGTCCTACAGAACAATCATGATCATATCCTCACAGGTTATTTTGGTCAAAACTGGATGCTTGAATTAGTCCAATGGAATTATACCTGGCCACAGATGCATGAATTCATTCGCCACTACATCAAGTCATGTACTACTTGTGGCCGTAACAAAACACCTAGACACTGTCCTTTTGGCCTACTCAAACCTTTGCCTGTACCAATGTGTCTGTGGGATTCCATTTCCATGGATTTCATTGAACAACTTCCAGATTCCAACAGATTCACTGCCATTCTTGTCGTTGTTGACCATGCAAGCAAACAGGCTATATTCATACCCACTCATGATACCATTAATTCTGCAGATCTTGTGCAACTTTTTGTTACCCATGTCTTCCTTCTCCAAGCATAGTGTCACTAATCACATCACTTCTGACCATGGCTCCAAATTTGTCTCCCAATTCACACACACCCCTGCTAAAGCCCTTGATATGGAACTCCACTCCACTTCTGGTTATCACCTGGAAACTGACAGACAAACTGAACACACCAACCAAACCCTCAAACAATACATCTGCATCTATTGTTCCTACCAACAAGACAACTGGGATACCCTATTACCCATTGCTGAATTTGCATACAACAATGCTCCTAATGCTTCCACCGGAATCTCTCCATTCTTCGCTAACTGTTAGGATCGTGCCAATAGGAGGAAGTGAAGTGGAATGCATGCCATGGAGTCTATGGGATGCACATGGGCTTGGTGAAGCTATTAGCAACGTCACCCCTGGGTCAAAGCCCTAAGATGAATACAGATGGAGTCCATGGAGTAAGACAAGGAAAGGATTAAGATGAAGTCGCACAGAGTCAGAATCCATGGACTTGTAGAAGAGACTGAGATTAGGCTTGAAGGCCAAGTAGATTGAGTATGAGAGTATTAGGCTAAACCAAGTTGATATTCAAACTAAGGTCTGTACCACTAGTTCTACAGTTTATATACTAGGGCAGAGTCTAAGGGACGGAGGCTAGAATAATGTAAGTCTGGAATATTTTGTATCTAGAGGAGTCGAGTATTCTGTGGACTCTGATATAACACATACTCGGTATTGTTGATGGATTCTAGGTGTAATAAATGAATATGTGAAATTAGTATGTGAAATAGAGATATGGAATATGGAATAGAAACCGGGAAACAGAATCTGACAGAATCCAATAAGGGGGTTGGAGCCAGTTGGTTGGGTTGAAGGTTGAAGTCCATGGAGTCCATGGCATGCTTGTTACACTAACAAAGGGTACCATCCTAACATCACAGTATACCCTGAATGTGATATCACTTCTGCTCAGGCCTGCAACTTCATAGTCAACCTCGACAATCTTCACCAATTCCTCCATGACAAAATCTCCCATGCTCAGTCTCACTACAAATTCCAAGCGGATAAGCAACGGTCTCTGGCTCTGGATTTCAAAGTAGGTGATAAGGTTTTCCTTAATTCCAAACACATCAGGACTACTTGTCCTACTGTGAAATTCTCAGAGAAATTCCTCAGACTGTTTGACATCATTGCACAGCCTAGATCCCATTCTTTTACTCTCAAACTCCCTGCGGATCTCCATTCCATTCATCCTGTATTCCATGTCTCACAGTTGAAACCCATGGAATCCAATACTATTCCTAATCATACCCAACCACCTCCACCTCCAGTTGAAGTCGATGGTGAAGAACAATACAAGATTGCACAAATTCTCGACTTGAAACTTGACCCTCAGTTCCGATGTCCTCTCATCTATTGTGTTCAATGGTTGGGTTATGAAGGTACTGATGAAGAGTTTGCCTGGATCCCCGCTACCAAATTCTCCATGGACGAATACATTGAAGATTTCCATCATTGTTACCCTGACCAACCAGGACCCATATCCAAGGTCACCATTCGAAAAGTCACTATCAAACCTTCCTCTACCATTTCTTGATTGACACCTCTGCCGGTTCCGTTCAGAAAATGTTCCCCAAAATTCAAATATGATTCTAGAAAACTATTGCAAATTACCTTCCTAATTAGAAATGGACTCCAGTGGCTCCTTCTTGACTTCATCCATTTTTCCTCGTTCCATTTCAGACTTCAAGAAAACATATACATTTTATGCCCCTCTGGGCACAACATACTACTGTCCATGTACAACATACAGTATATAAAAAATCATTCAAGAAAAGCAAAGGGTTAGGCACCCACAGACTCTCCACCTTCCTCCATATCTAGATCATCCTCTTTGCCTGCAGCCTCTGCCTCAACTTCACCTATTTCCTCTTCATCCCCATTGTCATCCTTATCTTCCTCTGAGACCTCCGCCTCCCCCTCATCTCCAATCCTCTTCAACAACTTCCTACCATCCGTTCCCTTAATTGCATTGAGTTCAGCCAACCTGACAGTCCCCACTCCTGGCATCATCTCTGCCCTTACTGCCTCCTCTTCAAACTCTCTATCAGAATCCTCCACCAAATATTTGTCCATCCCATTCAGGAACTTTTTCCATAATCCCCACTCCATACAACTCCCACTGATGTGATAAAACTTTTCCCATGCCTCACAAAACTTAATACTGGCACTTATTGTGTCTGATAGAGCACCACATCCATGGCTTCCGAGCCAGAGATCCATTTTAGTGAGCTCAAATGGATCAGCCCCATTCAAAGTCTCCGGGTCCACTATCCTTGAATGCCATACTTGTGTGATGTCTTGATCAAGTTGCATCATTATGGCCCATCAGAGTGCCTCAGGATTTGCCCCCTTTAAATCTTGGAGTTTGTGAAGCGATACTGCCCACTCCTCTTTGGATGCCTTTGGAACAAAATCATAAGGGTATTCAATGTCAGCCCTGGGGTGGTAGTCATCCACAAGGTCTTCAAGCCTTGATCTGAATGCCTCCATTCACTGCTCCATCACATCCAGTCTTGCATGAAGACTGTGGAGCAAGTCCATGACCTCACCTAATGCCACAGGATCCAATTCATCACCAAAGACACACTTCGCTTTCCGAATCCTGCACCATTCACAGGAACATCCCTTTCTGGCAGGGAAGCAGTGGGCTCCATCAGCCTGACATTGAGAACATCACTCTAAAGATGAAGTTAGAAAAAGCAATCAATTCCAATGGCCACTTACCTTTTCCAAAAAACTCTATATCTCCCTCTCCAGGAAGGGAATCTGCCTTGGACCTTTTAAGGGCAGGTTCACCCAATTCATTCTGCCCCAAAGGGCCCACAGCATTGTCACTATCCACCACATAGGGAGTGGACTTTGCTTTGCATTTTTTGATTCCTGCCACCACCACCACTCACACTTGTTGTTTCTTATGATGATCTCCCAAAATCTTCCTTGCTTTTGCCTTCCCTTTTAAACTTTGACCCTCCACAGGATCCTTGGCCCCAGATTCCTCCAAATTGTCCTCATCCGAAGCACCAGACACTAAGTCCCATTCCTCCATGGCCTCCACCACCTTTCCCTTTCCTTTATCCTTTCCAACCTCTTTCTCCTTTTCCTCCTGCTCCTTCTGTTTCTCCATCTCTGTGGCTTTTGTTGTCCTCAACTCTGCCAACAACCTATCCCTCAAAATCTTTGCATTCTTGTTCCTCTCCTTCTTCTCCACAGCCAACTGCTCAATCTCCAACTTCTTTGCCTTGTCTGCAAGTCGCTGCCTCTCCATGGCTGCTGCAGCCTCCTTTTTTGCCTTGGCCCCCATGATCTTCTTTGCTCACACCTCTTTCTTTTGAGCCTCCTCCATGGCTGCCACCTCTTTCCTCACCTTTGCCACTTCTGCCTCTTTTTCAACCCTCCACTCATTGTAAGCCTCCATGGCCACATGATATGCTGCATTCTTCCCATCCCACTCAGTGTAGAGCTCTTCAAGCACATTGGAGTTGGCATCTTCCAGCATAGGCAGGGCAACATAAGCCTCTGGTGTTTGGGAGCATCAGTACGAAGTTGAGGATATAACAGACAGCGAGGAGAAAATTTTTCAACTTGAGATGGTGGTGGTTAGAAGTTAAGAGGTGTTTATCACATAGCATCCCTGCACAAAATTTCATGCAACACACTTGGTCATCAGGATCAGCGCTCTTGAGGGCAAGAACGCTAAGGGGGGGATACTGTAACGAGCATGCCATGGACTCCATGGAATCAACCTTCTACCCATTCCACCAGCTCCAAACCATTATCGGAATCCGACAGATTCTGTTTCCCAGTTTCTATTCTATATTTCATATCTCTATTTCACATACTAATTTCACATATTCATTTATCACACCTAGAATCTGTCAATGGTACTGAGTAGGTGTTATATTGGAGTCCACAGAATACTCAACTCCTCTAGATACAGAATATTCCAGACTTATATTATTCCAGCCATGTCCATACTTATTCTAGCCTCTGTCCCTCAGACTCCACTCTAGTATATAAACTGTACAACTAGTAGTACATACTGGAGTTCAAATATCAACTTGGTTTAGCCCAATACTTTCACACTCACTCTACTTGGCCTTCAAGCCTAATCTCAATCTCTTCTACAAGTCCATGGATTCCAACTCCATGCAACTTCATCTTAAATCCTTACTTGTCTTACTCTGCAGACTCCATCCATATTCACCTTAGGGCTTTGACCCAGGGGTGACATTGCTAATAGCTTTGCCAAGCCTACATGCATTCCGCTCCACTTCTTCCTATTGGCATGATCCTAACACCATGGAGGAGTGGGCCTTGTTGAAGCATGAGTTTCAAGACTTGGAGGGAGCTAACCCTGAGGCCCTCAAACAGGCAATGACAATGCAACTCAACAAAGATGTCATTCAAGTATGGCATTCAAATGTTGCCAATCTGGAAACCTTGAATGGTGTGGACCTGTTTGAACTGGCAAACATGGAGCTATGGGTCAGAAGCCACAGATGGGGTGGGGGGCATTGATGGATGCTATCAATGCCAGCATCAAGTTTCATGAGGGAAGAGAAGGGTTTTACTGTGTCAGAGGCTGATGGACAGAGTGGGGCCTCTGGAAAAAGTTTCTGGATGGCATGGAAGAGTATTTGGTGGAGGAATCTGACAGGGAGTTTGAAGAAGAGCCAGTGAGGGCTGAGATGGTGCCAGGCATGGGAACCATTGGGATTGCTGTGTTGGATGTGATCAAGGGGAAAGATGGTATGAAGTTGTTGAAGAGATTTGAAGGTGAAGAGGAGATGGAAGCCTTGGAGGGCAATATGGGAAGTGGAGATGAGGAAGAAGTTGTCAAAGGGGAAGTCAAAGCAGAGGCCATGGGGGATGAGGATGACGTAGATATGGAGGCAGGTGTGGAGCCTGCAGATGTCTAGTCTCCTTTTGCCTTGAACAATTTTTTATATATTGTATGCTTGTATATGGACTGTAGTGTACCCTGCCCAGAGGGGAATAAAAATGTATCGCTTTCTTGATGTCTGAAATGGAGTGAAGAAAAGGAAATGAAGTTAAGAATGTAGCTGGCAGAGTCTGTTCCCAATTAGGAAGGTAATTTGCAATAGTTTTCCAGAATCCCATTTGAAATCCAGGGGACATTTTCTGAATGGAACCAGTGGAGATGTGAATCAAGAAATGATAGAGGAAGGTTTGATAGTGGTTTTTTAAATGGTGACTTTGGATAGGGGTCCTGGTTGGTCAGGGTAACAACTATGGAAATCTTCAATGTATTCATCTGTGGAGAATTTGGTAGCAGGGATCCAAGCAAACTCTTCATCAGTACCTTCATAACCCAACCATTGAACACAATAAATAAGAGGGCATCAGAACCGATGGTCAAGCTTGGAGTCAAGAATTTGTGCAATCTTGTACTGTTCTTCACTGTCAACTTCTACTGGAGGTGGAGGTGATTGGGTATGATTAGAAATAGTATTGGATTCCATGGGTTCCAACTGTGAGACATGGAATACAGGATGAATGGAACAGAGATCCATGGGGAGTTTGAGAGTAAAGGAATGGGATCCAGGCTGTGCGATGATGTTGAATGGTCCAAGGAATTTCTCTGAGAATTTCACAGTAGGGCAAGTGGTCCTGATGTGTTTGGAATTAAGGAAAACCTTGTCACCTACTTTGAAATCCAGAGCTGGAGACTGTTGCTTGTCTGCTTGAAATTTGTAGTGAGACTGAGCATGGCAGATTTTGTTGTGAAGGAATTGGTGAAGATTGTCAAGGTTGACTATAAAGTCACAGGCCTGAGCAGGACTAATATCACATTCAGGATATATTATAATGTTAGGGCAGTATCCTTTGTTGGCAAAGAATGGAGAGATCCTGGTGGAAGCATTGGGAGCATTGTTGTATGCAAATTTGGCAATGGGTAATAGGGTATCCTAATTGTCTTGTTGGTAAGAACAATAGATATGGATGTATTGTTTGAGGGTTTGGTTGGCGTGTTCAGTTTGTCTGTCAGCTTCCAGGTGATAACCAGAAGTGGAGTGGAGTTTCATATCAAGGGCTTTAACAAGGGCACACATGAATTGGGAGACAAATTTGGAGCCATGGTCAGAAGTGATGTGATTAGGGACACCATGCTTGGAGAAGACATGGGTAACAAAAAGTTGCACAAGATCCACAGAATTAATGGTATCATGAGTGGGTATGAATATAGCCTGTTTGCTTGCATGGTCAATGATGACAAGAATGGCAGTGAATCCATTAGAATCTGGAAGTTGTTCAATGAAATCCATGGAAATGGAATCCCACAGACACATTGGTACAGGCAAAGGTTTGAGTAGGCCAGAAGGACAGTGTCTAGGTGTTGTGTTATGACCACAAGTAGTGCAAGACTTAACATAGTGGCAAATGAATTCATGCATCTGTGGCCAGGTATAATTCCATTGGACTAATTCAAGCATCCAATTTTGACCAAAATGGCCTGCCTAGATATGATTGTGATTGTTCTGTAGGACACAAAGATGGAGATCTGTGGAGTCTGGGACATAGATGTGTTTGTCAAGACAGAGTATTCCTGATTTGTCCACAGACCAGTGGGATGGATTGGAAGGGGAGGAAGCAAGACAAAAACCTTCAGTCACTTTCTCATCTAACTCTTCCCATTTCCTGACCTTGTCCAATTCTTCAGCTGTTGGTGCCTTTGCATCCACTAGCACTGGCTTCTTTTCCATTCCCTCAGCACACTTCAACTTCAGGAGACTTTGTTCTCTCAAGATAGCTGTCACATGATGCTTCCATGGAACCCAGTTGTCTTCTCTGAGAAGCTCAATTTAAAATAAGGATGATGGTGTTTGATCAGATGATGTAGAAGACATATTCTACTGATATGTATAGTATATAACAGGGTGGTTGTATGTTTGAGGTTCTCTACTTAGTCTATAGGCCAGGGCCCATAACCTGTTGTAATAAACAAGGTATACCAGTACACAGTGGTAGACTACTGAGTATGAAGTATAGTCACTTCCTAATTAGCAGTAAAATAGAGAATTGAATTGCTGTCTCCTACAGAGACACTACTCATATTTATACTGTTTGAAATTATTCTAGTACTTTCTATTCTACTATTAATATATCCTTCAAGTACTTTCTCCAACTCTCAAATGTGCAAACTCTTTCACTCAACAATTACTCTGGTTGTTTCTGGATTGCTGAAATGCTGATTGCCCAATATGATACTTATGGCATTGTCTCCAACACAAACTGATTGAGGGCAACTCCAGAAAGTAAAGATACAGTGTAGTTTACCTTTGGGGTATCAGCATGGAATGTGTTGGGCCTGTCATTGAAGTTCAACTGGAGGGAAATGATGAACACCTTGAGTTTCCATGGGTCTGAGTCATTGAAAGTGTCAGGCTCTTTGACCTTAGTGCATACTAGGCATGGGGCAGGGTTATTGAGTTGGTTGGTGAGGCTATAGAGGAAATTTATGAAATCCCTGACCATGGCTTTGTCATTGTTAGGAGGTTTGGAAGGATTAGGAGGGTTAGGATGGTTACCACCTGGTCCACCAGGATTGGGTGGGCCACCACCAGGTCAGCAATTGTTGTTGCCTTGCAGAAGGCATGAGCTGTGGTTACTAAGGGAGTCAATCTCACCATCAGAATTGCTACTGGTCTCTTCTTCATTTTGAACAGGAAAGGTATGGCATGGGTCAGGAACCAGAGCCTGTGCACAATCATTTCAATAGCTGCCATAGCTGTTCAAGATGGATTCTAAGGGTCCAGGGGCAAGATTGAGGTTGAATGGATTAGGATTGATTCTGGTATTGGGTTGGCATTGGGTGAAACCATTATGGGTATAGGTTTTACGATGGGAGTGATGGGTCAAGGCAGAGTCATCACCAAAAAGGTGTTGATCTCTTTTGGATGTGGATTGGGGAATGTCATTCATGCAGAAAGTGGGTTTGGGGTCTGTGGAGGACTAAATGGTCTTAGTTTGTTTGAGAAGAGTGATAAACATGGCTAAAATTTTTGACTCAAAGGTTTGAGTTGGAATAAACTGTTAAGATCATGCCAGTAGAAAGGAAGTTACAGAATGTGTGCCATGGAAGCCATGGAGTGCACATGGGCTTGACAAATCCATTAGTAATGTCACCTTTGGGTTAAAGCCCTAAAATGATTATGGATGGAGTCTGCAGAGCAAGACAAGTAAGATTAAGATAAAGTCACACAGAGCTGGAATCCACAGACTTGTAGAAAGAGATTGGAGTTAGGCTTGAAAGCCAGAGAGTGTGTGAGTGTGAGAGTATTGGGCTAAACCAAGTTGATATTCAAACTGAGGTATGTACTGCTAGTTATACAAAGTCTGATGGATTGGAGGCTAGAATAAGTATAGATGTGGCTGGAATAATGTAAGTCTGGAATATTCTGTATCTAAAGGAGTTAAGTATTCCATAGACTCTGATATAATGCCTACTTGCTACTGTGATAGATTTGAGGTCTGATAAATTAATACAAAAATTAGTGTGTGAAATAGAGGTATGAAATATGGATTGAAAACTGGTAAACAGAATCTGACAAGTAACTTGAACCTATTGGAGATTGACAAAGGTTGATGTCTGTGGGGGTCCATGGCATCCTTGTTACAGTATTTAGTAAAAATTTATATAATGATATATAATGAAGCTAAGACCTTTAGAATCTGTAAGTAGCACATCATCTGAAAATCTATCTAATTACATGGCCATTCTAATTGAGGTCACCGTTATCCTGTAAATTTGCCAGATAAAGAGATATTTTGTTATTAAGGTGTGCAGTGTTCATTGCTACACATCTACATGATTACCAATCCTATCAGTATTAGGATGATCTTCTCCTAACACTTTTGTGCAATGCCAAGACTTGTAGCTCTAACTCTTCTGCCTCTTTCTGTCTACCATGATTCTGATATGTAGATGCTAAATGTGCCATGGCTGTTAATGTATCAGGATGTTCTTCTCCTAATATTTTTTTCTGTAATTCCATGACTTGCAGCTCTAAATCTTCTGCCTTATTCCATCTACCCTGTTTCCAATATGTAGATGCTAAATTTGCCATTGCTTGTAATATGTTAGGATGATTTTCTTCCAATGTATTTTTATAAGTTTGTAAGATTTTATCTTGCACATGCTCAGCTCTGTGCCAATCTCCATTAAGATGAAATGCCATTGCAAATTGTTCATTGATAATTATATTTTCCACCTCTAAATCATTATATATAAGATGCAGATTTAAAGTTTGCAGAAATATATAGTCATCTCTGTTCCATTGTGTTAGTATTGCTTTTGCCATTACCATAACAGCTACTTCAAGAAGGATTTGTCTTTTTGATTCATCTAATTTATCAAAACACCATAAATGTACTAAAGGATGCAAAGAATATATAATGAAGTTTTCTCCTTCAGTTTTTTTTAGAAGTGAAGAAGCTAATAAAACATGTATACCACTTCTGAAGTTATTAAAATTCCATTTTTTGTTTTTTAATAATGATAAAAATTTATTGTACATTTCATTTGCAATAAAATCATTTTCAATATTTTCTGATACAGCTGCATGATAGAAGATCTCTTCTGAGATATTATTATTATAGAACATTGATAATAGTTCTAATATTTCTAATGCATATTGTGCATCAGAATTATTTCTTTTTGCCTGACTTTGTATTGCATTAAATGACATATTCCATGATTCATATATATATGTTTCGCTCATGCTCAGTATTAAATGTTTTTTTTAACATAACTTTTCGATTTTCATCAAGTAATTCAAGATAATCATCAATTGTATAAAAGTCACCAGCAATTGATGATCCTGCAAGATCAATAGCTAATGGTATAAAACCTAATCTTGTTACTATAGCTTTTGCATGTTCACAGATATTTATATTTGAATTTTGTAAATCACTAGCTTTAAAAAATAGTTCTAAAGCTTCAGTCACACACATTTCAGATACTGCTTCTTTGACATTATCTGTAACACGAGCAAAATAAGGATTGCAACTTGTAATGAGAATATTTCCACATTCTCCTGTAGGAATATATTTTTTTAACAATGAAATATTATCATGATCTGCATTATCATATATAAGAAGCCATTCTTGTTGATTATACTGAGAGATCCAATCAAGTACTGCAGTTTCATTGTTTGCTGAAGAAACAGATGAATCTTTTAATATATGATTATATTTCACTTGAATATTTTTTAGACTTTGAACAATTGTGCCCTCAGATGTAGCATCAATCCAAAATATAACAGAAAAGCTAAATGAATATGAATTCAATATATAAATATCTTTTAGATTCCACACTTACTATTCTGATTGTTGCTTATTTTGAGCAAATTTCAAAGCAATTTGACTTTTACCAATTCCTCCCATTCCATAGAGTAGAAATGATCATCTTTTCCAGGGTTTGTCATGTTTTGTGAAATATTCTTCATGTTTTGACAAATATCCTTGACATCCAATAAATAACAATGATACAAATGCTGGTAAAGAGATCATAGACATCTTTGAAGTAGAAGTTATGTGGCCAGCTGAATTTATAGTGTTAAGATATTGTTTCAATCCTGAACATAAATAAAGCTTACCAAATGTTTTCAATGTGTGAGGTTTTCTCAGGCTAGAGCTTGAACAAAGACTTTCTATCACCTCTTCAATCTTTGTAGAAATATCTGGATCTCTCAGGTAAGCATTTGTATGTGCTAAAATATCTGTCTCTCTCTGCCAATCATCCACTGCCAAAACTTCAGTTCCATGCGTGACATTCAATCTGAAGTATGTTCCTGGACTGCTATTATTGCACCAAGTGACAGCAGATTCATGGGGCTGTTGTTATAGGTGTCAGATGCCATTGGTGAATGAGATTTCTAACATGTTAGGTCAGTAGACATGATATACACAAACTGAAGATAGTTGCACCTTTCAATATTGGTTGGATAGCTAGATGCTTACAGATGAGAATGCAGACAAGTTGAGGGTGAGAGGACAAGCTGTCATGGGAAGCACATGGTGATTTATGCACCACTGACATGCTGTACATGGATCATGGAAGAACCACCCCCAGAACTTCTTGAGTTTGGATTGATGTATGCTCCGAGATGAAATCACAAACGATATATGCGATGAAAAGAGATAGTATCCTGAGTATTTACGACAGAAGATATGACCATTAGATAGTCTCCTTCACACAAGTCAAATTTCTCTCTAGTGCCTAAGAGTTCGATCAATGAAAGGAGTGATCATGAAGGAGCGGAACATTTACCAGCTCTGTGATGCTTTGAAAATGATGAAATGATGAAACTAAATCAATGACTTTGATTTGTGTGAAGAATGCAGATGACATTGAGTAGTGCCTGATTGAACTAATAGCAGAGATGAATATGAACAGGTAGTCCAAGAGTAGAGGCCAGTAGCATTGACTCTGACCTACTCATCGTGAGCTTGTTTCTACCTGCAACATGTATCAAACAAGACGTCACTAAAGAGAAGGAGAATAATACGTCCAATAATACTTTACTTACCGTATCTGTTCCAGGTCCAAAACTTCCTTCTGAATGCCAGGAATGGACCATTGTCATTATTGGCCTTCTTTCTTTCACAACAAATACTGAGCATCTTCATTTGTGGCACACCCAAAGGCCTACCCTCCCCAGCGGATCCATATCACCAAGGACATGCAACCTGGACCCACCCTGGTGCTCAGATATCTTCCTGGCTACAAAAACCAACTTTGTTGTCAAGTTGGAGACATTTGCTTGGCAAGACAGGCATATTGCTTGATATAGTGGCCATGGCGCTAGCGTGAAACGAAGATGGGTGATGGCCCCAGAAGGTAACGAGTGAAATGCAGAATAGCAGCAAGAAGACCAGGAAGAGGGCATTTGTTTGTCACAGTAAACAATGCTCTCTTGCTTCAATGTACCCAAACCAGACGACTGTTGTGAAAGAACTCCATTACCCTAATCCCAGGAGTCAAGCACGCTACCATCTCTCTAAGGCCTGCATACTTCGATGTTGCCCTTCTGGCTGGCTAGCACAGAGCCCAAGGGTGGTCATGGAGCCTAAAAGCATGGCTCCAACGGAACAGGTGCGCTATCTTACTATCCCAACTTAGTGGTAACTTACATAGTGAGCAGATGGCAGCACGCACATTTGAAGAATTGCCACTCGAAAGGCAGTACAACACCCAAAAATGCAATTTTTTTGGCTGGAAGACGTGTGCCAGCCATCTATCCACCTTTCCCCAGAACAAGAAGATGGCAGTCTTTCTAGACCATACCGAGGGAGCCTTACAGAAGATGGGTGACATCTCCTGTGCGAACGGAGGAGTATGTTCACATGGATTGCTGCCACCATCAAAGCACTAGTCCTGCTGTTCTTCCTGTTATTGATGGCTGTCAACGCAGGCCCCTCCATCCTCAGCGGTCTGCCTGTGAATTTGCTATTTCTCGGTGAACATATTGTTATCCATATCATATCATCCTCTTAATCGACATCCGTGGTAGACGGTAGTGGTATTCATGGTGTATCCAAGCTGTTCATCCTCAACAAGATTATGAAACACATACAGCTTCACAAAAAGCTTCCGAATACACTCAAGCCTCGCAAGTACTTTGATCTCCTCAGCAGTACAAGCATAGGAGGGTAAGCTGCAGCTGTTTCTCATAAAGAGTAATCATACTAAGCGCCGTTCTCTAGACTGATCACTATCATGCTGGGGAGGCTAAAAATGTCCACTGAAGAAGCCCTGCAAAGCTACAATAAAATCTCTAGCATGGTGTTCAGTTCCGAGAACAGGAAAACTTTTTACAGGGACGGCAAGTTCAAAGCAACCATGCTAGTGAAGGAAATACAAAACATCATCTGCCAAGCTGGACACAGCAATGATCAGAAGCTGTTGGATCCTGATGCCGGGCCAAACTCAAAAGGAAACGTGTATGTTCTGTCTCCCCTCCCAAAATATCACCCTCATTCCCTTCAGCAGCTTCATATGCTCCATGACTGGAATCAACCTGCGTTTAGGGGCAGCATTCCTCACATATCAAGGACTTCCAAACCAGGGTCCAGACTGCAAGACATGGGAAGCTGCATGTGCTACCACAGCAGTACTGATATTCTTCAAAGCCATCAAGATTACTAGCAGGTTCGGCCCCGATTATGTTGATGCAGGCCTGGGATTTAATAATCCCACAAAGGAAGTCAGAGACAAGGCCAAGGAGCTTTTTAGACCTAATTGGCACATTGGCATGCTCATCAGTATCGGGACTGGACATCCTGGTCCTAGTGGATTCTAGCAGCTGAAGGGAATTGAGAGGGTCCTGCCGTTGGAGCTCATCAGGGTCCTGCAGCATATCACAATCGACTGTGAAAGCGTAGCAGACGAACTGGCTAAGGAATATGGGAGCAGCAATACATATTTCAGGTTCAACATTCTTCATGGGGCCGAACGGGTTTCACTGGATGAATGGAAGAAGATGAGCGAGGTAATGGCTCTACATCCCTCATATTTAAGAGGTCCAGAGGTTTCAAGAGAGAGTAGTAGCCTGCCTCTGTTCTTTGTGATCTCGAACAAGATGAAGCATTGTTCTGTACAAAAATGTCTCATTCATATGGCAATCTACCCAGAGTACTTCAGACCAACTTCAGACGAAGGCTGGAATCCCACAGTATCGCTTAAAATGGAATACTAATGAATATCATCATGTTAACAATACACACAATTTGAAACAAAGTACCCAAGTCCACAAATCTATCTCCCGCAAGGACACTCACCCCAAATCCCAGCCCAAGCTCAGCCATATACCACCCTACCCTGAAAATGTCATCCAGATTTTTCGCAACATCAAAGTACCGCCTTATGAGCAGAGTCTTTAACTGTTCCCTCCTCCTCTGATGCTGTGTCCGATTCCTTCAGTTTATACACAAACCATCTATGATCTTTGAAGTAGTGAGTTCTCGAGTTACAAGTCATCAGAGAAAGACAGCAACTTATGGGCTAGCTGTTCATCTAGCTGTTCTTGGGTATCGTCCTCGAGAAAATTACATCAAGAAAGCATGAATGGTAGTCCTCATTATCACTTGGGAGTTGTAACCAACAACATGGCCAAAGGTGGGTCTTTGGAATAAGTCCAGTATGCTTCCTTCATTCCAGAGGTGTTTGGAGTCTTCTATACCTAGTGCACAGGCAGTTCATGTCTGCACAATGAGGAGTATCAGAGCCACGTTTTTCTTGCTTAGTACTGAAACATTGTGAGGTTCAAACAACTGAGTTTGTCTCCCCAAAGACAGTCTGCGCTGCATTGGAGAATGGCAATGTTTGTTATAGTATGACCTGGGAAATACCGGTGAGATGAGGCGAAAAGTGACATGCCAGTCAACGCACTGGTTCAACTATACTTTCAAAGGACCTGCATGGGATCCCCTCCTTTAAAGGGACATTAGTGGCGTATCCCTTCCCTTTTCCCATCCCTCGAACATTGTCATACCCAGCAAGGGCTAGTAAGGGCAAGGTGTGCGTGTCGGTGCCATGCCGTCGTTGATCAACAGAACATGCTGAGGGATTGTTCATTGAGAGTCTTGAAAATTTAGCCCAGCATCAAGATGCACAAAGGAATGTGCCAAGCATACAACGAAAGATGTTTCCAATGCGTGCCGGAAAGAAGATGGATTCAGACTGCAGCTCTGGTGACTTGGCTCCATCTGCCTTGTCTGTGGGGAGCCGTCACCTTTCAAGGCCCTGTCAAGAGGCATTCTGTAGACAACTAATCACCAGCTTCCTGTCCATTTGAGAGGCCATTACCGTACCATTTGAGGTCGTGGTTGTTGCGATCAGGAAGAATGTGCCTGATTTGGCGCACACACTCCATCCCTCTTCCCACGATGACACTCTGCCCCAGCTACCACTAAGTCATTCAATTCAAACCTGATGACGACTACAATGAGGAAGAAGAGATAATCTGCATAACCCTTGAACTGGGCAAAGTCGAGCCATCTCTCATCCCAAGTTGTGACAGTCCTTTCTCTGCTCGCTGAGCTCTAATTTACTCTGTTCGAGGGCTTGGATACTCCGATGGCATTTCTACAGCTGGCTGGGATGGTGCTCAAGGGTTGGCACAAGGTGTTGTTGGGTACTGAACTGATATTCTCTGGTGTGTATGCCCTTGTCGTGTGTTGAAACTACTACATCTTTCCCACAGAACAGGAAGATGTGGTATCCTATGTGCAAAGCACATGACAGCATATGTGCTTTAAAGAAGTATGCCTCAAAGAAAGGGGCAATGCCAAAGCCAAAGTCAGCACGTGCCAACCTGTGTTGGACTGCATTACTTGGAAACTCGTACCTCTACCACGCCAGTGCAGGACTTGAAAGACGGAGGTCATCCCTGAGGATTACTGATACTATTGTACACTTCAAATTTCTACTTGTACCATCTACAACACTGCCAAAATTGTCTTTGCATCTGTAATCGTGGCCTTGCCTGGATCCTTGGACTGCAAGCAACACAACCTTCTGAATTTTCACAATCATCACGTAGCGCTATGGGCATTTAGAATGGAAGGAAGGGCTACTGACACCCTTGAACACAGACTTCCCAGTGGCGTCATGTCAACAATCAAACCCATAGCAGTGAAAAACTCTACTCATCTACAATGTGTTGAGGTGACTACTCATCTACCCTCTATTGAACATTGAGGAGCTCTACCAGAGTCACTGGCAGGAACTTCGGATGAGTTGCACCGAACCACCGTGATGCAGCCTCAACCTGAGTGCAATGCACAGCACAGGTTGGAAGTTCCACCAAGATCCAGGTGATTCGACGAGAACTCTCCAAAGGTGTTCCCTGTTCTGCCGGGGTGGTTTAATGAGTTTTCCCATGAAGGATTTTGGAACAGGCCATGTCACATTGGGATGAGCATGCAGCTAATAGGATCCATGTAGAGTCGTTCTTCGAATTGAGTCATAGACTGGAGTTTTGGACTGAAAGGGGACAGACGCATACAATGCGTATCAGTGGACCAAGAATCAGATTCGAGGCAACAGAGCATGGGCATCAAGGAATGAGAGTCGCAGGGCCGACAGCGGAAAATCACCAAGAATTTTGAATCGGCTAAAAACTGTTGCCGTCGAGGAAGATGGTACCTAGTAACTGGACAGATTTGACAAGGGATTGGGAGGTGGTCCCCATTCTCCATATCACTTAAGAACGTAACACTATAACAAACATCATGGTATTAACAATACGCAACAAAGCAAAGTACAACAAACAAGTCTACACATTGGCTCATGTATCCGTCTCTATCCAATCATCCTCCCCATCCCCATCCCCTCCTCCCCCCCTCTCCATAGGCTCCGTGAGGTTGTTCAACCCAAACCCCAGCCCAAGCTCCTGCACCAACTTCACCCACTGCCACATATCGTCAAACACCACCTTACTCTGGAAGAATTTCCTTCATGATTGGTGGTTATGCGCAACATCAAAGTACTGTTCCGTGAGCAGGCTCATGCGCTGTTTCCAGCAATGCCTTCATCTGATGGATTCGTCAGAGTCCTATGACTTGTCATCTGAGGAGGATGAAGCTGTGTCTGATTCTTGTAGTTTATACACAAATTGCATGTGTTCTTGAATGTCATCATGAGTTCTCAGGTTGGCAGTGATCAGAGAAAGACGGGGGACTTATGGGCTAGCTATTCATCTTGCTTGTTTTGGGTGTCACTCTCCTTACCAAAGCCCAAATGCTTGAGCAGGCTCTCTCTCAGCACATCATGTATCCCGATGGAGGGAGCACTGTTAAGCTCCCTAAGGTGTTCAAGCATGTTTATCCTGCAAATGGCATCAGACTGGCACAGCCTCAAAAGAGCACAAAAGATCATACCAGACTTGCTCCAGAGACCTGTCTTTGATGTTCATGTCCTCCATATTGCTGGCTACCACCTCCAAATGATAACGGGGGCCAAACCAATACAAAGTATTCGTTCCAGGGAAGGTTGGGATCAATGGTGTCTTCTGTACCTAGCGCACAGGCTGTTTCATACGTCCACATCCATGCAATGTTCATGACGGTGTACCCACCCCCGCCGAGGAGTATCAGTGGTACATTTTTCTTGCGTAGGTACTGAACACAATGAGAGAGTCCGCACATCGTGAGATTTAAGCAATAGAGTTTGTCCCCTAAAAGAGAGTCTGCACCGCACTGGAGAACGGCAGTGTTCGACTGGAAGAGACTTGTAGTATTTTGCCAGTGACCTAGCACTGCATGGTGGTCTTAATATCTAAACTTCAAATATTGAATTTGAAAGATATTTATTTTTATTATGTTTGAGTCTAAAATACTATAAAGAAACATTGAATATATTTTTGATATTTGGGAAATTTGCCTCAAAACCTCAGAAAAACAGGAATACTGAAAAGATATCTCAACTATTACTTCAATATTCTGAGTTGAACCTTTGCTAAAAATAAATATCTTTCAATTTCAATATTTTAATCTTAAATATCAAACCTATCATGCAGTGTAGGACATATCTGTTAGATGACGTGACAAGGGAAAGGACAGTCGACACACTGGTTCGACTATACTTTGAATGGATGCCCTTCAAGGGGATGCTGATGGCATATCCCTTCCCTTTACTCTCCTCTCAAACATGCCTTCAAATAGTGGACTGTCATACCCAGCAAGGACTGGTAAGAGCAAGGTGCATGAGCTGGTGCCATGCCACCATTATTCAATGGAACGTGCACAGATAGAGCTCCTCGAGGGCCTTGAAATTTTGGCCCAGTGTTGAGAGGCACGAAGGAATCTGCCCAGAAAGAAAAGAAAGATGTTTCCAACATGTTCTGCAACTTGGTTCCATCTGCCATGTCTATGGATTAATACTTTGATGGGGAGCTGTTGTCTTTCAAGGCCATGTTATGAGATGTTCTGTAGACAATTAATCATGGGCTTCTTGCCCATTTGAGAGCCAAATCTGAGCACACAGTTCGAGGTCAGTCATGGTTGTCTGTGATCAGGAAGAATGTGCCTTATTTGGCATGGACACTCCTTCCCTCTACCCCATGATGTCACTTTGTCCCAGCTACCACCAAGTCACCCAATTCGCACCAGACGATGACTACAAGGAGGAAGAAGAGATAACCTACATCACCCTTGAACTTGGAAACGTTGAGCCATCTCTCATCCCGAGTTGTGGCAGCTACCACCTAGTCATCAGTCCTTTCTCTGCTCATCAAGCGGAGGTTTACTCTATTCTAGGGCCTGGATACTCCGATGCCATTTCTCCAACTTGCTGGGACAGTGCTCAAGGTTGGCATGAGACATTGTTGGGTATGGTACTACTACTCTCTGGTGCATATGTCCTTATCATGTGCTGAAACTGTTACATCTTGCCCTCAGAACACGAAGACGCAGTATCCGACATAGGAAGCACATCCCAGCTTATCTACTTCAGAGAAGGGCAAAGTCAAAGCTACAACCAATGCTCGCCAACTTGTGCTGGATCACATTACTAGGAAACTCGCACCTCTACCATGCCTGGGCAGGACTTGAAAGATGGAGGTCATCTGTTGTTGAACCTAGACTTCCATGGCAACGGCAACACCCAAAACTCCAAGAAAGCTAAGGAAAGATGCTTGCAGTCACAGTAGTCAAGGCTATGTGTTTGTGCGAGTGGTTCGGTGCACCTCCATGCAGTCAATTCCTCTAGATGCAGGTATACACTTCAACTATACAGTCTGGAAGTAGTACCCTTCAGCAGTCGAGTACTAAGAGGCTCAGGCTGTAAGCCAAAGGGGATCTCAACAAATGAGATAGAACGGAATCTAGTGTGACCTGGACACCAGGAAACCGTCTGAAAAGACCTGGAATACATCTGGCAAACGTGCACTGGCCATAGGCAACCGGCTATGGTCCTAAAACCGGGGCAACGTCCAAGAAAATAATGTAAAACCGATAAAATGTGGTAAAATGGTCCTAAAATCGGTCTAAACCGGTGTAGAAGGGCTATAGTGAGTGGTGAAGGTCCTAAAACCGGTCCAGAGAGTGTGGAACGGGTATAAACAATGGCAATAGGTCTAAAGCCGGTGCGATGTCCAAGAAAAATGGTGCAAAATCCTATAAAATGCGACAAGAGTATAGACAAGATGTCTAGAAGTGTACCTAATAAAGTGAACAGAAATGGTGGTAATAAACGTACAAAAACGAATTAAAACCGGTGGGAATCTCGAGTTCTAGGTCTATAAAACCGGAGCTATGGAAACAAGTGTGTGGAGCTTTGGAAAAGCAATAACGGTGATGAGGGGAATCCTATAGAGAGTGGTGTGGAGATGGGCCTTCAAAGAGGCAATATGATCCTAAACCGGGCTGGGAGATGACGATGTCGGCAATATAAAACCGAAATCGAAACCGAAACCGAAGCAATAAAGCTGGTGACGATGTGGAAGTGATTTAAAGACAAAAGCAAGTAGTTGGAGCAATAATGCATCTATTGGGCAGTAATAATGCGATCCAATAACGATTAAGAGTAAAGCAAGTGATGGGGCATAACTGTGGGCGACTGGGATCGACTGGTAGTGTATAAACTCGTCAATAGAGCATATAGCTGGTAATTCGAAGCAATCCCCTTCTAACTAAGTTTCTACAGAGTATATATACTAAAAGTCCGAAATTATAAATAGAAAAGATATCTAAGCATTGGTAAGGCTGTAGCTTGGTAGCTGAGTAAAACTAATAGCAGGCATGTGGAAACTAGTCATCTGAAGCCATGGCATTGTGTTTAATGCCGGGTTTTTGAGGGGAAACCATATGGGTGCTGTGACTGCTGTGAGGACCATGGGGTGCTGTTTAACTGCGGATTTTCAATGTGCAGCTCTTCTGCTGAGGTGTGCGCAGCTACTGGCGATTACTTTGAGATCTAGGCATGGTAACAGCCTTAGTAAAACCGGTCTGAAGTGCCCATGCACTTTAAATAACTTGGAAGGAGGAGGATCAATCAATCACATCAATTTAATTGAAGGATCAATGAAAGCGCAGCAAATGACGATCCCTGGTGATGTAGGAATGCTATATTCGGTTGATTGTCGATCAGGCATGCCAGGGTGTGATGGGGCACGAAGATATTGTGCAAAACCGGTCGAAAAAGGATATAAAAGGGTAGTGGGAGTCATAACTGGTGTACTTCGGTTTCTGGAAGGATATTCGAGTTGTACCCTTCGAAAACTGGTCTGAATAGACGAAGAGTAACCGCTGTATAACTGGTGGAGCATGGTGATATCGCTGCATGAACTGGAAATCAAATCTGGAGTTGGTGTAGGAGGTAGTAGGAGGATAATAGAATAATCCGGTTTCTGGAAGGATATTCAAGTTGTACCCTTCGAAAACTGGTCTGAATAAACGAAGAGTAATGGCTGTATAACCAGTGGAGCCCGGCGATATCGCTGCATGGGCTAGAGATTAAATTCGGAGTTTCTTCTGGAGGTGGTAGGAGTATAATAGCATAATATGCGAATTCTGAGGGCTGTATATATCCATGAATTCTGAGTGTACAGAGCCTGGAGGCTCATCACTGTTAACATTACTGATACTATTGTACACTTCAAATTTCTACTTGTACCATCTACAACTGTGCCAAAATCGTCTTTGAACCTGTAATCATGGCCTTGCCTGGATCCTTGGACTGCAAGCAACGTGGCCTCTTGAATTTTCACAATCGTCTTGTAGCACTATGGGGGTTTAGAATGGAATGAAGGGCTGCTGATACCTTTGAACACAGACCTCCCAACAATGATGTTGTGTCAAAAATCAAACCCATAGCAGGTAAATATTCTATTCATCTACATGCTGAGGCAACTATTCATTTACATCTATCAAGCATTGAGGAGCTCCACTAGAGTCAATGGTAAGACTTGGATGACTTGAACCCAATTGCAGAGCTGCCGCGGTCCTGAGAGCAGTAAATGGCACAGGTTGGAAGTTCTATGAAGATCCAGGTGATTCATCCAAGAGCTCTCAGAGGGCATTCGCCATTCTGCTGGGGTGGTTTGTCAAGTTTTCACACGAAGGGTTCTGGAAACAGGCCACGTCATATCGTGACTTTTGCTAATCCAGGAGCCATGATATGCTTCAACATCCTCACCTCCTGCAATGTCATTTGCTAGCAGCCCATAAGCTCTCGGCCCCAAAGCAAAGCAACCACCCACTTTATGCCACTTATCCTGCAACTCACTCTGCACCACCTCCAAGTCCAAGTCAATCACCTTCACTTCACACCTTACACTCATCCCACTTGGGTCCGTATGATACAACTGCGGGCCCAGCTCATCATACCCCGCCACCAACAGTGCCACACCAAACTGCCTCCTCATCATGCATGCTCTCCCCAAACCTCAACGCCAAATCACACACCGCCTGCATCACGCTCTCCACCTTGATCTTCTCATTGTATGTGAACACATGGTTCTGCGAGGTCACTTGCACACGGTTGATCATGGTCTGTGCATCGGCAGTGAGCCCGGACATGGCTCACCCAACATGTTGGTCGATTTCCATGATCTTTTTGATGGAGCTGGCTTCAAGGAGTGGGGATTGGACTTGTTGTTCGATGCCGAGGACGACGCCTTCAGGGGTGCGCATGCTGATTGTCGTAGACCCGAGCTGCAGATGTTGAGCACAGCACCATAACCAACAATGATACACACCTTGATAGCCTCAATGGCATACTCAACTACGACCATCAGCACAAATTGCCTCTCAAACAAGTCGCTCACCTTGGAACAGTCATCCTTCCAGTGAGAACATATTCACACCATGATCTATCCAAAGTTAGCCTCCACACAACCCCAACAAATCCTCATGCACCATACTCAGAACACATCAAAAACATCGTAGTCATAGTATCAGTACAAAAGAACGAACACACTTGCCATTATGAATCCCATTTTCTTTTCCAGTAACCACCCCTAACCATCCCCATTACCCCCCGCCTCCATAACCACCAAAAAATCATCTGCCTTCCCCTCAAACAAGCCCCTCAACACACAATCCACAACCCTCTCCTTCTCCTCCCTCTCCCTTCTCATCTCCACCCTCACCACCCTCAACTCCTCCTGCAGCACCTCGTTCTGCTCCTGTGCATACCTCATCTTCACCTTCATCAACAAATACAACACCTGCTCCTGACTTCTCCCAAGGATCCTCCCCGTCCCCGGCTCAAGGTGCATCCTCAAATGCGGAGGAATCACATCTGAAGAAGAGCCAGAACTCTTATACCCCTCGTTGTCCTCCCCACCCACCTCTGACAGTGCAGGCAAATCAAACAGGCTAAATGTACCCAGTGTCAGCATCTGCGAGCACATCGACATGCTCGGCGCAACCTTGATATCATCTGGGTTCCTCTTCCTCTTCCTCAACCCTCCCTGCCCCAGGGCAGGTGGGCTCTGCTTGTGCTGGTGCTGCAGGTGCTTTGCCAGCACATCACTCCTTGTAAAACTCTTATCACACTCCAGGAGGGGACACACGAAGGGTTTCTCCTTTGTGTGCAAGCACAGGTGGCTCGTCAGCACGAAGTGCAATGTCTGGGGGATGCCCTGCCTATTGCACATTGCCCAATCGCAAAAGTAATTACTCTTATTCACCCCTACATGATCTATTCCCCCTTCAATACCACATACACAGATCACAAGCGAAGCACTTACCAACATGGATATGCTCAATCAATGATGGCAAGCACAGAATCATGAAGATTAGAAATGAGAGGAAGTGGATAGCAATCTTTTTTTGTGATTTTGTTCAAGCTGTGGAAATCAACACAGAGCCTGAGTTCACCGGTTTTCTTCTTAACAAAGAGTACCAGGGCTACATGGGGAGAACGTGAGGGAGAGATGAAACCATTGTGGATGTTATCGTCAATAAACTCATGTCAGTCTTTGCATTTGGATTCAGAGAGGGAATAGATGGGTCCAAGCGGAGGAGAAGTGCCTTCTTCAAGATTGATTTTGAGGTTGTAAGGGCAATGCTTAGGGAGTTTTTCTGAGAGGGAATCACTGAACACATTGGCAAAGTCATGATACTCTGGTGGGACATCTGTTAAATCCACAGGGGCCGCAGATGCAGGTTGGCCACTAACACTAGGCATGGAAGGCTGTAATGTGAATTTTTGGGCACCTTCTTTTGTGCCAGCTCATATGAAAGCAGCTGTGGAAATAATCGATATCTTGGGTGCAACCAAAGCAGTGAATGATGGGATGGAAGGATATGAGTAGATAGGCTCATAGGGTGGTGGAGTCCATTGGGATCTCGAGGGAGGTTTAGATGGAATTGGACCTGAAGGGTCCATGTGGTGTGGCACTGTTGTGTCAGAAGCTGCAGAAGCACTAGAAGGGATAGAAGCACTGAATAGCTTTGAACAGAAAGTGATACTGTGCTTTGCCCAGTCAATCAATGGATTGTAGCAGGAAAGCCAGTTGTATCCCAGAACAATGTTACAGGATGAATCAAGATGTGTGATGTAGAAGTCAATGGGGATAGAGTTGCCTGACAGAAACCTTATGGAGAGCAAAATGGATTGGGAAATGTGAGATCCGGTGGAGCCATCAAGAAGTTGAAGTTGAACAGGAGGAATGGAAGTGGTAGGGAGATGATGGTCCTCAACGTATTTGGAATTGATGAAGCAATGGCTTGAACCAGAATTGATGAGAGCAAGAAAACAAAGGATAGTAGAAATGGGAGAGCCATCGGGTTCCAATCCAGAACTGACTTCAGATGATAGTGATACAGTTAATGAATGATTGGAAAGAGCAGCAGCATTGAGGGTTACAGTCTCTGAGGTGCAATGACAGTCAATGCAACCCTGTCCTTGCATGGGGGAAACAGGGCTGCTCTTTATTTTTCCGACTCCGAGGGAGCCAAATCAGTAGATGCAGGAGGCTCTGAAACCTCAGCAGCATGACCATGAGTGGAACCCATGGCCTTGCACTTATTACAGTCCTTGGTCTTGTGCTTGTTGCCACAGAACATACAGAGGTTGTTCTTCCAGTAGCATTCCTTCTCCTTGGGAGTGAGCTTACCATCTTTGCCTAGCTTGTCAGCATAGGGCTTCTTGGCAGATGAGGACAAGGACAAGGACAAGGACAAAGAGGACTGATAGGTGGAGAGGGAGCCTGTGGAATTGGAACCATAGGACTTGGGTGCCATGGAGTATGAAGAGTTTGAGTTTGAACCCAAACCCTTAGGTTTGGAGGAAGAGGATGAGGAGGAAGGTTTATCATGATTTTCACACAAAATCTTGGCCTTCCAAGTCCAATAATGAGCATTGAGTTCCTGTGCTAGGGTACACATGTCATGGAGGTTATTGGGCTTACCATGGTGGGCCATATCATCTTTAATCCACAAGCAAAGTCTGCGGTAAAAAGTGTGGTGCAAGGAATTGTCACCATAGCTGACAATAGAGGCATGTTGATTGAAGCAGACTATATACTTCATAATCTGGTCTCTGTTGTGCATCTAAAGGTTTTCTAACTCATCTTCAGCATCTCTGACAGCATCGAACAGACCAAAGTTAATCTGGAGTTCCACAAGGAAATCAGCATAGGAGTATGCCCAGGCAGGAGGGTTAGCATGGTTAGCATGGAGGATATCCAGTTCAAACCAATCTAGGGTGACACTGGAAAGGAAGGAGATGGTGTAGTTGAATTTTGAGGCATCAGTGCGGAAAGTGTTGGCCTTGTCGTTAAAGTTCAACTGGAGGGAAACAATGAATGCCTTCAGTCTCTGTGGGTCTGAGCCATCAAAAGTGTCAGGCTCCTTGACCTTGGTGCATATTGGGCATTGCAGAGGGTTATTGACTTGGTTGGCGAGGCCATGGAGAAGGTTGAAGAAATCCCTGATCATGGCTTTATCATTGTTAGGAGGATTGGGAGAGTTAGGAGGGTTACTGCCAGGACTACCAGGATTAGGTGGGCCACTGCCAGGTCAGTGATTATTGTTGCCCCACAGAAGGTGTGAACTGTGGTTACTAGGGGAGTCAACATCATCCTCAGAATTGCCACCAGGTTCTTCCTCATTTTGAACAGGGAAGGTGCAGCATGGGTTAGGTATTAGAGTCTGGGCAGAATTGTTTTGGTAGCTGCTGTAGCCACCTGAAATGGATTCTGAGGGTCCAGGGGCAAGGTTGAGTTTGAAAGGATCAGGATTGATTCCATTGTTGGTTTGGCATTGGGTGAATCCGTTATGGGTGTAGGTTTCCCTACAGGACTGGCTGGTGGATGTGGAGTCTTCACCAAAAAGGTGTTGATCTCCTTTGGAGGCGGATTGGGGAATGTTGTTCATGGAGAATGTAGGTTTGGGGTCCATGGAGGATTGGGTAGTCTCAGTTGGTTCGAGAAGGACAGTAGACATGCCTACAATTTCGACTCAAGGGTTTGAGTTTGAATATACTGTTAGGATCGTGCCAATAGGAAGAAGTGAAGCAGAATGCATGCCATGGAGCCTATGGAATGCATGTGGGCTTGGCAAAGCTATTATCAATGTCACCCCTGGGTCAAAGCCCTAAGATGAATACAGATGGAGTCCATGGAGTAAGACAAGTAAAGGATTAAGATGAAGTTGCATGGAGTCAGAATCTGTGGACTTGTAGAAGGGATTGAGATTAGGCTTGAAGGCTAAGTAGAGTGAGTGCAAGAGTATTGGGCTAAACCAAGTTGATATTTGAACTGAAGTGTGTACTACTAGTTCTATGTTTTATATACTAGAGCAGAGTCTGATGGATGGAGGCTAGAATAAGTATAGACATGGCTGGAATAATATAAGTCTGGAATATTCTGTATCTGGAGGAGTCAAGTATTCCATGGACTCTGATATAACACCTACTCAGTACTGTTGATGGATTCTAGGTGTGATAAATGAATATGTGAAATTAGTATGTGAAATAGAGATATGAAATATGGAATAGAAACCAGGAAATGGAATCTGTTGGATTCTGATAATGAGTTGGGGCCAGTTGGATGTGTTGAAGGTTGAAGTCTGTGGAATCCATGGCATGCTTGTTACAACCTGCCTCTTCTCTAGTCTCCATTCTGCCTACCAGTACTTCTTCTGCTAGTCAGTTAGCAGCACACTGTTCCCAACATTCCAAGGACATTTTGCCTCTCCCTCCAGTCCAAGGTGAGGGACAGTTTTCCACCAAACCTTGTCAGAAGAAGCCTTTGTTCTTCCCTGTTTCTGAGGACAAAGACCTCCAGACCTCTGGAAGCATATACAATGAGCAAGATTGGAAAAAAGTCATGGGTACTGATGGAGATGATGATGTTGTTCCTTTGTATGGTGAAGAATTTGAGGTGGAGTCAGTAGAAGAACCAGCAGCTTCAAAATTCATGGATGATGAAAGCCCTCCACCTACTAATAGGGCTCGTTGTTCTTGCATGGTTCATCAAGAGTACATCCTTTTTCTTTCTTCTTGTTATATCAACTTGATCTTGTCTTTTTAGTCCTACTCCCCCTCACCATGTTTCTCTAATTCACTCAGCTAGCCCTTCCTTAGGACCTCAACTTGATGATGTCCAAGCTCTGCTCTCCTTCAGCCAGAAACCAACTAAGGCCAAGCAGGATCTCATTCTCAAAAATACACCCAAGTCTAGCAAACATACTTGTGCTGGAAAAGCTTGGTCTTCAAAAAAAAAACTTATTTTCAGGACACAGAACCTCCTTCTGCTGACAAAGGTAACTCTTCTTTTATTTCTCTCTTCAGTACTTATAGTCATTGTCCTAGTTGTCATGGCTACTAAGGTCAGATGCCCCTGTGGTCCAAGTTGTATGTGAGCACCACCTGCTAGCATTGGTATTGGAAATGGTGGATTTGGGGAATCAGTACCAACAGATGCTCTTCGTCCTCTCAAGAATGGTATCCAAAACATTGGCATGTTGGTTGTTGAGAAAGATTATGGTCAGTTTGTGGAAGTGGATGGAGCTTATTGGAATAAAGAAATTGCTCCTTTTGTCAGTGAATGAGTAAGTTTTTCCTTCTTTTATCTTTTCTCGCTCTGATCTTTAACTTGATCCCTTAGTATGTCAAACCATGTGACCACTGTCATCATATTGGTACCCAATGTCAAAAATTCCTTGCCCACTCTGTACTCTGCATCTGTTGTCATTACACAAAACTCCCCTGTTTGGTTAATGGGGCAAAGGTTCTCAATCCAATTGAGCATTATAGGCCTAAGTCTTATGGTATGTCCTTCATTTGTAGCACCCTTTCAATGTTTTTACTCCTTCCTTATTCAGCAACAACCAACACTTTTCAGGGAGCCATGGTGACCATCAATCAACATTCAGACTCCCTTGAAGACATCATCATTCAATACATGACTGGTATGGATGCTATGTCCCAACTCAATGGTTATTGCAACCAGGTCAGCCATATCCATGAGTGCATTGACTTCGACTCAATCCCTGCTTCTGAGGCCAATGAGGGACAAGAGGAGTATTCTGATGTTGATGAAGTTACTGAGGGGGAACCTGGTCCATCAAGGAAGCACAAGCAGTCTAGGAAATAGGGCTTGGTCTGTAGCTGGATTTTTTGTACATTTTTATTGTAGTGTTTTGTTGTGCACCTTTGGGAAATTTTTATATTGCATGTATTGCAGTCCTACAAATATGGGCAAAATATATAAGTTTTTCATGTTGTTTCAATGAGTGTGTGATTTTATTTGAGAATTTTTGATGAATTTTGAGGAATTTGGACTGAGAGACATTTTCAGTGACTGGGATCACATAATCTCTTGGTGTTTCCTGTGGCTGAGTATTGAAATATTTCCCTAAGTCCGATCCATTGAAATATTTGGAAATGTAATGAGTGTGGTTGACCATGGCATTGATGCCATTAGTGGTTGAATTCGTTTATCTCTGTGCTTCTAGTCGTAAGATATCATTACTGAAATATGGGTTTTGGAATATCTCCTTTGAAAATCTTGAAAATACCAGTGTAATGCGAGTTTATTTTTATCACCACGCAATTTCTGATAGAGTATTTCATGAATTGTGAGTTCATTTCTTTCATGATTTCATTAGATTTTGTGTGAAAACAGTGCACTGAATATTGCTCTTGATTTTTGTCTGAAAACAACATGGTGTCCATGTCTCCTCCCCCTAAACTTTTTAAATCTTTGGTGTCACTGACTTAAAAGATTTATCCAGGTACAGATGCATGAATTTCAAAGTTGTAGCCACTGAGTTTTGAAAGAACAAAACATGTGTTGGGTTCTGTTTGGCAAGGCAAACACTCCAGCTGAAATAGAACATATTTTGTCAATGTTCTGACATGAGGAGGCCTCTGGTTTTCATATAAGAGGACTGGTTTTAATCATCTATCCTCAGAATCCTCCACATTCTAAACCATTGTCTTCTCTTAACAACAACTCTGTCCCAACTCTCAACTCTCTTGTTGCCCAGGCTGATGCACTGATGAAGTCACCCTCTGCCTCCAATGCAGACTTTTTGGCTGTCACTACCTTCTTTAATAAAGCAGCAACTGTCAAGGTATGGAGCTGATTGTAACACTGGTGGATTTATTGCTGACATTTGTGTACAGTGTTCTTTGCTGGCATACTACCTGTTGTCCAGTTGCATCAAGTTCTATCAAGACTTTGAGCAGTTCATCTCTGGGCTGGTCATCCAGTTCCAGTTCACTGATCAATGGCTGTCCATCTTCCATGTCAAAACGACTCGTCTCTGTGCTGCCATCAGCGGTACCTACCATCTTACAGGTGACCAGATTCTTGGTGGGCTGGAGGTTCTTCCTCTTATTAGGTACAGGATTGACAAAGATATTATGATGTCTTCCACTCTATTCTCCCCAGTTTTGGATGCTATGAAGTCTATTCCTGCTTTGCCAAAGTCAACCAGTGGTGGTTCTACTGCTGTCACCCTCAAGGACAGTCCCATCATTGTAGATAGATCCAGTGCTCCCAGCCCTATCAGTAGGTCTGTATCCCTGGCCTCTTCTGCTGATTGGATGGTGAGTGTTTCAATAGTGGCTGTAATTCTGGATATATTTGACTAATCAACAAAATTTTAGCTTCCATCTTTGACTGATCTGGCTCCATTTCTTGAGCATTTCACTCAGAAGGAGGGGACCCTTCAAGATGCTGTCAATATTGGTGACCAGATTACTAATATGTACTGTTGTATGTTCAACAAATCCATGCTCCACTACAGCAAGACTTTCTGCACTATCTGCTTCAGTACTCCAAGTCATCCTGCCCATGAGTGTTCTGCTTGTTCTATCAAGGTACACATGATCTTCTTAAACTGGTCATATGTTGACTTCTTTGCCTGGTGATAATTTAGGTGATTTGTCCTTGCTCTTCATGCATTCAAGAAGGCACCAAGTGTACCACCTGCCAGAAAGGCATCCTTTGTTCTTGCACTGGCAGTGTTCCTGACTGTCAGATCCTATTAATGCCCTTTCACAATCTTTGTCCCAAAGATGATGATCATGTCCTCAATCTGGTTGAGGATATGATTGACCTTGATCCATTCAGTGTTCATGAGTATTTCTTGTTTAATCACATTTTGACATGTCAACTAAATCCGTTTGTTTTTATTTCAGGGACCCCATTTGGTTTTCCAGAGGACCATCATATGGAGGGTATTATCAACAATGCCAAGGCCTACATTGGAGTTAGTTCTCAGCAGCTCCCATTCCACAGAGCCGAGTCTATCACTGTGTCAGCAAAGGCTAAGGATGCCTATTACAACCATCTCAAGGCCAACACCTGGGGGCTGTACTTGTTCCTTAAGATTTGCCACATTGTTGTCCAGCAACTCTGGTTTGTTACTGCCAAACTCAATGATCTCCACAAACAGGAAGCAGCTGAAGCTAACACTGCTGCCAAGATAGATTCTTCCTCTAAGCCAGCCACTTCTACTGTCTTTCCTTGGTGGCTTCTGAAGGATTGCTGGGGCCATAGAAAGAATCATGGCAGCAAGGGCAAAGGCAAAGGTAACGGTGATACTACTGTCGCTCCTAAGTGGTGCCTTGGTTGGGGGTGCAACCACACAGACTGTGATGCCAGGGTTTGTGACTGTGGTGGATGGGGTTGCAACAAGGTCAACTGCCAGGCTAACCGAGGTAGCTGGAGTGACAGCACTAGTCCCACCCAGTACTGCGATGGTGCTCCTCTTGACTACAGTCTGGTTTGGAACACTAAGTCATGCTCCGGTCACTGTGCTCACTGCAATGGTTGCAAGTAGTTGCTTTACACCAGTAGTTTTCTTTTATTCATATGTACGTTTCACAGTGGGGTATATGTTTGAATGAGTGTGTAGGACTGATTGGAGATAATGGTCATTAGATAGATTTGTATCATGAAATGAGTGTGTTGGGGCCCCAAAAGGGGGCCCAATATAATAAATTTGGTTGTTGCCAAAGAGTCCGCCTGTCATTAAGCAAGTTCTGCCTCATTGTGAGCTTCCTCTAGATCCGGTAACTCATCAAAAGAATCATCATCTTCAGATTCAAGTAGATCATTAACCCATTTTGGTGGTACATCAATGATTGCATTGATGTCTGGTATGTCAATCTTTCTTCAGGTGAAGTATGACAATAATCTGAATGCAGCAACAGGATGTGCAAAGGTCAAGCTGTCTAATTTGCAAAGGAGGTATGCACCACCTTTATTTCGACCCAATATGACTAGGGGTCCCAAATATCTGGCACACATTTTGTGATTCAGGGCTTTCTCTATCTATGTGTTGTGCATCAAGACTAAGTCTCCTTGCTGAAAGTTGAAATCTCAGATGGTAAATTTGTGGTCTCTCTCGAATTTGACCACAGTGTTATGCCAAGCTTCATAGACTTTGGACCTCAGACAATCAAGGTCTTGTACCCATTTTTGCAAGCTAATAGCATGTCTAGCAATCAAAGATGTTGTACTGATGATGTTATCCAGTGGTGGTGTTAACTGAGTGGATTCAATTATATCCATTGGGAGTAAGGGTTCCATGCCCATCGCTGTGAAATATGGAGAACACCCCATGTGCTTTCAAATTGTTACTCGGTCTGCCCAAAATACAGAATAGGTGTTCTGACTCCATTTGCTCTGATATCTGTCCAATGCTTTGAATAGGCCTCAACAGATGTCAAAATGAGGTCTTTCTGCAATTCCATTGGCTCTTAAATTATAACTGGAGATGCATATGTGATTGATATGGTATTTCTTGCTCAAATAATTGATTGTGGTGACAAATGCAGCTCTGTTGTCAGATACAATCTCGACTAAGGATCCCCATCTGCATAGAATATCTTTGAAAATCCATTTGCCTGTGGTACAAGCTGTCTCCTTGCATAAACATTGAAACTCTGGGTAGTGACTGAGTGAACATCCTTGGATGATGCACCAGTATTGTCCTAAAACTGGCATCATCATCATATCCATGTACATCTTTGAGAACAATGGTGCAGGTATAGCAATGGTGGGAGGGATATAAATTTGTCAGATCTGCTGAACTTGACACAAATGGCAACTTTTGATGAACCAAGCAATGTTGTTCTTCATATCTGGCCACCAATAGCATTCCCTAATGAGCATATGCATCACATAGAAGCTCTTGTGAGCAATGACATCATGACAAGACATCATCACTTGAATGCGATGTTCAGGGAACAATACTAGCTGATGCTTCCCATCTATATTTTTGCACCATAATTTGCCTTCCTTCTTGAAGACATAAACAGTGTATTTCATGAACTTTTGATACTGATTGTTGTCAAAACTGGTGGGTCATTGAAGACATTGGTGCCAAGGCAGCAAATATCTAAGCCATTCATCCAACTGGCTTTGTTTCGCTGATCAAGGTATGTCTGCATAGGAAATAAGGTCTGAGGATTCTTCTACGATGTCTTGTTGGAGCACTTGAATTAACTCCATTGGATGATGAATAGTAGGTGAAGTTGAATTAATGAAATGTAGAAGCCTGTAATGAGTGTATAAGAAGTCTTCCATGCCATCTTCAGGTGGTGGAGGATCTCCTAGTTGGGGTGGGCATCTAGAAAGTCCATCTGGACCATGATTTGAGCCTGGTACATGGATGAGAATGAAATGAAATGAGAGTATGCCAATAATCCATCAATTAACTGCTGCTGAAGGTGCTATATCTGGGTTCTTGAGCATTCCTTTGATAGCACTTGTGTCTACTTCAACAATGAAGGTGGGAAGTCCAATCAAATAAATCTTGCAGTCTCCTAATGCACAATAGAGGCCAAATATCTCCTTCTTGGCTTGAGAATATCCACATTCTCATTTGTTAAGAGTAATAGATCCAAAGTGAGCAAAATATTGTATCTTTGGGTTGATATGGTCACATTGTGCAAGATAATAACCAACTGTGGCTGGACCAGTATCTATGGCAAGTATAACAGTGCTGGTCAATGAATAATTGAGTGGTCTTAATGCCAGACTATCCTTAACTGCATCTTTTAGATCTTCTTGTGCTGCAATCTCTTCTGTCTCAAATTTAAACCTGACATCCTTTCTGAATAGCTTGGTGATAGGTAAAGCTTGTGTTGCAAAATTGTTGATAAATATCCTGAGTACTCCAACAGTACCAATGAATGCACGTGCATCAGAGACATCAATACAAGGTCCCCATCATAATATTGTAGCTACAATACTTTTGAGGAGTAGTTGACCTTCATATGTGCATCTATGCCCAAGCATGATGATTTCAGGCCAACATAGATAGGCTTTCTTGCCTGAGAACATTCCACCACAATATTTCATCCATTGTACAATCTGGTTTAAATTTTGGAAGTGCTCCCAAACAAATCATTGAATGCCGGTGTTGTGAGGAATGGTCTGATAGCTGTCTTTGGTTTTGTATTGAGTTTCAGGTCCTCTAATGGGGACATCATCGATATATGGTATGGTGTATTCCAGAATTTCTGGTTGCAGAATGAAAGTAACATTGTCATGGAAAACTAGCATGGAGTTGGTCCAACCCATGGGCAATGTAATGAGATGAAGGGCTCCATGGGGAGTCTGAAAAGTTGTGAGGTCATGTGATGATTCTGCCAATAGACATTCATCATATCCAACAAATAAATCTAAGGTAGCACCACATGCATGGCCTGCAAAATGTTCTGCTAATGGGTCTGTTGCCAGTGGTAATCCAGAATGTGCAATAGTAACTTCGTTCAATGGCTCTAAACTGTGCACTATACAAAGGCTTTTGCCATCTTTCTTAAGAACGGTGAACCATTGAGAATGATACAATGAATTAGAAGGTTCATATATGCCAGTGTCAATTTTTGTCTTGATCATATGACAAACTTCAGCATAAATGCCTGGTGGAATGGGAATATTTCAAAGTACCCAAGGAGTATGTTAAATCACAGGTATATCAATGGGTGGGAAGAAGTCTCTATGAAAGCTTCCTTGTTCTGAATCCTCCCATACAAAATCTTTATCTTGGACCATCATAAAATGATGCATGAGCTTCATTTCTTCAGGCCAGAGAAAACCATCATTGTGAATGGAGTCAATGTACTCCTTGCATTCTGGTGTATAGCGATCAGTGGGTATAAATGGTGGTGGGGTCAGAGATAATGTAGGTATGTCAGCCAAGGGGTCTCCCTTAATATTGCAAACAATACAAAATTTATCAGGCAAGGTTGCAAGGACTGGTTTCGTTTTCAATGCAACCAGCTTGTACTTCTTGCCTGCATAAACTGATACTATCTTAGGGGAACATGATGTGTAGGCTTGATTTCTGGTTATATTAGAGCCATATAAACTGTACATGTAGTTGTGAGGTGTGGTGATATTATTAAAACCAGGTGTTTCATTCAAAGAATTGGAAGGTAAAGCATATAGTGGAATCAGATGACTTTGGTCTGTTGGTAACAAATATTCTGCATGTGTAGTATCAATGGGTACAATTTCTTGAGCTTGAGACAAACATAGTGATTGTGTAAATGTAGTCAGGCAGATAGGAAATTTATTAGGGTCGCAAGCAGATAAATATTGCGCTGAGATGTGTTCTTAATCAAATTTGGAATGAGAGGCAGCATAAGTGATAATTTTGGGTCAATCTTTGTCTAACTCAATGATGAGAGTGATCTCCTCCATATTATCTTTGGGTCCTTCTAGTCAATTTTCCCAAGAAAAGGGAACATGGTTTAAAATCCAGGGATGACCATGTGGAATAGTTGGAATAGTGGCTGTTTTGCCAGTGTTTGGATCATGAATAGTGATAGTCTGGTTCTTGTTGGAGTAATTGCAAACAATGCTTTGGGTCAACATGTTGAATGGTCTCCTGAGTAAAATGTCATATGCTGACTGCTTAATGACATGAACTTGCAGGTAGAGTGTAATATCTCCAAACAAAAATGCAACATTGTGTGCCAATCCCAAGGAATAATTTGTAGTGCCATTCACTGACTGCATTTCCAAAATGACAGTAGGATCATAAATTAACCCCAATCATAGGCAAACAGCTTCTGACATGGATATAACTTGAGATCCAGGATCAATGATGTACTTGACTTTAAGTTGATGATCCACTATGGGGACAATGGAATGTAACAAAATAGAATCAGCTGTGCATTTCAAGGGACCAATTTTCTCTCCCTTCTTGATGCAAGCTTCATATGGATCTAGGACAACTGAAGATCCTACTGGTGGATCTAGTCATGTCTGTTCTTTCTTGGTCTGTTCAATTGTCTGAGCAAAACTGTCTGGCATTGAATATAACAGTGTGGTCGCTTTGCTGGTTTCTGGACTATCTGGGTCTTTCACCGTGATTTCAACAGTCCCAGATCCAGTGAACAGCAGAGCTAACTCCTTCTGGAATTGTTCCATAGTGGTAGGAACTTTGTGCTCATGTGAATTTGGACCTCCCTGGGTGCTGGAGAGAGTCCTCATTCTGCAAGTTCTTTGGAGAGAGGTGGTGGTATGAGTCAAGGGTGGATTGCTGATGTAATCTACTGCTAAACTCAGACTAAAGCTAAGTATGACTACTAAATCTGACTACTAACTACTACTATGAACTACTATGAACTACTACTATGGAAAGGAACATAATCTGAGCTCACAATGGGGTACACTCCATCAGTGCTTGGTGTTATCTTCTTTAATCATTTCCCTGATAGCAGGCAATAGAGAATATAGCTCTTGATGTGACAATGTGATTGTGGAGTCCAATGCACATTTGTACACTTCTCACACAACATTTGATCCTTCTATTGGTACCCTAGTCTTATAAGCGGGTTCATTGTCTTTGACATGCTTGCATACATCTGGTTTTGCACCTGTGTTACAAACTACTGGTGGTGCATAATTGGCTGGTCTTGCAGCAGCAAAACAATGAATATCTTCTGGCATAAGCTGAGGTACACACTGAAGAGCTGCCTGTCTGCACAAGCTAGAAATGCAACAGAGTTGAAGACACTGATCACACCCACACCTAACACTACACACACAAACACACTCAAGTTCATTGGGGGATTCTGATGCAATAGAAGTAGCGACACAAAGAACTGTATTCTCAATATCTCTAAGATACACATATAGCAATAGTGCTCGTATTGTATCTAGACTTCTCTAAGTCTAAAAGCTTTTCTCAAACAAGAGGAGTGATGTTTATCACTTGGCCTCAAGGCAAAGGGGTTTAAACACAACTCTATATGTCGACAGACATAACCACAACTCTTCTAAAGTCATGCACTATTCAAAACAGTCACAATGAACAACAGAACTAACCACTAGACACGACTCAAAGCACAGTGCTCCAAGCAGAAACCAATACACTAACACAATCCACACAAGCCACAGGGTCTACACCTATGTGCTTGAGCTTCCTAACCGGTCGTAGATCCACAGGGTTCCAACCTATGTGATCTAGAGAACACAAATAAACACAGAAAACCCCATCCAACAAGCCAAAGGGTTTGAACCTTTGCCAACCTGCAGAAATACAGAAAGCAAGCACTAATCAGACCAAAGGGTTCAAACCTCTGCTGCCTGTAGCACCTTGCATCACACAAGAACCTCAAAGAAGTGAGAAAGTGTCCACACTGACACTCAACTTGAATTCTCTATAGGAGCACAAGTCAAGCAATGACTAAAACCAATGCACAAAGTGCCGCATTAGCTTTCTTTGTCTAGCCTGCTACTCAATATCACACAATAAGTCTCAGCTAAGGTCTATATTCTCTTGCTTGAAGCTACAAACAACTCCAAGTGCTAGAGCACATGGCAGAAAAGCTTTGCACCATTACACTGGGGGTCCAAAACTTGTACACTACTTCTATACTACTGTATTTATATGTTCTATGATCTACAAATTATTACAACCAATTATAGTATTATTTCTTCTGTGGCCTTCCATCCCTTGCATCCTGCACATGCTGCATGAGCATGCCATCACTTGGCACTTAGTCAAATGTCTGACTCAGACCCAGACCTTGTAGTGCACATGGTTGTGACATTGGTTAACACTGCACACAGTGATATGTCACATCCCCTGTTATGTCCTTGGAGATATCTTCTATCAAACAAGTCCCAATTTGACTTATTCATATTTCTCTAAGTGTCTCTTTCATTTATAATTCCTTGGTATTCACCTAGGCCTTGCACTCTTTGGCCAAAGTGAGTATTCTCAGTTTTATTTGTATGTAGCCATTATATCACTACACGCGCAAGTTGCTGGTCAATCCGTGCCTTGTGTGTCATAGATCAATGTCTCTCATAGTTCATCTAGTATCACATGTGTCTTTAATTATTGTATTCTGATACCCATGCAATGTTATCTTGGTGCAGTTAGTATCAAGCACTGAGCTCTCATACTTAGATTGACCTTATCTAGTATTGCTCTAAGCTAGAGCATACACTCTACCGATAGTCACTTCCAATATTCATTGTACTTGCTTAATATTATTGTGCTCTTTGGATAATCTCTCTTATCATATTTGCAGACTTCTATTTTAGGTATGCAATGCCTAATAATGCGAAATTACATGTGTAAATGCTCTGGGAGTGTGTCACTGGTCCCATGGAAGGTCAAAGATATTAAATCATTTCTTGGTTTTGCTAATTTCTATTGCTGTTTTATCCATGAATACAGTGAGATTGTGTTGCCTCTAACACATCTCACTCACAAGGGCATTCTGTGGAAATTTGATGACAAATGCCTGGCTGCATTTAACAAGCTGAAACAGGCTTTCACTCACACTCCTATCCTTACCCACTGGATTCCTGACTGTCAATTAGTTGTGGAAACCAATGCCTCTGACTATGCTATTGCTGCCATCCTTTCTATTTACCTTGAGGATGGTGAAATTCACCCTATTTCCTTCTTGTCCCGAAGTCTCCATGGAGCTGAGCTCAACTATGATACCCATGATAAAGAGCTTCTCACTATTTTTGAAGCCTTTAAATATTGGCATCATTACCTTGAAGGCTCCATGGAATTCATCAATGTCATCACAGATCACAAGAACCTCAAGTATTTTTCTACTACCAAGGTTCTTACCTGACAGCAGATGTGTTGGTCTGAATTTCTTTCCCAGTTCAACCTCATTATCCGTTCCAGCCAGGTAAACTTGGTGGGAAACCAGATGCACTCACTAGACGATGGGACATCTACCCTAAAGAGGGGGATAGGCAATATGCTCAAGTCAATCCTCATAATTTCCACCCCATGTTCATTCAAGAACAACTGTCTACTTCTCTCTGCGCTACATTTCTTGAAGGTCCCATACTCTGTGCTAGTGCTATCATGGACATGGATAAGCTCCACTGTGATATCAAGCAAGCACAACCCATGGATGCTGTGGTGACTGAAGGTTTTCATCTTGCTTCCTCCCCTTCTGATCCTTCCCACTGGTCTGTGGATGAGTCAGGAATACTCCATCTTGACAATCGCATCTACATCCCAGACCCCGTGGACCTCAGTCTTTGTGTCCTACAGAACAATCACAATCATATCTTGGCAGGTCATTTTGGTCAAAATTGGATACTTGAATTAGTCTGACAGAATTATACCTAGCCACAGATGCATGAATTTGTTTGCCACTATATCAAGTCTTGTACTACTTGTGGTCATAACAAAACACCCAGACACTGTTGTTTTGGCCTACTCAAACCTTTGCCTGTACTGACATGTCCATGGGACTCTATTTCCATGGATTTCATTAAACAACTCCCAGACTGCAATGGATTCACTGCCGTCCTTGTCGTCATTGACCATGCAAGCAAACAGGCTATATTCATACCCACTCATGATACCATTAATTCCATGGACCTCATGCAGCTTTTTGTTACCCATGTCTTCTCCAAACATGGTGTCCCTAATCACATCACTTCTGACCACGGTTCTGAATTTGTCTCCCAATTCACATGCACCCTTGCTAAAGCCCTTGATATGGAACTTCACTTCACTTCTGGTTATCACCCAGAAGCCGATGGACAAACTGAATGTGCTAACCAAACCCTCAAACAATACATCTGTATCTATTGTTCTTACCAACAAGACAATTGGGATACCCTATTACCCATTGCTAAATTTATGTACAACAATGCTCCTAATGCTTCCACCAGAATCTCTCCATTCTTCACTAACAAAGGGTACCATCCTAACATCACGGTATACCCTGAATGCAATATTGCCTCTGCTCAGGCCCGCAACTTCATAGTCAACCTTGACCATCTTCACCAATTCCTTCATGACGAAATCTCCCATGCTCAATCTCACTACAAATTCCAAGCAGACAAGCAACAGTCTCTGGCTCCTGATTTCAAAGTAGGTGACAAGGTTTTCCTTTATTCCAAACACATAAGGACCACTTGCCCTACTGCAAAATTCTCAGAGAAATTCCTCAGACAGTTCAACATCATCATACAGCCTGGATCCCACTTCTTTACTCTCAAACTCCCTGCAGATCTCTGTTCCATTCGTCCTGTATTCCATGTCTCACAGTTGGAACCCATGGAATCTAATACCATTCCTAATCATACCCAACCACCTCCACCTCCAGTGGAAGTTGACAGCAAAGAACAGTATGAGATTGCACAAATTCTCAACTCTAAGCTTGACCATCAGTTCTGATGCCCTCTCATTTATCATGTTCAATGGTTAGGTTATGAAGGTACTGATGAAGTTTGCCTGGATCCCCACTACCAAATTCTCCGCAGATGAATACATTGAAGATTTCCATTGTCATTACCTTGACAAACCAGGACCCATATCGAAGGTCACCATTCAAAAAGCCACTATCAAACCTCCCTCTACCATTTCTTGATTCACATCCCCGCCGGTTCCATTTGGAAAACAATCCCCAAATTTCAAATATAATTCTGCAAAACTATTGCAAATTACCTTCCTAATTAGGGGTGGACTCTGCCAGCTCCTTTCTTGACTTCATTTCATTTTCCTCACTCCATTTCTGATATCAAGAAATCATCTACATTTTATGCTCCTACTGGGCACAAGACACTACTGTCCTTGTACAAACATATGACATATAAAAAATTATTCAAGCAAAAGGAGACTAGGTGGCTGTGGACTCCACACCTTCCTCCATGTCTACATCTTTGTCATTGTTCCCTGCAGCCTCTGCTTTGACTTCATCTTCAACTCCATCCTCTTCATCCTCACTGCCACCTTCCTCTTCCTTCAAGGCCTCCACCTCTTTTTCTTCATCAACCCTCTTCACTAACTCCTTCCCCTTCTTTCCCTTGATTTTATCCAACTCTGCAACTCTGGCAGCCCCCACTCCCAGTACCATTCCTGACCTAACCAGTTCCTTCTCATACTCCCTGTCGGAATCCTTGACCAAATATTCATCAGTCCCCTTGAGGAACTTCTTCCACAAACACCACTCTGACTGATGGCCCCTGATGGCATAAAAACCATCCCTTGCCTCCCTAAACTGTACACTGCTGTGATTGCATCTTCCAATGCTCTGGACCTGTGGCTTCTGATCCACAACTCCATATTTGCAAGCTTGAAAGGATCCCTACCATTCAAGGTCTCCAAATTGGCCACCCTTGAGTGCCACACTTGCGTGACATCCTGATTGTGTCACATGGTCATCGCCTGCTGAAGTGCTTCAGGGTTGGCACCTTGCAAATCCTGAAGCTCGTTTAACAATACGGTCCATTCTTCCACAGACACCAAGGGAATGAAATCTTGAGGGTATTCAATGCTCATGCCAGGATGAAAGTCATCCAATAAGTTGCCCACATGGTCCCTGAAGGCCTTCAATTTTTGTTCCATAGCATCCATCCTTGCATGCAGCCCATGCAACAAGTCCAATATTTTGTCCATCACCATTGGATCTGTGTTGTCACCAAATATGCACTTAACCTTCTTTTTCCTGCACTGCTCACAAGAATGCACTGTTGCTTCAGGAAAACATCTGCCTCCATTGGTGCAGCACTGAGAACAGTGATCTATGCAACAATTAGTACCACCCATGGCTCCAGATGGCTGCTTACCTTTGCCAATAAACTCCATGACCCCCTTTCCAGGGACTGGATCTGTCTTCAACCTTTTTAGGGCAGGTTCACCTGAATCATTATGCCCCAAAGGGCCCATGGCATCATCACTGTCCATCACATAGGGTGTGGACTTCACCTTCCTCTTTTTGATCTCTGTGGCTGCTGCCACTTGTACTTGTCATTTCTTACAATGCTCCCCTAGTACCTCCCTTGCTTTTGCCTTTCCTTTTGAACTTTGAGGATCTTTGATTGGATCCTCAGCCCTGGACTCCTCTTTCTCCAAATCCTCTTCATCTGAAGCATTAGACACCAAGTCCTGCATTTCTGTGGATTCCACCACCTTTCCTTTCCCCTTTTCCTTCTGAACCTCTTTGTCCTTTCCCTTACCTTTCTCTGTATCCTTCTCCATGGCCTTAGACTTCCTCAACTCTTCCAACAACCTATCCCTCAACTTCCTCACTGCCTCCTCCTTCTGCCTCACTTCTGTGGCTAACCACTCCTCCTCTATTTTCTTTGCCTCATCCTCTAAGCACTTCTCAGCCATGACCTCCACTTCTTTCCTTGCCTTTGCCTTGGCAATTTTCTTCGAGCACCCCTCTGCTCACTTTTTAGCCTGTGCCATGGCCTGTGCTGCCTTCCAAGCCTTTTGCTCTGTGGCCCTCTCAACTTTCACTTGTCATGACTGTTGATGGCCTCCCTGTACATCATCTCCTCAACATTGCATTCTGCATAGAAAGTCTTGAGTTCGTCAGGGTCGATGTTGTTCAGCGTAGGCAGTGCGATGTATGCCTCAGGCATTTGGGAACAACAATGCAAAGTAGAAGACATTTCAGATGATGAGGAGAAGAATAATGAATTTAGAGATGGTGGTGGTTCAAGTCTAAGATGTATTTATCATGTGACACCCCTGCACAAAATTCCACACATCACACTCAGTCATTGGGATCATTGCTCTTGAGGGCAAGAATGCTAAGGGGGGGATACTGTAATGAGCATGCCGCAGACTCCACAGACTTCAACCTTCAACACATCCAACTGGCCCCAACTCATTATCAGAATCCAATGGATTCTGTTTCCTGGTTTCTATTCCATATTTCATATCTCTATTTCATATACTAATTTCACATATTCATTTATCACACCTAGAATCCATCAATGGTACTGAGTAGGTGTTATATTGGAGTTCACAGAATACTTGACTCCTCCAGATACAGAATATTCCAGACTTATATTATTCCAGCCATGTCTATACTTATTCTAGCCTCCATCCATCAGACTCTGCTCTAGTATATAAAACATAGAACTAGTAGTACACACTTCAGTTCAAATATCAACTTGGTTTAGCCCAATACTCTTGCACTCACTCTACTTAGCCTTCAAGCCTAATCTCAATCCCTTCTACAAGTCCACAGATTCTAACTCCGTGCAACTTCATCTTAATCTCTCTACTTGTCTTACTCCACAGACTCCATCCATATTCATCTTAGGGCTTCAACCCAGGGGTGACATTGCTAATAGCTTTGCCAAGCCCACATGCATTCTGTGGACTCCACAGCATGCATTCTGCTTCACTTCTTCCTATTGGCATGATCCTAACAGACAGACAGAATAGCTTTCAGAAACTCCACTTCAATTCATACTCTAACAGACTCCAAACAGTACTCAGATGGAACAGAACTGAAATACTGATTCTTATTCACTCAGAACTTAAGCACACAAGTCAGGTTCTGATGTTATTGCTATTCCTTGGAGTGACCTTGCTATTTCTATACAATGCTCAAAGCTACAAACTAATCCTCTATCACAGTGCTCACTTTCTACATGCACACCGTAACTCAGGGGTTCAAAACTTGTATACTACCCCAGACCACTAACTACTTATACCACAACCGTTCTTAATTACAAATACCACTGCAGTACCCAGGTAAACTAGACTCCTGTAACGAGCATGCTGCAGACTCCATGGACTCAACCTTCAACTCATCCAACCAGCTCCAATGCACTTATCGGAATCCAATGGATTCCATTTCCCAGTTTCTATTCCATATTTCATATCTCTATTTCACATACTAATTTCACATATTCATTTATCACACCTAGAATCCATCAACAGTACTGAGTAGGTGTTATATTGGAGTCCACAGAATACTCAACTCCTCTAGATACAGAATATTCTAGACTTATATTATTCTAGCCTCCATCCATCAGACTCTGCTCTAGTATATAAACTGTAGAACTAACAGTACATACCTCAGTTCAAATATCAGCTTGGTTTAGCCCAATACTCTCACACTCACTCTACTTAGCCTTCAAGCCTAATCTCAATCTCTTCTACAAGTCCATGGATTCTGACTCCATGTGACTTCATCTTAACTGTTACTTGTCTTACTCCACAGACTCTGTCTGTATTCATCTTAGGGCTTTGACCCAGGGGTGACAGTGCTAATAGCTTTGCCAAGCCCACATGCATTCCATGGACTCCACAGCATGCATTCTGCTTCACTTTTTCCTATTGGCATGATCCTAACAGTATATTCAAACTCAAACCCTTGAGTCAAAAGTTTTAGGCACGTCTACTGTCCTTCTCAAACCAACTGAGACTACTCAGTCCTCCATGGACCCTAAACCTACATTCTCCATGAACAACATTCCTCAATCTGCCTCCAAAGGAGATCAACACCTTTTTGGTGAAGACTCCACATCCACCAGCTGGTCCTGTAGGGAAACCTACACCCATAATGGCTTCACCCAATGACAACCCACTTCAGGGATTGATCCTGATCCTTTCAACCTCAACCTCACCCCTGGACCCTCAGAATCCATTTCAGGTGGCTATGGCAGCTACCAAAACGATCCTCCATGGACTCTGATTCCTAACCTGCACCACACCTTCCCTGTTCAAAATGAGGAAGAACCTGGCAGTGATTCTGAGGATGATGTTGACTCCCCTAGCAACTGCAGTTCACACCTTCTGCAGGGCAACAATAATTGCTGACTTGGCAGTGGCCCACCTAATCCTGGGGGCCCTGGAGGTCCTGGCAGTAACCCTCCTAACCCTCCTAACAATGGCAAAGCCATGGTCAGGGATCTCTTTAACCTCCTCTGTGGCCTTGCCAACCAAGTCAATAACCCTCTGCAACACCCAATATGTTGGAGGATATCCATATGTTTATCTTATCTTACTTTTCTATCACTTGTTCCTGTTTACCTTATATATATACTTACACCTCCTGTCCTTTCCTGATCACTTAAATAGTTGAGCTGTTCGTACCCATATACCTCAGTCACTTTACCTATGCTGTGCCCAACTGAGGTATGTATATCCCTATTGTGCTTGTTACTGTGATACTTACATTCATTTGTAGATACTCATCTATATTCTTCTGTTAATAGGTTATGTGGCCCCATTGCCTATAACTATTCAGTCAAGAAGAATATGCAGCAGAAATTTGACTCAACCTACCACTTGATTTTATACCACACCACTATCCAAACCACTCTACACCATGCCCCTAAATGATGTTGTCAATGTCAGGAGTCACTATCCTCCCTGACATGAGTAGCCATTTCAATGGGAAGAATTACACCTTATGGAAACTCCAACTTACTGAGTTACTAAAGAGGAATGGCCTATGGGGATACATTGCAGGAACTACTGTCTGTCCTGCTGCCCCTACCACTACAACCACAGCTATGGCTACTACCACACCTCTTCCACCAGACCCTACTCCCATATACTCATCCTCTCCCTCATACAATGAATGGATTTTTTGAGACCAGCTCACTCACTTGCACATTGTCCTCAATGTTCTCGATCCCATCAGTCTAGGGGTCAAGACTGATGGAACGGCGAAGGAATGCTGGGATTCTGTCACTGCAGAACATGCAAAGAAAATGGATATGGCTTTATCCAAGGCTGAGGCATCTCTAAACACGGCAAAATTTGGTGGAAACAGTGACATCAATGTTCACATTGCTGACTTGCATATGAAATGATGAGCTGTGAATGATCTTCAAAGTGCAGCATTGAGTGATCAGGAGTTCAAGGGAATAATTATTCACTTGATAATCCCAACTGATCACTGGATGCCCATCCTACCCAGTTTATACAGCATGCTGACATCCTCTGATGTGATTTCCCACCTCCAAACACATGCAGCTATGCTCTGTGCAGCAGGTAAAGGTCCTGCCAACTCTCAGGCACTTGTGGCTGGATCTGGAACCCCTACAGCAGTACATGGGTGTCACAATCCCAACTGCAAGGCCTGTGACAAGACTAGGCACACCACCAAAAATTGCTATTGGCCCAGAGGGGGGAAGGAAGGACAATTTCCTCCTAACTTCAGCTGACCTCATCATGTGAACCATGCAATGTCAAACAATACGGCCGATACCACTAGGCATTTTGTACTTGCTGTACATGCTACCACAGTCAATGTTGATTGAGATGACAATGGCATTGCAATTGAGGATGGTAGTACCAGCGAGAGGATATACAAGTGGAATGGTACACATTCCTTCTGGCATTGGGATGGAACACAGAGCAGCTCCATATCAACATCAAGTGATGAATTTTTCAGACTGGAGTTCAAACTTTGGGAGTGAGACAGACTCTTTCACAGAAGTTGAGGATGAGACAGACCTCGATATGCCCACTCTCACTGATGTGGATGATGACAATGAAGAAGAGGTGACTGAGGATGAGGAGATGCCCCCCCTCAAGAATACAGACACCAGTGATGCAAATGTTGAGGGTGTAGGACATTTTACATGTGAGGCTGACCCAGTGGTGACAGCTTTCATCACAACTATGTTTGAGGGCCATACCCCGGCCATCACCCTAACCTTCATGGATTCTGGCACGAGCAACTATTTCTTCAGGAATCATGAAGACTTCATAGAATATAAGCCAGTGGCCTTTTGTACTGGTTCATCTGCAGTTGAGGGAAAGGGAACATTTGAGATCTTGGGCCAGGGTACAGGAACAAAAGTCTTCAGGCAGAATGGGAGAGATGTAAAGCTCACCTTCAAAAATGCTTTGCATTCACCCTCACTCACAGCAAATATCATCTCCATAAGCACCTTGGACAAAGCAGGGTTGTCAACCATGTTTTCCGATGGCCATGCAGTCATTCAAGATAAATCTGGTAAAGAAATCTTTGCTGGGCAAGGCTCAGATGGCATGTACATGCTGGATGCCGCACCCAGTCCTCAAGCTATGGCATCTCACTCGTCTCCCACATTGTTGGGTACCTGGCATTGTTGATTTGTTCACATGAATCCTGCAAAGATTGAGGAGATGGCATCAAAGAAACTAGTAGATGGCTTGGACACCCTATGCTGCAGGGGAAAGGCTTTGGCAATGCTAATTAACATTCAAGCAGAAGCCTCAGAGCATGCTCATGAGCACAGCCACCAGTCCAGTTGTTTTTGCAGGTATCAGCTCAAATAGCCATACCATATGAGGTGTGTCACCTCTCAGGTATGTGGGTGAAATATTTTTTTCACTACAAAAAATGTGCTATCCATTTTGGTACAGATATAGACAAATCCCAACCAGTTCTGGAATAAGACTGCAATAAGTGGCTGTGCAGTCCCAATTTATATTTGGTCATGCAGGCACTGTAGTGCAAATTCCTGCTGCCCCACTCACTGTATGGGCTTGAAAATAACAGATGATATTCTACAGAACACCCCAACCCTTTCGACACTATGACCCCAACCAATGCACACAAAAAAAAGCTGGATTGGGACTGTTGGCAACAGATTACCTTTCAGTTTTGAGTTTCAGTCTGATTGATAAAAGGATATACAATCTGGAATCAAACCAACATTCCCAAGAGTAGATTGGATTCAAAGGGGAACTATACCAACTGCACCACAGTGCCTTGGAAATATGTATCATTCAAGTAATTACATTAATTGAAGATAAAAATTTTAGGCAGAAAAAAAAAAAGCCCATCATTGGGCAGGGTGTCAGGCAGCGTATGCATATTGGGCATGTCAGCATGTGGTGTCCTTTGGGGGTGGAGAGAGGTTGTCTGTTGACTGAGATCATCACTCAGGTTTGAGCAGACCAGACCGTACACCTCTTGTGAGTGCAATAATGGTGGGGGGGACATGGTTTGACTGTGGTACAATGGCATGTGGGCAGAATGAGGGCAGAACGATCCCACCACTGCATTCCCCATTGTCGAGAACGGGGGTGGGGAAATTTCAGGGCATTTAGGAGCCTTGTAAGACTGCTAGTATGCCAGATAGGGTAGGTGTTGGGGTGGTGGGCAGGAGGAGGGTGACAGTGGGGTCGTTCCTCAAAATGAACCTCACAACCATGTTCCCCCACTTAGAGAGTGGGAGATACCCAGTCTTAGGGGCTCTAGGGGTCCTGGGGAAGGTAGGGGAACATGATGTTGGACGAGGCAGGGGTCAGCAGCAACAGGTGCAGCAGTCAGGGCATGCTGGCATCATTGGGCACATTGTGTCTGTTCATGCATCATCCATCAATGCCATATTTGTCGTATCATCTGGGGTGTCAGGATAGTGAGCAGGGGTTGGCAGTGATGGGCACCATAGTTGGAGAGTACAGGCATCATTGGATGCATCAGGTCCATCGGTGCATCATCCATTGATGCACAGGTCATCATGTCATCCATGGTACCATAAGAGATGCTGCATGTCAGAAAGGGAGAGCATTGGGATAGTGGACAGACGTTGGGTGACAGTGGGGTCATTGGGACAAGCAAACCACACAGCCATGTTCCCCCACTCAAAGAGTGGGAGATGCATGGATATGGGGTCGGTAGGTGTGCTGGGAGATGTGGGGGTGGTTGATGTTTGGCAGGGAGAGGGGTACCAGCAGTGAGCTGGGTAGTGGGGCTGTATGGGTTTTACTGGGGGCATCGGGTCTGTTGTTGAGGTATGAGTTGTTTCCAGAAAGGGCTCATATATCATTGTTGTTGTTGGCTGTCAGTACCCTCGTCTTCATCAGACCATCCTGCTGACAACATCCCAGCCTCCTCCCATCCCCCTTGGTCCCTTCTTTCCTCCTAGGCTCATTCCTATGAATTCCCTACACCTCCTCTAATCTTCTGATCCCCTGCCCATCTCTGTGGTCACTGTCATCATCTAGTGGCATCATTGTCCTCGTTTGGGGTGTATGGTGAGCCTCCCACATGAAAAAAAAAATGCCTAAAAATAAGAATAAGTAAAAAGAATATAGAAACATACACTTATAAGCTATTTGAATGGCTGTGGGACATTGTGGAGCAGAGGAGGAGGAGTCAAGGTGGTGGTAAAAGGCAGAGAAAGAAGCTGCACAGCCACCTGATCACCAATCGGTTGACCAGTCCAGCTCGATTGACACATGGAATAAAAATAACTGATGTGTTCAACATTGATTTTTTGTCTGCAATGGGCCATCCATGGGTCCAAAACCCCTTGGACTCTCAATATCTTTACTATATCAGCTTGGGGGTACCATTAAATAATTAAAAAATGTTTCCTATGTCTCATAATATTGGATGACTTTCCTTAACATTTAGAAACATAAATCCAATTCTAAACGATCTGAAATGTGCCATGCCGAGTGATGCCAGTATAACAAATTGGCTGGGTGCCTCAATTTGTTGTGCTTTTGACAGAGCATACTCTCTTCTAAATTTTAGTCTAGACGACCCCTCAGACCCCTCCATCTAGATCTAAATCTTCCTTTCTAAACTATCTCTAGATGGATATGGCAACTGGTCTGAGTGCAATCATTGTTTGGTCCTATTAGGATCCAAAGGCTGAAAATGTGAATTCACCTTCTTACCCTCATCTCCCACCATCTACTCCTCATCCTGGCTCATCCGCCCACATCTATGGCCTCCATATAACACCTATACATATATTCAAACCCTCTGCCCTTAATCATTCTCTAATATTGCCTTTAGCCTCTTTTAGAGGACCTTCTTTTCAATCATACTGTTCCAGCATTACATTGTGTCAAAAATGCCAGTCTTCAGCACTTCATAGTCCCTACAATGAATGTACCTCAATACTGGAGAATAGATCAACCATATTATTCACATTTCTGAAGGCAATGGCCATCAAATACATAACAAATACTCCTTTCCACTCCGAAATTGCTTTCTCAATTACAGGCAGCATCTATCATGTACCATGCTCGAAACAGAGCCCCGTGAAGCTATATAATCTCCTAGTTCAATAGTAAGTCTTCCCATCTCATTATATTGGACTCTCTTTTGTGTATTTGCTTCTGCAGCTTTATTCACTTTCAACCCATGTCTGAACTGAGCGACAACTGTAGCCATCACCAGCTAGCATATACACATGATGAGTTTGGTGCTGAGTACGCCAAGTACTCTCCTGATGGACCTTGGGTCATGCTTGGGCAATATAACTCATCAAATGCGCAAGTACATGCTTATTATGCTATTGGGATTTATCTTATGGCCTTCCTACAGCTTCCTGGTCTTACTGGTGGATCGCAAAATGGTAGCGAGCTTCCCAGCTTCCAGGATACATTCTCAGACAGTCTCCCAATGTTGGCAAGGACTTTGCATGTAAGTATAAATTGCTTTTATCTCAATAATAGTGTGTACTCATTGATTTATTTGAAGATGAGTCTGCCCCCTGCTCTCCGAGCCAAAGATGCAAACCGAGCTTGGGCATTCAATTCTCATGAGGTATGTCATACTGTATCCATTTTCTTTCCTGTATTGACTGCAAAAAACATATAGCAAACACAAAGTCCCCTCACCTCGAGCTTGGAAGGGAACGTTGACCCTGTTCATGTCCCTTTACTGGACGGTGAGGCAGATGACTTCCCTTCTGCGAGTAGACTTCTTCCAACAGTTGCCCATCCTGCGATTAAGGTTGCTGGCACCCAACACTCTGACCCCAAGGGCAAACGGTGGGCAGACATCTTGCTGCCTGTTGCTTTGTCCAAGCTCATCAAAAAGCATAAGGCAAATGATCCAGAGCTCTTGGGCTCCCAGGCCAAGAAAAAGAAGGGTAAGAGGGAAGGAGCTGGGAATTATTGCAGCAATGACCTTGATATGCTTTGTGATGTTCTTGAGATGTGGCTCCCTCTTGGTGGTAAGGCATGGAACTCAGTAACTGATGAATTCAATGCATGGGCTCATGAAAACGGACATCCCACACGAGCAGCTAAGTCTCTGGAAGCCAAATTCAAACAGGTATGTCTCTATTCTTTGGTATTTCTGGCAATTGATGGCTTTGATACATAGCTTGTCAAAACCAGCAAGCTGACTGGAGATGCAGAATGTCCTCCACATGTTGAGCGAGCTCATGAGATTGAGGACCTCATGAACGACAAAGCAGGATCACGTGATCTTGATGACAATGAGATTATTGATGTTGATAATGTCCACGAAAGTAGTGATGAGGAGAATATCCCTGTGAAAAAGAGTACTATTCTGGTACAGCCTCCCATTCAAGGTCCCATTGCTTGTCATTCAGCCACTGACTACCTTACCAACTCAGTCAATACTGGCCCTCATCAGTGCAACAATGCACAAGACATTCTTCAGAATATATCCAGGTAAACTGCTTACTGTCTTTGTGCCTTGATGTTACACTTATGATGCTGTAGTGTCTTGTCTCCTGATGCTCAGTTGGCATGCAGTGAGGAGTTTTTGACTCGTTCAATGCAGACAACACAGATATTTACACTGACTGCCCTGGTATGTGTTTCAGAAGCTGTCTTCACATTTGCACTTTGACTCATTGAATATATAGAACCGTGATCTGCAGAACCGGATTGACCAACTTCAATCAGACCTGGCCACTGCTAAATGGGCACACAATGAGGCTGAGCATCGTGCAGATCGATCTGAAATGATGTGCATGCTCCATGAGTCCTCCTGTGGGCATCACACTCCATCTCAACATGACAATCGCGTCTACCAAGAAGTTCGGTACTCAGATGATGGACGTGCACTGCAGTGCGTTGATCTTGATTCACCATCAGCATATGATCTACTGAGTGGTGATATGGACAGCCCAAACACACATCGCTATACACTTCACCCAGCCCACTGATGAGCCTCACAGCTCTGTGCACTCATAAATTCGCAGATCTGTAAAGATCTAAGGATACTCCACCCCTTTTAACTTCATATCAAGGCACAGCCATGATCTGCAGGCACCTTGATCATCAATCCTATTTAAAACACACTTCAGAAATAGTTTATGGCTATGCCAGATCAATTGGAATGGCTGTGCAACTATTACACAAGTTAAATGACAAAGTTAGTGAACTTATTCATTGATACAGTCAGCAGCTATCAAGATATTACCAAGGCTGTTTGCTTCGCGAAGCAAGGAGGCTTAAAACACCCAGAATTACTCATAAAGTTCACGCAGCATCCGCTTTGCTCAGTAATGCACAGTTAGAAGTTCACAGCAGCTTACTGATTGCTGACTGTCTTTGACACAGCAGCAGCAAGGAATAGCTAATAATACTTCATTGGATGATTAATAGTTCGCTTGTGTTGCGAATCAACCAGGCAAAGACCAATGTAGCTTACATATAAGTATTTCTTCAGTAATATAAGTAGAAAGTCGAAATAGATACATAAAAAGAACAACAGAGACTAGAGAGGAGACAATAGGACACAAGCTTCAGAGAAAGTTCTCGAACTTGTTCCTTGCCTTCTATACCTCCTACATCTGATATACCTTCTCGAAGTTGTAATTCTCTGCTGCCCATCGGAGAAATAACACTTAGTGAACCAATATTCACTAAAAGTCACTTATAACTTCGCAAAGCCTTCCTCTGCTCCAAAAACCTCATCAGGAAACCTTTACTTGTTACCCTTGCATGGCATTCTCATCAATTTAAGTTCGAGAACATACTTGTGCGCTTCAAAGATCAATCCACAGCTAGGATTGAAGTCTTTAGCCACTAACACCTACTACTACTGTTTCCTAGTCTAGGAAATGACACCACTTAACTCTCATTGAGTTAGACACCTTGGGACCTTAGCTACCTTTCCTATAACAGGAGAAGTTCATGAAGCTTGTCCAGTTAAGTTTGACTCAAGATTTGTACTGGCTTGCTTGATATTAGAATCCTCTTGAGCTTTATAAGTTCAAGAACTTCATCTTGCTTGCACATACATCATCTTGGACAAAGCCTTGCTTGCACCTAGAACAAGAGCTTCATAGATTCATATAGAGTCTTCCCACTGAATCCTTAACCAGGATTTCGACACACACCAGGTGTGTGCAGCATATAGCCTGCCCCACTCAGTATACACCCAGATTTGTGATTCCCTTCCCTTCTTGGAGTGCTTCACGCATAGACCTTGCTTCTTGAAGCTATAATTTGAAAGCATAACACCCAGTAGCCTTGAATAAGCCACAATCTTAGGACTTATAGTCACTGCATGGAGGTGCCCAACTAGACTTGCTAAGAACTTGCCTTCAGATTCTGTGATAGATTATACTTGCCATTCAGATGTAGTGTTTTCTGCCCACAGGAGTCTCTAGGTTCATCACTGCCACAACAATGACCATGGGGCTTTCCAACAGCCACCTGGTCCAGTGTTTTCCAGGGCTACTGATGCTCCCCCTGCTTCATCCTCTAGCCTTTCACTTCTGCATGCCAATCTGACAATGAAGATAAAGATTAATAGTAGACATTTAAGTAGTATATTTTTATTTAATTGGCTACAATGTTATAAAATTTAGCGACTCAGTCATTCTTGCGTTGATCTGAGAAGAGAAGGTTCTCAAAGCTACACCAAATTTCTTCCTGCCCATTGTCCCTCCATATTGACATATACACAGTCTGAATTTGATTGTATCCCACAGTGCGAGTTCTATAATTAAAGAGATGAACACAAACCTCTAATAAGTCACCTTGTAAGTCCTTATATTGAACTGACAGTGGTACACAGAGCCACCCAAAGGAGCCTTGTAATCCTCAATTGCCCTACTCAGCAGTTTGTCAATATGATAACAATTGCCAGTGAAAGGCCATTAGCTGCTGACACTCTTGGCCATCTGCAGGAAGTTGTGTTCCATCTTTGACAGGTGCACATATTCTGCCAGCAATCTGGTCTGTACCCCTTGGAAAAGTGGTGTCAGCAACCAGATAAAATCCATCTGGTGTTTGAGTGCGGAGCTTCTCATATATCTGTTTGGCCATCCGAGAATCATGCCAACTTCCTGGAGCATTGAGTTTACATGCAATGATCTCCCCTGAAATTCTTATCAGTAATGCAATCAAGTAGTAATGATTTATCATACCCATAGCATTAAAGGCAAAGACTGAACTGACAAAATGTTCATGCAACCAACCATTGAAAGTTGCATTCTCAATCTCCTGATCCACAGATGTCTGGACTAGCAGGTTTAATCCATCCAATGAACCAAATGCCCCTGTGAGTAAGGGATGATGGGCAAGGATGAGCACATTATTCTCCTCAAACTCTTCTCCTTCAGGCCATGCAATTCTAGCCTCTCCCAATTCCCAAAGCAAGTCTCATAGGATGGTTAATGACCAAGCCAAATAGCATGATACTGTTGTTGGAATCAGTGCAAAGATCTCCACCAAGCTGACATCATGCATTGTAGAGTTGAGGTAATGGAGAATGAGGCCTAGTGCACCAGCAGCATCAAGAGATCGAGCCCATAGATGAGGAACAGCAGTGGAGGGGTTGTCAGTCCAGGGAATGAGATTGGTATTCCATCAATGTGCAAATCCACTATCAAGAAGGTGAGTGAAAGCCTGAACATCAAGGCCCATTGTTGTAATGAAAGCCCTATCAGACTGGCTCTGGAACAGGGATTGCCAAGGGGTATTGGATTGGGGATTAGGGAGGAGCTCAGATCATGTAAGGTAGAGCCATGTTTCTTGTTGATGTTCAGCCCTTAATCTCCATGACTCTTCTGCCCCATATAGTAAGAAGCTGCCTGCTGCAGCGGCAAGAGTATACTCCTGCTCTTCTCGCATTGCAGCCTCTTCCTCTAGAGTGAGGAGATGAAGTAAGAGCTCGTCATGATTGTACATGGCTGTCAGTGATAAAGGATGATTTAAATCAAATTTGGACACATTTTCAAACTTAAATGTGGTCAAGGTCTAGAAATATATATCTAAATGATTTCAAATTAATTGACATAAGGGTCATATTAACGTTTAGAAACCACTTTAGGTTTCTAAACATTAAGGAAAGTCATCCATTCATTTATTGCCTGCCTATTCAATAAAATATGTTCTATAACAATTGTTTTGCCCATTGACTACAAAATACATGTATAGATATCCTGAAAATCATTGTTTTAATGTGTACTTGTATAAAATAAATTTCTACACTTTACCATGGCCACTAATATGGTGTGTAAGTTGAAAGGACATTGTTGATCTAGCAGGATTATTGAACCTGCCTCTTTCTTGATCCAATTCATCTGACCAAAACTAAAATATCATTACCACTACTCAATGACCACTCTTGCCACCCTTGTCTTTTGTGTACTACTGTTTACAATGGTTCTGAAGATGATGCCACCCTTTGTTTGAGCCAGTGAGCTCACAGTCTTGCTTAGTGATGACCAACCCAATTTACACCCTCTCCCACAAACATCAGCTCACCGATCTTCAACGGCTGCTCCGTTCAGCCTTGTCTTCAGTGTGACCCCATTGTCAATAGTGTTAAAGATGATGCAATCATCCATTCCAGCTAGAAATACCACAATCTTGCTTGACATCAACCGAACTGTTTCCCTCCCCATCCAACAAACATCAGCCCACCAAATTATAAAAGCTGCTCTGTTTACCTTTGTCCTTGGAGTAACCCCACTCTCAATGTTGCGGAAGACAACACCACTGTCCATTTGAGCTTGTGAGCCCTCCTTCCTGCTCGACGTTGACTGACCTATTTCCCTCCCCCTCCCATAAATATCAGCCCACCAAATTATAATGATTGCTCCATTCACCCTCATTTTTGGAGTATCCCCATTTTCACTGATGCAGAAGACAATTCTGCCATCTGTTTGAGCCCATGATCCACCCATCTTGCTTGACATTGACCAAGCCATGTTTCACCCCCTTCCAGAAACATCTAGCCACCAACTTTTAACAGGGTGTCCATCTGGTCTTGTCTTCAGTGTAACCCCGTTTTCGAAGGTGCTGAAGATGATGCCACTGTCCATTTGAGCTATGGATCCCTCAATCCCACTCGTTGTTGTCCGACTCTTTTCCCTCCCCCTTCTGCCAACATCTGCACCCCAACCCTCAATGGGGCTCCAAAATAGCATCAAATTTGGTATGGGGGTAGTCCATGGTCATCTGAGCATGTACCTACTGCTTATTTACCCCTCTAATACTGTATCCCTGCAGTACCACCCTTTTTCTTTCATATTCCAAAATTCTATTTTATTTTTTGCATGTTTTTTTGTGCTTGCTCTCTTTTCTGGTGAATCAATTTGATAGATAATTCATGCATTGTGTAGCAATTATCCAATATAACATCTATCCCATAAATTACATGGTTGTATGACTAAATATATTAAGAGAAAGAAATAAGTGAATGTCATTATGGATCTAAAAATAGGCTAAAATTCAATACCAGTACAAAAAAAATTTCCAGCTCAAAAATGCAACCCAATATAGATACACTACCAACCCAAATCCCAAGGGAAAAGTGTCCAAAGCTGTGGCAGTGGCTGTGCTGCCAATTAGCCTCAGAAAGGCTTCTGCTTGAATGCTAATTAGCATTGAAAATGTGTCAAATCCTACAGCATGGCCTGGCTTGGAGATTACCTCAGAGCCCATTCAGGGACGTTGCAAGGACTGTATCCTAGCGAGACATGCTCACCGACCCTTCAACAAGCCTACCAACCCCAATGTTGACCCATTGGAGCTGGTTGCTACAGACCTTTGGGGGCCTTCCCATACAATGTCACCAAGTGGAAAGACATACATGATGATATTTGTGGACAGTGGTACTTTGTTCAAGGTGGGGGAGTTCCTGGCAGACAAAGCAGATAACACTACCATGGCTGCTTTTGACAGGTACAGATGCATGGCTGAGACCCAGACTGGTTGAAAGGTTAAGCATGTACATGCTGATCATGCCTTTGCAGGGGCAAAGTGGGCTCAATACTGTGAAGATCATGGGATCATCCTGGAATTAACAGCACCTCATTTGTCAGCTCAGAATGGACTAGCTGAATGCACCCTACACACCACTATGGAGGACACATGAGCCCTGCTTAGTGACTCTGGCCTTGCTGATCACTACTGGGCTGAGGCAGCCTCTATGTCAATCTTCATGTGAAATCTTGCTCCTTCAAGTTGCTGCCCTGGAGTGGTACCGGTGGAGGCCTTCTTGAAGCAATGACAGGATGTGGGATATTTTTGAGGGTGTTCAGATCCACTTGCTGGGCAAAGAAACCTATGGCTGGTGGGGTTTTGGTGGATGGTGGAAGCAAATTCAATGACCGATCAAAGAAATGCACCTTTCTGGGGTACTCAGGGTCTAATTACTGTGTCCTCAATCAATTGGGATGTGTGTTCATTTCTCATAATATCATATTTGATGAAGGACCTGCATATTGAAGTGTGAGTGTGGGGGAGACAGAGGATAAACCTGCACTCACCACTTCTACCCACACCCCCAGGATGCCTATGCCAATTGAGCCAAAGAAAATGTCAGCAGAGCCAGCAAATATACCAGATGCTCCCACAGGACCAATTCTCCACTGATCAACACACTTGATACACCTTAGTGCCAATGCAGCTGAATCCCTGATGTCAAAGTAACGAGAATCTGAGGTTCATGCAAGTGGAAATGATTGGGCAACCAACAGCAAACAGCCATGTGCCTCAATGGCTTCCAGAAATTCACCTGATCCTTACATCCCACAAAACTATCAGGATGCACTGCATGTCAACGAAGAGCAATGGAAGGCAGCAATGGATGTGGAATATCAGATGCACATGACAAAGCATACATGGGACTTAGTTGATAGACCAGAGAGAGTAAATGTGATGGATTGTAAATGGGTTTATGGCATTAAATGGGATGGTGATGGAAACTGGATCAGGGACAAGGCAAGGCTTGTTGGGAAGGGCTATACTCAACAATATGGACTCGACTATAACAACACTTGGGCTGTGGTGACTCACCTCAAATCTGTATGAATGTTGGCCACTGTTGCAGCAAAACTTGATCTTGTCCTATGGCAGGTGGATTTCATGTTGGCATACTTGAATAGCGAGATGAAAGAAGATATCTATATGTGGCAGCCTCCAGGGTACATAGTTGAGGGACAAGAGGAAAATGTGTGCAAGCTTGTTCATACTATTTATGGGACCATGCAGAGTGGCCACAATTGGTTTGAAACACTTGGAAAGACATACAAAGATCTTGGGTACTATGCGTCGAAAGCAGACCCATGTGTGCAGACCATCGGTGAGCCTGGAGGTGAGTATACCATCACAGATACTTACATCGACAATGTATGGGGGGCATCATCAACCACAGAGGAGGCAAACTGATGAAAGAAAGAGTTAAAGGAGAAATGGGAGCTCACCAATGTGGGGGAGAATCAATATTTCCTGGGAATGAAAATTGAGCAAGACCTGGAGGCCAGCACTATCACTTTCTCACAGCACCCATATTGGGAGAATGTATTCCTGGATTTCAATCTTGGATATGTATGCCCATGGTCCACCCCTCTACCTGTCAGAATTGTGCTTGACCAGTCACAGTCCCAAAATACCCAAGCAGAGAAGGACACCATGGAAAGGTTTCCATACTGATGACTGCTAGGCTGTGTCATGTGGGGACAGCTTGCAACTCACCCTGACTTATGCTTCCCTGTGAGCCTGCTCACTTAGTTCCAATCTAACCCAGGAATGGAACATTGGAAGGTGTTGATACATGTTCTTGGGTACATAAAGAGGATGATGGACCTTGGTATTTCTTTCTCACGAGCAACCATTGATGCCCATCGGGTTTGTAGATGCAGACTATGGGGGTTGCAGAGACACTACCCATTCAACGTCAGGCTACATATTCACTATGGCTGGTGGCCCAATTTTTTGAAGCTCAAAGTGCCAGGCTACCATCACCCTATCCACTGTTGAATACATCTCCCTTACTCATGCAGCACAACAGATGATGTGGATATTATCCTGGATGGATGAGATCAAACTCTCCCAACCTTGCCCTGGTCTGTTGTACAGTGACAACCAGGGTGCCATGGTGTTAACAACAAACACACAATCCCATCAGAAGGTTAAGCATGTCTGCATTCATGAACATTTTATTAGGGAGCTCGTGAAGGATGGCAAATTATGTGTCAAGTTCATTCAAGGAAATGCAAACCCTGTGGATATGTTCACTAAACCCTTGCCTCATGATATGCATAATGGATACCTCGAGATGCTCAACATCATCCCAGTGGATTGAATGGATATGGGGGAGTGTTGGAGGATATCTGTATGTTTATCTTATCTTACTTTTCTATCATTTGTTCCTGTTTACCTTATATATATACTTACGCCTCCTGTCCTTTCCTGATCACTTAAATAGTTGAGCTGTTCATACCCATATACCTTAGTCACTTCACATATGCTGTGCCCAACTGAGGTATGTATATCCCTATTGTGCTTGTTACTATGATACTTACATTCATTTGTAGATACTCATCTATATTCTTCTGTTAATACAATATGCACCAAGGTCAAGGAGCCTGATACTTTGATGGCTCAGACCCATGGAAACTGAAGGTGTTTATTGTTTCCCTCCAGTTGAACTTCAATGACAGGCCCAACACTTTCCATGCTGACACCTCAAAGGTCAACTACACTATATCCTTCCTTTCCGGTGTCACCTTTGATTGGTTTGAACCAGATATCCTCCACCCTAACCACCCTAACCCCCCTGCTTGGGCATACTCCTATGCCACCTTCTTCATGGAACTCTGGACCAACTTGGTCTGTTTGATGCCATCAGAGATGCTGAAGATGAGTTGGAAAACCTTTGGATGCACAATGGAGACCAGATTATGAAGTATATAGTCTGTTTCAATCAACATGCCTCCATTGTCGGCTATGGTGACAATTCCTTGTGCCATGCTTTTTACCACAGACTTTGCTCACAGATTAAAGATGACATGGCCCACCATGGTAAGCCTGATAACCTCCATGACATGCATACCCTTGCACAAGAACTCAGTGCTCATTATTGGACTTGGAAGGCAAAAATTTCACATGAAAATTGTGATAAATCTTCCTCCTCTTCATCCCCTTCCTCCAAACCTAAGGGTTCAGGTTCAAACTCAAGCTCTTCATACTCTGTGGCACCCAAATCCTATGGTTCCAATTCTGCAGGCTCTGCCTCCACCTATCAGTCCTCTTCCTCATCCTCTTCCTCATCTGCCAAGAAGCCCTATGCTGATAAGCTAGGCAAAGATGGCAAGCTCACTCCCAAGGAGAAGGAACACCACTAGAAGAACAACCTCTGTATGTTCTATGGCAACAAGCACAAGACCAAGGGCTGTAACAAGTGCAAGGCCATGGGTTCCACTTGTGGTCATGCTGCTGAGGTTTCAGAGCCTCCTGCCTCTACTTATTTACTGATTTGGCTCCTGTGGAGTCAGAAAAATAGAGAGCAGCCCTGTTTCCTCTGTGCAAGGACAGAGTTGCATTGACTGTCATTGCATCTTGGAGATCATAACCCTCAATGCTGCTACTCTTTCCAATCATTCACTAACTGTATCACTACCATCTGAAGTCAGTTCTGGATTGGAACCCAACAGCTCTCCCATTTCTACTATCCTTTGTTTTCTTGCTCTCATCAATTCTGGTTCAAGCCATTGCTTCATCAATTCCAAATACGTTGAGGACCATCATCTCCCTACCACTTCCATTCCTCCTGTTCAACTTCAACTTCTTGATGGCTCCACCGGATCTCACATTTCCCAATCCATATCACTCCCTGTATGGTTTCCATCAGGCAACATTATCCCTATTGACTTCTATGTCACATGTCTTGATTCATCCTGTAACATTGTTCTGGGATACAACTGGCTTTCCTGCTACAATCCATTGATTGACTGGGCAAAGCACAGTATCACTTTCCATTCAAAGCTATTTGGTGCTTCTATCCCTTCTAGTGCTTCCACAGCTTTTGACACAACAGTCCCACACTGCTCAGACCCTTCAGGTCCAACTCCATCTAAACCTCCCTTAAGATCCTGATGGGCTCTGCCACCCTATGAGCCTATCTACTCATATCCTTCCATCCCATCATTTGCTGCTTTGGTTGCACCCAAGATATTGATTATTTGTGCAGCCACTTTTGTATGAGCTTGTCCAGAAGAAGGTGCCCAACAATTCATGTTACAGCCTTCCATACCTAGTGTTAGTGGCCAAGCTGCCTCCATGGCTCCTGTGGATTTAACTGATGTCCCACTGGAGTACCATGACTTTGCCAATGTGTTCAGTGATTCCCTCTCAGAGAAACTCCCTGAGCATTGCCCTTATGACCTTAAAATCAATCTTGAGGAAGGCACTTCTCCTCCGCTTGGACCCATCTATTCCCTCTCTGAATCCAAACTCAAAGCATTACATGAGTTTATTGATGATAATGTCTGTAATGGTTTCATCTCTCCCTCATGTTCCCCCCATGGAGCCCTGGTACTCTTCATCAAGAAGAAAACCAGTGAACTCAGGCTCTGTGTGGATTTCTGTGGCTTGAACAAAATCACAAAAAAAGATTGCTATCCACTTCCTCTCATTTTTGATCTTCTTGATTCTGTGCATTCCATACATATATATATACAAAACTTGATCTCTGCCATGCCTACCATCTTGTCTATATTGCCAAAGGAGACAAATGGAAAACTGCATTCTGTACCCATTATGGGTCTTTCAAATGGCACATCAGGCCATTTGGTCTCACCAATGCTCCCACAGCTTTCCAATGCTCTCTCAATGACATCTCCCCAGATATGTTTGACGTTTCCATCCTTGTCTACCTCGATGATATCCTAATCTACTCTGACAATCCCATGGAACACCAAAAACACATATGAGAGGTCCTACACAGACTTAGAGCCAACAATCTCTACTGCAAGGGATCCAAATGTGAATTTCATCAGGATTCCATGAAATATCTAAGCTATATCCTCTCTCCTGAAGGCTTATGAATGGCTGAAGACTAAGTCAAAGCTATTGTCAACTGGCCGGTCCTACAGAAGGTCAAAGATATCCAATCATTTCTTGGTTTTGCTAAGTTCTATTGCTGTTTCATCCATGTATACAGTGAAACTGTGTTGCCCTTAACATGTCTCACTTGCAAGGGTATTCCATGGAAATTTGATGACAAATGCCTGGCTGCATTTAATGAGCTGAAACAGGCTTTCACTCACACTCCTATCCTTACCCACTGGATTCCTGATCATCAATTAGTCATGGAAACTGATGCCTCTGACTACGCTATTGCTGCCATCCTTTCTATTTACCTTGAGGATGGTGAGATTCACCCTATTTCATTCTTGTCCTGCAGTCTCCATGGAGCTGAGCTCAACTACAATATCCATGATAAAGAGCTTCTTGCTATTTTCAAAGCCTTTAAATACTGGCATCATTACCTTGAAGGCTCTGCAGAATCCATTGACATTGTTACAGATCATCAGAACCTTGAGTATTTCTCTACTACCAAGGTTCTTACTCAACGACAGGTGTGCTAGTCTGAATTCCTTTCCCAGTTCAACCTTGTTATTCAGTTCCAGCCAGGTAAACTTGGTGGGAAACCAGGTGCACTCACTAGACAATGGGACCTCTACCATAAAGAGGGGGATAGTCACTATGCTCAAGTCAATCCTCACAATTTCTACCCTGTATTTACTCAAGAACAACTCTCTACTTCTCTCTGCACTACATTTCTTGAAGGTCCCGTACTCCATGCTAGTGCTATCATGGACGTGAATAAGCTCCACTGTGATATCAAGCAAGCACAACCCACAGATTCCACAGCAACCAAAGGTTTTTGTCTTGCTTCTTCCCCTTCCAATCCTTCCTGCTGGTCTGTGGATGAGTCAGGAATAGTCCATCTTGACAACTGCATCTACATCCTGGACTCCACAGATCTCCACCTTTGTGTTCTACAGAACAATCACAATCATATCTTGGCAGGTCATTTTGGTCAAAACTGCACACTTGAATTAGTCTGATGGAATTATACCTGGCCACAGATGTGTGAATTTGTTTGCCACTATGTCAAGTCTTGTACTACTTGTGGTCATAACAAAACACCCAGACACTGTTGTTTTGGCCTACTCAAACCTTTGCCTGTACTGACATGTCTGTGGGATTCAATTTCCATGGAGTTCATTGAACAACTTCCGGATTCCAACAGATTCACTGCCATTCTTGTCATCGTTGACCATGCAAGCAAACAGGCTATATTCATACCCACTCATGATACCATTAATTCCATGGATCTTGTGCAGCTTTTTGTTACCCATGTTTTCTACAAGCATGGTGTCCCCAACCACATCACTTCTGACTGTGGCTCCAAATTTGTCTCCCAATTCACATGTGCCCTTGCTAAAGCCCTTGATATGGAACTTCACTTCACTTTTGGTTATCACCCAGAAGCCAACAGACAAACTGAATGCACCAACCAAACCCTCGAACAATATATCTGTATCCTTTCACAAGCTCCAAGATTTGAAGGGCATGAATCCTGAGGTGCTCCAATGGGCCATGATGATGCAACTTGACTAAGACATCATACAAGTATGGCATTCAAGGATAATGAACCCAGAGACTCTGAATGGGGCTGATCCTTTCGAGCCTGCCAACATGGACCTTTGGCTTGGAAGCCACAGGCCTGGTGCACTGATAGACACCATAAATGCTAGTATCAAGTTTTGCAAGGTGAGAGAAGGATTTTATTGCATCAGAGGTAGTTGGACAGAGTGGGGACTTTGGAAAAAGTTCCTGGATGGTACGGATGAGTACTTGGTGAAGGATTCTGATGGAGAGTTTGAGGAAGAGCCTGTAAGAGCTGTAATGGTGCCAGGTGCAGGGACTGCTGGAATTGTGGAGTTGGACATGATTAAAGGAAAGGATGGTATGAGGTTGTTGAAGAGGGTTGAAGGAGAAGAAGAGGCAGAGGCCTCAGAGGAGGAACAAGGTGGCAGTGGAGATGAGGAAATAGAAGTCAAAGTGGAGGCCATGGACAATGGTGAGGATGTAGATATGGAGGAAGGTGTGGAGTCCATGGCTGCCTGAGTCCCTCTGTCCCTTATACAATTTTTATATATGTATGTTTGTAAATGGACCATAGAGTACTGCACCCTGAAGGACATAAAATGTATGGAGATTTCTTGGTGTCTGAAATGGAGTGAAGAAAATGAGATGAAGTCAAGAAAGGAGCTGGTGGAGTCTGTTCCCAATTAGAAAGGTAATTTGCAATAGTTTTCCAGAATCATATTTGAAATTTGGGGAATGTTTTCCAAGTGGAACCGGCAGAGACATGAATCAAGGAATGATAGAGGAAGGTTTGATAGTGACTTTTTGAATGGTGACCTTAGATAGGGGTCCTGGTTTGTTGGGGTAATGACAATGGAAATCTTCAACGTATTTGTCCACAGAGAATTTGGTAGTGGGGATCCAGGCAAACTTCATCAGTACCTTCATAACCTAACCATTGAACATGATAGATGAGAGGGCATCAGAACTGACAGTGATACACTGTCTATGCATTCACACCTAGATTTTGCAATTTTGTAACATTACTATTGTGAATCCATCCACTAGTAAGGGCTATCTGAGGACTATAGCAGAGGCTTCATGCTGATAGTCAGCTAGTATGCTACTAGTAAAAACCAGGACTTAGAGATGGGACCTTGAAGGGTCAACTCTACCAGCTGGCTACACTAGTATCCTGTCAGTCAAGTGTGCTAAACAAATAAAGCCACTAGTAAACCAAGGAAGTGGAAAGTGCACCAAACAAAGAGACAGGGTACATGTATCAAAGTGTTTGGAACAACTAGTGACTGATCTGGGCATAAACACCTAAGTCAGGATAGACCTAGTCATGCGAAGATCTCAAGGGACTTAGAAAGATACAGCAGTAATGGATCAGCTTAGCTGGGGATTCAATTCAACTAGTGTGATATAGATCTCATGTGATTGGCACTAGTATATCCAGGTAGTGGTTCTGATCATGATTGACTACTGTTACAGGCACATTTGTCAGGCTAGTAGTTCAGCCTTGGCAACCATAGGGCAATGACTGCCTTAGGGTGTGGAATAGGGCTTCCATTGGAGTCCCTAGAGCCCCTAGTAAGCAGGTAATGGTGCCTAGGTCAACTATTGCATGCTTTTTAGCCATTTCTCATGACTCACCAAGACAGCCTTACCAATAGTATTCCCTATCTAGTCTAATTAGCTCCAGATTGTGCCTGGTGGTTGTAGTATATAAGTAGACAGTCAAGTACCCATGTGGCAGGCAAGCCTACCCCACGATTGTGACATACTAGTCAGTATTCTAGTGCCCCAATTAAAGGATTTTGTGCTTTAACCTTGACAAAGCAACCACTAGTCATTGAGTCACTCTAGCATTGAAGTGAATTGAAGTTCTTTTAAGCCTACTGTTGTGTCAAGCATAGACCAAGAGTGTTTTGAAGTAGTTCAAGCATGTTCTCAGAAGTCATAGTAGTTATTCTTAGGCCAAGAGTGTGACTAGTCAAGTGTTCATCACTTGTAAGGAGCAGTTACAGGGCCAAGAGAGCCACTAGTTCAAAGCAGTCATAGTCCCAGTGAGCATAGCAGCTCAAATCAAATCACTTTACCACCCCATGTAATAAACCCTCCCGCTAGTACAAGTATTATGTTTGTAAAGCTCACTAGTACCAAATAGAAGTCTTTTTACCCAACCTTACCAGGTTATCAATGTTTGCAGAGTGCTTCTATCATACTCAAAATGCCTGAATTCAATACATTGGTGATTTAGTGTAGAGTTTTGAGAGGTTTAGTGTTGGTTGTAGTTTGTTGCAGCTCACTAGTCCTTTTGTCACTCACCATTACTGAGCACATCAACGGTCAAGCTTGGAGTCAAGAATCTATGCAATCTTGTACTGCTCTTCACCGTCGACTTCAACTGGAGGTGGAGGTGATTGGGTATGATTAGGAATGGTATTGGATTCCATGGGTTCCAACTGTGAGACATGGAATACAAGATGAATGGAATGGAGATCCATGGAGAGTTTGAGAGTAAAGGAGTGGGATCCAGGCTATGTGATGATGTTGAACTGTCTGAGGAATTTCTCTGAGAATTTCACAGTAGGGCAAGTAGTCCTGATGTATTTGAAATTAAGAAAAACCTTGTTGCCTACTTTGAAATCAGGAGCCAGAGACCATTGCTTGTCTGCCTGGAATTTGTAGTAGGACCAAGTGTGGGAGATTTTGTCATGAAGGAATTGGTGAAGATGGTCAAGGTTGACTATGAAGTTGCAGGCCCAAGCAGAGGCAATATTGCATTCAGGGTATACCATGATGTTAGGATGGTACCCTTTGTTAGTGAAGAATGGAGAGATTCCAGTGGAAGCATTAGGAACATTGTTGTATGCAAATTCAGCAATGGGTAATAAGGTATCCCAATTGTCTTGTTGGTAAGAACAATGGACACTGCCCACTGCTCCTCAGAGGCATTCAGAATGAAATCAGAGGGGCATTCGATGCCAGCTCTGGGAAGATAGTTGTCCAGAAGGTCTTCAATGTGAGACCCAAATGCATCCAGTTTTGCCTCCATCAAATCCATCCTTGCATGCAAACTATGCAACAAGTCTAAGACCTTCTCCATCGCCACTGGATCCGCATTGTCCCCAAATACACACTTCACCTTTTTTCTCCTGCACCATTTGCAGGAGTGCCCTTTCTTTGCAGGGAAGCATGGGGGCCTATAAGCATGACACTGACCACAGCAATCTAGACAGCAATTAGTACACTCCTCAGACCCGGATGGCAACTTACCTTTGCCAACAAATTCCACATCCCCCTTTCCTGGGACTGGATCTGTCTTCAGCCTTTTCAGGGTAGGCTCACCCGAGTCGTTATGCCCTGAAGGGCCCATGGCATTGTCACTATCCACCACATATGGAGTGGACTTTGCTTTGCATTTTTTGATTCCTGTGGTGGCTGCCACCTGCATATGTTGTTCCTTATGACATTCCACCAAAACCTCCCTTGCTTTCACTTTTCCTTTGGGACCTTGGGTATCCTCCATGATATCCTCCACCTCAGTCTCAAGACTGCCCTCCATATCCTCATCCTCCTCATCTGACCCATACAACCCCAACTCTGGCAATTCCACAGCCTCCATGGCCTTTCCCTTGCCCTTGCTCTTCTTGGATTCTTTGTCCTTCTCCTGTTTCTTTTCCTTCTCCTTCTCCTTCTCCTTTTCCCACTCCGCAGCCTTTGTCACTCTCAAATCAGCCAATAACCAATCCCTCAGCCATTTTGCTGCCTCCTTCTTCTCCTTTGCCTCCATGGCCAGTCACTCTTGCTCCAACCTTTTAGCCTCCTGTTCCAACCTTTCCTTCTCCGCTGTGGCCTCTGCTTCTTTCTTTGCCTTTGCCTCAGCAATCTTCTTTGAGTGTTCTTCAGCTCACTTCTTGCCAATGCTGTGGCCTCTGCTGCCTTTCATGCTTTCTTCTTTGCAGCCTTTTCAACCTTCCACTCATCATGGGAGTTCATGGCCTCCTGATACACAGTCTCCTCAACATCATGTTCTGCATAGAAGTTTTTGATTTCATCAGGGTCAACATTGTCTGGTGTGGATGGTGTGATGTACACCTGTGTCCACATGAATACTAGGTTTTTTCTGGTTATAACCAGTTATACATTTGACATCAGGGCTGGTTATATCCAGCCAAAACCCCCAAATTCTGGCCCACCCACAAGCAGCCAACTACAGCCCAACCTGGCACTATTGCCCTCAATTTTGGCTGGGAGGTAGGGCAAAAGTTTCCAGAATGGCAATTGAACATTTTTTTTCCATAATGATATATTTGGTGGAGCAGAGCATTGTGGCTTGAATTCCCAGTGCCCTGCTCACTGTATTAGGCTGAAAAAAAAAAGAGACATACCCTACATGGCATGCTGACCCACTGGCAACAATGACCTCAATGAACAGGGATAAAAAAAAAACTGGATTGGAGAGATTGAGACTGGATTACCATGGGCAGAATTGTGAGCCAAAACATCTGGGAAACAGAGTCAAATGTAAAGCATTTGGATACCAAAATATGAGATGCTAAACCAACTCAGCTAGCCAGCCATACTAAGGAGTAATATTAATATATTTATATGGATTATATATATGAAATTTTAAGAGAAAAAAAAAGCCCCTCATTGGGCGGGCTGTTGGGCAGCATACAGGCACTAGAAAGTGTGGTGCACAGTAGGGCTTGGAGGGTGGGCTAGTCGCTCGTCGAATGAGACAGTCATTCAGTGTACTGGGGGACATGCCTTGCTTGTGGATGGCAAAAATGGCAGGGAATGGGCTGTGATGGCCATTGCGCAGTGAGCAGGGCTAATGGGGGTATATAGTGGGTACTGTTGAGCTCCCCACTATTGAAAATTGAGGTTGCTAGGTTGTTGGGCAATCCATAGTGCCATAGGAAGGGATATAGATAGGTCCAACAGGGCAGGCATCAGGATGATGGGCAGGTGTCAGGTGATAGTGGGGTCAGAGGGCAGAATGAAGGACACAGCCATGTTCCCCCACTCAAAGAGTGGGAGATCCACAAGCATGGAATGCATAGGCATCTTGGGCAGGGTGGGGGAGACCAATATTGGGTGGGGAGAGGGGTGTCAGTGGCAGGCGCAGTGGTGGGAGTATAAGGGTGCTATTGGGCACGATATGTCCATTGTCATGTTGTCCAGTGATTTCCTGGTGATTGTAGCATACATGGCATCATAAAAGGTATTACAGGTCCACAAGGGTGGGCATCAGGCCACAGCAGGGTCAGTACACCAAACGGAATCCATAGCTGTGTTCCCCCACTCAAGGAGTGGGAGATGCACAGTGGTGGGGTTGTTGGCTGTCCAGGGGAGGGCGGGAGATGTCAATGATGGGTGGGGAGGTGGGTGCCAGTGGCAGGTGCAGTAGTGGTGCAATATCATAATCGTTGGCAATGTCAGGTCCATGGTTGAGTCCTCAATTGGTGCCCAAAAGGGCTCATTGGTCACCATCATTGTTGGCCATTGGTGGCTGGATGTTGCAGTTGTAGTGTTGATTACACAATTCTGCCTGCCTGTACTCTCCCTGCAACATCTTTCTTCCTTCCTGCCTTATCCACTGATGTGCTCAGTAACAGGCAGTGCTCAAAGGAAAACTAAACTCTAGATGAGAAATCTAGAGACTAACTCTCACTCTAAACACTCACACTATCACCAATGTTTGTAAGTTCAAGGTTGAGTACAGTAGAAGCACTCGTGTATGGTCTTAGACTTTGATAATTCAATGTAAGGTGTTCAAAAACTACTTCTGATTCTGATCTAGAAGATGTTTACACAAGATACACTAGTTGAGATAACGAGTTATAACGATGTGGGGTTTTAATAGGTAGGTAGGAACTGGTCTAGTTCAGAGAACAAACATCGTCTAGGCAAGCAAAAGCTGATCTAGATTACTTCTTAACTCAAACAATCAAAGAACACACAGGTTCTACAAAGAGTGCACAGGCTCTAGAGTTCACTAACTCTCAACACAAGTTCACAGACTTGAGACAAAGAAGTACACAGACTTCTACAAAGGATACACAGATCCTATGTCAAGTACACAGACTTGCAAAGAGCACACAGACTCTAGAGTATGCTGACTCTTTCAATTGTTTGAACTCAAAGTGTTCTAGGGCTTATTTCACTTCAACTACTTGTTCTTTCTTATTGGGTGACTTAGCAACAAATTACTCAGTCGAGGACAGGCACTTAAATCCATTATTTGATTAGGTAGCTATGGGCCACTAGCACAAATGCGGGGGAATGCTTTCCTGCTGTTGTGTGTCTAGATGACAGTATTTTATAGTATTCTATGTCTAGGTATAGGAGTTGCTTATCTAAACTACTAGTAATGTGATTATGCATAGTAATACAAACAACAAGTAATTATTCTATAAGAATTGTGTGATTCCAAGATATCCATTCAGTTATACGGAGAGGCGATGGGTTTTCTATTGCCTATGAGTGCCATACTGGTCCATAGGCACTCCTGCCTCCACTTTCCTATAGTGCCATGTGGCTATTCATTCAGTACTTGTTTAATTGCCTTAGTATCTCAGTGGATGTAACCACCGATCATGGATCGATCAAGGTACTGAGATTGTATGGTCACAATCACTTGTGTGATCTAGACTGGTATCTTGGATCCTGACTAGGCTATTCTTTCATGCAGGGTTCAGGGTTCCTCATTCATTTCTTTTAGACTAAGTCCATGGAGGAATTTGGTTCCATCATGACTTAGTAACTATTCGAAGTGGTTTTCAGATTTGTTGAGTTTGACAAGCTAATCTAGTTCAGGTTTTCTAACTTCTGGTTTTTGGGTTCATCTAGATACAGTGAGGTCCCGTTTGTGTGGTGACTACATGTAGTCTGTTTTAACAGAGAATAGTAAGTAATCTTGAAAGGCTTGTAGAGTTGACTCATCTAGATGTCTTCTCTTACTTCCTCTTCTGTTACAGTTTTAGGTGCTTCAACACTGATCTAGATGACTCAACTTAGCAGTGCAAAGTCTCCACTCTAGTCCTTAGTACAGCTAGTAGTTTGCATTAATTTGTATAAAATTCGCAAAATCTATGGGTAGCCTGATACCAAGTGTATCACTGCGGCTTCCTGCAAACCAGTCCTCCATTCATCCAGTCTCCCATGCATCTCTGTGATCCTCATCATTGTCTCATCGTCATTCTCATCTTTGTCATCCTCATTTGGGGCTTGCAGTAGTCTTTACAGTGAATGAAAAGAGCCTAAAAAGAAGAGTAAGTACAGGTAATACAATGACATACATGTATATGCCCTTTGAATGGCTATGGGGCACTGTGGAGAGTCATGATACATGGTGAGGTGACAGTAAATGGTGAGGAAAGGGCAACACACAGCCACCCAATCACCAGTTGGTTGGTCAGTCTGGCTCAATTGAACAGTGGAATCCATGCTTGGGATTCATCCACTGCTCAATGCAAGACATCCAATGTCTCGTTGACTATCAGAATACTTTAATATTAGTATTCAGAGTACATATACGAAGATTTGTGGACTTTTGTACAAGTAGGGACAATGTATGGGCAATTGAAAGGATATTTCTCTCTATTCTTTGCATCCTCATCTGTTGTTCATCCTCTGCACAATAAACTACACTCTCAGACAGTAAAATAGCATGACTACAATACATGCAACATATAATACTACCAAATTCAACCTTCCAATCCACACCAATATGCCACTACATGCACATATGCCATGTAGTATTGTGCTGGCACCTAATGTACATCCCTATCACTGTTGCTACTTTAGACTTTCTTTAGACTTTTTCAATATGGGAATTACACAGGATATATTGAGCTATGTTACAGAAATTGAACTGTGTATTCCTCCATTGTATCTTTAAACTTATAGATACTTTCCTGCACTTCAAAATGTAAAGTTAACCTATGCTAAACAATTTATTCCATAAGTGCAGAATCGGCACAAACATCTGCATGGTTTGGCAATGTCCAAAAATTTATCAAAATGTTCTTTCTCTTTGAAGGTTTTAAACACTGGCCACAGCATCAACTTGTAATATATATATATATATTATAATACATACACCAATGATATTTCTAGATATCACAGTGCTATGTACAAGCAAAATTCACACAATTTCAATGAATAATTTCAATTTTTTCCTACCTATCATATTGAGAATACTATAATCCCACAGTCAGTACATCCTGATTCACTGAGACACATCCAGCCAAAAGAATTTCCATATGTGTGGGGAGGAGCCACAGAATCAATAGTATATTTTTTTTGAATATGCCCCTTTTTTTTCCGGAGCCAAAAGACCAGTGCAAAGACTAGAAAAACATAAAAACACAACATGCCACTCTATTTTGCTCATTTGGGGTGTGGCAGTGTTCTGAAAATGTGACATTGAATTATGGAACCATTTTGGGATAATTTAAGCACCAATTTATGAAAAAGATTTTGTCGCTACACACCAAATTCTTTTTGCAGCTGGATCCTGAATTTGCTCTAGGCAGTGGTTGTCCCCCCAATTGTGGCTGTGGTTATATCCACACAGATGTCACCCAGTTAGTCTGGATATATCCACATTTTGACTGCTCAATCTTACAGCAGAGCCTGCAATGTACACCTTGGGTGTTTGGGAGTGATGGTATGAAGTTGATGACATGTTGGACAAGGAGGAGAAGAAAAATGGACTTAGAGATGGTGGTGGTTCAAGTCTAAGAGGTATTTATCATGTGACATCCCTGCACAAAATTCCATGTGTCACACTCAGTCATCGGTTTCAGCACTCTTGAGGGCAAGAACACTAAGGGGGGGATACTGTAACAAGCATGCTGCAGACTCCACAGACTCAACCTTCAACTCATCCAACCAGCTCCAATGCACTTATCGGAATCCAATGGATTCCATTTCCCAGTTTCTATTCCATATTTCATATCTCTATTTCACATACTAATTTCACATATTCATTTATCACACCTAGAATCCATCAACAGTACTGAGTAGGTGTTATACTGGTTTCCACGGAATACTCGACTCCTCTACATACAAAATATTCTAGACTTATATTATTCTAGCCTCCATCCATCAGACTCTGCTCTAGTATATAAACTGTACAACTAACAGTACATACCTCAGTTCGAATATCAACTTGGTTTAGCCCAATACTCTCACACTCACTCTACTTGGCCTTCAAGCCTAATCTCAATCTCTTCTACAAGTCCATGGATTCTGACTCTGTGCAACTTCATCTTAATTGTTACTTGTCTTACTCTACAGACTCCATCTGTATTCATCTTAGGGCTTTGACCCAGGGGTGACATTGCTAATAGCTTTGCCAAGCCCATGTGCATTCTGTGGACTCCATGGCATGCATTCTGCTTTACTTCTTCCTATTGGCATGATCCTAACAACTCCTTTGTACATAGCCCACCACTGCTGCAGCCTTACTTGGCATCTGACTCGGTATTTCCTCCTATAGCATTGTTTCCATAGTGAGCTCACTAAAGCCCAATAGGCACACACCAGTTTACAAGTCCAAGGGTGTATCACCTCCCTGACCACATGTCACTCCATATCTAGCCCTTTGTGCCATGTGGATAATCTTCTAGATTGGTGTCAAGCACACAGTGAGCTTGCTAATTCTGCACAGCAATGGATATCCTTGTTAACCAATTACTCAGTTTACCAGCACTTGGCTGAAGCTCCTATTTGGGCCATGTGCTAACCATATCATTTTATCTTATCTCTTGCATGAGGTTTGGTCTGGCCTTCTCAGGTATGGTATGTCACTTTTAATTTAGTGAGCACACCAATCTTTTCAATTATGATCTTCTTTATTCTCTGTTTATAGAAGTGAGCTCACTCAGTAAGCCTGACTACCCACAGCCAAACAGTGTTTTCTGAACTTTCTGTCAAGCATGCCTGTCAAGTACCTGCTATAACTAAGTTCTGGTTTAGGTCTGTCATGTCAGGTGTCACTTGTGCATACAATTATAATACTCTGTTGTACTTGTTATGAATGCTCACTTATTCTTTAAGTCCACTTGCTCCTCATACTGTATTACAAGGTATATTCAGAATAGATCACAAAATTACACAGCTGGAATGTCTGCAGTCACAACATATCTCCTCCACTAAAGTTCTGACCATCCTTGGTCATCTCATTGTGGGTCCATGTGGTTTTCTTCTTTTTCCACATGGCATCAGCTTCGAATGCCTGCAGGCCAGTTATATCAATGTTTGTTGAAGTTCTCATGTGGGAGCTTCTTTTCTTCACAGAAAGACAAGAAGTCCACTCAATTACTCAGATATAGAGGGGATTTCTGACTTCAAATTTTCCCACCCTTCATTGCCTTTGCCCACTTTCATTGTGTGGGTACTACTGTTTTCTTTGCTTGCCCTTTGTGCATCTTCTATCCTGGCAAACTCAAGCTAGTGCATGTTCTAATGCATGCTATTTCAAGTTTGCATTGTCTTATTAACAGTCTCACAGAAAGCATGTCTTCCCCTGCCTCACTGCCAGTCCATTATGAATACTTCACTGATTTTGATCCTGCCACACACTACTGTGCCTACTGGAAGGTCTATAGTATTCTGTTGCCGGGGCAGCACCAAATGCCACAGAGTACACAGGATGAGCTAGCAGCAATGCTAAGGATCGCTTTCCAACTCCTGGTGCATATGATTTCATTTTGATCATCCTTCCTGCTGACAAGTTTCCTCACTTTCCTTGCAGCAATCAACTCTAATTGCCCTCGGGGAGTGGCAACTCATCAATTCCTATGTGGGCACCTTCATTCAAGGGCACCTCACTAGGCTGCACCTGGAATTACCCACCAGCCTTCACATCAATGGTTGGGACAACTTGATCAGTCATTTGCCAGATGAAATGTGACCTTCTCATGTAAGTTCTCCCCACTTTACTTGAGGTGCATGGAGCTCACTATCTTTTCTTAGCATCTTTCTTGTTTCCATCTGGGGGCCCCTCTCCCTGGAGGCCAACAGTTCACTATCTCAAACATGCTGAATCCCCTCGAGGATTACCTCCTGCAGTGAGCTTCCTCGACTTCAATGGTGTCCCTGTTCCTAGTGCCCTGAAGACAACATCGCCTTTCCTTTGATAATTTTCATGTGGTTCCTGACACCTTTTAGCAACAAAGAAGATGATGACAAGGACACAGAGGGACACTCAATGTCCATAGTTGATGCTCCTTCTGAGCCTGAGGTGGTGCCTCCCATGCCTGAGCCAACTTCACCTCCTCCCCAGTGCCTTCTCCTCCGCCTACTTTACCAACAGTTTCCACTGTTGAACAGGCACCTAGTACCCTGAAGACAGTCCACCTTCCTCCAGTGGCTTCACTGCTGAGTCCATGTTATGCAGACATTCAACCTTCCACAGGCTCTCCATTGAGAGCTTTGCCCATCAATGCTGCAGACCTCTTTCTGACATTCCCAGTTCACATGACACCTATGTGCCCCAACCTCCACAACTTGATGGAGGGACATCTGGCATCTCCCCCTAGGGATGCAGAGTTCAATGAGCTCACTCATCAGATGTGAGTTTTCACTGAAACTTTGCTATTGTTCTCTGCTAATTCCCAATCTTTTCAGGTCTGAGACGGTCTGCATGGCCACCCCTACTATTGGTGAGTGGGTTCCACTTGGAATCTCTCTTTTCTCACTTACTGGTGTCAGTGCCGACTCTTCCTTCACCAAAGCCCTCCACCTCATATTTCAATGTGAGTTTCCCTTTTATTTCAACTCTTATTCAATGGTAACTATTGTTTCCAGTGAGCTTTCCCTGCTATGGGTATTTCTCATCCTTTTGTAAGTGCCAGTTTTACAGATCTTCGCATGCTGCTTATCTCTTTCTATTGATTTTCCAGGATTTTCCAGGATTTTCTCCTCTGCTGTTCAATTCCACTTCCCTTATTAGGTTGCTGGTATGGCCTCATCAAGTTCCCTCTCTGCCTCCTGTCAAGAGGCAAGGGGACTTCAATCTGGCTCCCATACCCATGGCTCCACCTGAGGCTCCCATACCCAAGGACTCTAGTGCTGCAATGATGCTCAACAATGAGAAAGACCACCCTTTGCCTCCAAGGATGTACCATATGTTGAGTGGAGAACCCCTGGAGCCTGCCAAGCTTCCTGCTCGCTCTTTGTCACATGCTCCTCCAACTCCCTCTGTCAAATTGACTTGTACTTGACCCAAGCCCTGCATGCTGGTCAAGGACAGGTGAGGGGTCTTCCATTGTCCTCCTACTCCACCTCCTACTCCTATTTCCACCACTCAACTTGAGCCTGCTCCAAGCTCTTCAAAGTCTTCCAATAAAAGGAAGTGTGCTTCTTCTGGTAAGGTCAAGGCTGCCCAAACTGTGCTCACTGATGTGCTTGGTAACAGTGCAGAGACTAATCTAGAGTGAATATACAACAAGTAAAACTTGTATATACTCAACCCAAAGCAATCCTTGCATTTCACAATCATCAAATATATAAGTTTGGGCATTTCAAGATCAATAGAAGACCTCTGCAAACTGACTAGTTTGGTAGGAAGATCAAATATTCTGCCAAGTGTGCAATTATTCCAGCAAGAAGCAGGACTATTACAACTTGTTCTTTTGTTTCAAAAGGTATTCAAGCTATTCAATTTGACTTAGCAAATACAGCACAAGTTTGTGAACAAATACAATCTATTAAGGACAACCTTTCATCCTGAGACTTCAAATATTTTGTGTTCTGAGATTAAATAGCACTTAGGCCAATTTATATAGCATACTGGCTTTACTATAGTGTACTGGCCAACGTCTTCAGCTCACTGGCTGAGTCAAACTCGAAAATATTCAAATAAATATCAATATATTCTTTCTATCTTTAGTGGACTCAAGAAATACTCATCTCATCCAAGGAATATACACAAAAGCCTTCGAAATCACCCTGCTCACAGGCTAAGGTGTGACTCTAAGGGATGGCAAGCTCCCAGGGACTTAACAACTATTCTCTAGCTCTGAGGTTCCACCCCAAGGCCCTTGAATTGCCTCAAGCACTGTGCTTATAAGGACAAATTGTGGGGAGGGTGTTGCCTCCAGTATATTACATCTAGGAGGCCTTTATATACTGTACATAGTCCAATCTATCTCAGATAACTAGTCATACTGTATAAGCTAATATCTGACTGTATCTAGGCTACATACTGCTGGTTTGAGGGTTTCCTGGTCAAAATGGTCTAGGTACTTTCTAGTCCACTTTCCAGGCTCATTCATGGCCACTTGAATCAAAATCTTCTATCATTCTTTGCCAGACTAGGAAGGATTCTAGAACTGCAAAGCTGAATAGCTTGGTTACCAGTCACTTTACCCTCTGTCCAGGCTATTGCATCATAGAATGTGTCACCATTCTCTATCTCTAGGCAACTAGTCAAGGCTACAGTCAGTGGAATATTCCTGATCAATTGATCCATTAATATGGATATTCCAATCACTGATGTAAGCTTCATGGCCTACAGGCCTACTATTCTGGAATGTGACTCGTCTGCAGAGTATCTACAGGTCCAAAGTCACTATCAATAGATAGTACTGGCGAGTCACTTCATATCTTCAATATAAAAGCAAATATTCTACCATCTGAGGGAAAGTACTTCTTGCTGAATGCAAACTTGGGAAGTTCTTCTATCTATTCTTTCCAGAGCTTGAACTGCCTCGGAATAATTCTGCAAACCATAGACAACTAGTCACAGCTATTCAATCACATTAGGGGAATATTCCCTTCATCTGGGGGCTAGTCAACCTCATTAAGGGACTAGCTACTTCTGGTTTAAGTGGATTTTGCACAAATAGGACATTATAGCAGATATCTGCTTGTTTAGACCTATTAGAGATTGACTATTTCAGGCTGGTAGGTCCAATCCTTCAAGGTACTGTTTCTAAGTCCTGTATTGTGACTCTATATCTTCATTCATTGCACATGATCCTAGCTATCTGCTCGAAGTCTTAACAATAGCTCTCATATTCAAGTAGATATTGATTCTGGGATGTATATATCTTATACAAAATCACAAAATCTAAGGGTAGACATGCAACATGCGTATCACTGCCATCTCCCTTCCTAGTGTGCCATGCACTAGAGCTCATGCTTATTCTTCAAAGGCAGTCACTTTGCCTCCTTCTCCCAATGTCTGATCCAAGGCTGAGTCTGAGGAAGTGTGGGTTCCCAAGAAACCCAAAATTTCCTCCTTCAGCAGAAAGCCCAAGAAGGGCTCCAAGGCTACTCCTTCTCATCCATGCAAGAAGGCATGCTTCATGGTCAAGGCCCCTGGAAGCAGCTCTGACTCCAAGACTGGTAGAGTCTCCAGTACTAGGGAGACTTCACATGCTGAGCTTGAAGCTCTGACTTTTGACGATATCCAGACTGTGCCCAATGAGTTTCTTCAGTAAGTCATTTCTTCTTCCTTTTCTTATCAAGCTCACTCATCTTTTCTCAAGACCTGTTCATTATGCTGGCAAGAACAGTACCTTCAGAGCTCATTCTTCAGTGAATCCTTGGTTTGCCCATGCTCCCAATGTGAGTTTTGTTCTTTTACCAAGCCTCTTCTTTTTTAACTTTTTGGTAGCATTATGCAGTGTCTTGCATCCCTTGTGCCACCAGGTCTATTAAATGTACCTGGACCAACAAGTTCCCTGGCACTGCCTGTGATCAGTGCATGATGAACCACCATGGTTGATGTTCCTTGTGCTATACTGCACAAGAAATGAACATTGTGTCTACTTGTATTGCTCCTCTTGCAAAGTATAATATTGGCAGTAAGCTCTCTTTCTTTACTGCTTGGTTCCATTGTTAAATTCTTCTTGTATCCTTTTTAGACCTCAAGTGGGATCTTGCCCAACTTTGCAACATTAATCACAAGCTCAAACACTTGGACTACCTTCTCCAGAGTCATTATCTCACCCACGACATCATTGTTTGTGAGATTGCTGCCACTCTCGATCAGCTTGCCAGCCACAAAGATGGCAACCAAGTCATCGAGGGCCTTGCCTCTACTTACAAAGAGGTTAATTCTTTCATCATCAATGATGGTATTTGTCAGTCATTGGGTCAACCTTTCAAGGTTCTAGTGATGCGCTTGGAAAATGTACACCATTGTAAACCGTATAAATTTTGCATTCTGTACCTATTACAGCTAGTAGTATACCAAGTAAAGAACCCTATAGTAAGCAACACCAGCTGCTGGTTAAGCATAGCAGACAGGCAAGAGTCATTAGTGCTTACCTGGTAAATAACATGAAAGAACTTAGCAAGAATTCGTAAGAAGCACCCTCGTGCCTGGGGAACTTAGCCATGAACACCAGAATGGCAGTACCAGGAACCGAGCCACGTGTATCTAAATTGCCGGGCCCAGCCACGTGTCCACATGCTATTGACTCCCGAAACAGTAAGAACATGGCATTTACCGATAGCCAGGCTAAGTCTGTAAGCAGTCTTACCAGGTTAATTATGGAGGGCCACCAGTAATATACAACGGCATGGGTATTGGCGCCTGGGCCCACCTCGCGTTCCTGGTAAAAGGATAACCCCACCAGCGCAAGGATATCTTGCCCGGAAAGGAATCATACCTGATCGGAGACGCGATCGCAGGTTATGACCAAGCGTTAGTCAGCCTCCTTAGGAGAGCTTAGGTGAGATCAAGTAATACAAGTATAATTAGATTTCGCTGTAAATAGAATAACCCGGTAGTATAAAAGTAGGTAGAAAACGATAGCCGGGCAAGTTTTCTGGCCCCCAGCTACGGTAGTATTACCTGCGGGAAATAGGTTAGAGCTTCAATTCGTAGACTTACCAGAATTGAAAGTATTTTGACGATTAAGTTCGCATTTTGCAAGAGCCCATAAGAAAGAACCAGTATTAGCATTGTGTCAGTGTCCCGGAATCAGTCAGTCAGTCAGATCAGCCAGTCAGTCAGTCCGGTTCAGAGATTCTTGCAACTCAGTGCAGAATCTGGTATCTCAGTGGATACTTGTTGTGTTTTGTTTGAAGTTTAGAGTCCAGGACTCATAGCAAATCTTACCCGGTCAGATCAAGACCTTTAAAATCTTTATATTGCATTCCTGGAAAACTATCTAAGTACAAAAGCCTACAGAACGGACGTTCCTCTGCCCCCATGAACTTGCCGGGTTAGTGTTATTAGTGTAGTGGTTTGTGTTAGTGGTCGCTTACACACCCGCACCATCACCAGCCCTTTCACTAGTTGGCCCATCTGTAACTTTCGACAATGCCAATGCAAGCACTTGGGAGCTTAGTGATGACAAAGGACTTTGCCATACTCATGAGGCGTCTCAACCTACCAACCAGCCTAATGAGGAGGAGGACCATCAGGAAGGTCCTTCCAACTCTCAAGAGTATGGCTTGGATGATGGGGAGTTCAATTCAGATGCTGAGGCCTGAGTTTTTTTTGCTTTTACATATATATCTTGTATCTGTATTCTTTACTAGTTTCTTGTCATCTCACAGTCTTTCAGGGCCATAAAAGTATATACTGTTATGTCTCATCAAAATACCATGTCTTCTTTCTCATGCTCTTAGTTATCTCTAAGTGTTCTTGCTGGTAAGACCCTGTATCAAAAACTAAGTCCCTGATCTTCACTGATAGGAATCATATTAAGTCTGTTTTTAGCCGAGCTCACTAAGTCTGTTTTGGACTTGTCATCTGTGCCTCATAGCTTTCTCCTAGGTTTCTTTTCTATGGTCGCTGCACACTTAGTCTGTGGAGTCTGTGTTCTCTATCTTTTCCATTCCTGACATTCTAGCATATGTCCTTATGCCACTTATCGCTACCACAGTCTTTTCATTTCCATTTTATAATTTCAAATTTCTCTATATTCCATTTCCTGTCTTCTAAGTGTGTTTGTAGAATTGAAAATTTTGCTCTGAAATTCTACTGAGTATTATTTTCATTGTATAATAAAAGGTGTACTGTGTACACCACTATATCCCCCACACTAAAAGACCTTGACTGTCCTCAGTCATTCAATTTCTCCAAAATTTCAACTCCTCCTATCAACTATTTCCAACCCAACATAGGCCACTGTTTTATTACAATTTTAAGTCCGTGGGCTATCTTGTTTTGTGAAATATTCTTTCCAAGTTTCTGGATTTCTAATGAATATGACCATTATTTTCTAGACTGTGACTGCTGTGAGTACTGGTATAAAAGCGAGGCCAGCTCTCAGTCAATTTCTCATCACTAGAAATCTGTTTTCTCTAAACAGTACTCATGTTCTCTAATGTCTTTTCGACTTTTATTCAACCAAACACCCTCATCTTTCACAATGTCTTCTGCTCCTGCTATGCCTTTTGTCACCATGAAGTTGTCATCACTCAGTTGTGCTAGAACCTTGGTACTACCACTGCTGAGAAGATGGGCCAGCTCCACGAGTACACGGTGTGTTTTTAGTAAGCTCACTAACCTTTTCAATGTTAATAGCATCTTTCATCACAGGAGTACCTCAAGCCTTATAAAGAGGAGCTCATTAAGGATAAAGAGTTTTGGGAGACTATTTTTAAGGCTTGCAGCATGGTTGAGAAGAAGTTTCAGGCCAACACTTCAAAGCAGCTCATCCATAAGGTCTTGAAGACCATTACTGGGTGGGTCCAGTCAGAGTGTCTGGCTGTCAAATCAGCTCCCACTGTTTCTCCTCCTACTGGTCCTTGTCATGAGGTGAGCTCACTGTTCTTCTTAGTGCTCTTGTACTTACTGTTTCCTTCCTCAGGCAAATTCATCATCCTGTGGCAAAGGCAAAGCATGCTCTGTTAAGAAGTCAGCTCTCATCATCGAGACTGACTCTGAGGACGATGATGCCAAACCTAAGGTATGTCTAGCTTCTGATTCCAATGACAAATCTGTTAAAGTGCACTCTTATTTAGATTCCTTCCTTCTTCCTTAAGTTCATCACTGATGGTATCCTCAAGATGATGATTGATGATGACAATTCCAAGGGCAGCACTACTAAGCTTCCCAAGTTCACCAAAACTCAATCTAGTGACTCTACTACTGGTGAGAAGCACAAGGATCATCCTAAGGTGGGTTATATATTCTATTCTGGTATCCCTGACATTAAAAGCTTCTGACTTTAGGAAGAGCCTGCTTCCTGCTTCTTATGTGGTGGGAATTATCATTCCATCACTGATTGTGCTTCTCCTGGTGTGGTATGTGGCCTCTGTTAGAATCGTGCCAATAGGAGGAAGTGAAGTGGAATGCACATGGGCTTGGTGAAGCTATTAGCAATGTCACCCCTGGGTCAAAGCCCTAAGATGAATATGGACAGAGTCCATGGAGTAAGACAAGTAAGGATTAAGATGAAGTCTCATGAAGTCGGAATCCATGGACTTGTAGAAGAGATGGAGATTAGGCTTGAAGGCCAAGTGGAAGTGAGTGTGAGAGTATTGGGCTAAACCAAGTTGATATTTGAACTGAGGTATGTACTACTAGTTGTACAGTTTATATACTAGAGTGGAGTCTGACAGACGGAGGCTAGAATAAGTATGGACATGGCTGGAATAATGTAGGTCTGGAATATTCTGTATCTAGAGGAGTCAAGTATTCTGTGGACTCCGATATAACACCTACTCAGTACCATTGATGGATTCTAGGTGTGATAAATGAATATGTGAAATTAGTATGTGAAATAGAGATATGAAATATGGGATAGAAACTGGGAAACGGAATCTGTCAGATTCCACTAAGTGCATTGGAGCCAGTGAGGTTGGTTGAAGGTTGATGTCCGTGGAGTCCATGGCATGCTCATTACAGCCTCTCAATTAGTGAGCTCACTAAATTTGCCCACTAATTTCAAGTTCTACAGAGTCCTCTGGTCCAACAGTACTCTAAAGGTGGTGATTGTGATTACAAACATCCCAGGTCATCATTCCCCATGCCTTCAGCAAGAGAGTATTATCCTACTACTTGTTCTAGAGGACCTGGAGGTCATTGTGCAGCCTTGGTTCTCAGTCTTGTTACTACTGGTTCATCTTCCTCTTTTATTCTTTGTATCTTGCTCACTAATCATTTGTGTTTCCTAGTGGCCAGCAAGATGGGAACTGCCATTCTTTGTGATGTGCTTAACTTGGTTCATCAGGGACCATCCATAGAGCATGTCAGTGTCAAGTTGACCAAACACTTGGCTAGGCTCAAAAGTGCCATCATGGGGGACCTCATTGTTGTTCAGCACACCATTTTTGCTGCTGAGAAACAACAGACCTTCCTCCTTAGTGAGCTCACTGGGATCCAAGAGGCCCTTGCTGCTCCGACCAAGGAGGCTGTGCCACCTCCTGCTCCTGCTCCTGCTCCTGTTGATACCGACAGCACTCTCATTGCTTCCACCTCAGCTGTCATGGATACTGTGAGTTTTTAATCTGAAGCCTGTTATTATTGACATTTACAGCATTCACCCAACAACTGGACACTGGCTTTCTTAATATCATCAACTTGTATTTTCCTTCTCTTTTCACTCTTCTGATGTCCACTACTCTTTCCCTGTCTAGGAGCATTCCTTAGATAGCTTCCAAGTCAATGCCCAGGATTTAGTGAAGGCTTTTCTCAAAATTTATCCTTAGTGTAGTACTTTTCTGTCACTTCCATCATAAATATATGATTGTAACTGTCTTTACTTGCAATCACAGGCCTGCAGAAGGTGTTTTCTGTTCTGTTTTCAAGTGAGCTCACTAAGCCTATATGTCTAAGTTGATTTCCTTTAACTGTTTAAGGTGGTCCATCTCAGGATAATCCCCTAAGAAGTTGTCTAGTACCTTATCTTTGGGTTCTGGTGACTCTATGAGGTTTTCTAGTTCCACATGTGTCATGTCCATGAGCCTCAGTACTTCTCCACCTAAATCAATTGACTTCCTGGCTAAGTAAAGTATTACCCTGAAAGCAGTGACCTTGGTGCATAAAATAGACCCATCTAGCTCAGCTAGGATGTAATTGCCAACCTTAGTGTGGTGCTGTAATGAGCATGCCACAGACTCCATGGACTTCAACCTTCAACTCATCCAACTGGCTCCAGTTCACTTATCGGATTCCATCAGATTCTGTTTCCTAGTTTCTATTCCATATTTCATATCTCTATCTCACATACTAATTTCACATATTCATTTATCACACCTAGAATCCATCAACGGTACTGAGTAGGTGTTATATCAGAGTCCACAGAATACTCGACTCCTCTAGATACAGATCATTCCAGACTTATATTATTCCAGCCATGTCCATACTTATTCTAGCCTCCATCCATCAGACTCTGCCCTAGTATATAAACTGTACAACTAGTAGTACATACCTCAGTTCAAATATCAACTTGGTTTAGCCCAATACTCTCACACTCACTTTTACTTGGCCTTCAAGCCTAATCTCCATCTCTTCTACAAGTCCATGGATTCCGGCTCCATGGACTCCATCCATATTCATCTTAGGGCTTCGACCCAAGGGTGATGTTGCTAATAGCTTTGCCAAGCCCACATGCATTCTGCTTCATCTCTTCCTATTGGCACAATCCTAACAGGTGCATGACTACTAAGGGACTCAAATATCAAGGTTTCATTTTGGTGTTTAGTGAGCTCTCTATCTAGCTATTTTGCATTAACACCAAATTTCCTAGCTTAAACTTGAATTCCTTGATCTTGTTGGCATGCATCTTTGCATACTTCAAGGTCATATCTTGCTTAGCAGCATCCATCTCTTCTCACATCTGAGTGACCCTGTCTGCATGCTTCTCTAAGGCAATCACCCTCAGCCTGCAGAGCTCCCAATCTTCTGCAATCCTTCTGGGATACTCAACTAACCATGTCGCTTGCAGCACATCTAGGGGTAGCACTGGGTGTGCTTCTGTTACTGTGAAGAACAGTGAACATCCCAGCCATTTTTGAACCATAATACAATCAGCCCACATTATCAATATGAAGTAATGATGCCAGTGGCATTTGTTACCCCTGCAAGCTTTATATAGTGCCTGTCTCACATACCAATGTGGTCTTTCTATTCTACTGTTCGCTTGGGAGTTATAGGGTGCTATCTGGATACTCCAGATCCCATACTTCTGTTCTAAATATCTGATTGCAGCCCTAAATGGTTTTCCATTATCAGTCATAATTAGTGACAAATATCCCCATCTGCAGATAATGTCCTTGAAAATCCATTCTCCAATTGCTTGGGCTGTTTTGCTAGCTAAGGTCCATCCTTCCATCCAGCTAGTGAGTGCGCAATGTCCATGCACGATATATTTATGTCCATTCAATGCCTGAGGCATATGCATCATATCTGTGTGCAAAACTTGGAAGATCAATGGTGTGAAGGTCACTATGGGTGGCACTTTAATCACCATCTTTTGTCACTCTTGACAGATCTGACAGGACCCTACATACCAAGTGATGTCTCATTCCATTTCTGGCCACCAGAACTGCTCTCTAATAAGCATTTTTGTAGCATATATACCACAGTGACCTAGTTGATCATGTGCAGCTTTCATAATGTACATTTGGCACTCCAGATAGATCACTAGCTTATGTTCTAATTCAAGGTCTCATCTATACAATTTTCCCTTGTCTACTATGAAGTTCTTCACATAGTGGATGAACTTATGGTACTGGTTGTCAGTGAAACCATCTAAGCATTGTGTGAGATTCACATGCCAGGCCACTACTTGAGTGAGCTCTCTATCTAGTATCTTAGCATAGCCACTATGACATTCTTCTGGATAGTCCCCTGCTTCCACAAAGTTGTCTGCATCTGGCAAGAACACTCCTTTGTTGTGCCTAATGGCAAAGACTTCTGCTGTGTCGAGCACTTCTTTGATGACCTTGTCTTCTTGGAAATTATGTACCACTTGCTCAAGGGTGACAAACCCATGCCTCGTATCTATCCTTTTCTTAAACTCCTCAATGTCTATGAAAGTTTCTTCTGTCTCATTTTCTATTTCAAGTTTGTCTGCTGCTACAGGCTCGTATTCATCTTCTGGATTAGAGTATTCTTCATCACTGGGTTGGAATGTTCTGCATGACAGACCATCAGGCACATGCTGCTCACCAGGAATGTGTATCAAAGTGAAATGAAACATCAAGATAGACTTGATCCATTGGTTAATAGCTGCATTAGGGACCTCATCCGGGTTCCTAAGCATTCCAGTGATGTACTTCACATCCATCCTGATGACTAACTTCCTGCAGCCAAACAACCAATGTCTGCATGCATGGAGTGCACAGAATAATCCATAGAGCTCTCTTTTTGGTTGAGAGAAATGTGCTTCCCACTCATTAAGTATGATCAACCCAAACCTGGCATATCTTCTCCTCTTCAGATTGTCAGGATCGATTTGACATATATAATATCCTATTGCTTTAAAAGATGTATCCACACCCAGTATCACATCTGTGAGGAGTTTATAATCTATTGGCATCAGTGAGGGGCAGGTCTCTAGCACATCTTTCAATTTTTGCATAAAGCTTGCTTGTTCTTCACCAAATGTGAAGGGCACCTTCAACCTAGTGAGCTTGGTCAAGGCTTTAGCCTTTTGGGCATAGTTTCTAATGAAAATATGATGAACTCCCACTGTGCCCAAGAAAGCTTGCACATCACTCAAGTCTTTGCAAGACCCCCACCTCAAGATAACTCCTACTCTGTCAGTTGCTGGCTTCCTTCCTTTATAAGTGCATCTATGATCAACTACCATAATTTCTAAGGTGCACAACACTGCCTTATGGCCTGAAAAGGTCCCTCCAGCATATTTCATCCTCTGTACTACTCTATTCACATTTTGGAAGTGTTCCCAAATGAATCTCCATATGCCTTCATTTGCAGCAATTGTCTCAAAGTTCTCTCCAGGCATTTTGTACCAGGTTTTTGGCCTGCACACTGGAACATCATCGACATACAGTAATGTCACATGAGGTACTTCTTCTTGCAAAATGTATGTTACATCATCATGGAATATGAGTACCAAATTGGTCCACCTCATCAGCAGTGTAACCAGTCTCAGTGCCCCAAAGGGCATCTGGAATGTTGTCATATCTCTGGATTTTTTGTCTAAAGTATGCTTATCATAGCCTACATATAAATCCAATGTGGCTCCACATGACCTCCCAGCAAAATGCTCTGCAAGCTCATCTGTAGCTGGTGGTATGCCTGAGTGCTTAATTGTAACAGTGTTTAAGGGCTTTAAGCTGTGCACTAAGCAGAGACTCTTACCATCCTTCTTGATGACACAAAACCAGCATGAGCAGTATGAGGAGTTCAAAGGCTTGTACACATCCACTTGTATTTTCATCCTAATTATCTTACAGACTTCATCAAATATTCCAGGAGGTATAAGAATATTCTTTTGTATCCAGGAAGTGTGCTCTACCACAGGGATCATGATGGGAGGGAAATATTCCTCTTTAAAGTGGCCCCACTCACTATCATCCCAGGCAAAACCTTTGTTTTGCATACTCATAAAATGATGCATCAATTTCTGCTCCTCTGGCCAAAGAAAGTCTTATCCATGTACCTTATCTATTTGTTCTTTCTGCTCCCTAGTATATCAGCTGGTAGGTCCAAAATCTGGAGGCTGCTCACTAAGTTGAGGCATGTCTCTTAATGGGTCACCCTTGATTTCATATTCTATCCTGAATTCTGTCAGAAGTCCACCTGTAATTAGCCTGACTAAATGAATATATGAAATTAGTATGTGAAATAGAGAAATGAAATATGGAGTAGAAACTGGGAAATGGAATCCATTGGATTCTGATAATGAGTTGGAGCTGGTTGGATGGGTTGAAGGTTGAAGTCCATGGAGTCTGCAGCATGCTTGTTACATTATCTCAGAAAGGGCTTGAGGGCTTAGTACTTGAAGAAATACTATCATTTAATGTTAAAAATAGTACAACCTCTACTGAGCCAGATGACCATAATTACCTGCATGAAGGGCATTCAGAAGAAAGTATGTGACCATTGAAAGGCCCTAGAGCAAGAAAATTAGCCCCAATGCATAGAGCATAGGTGCCAGGTCATAATCAAGGTGAAAAGAACTAGATCAACTAAAATCTGAGCATGAAAATGGAAATGTCATATGTTGTACAGCCACAGACTAAAATTGGTAAATCACCTTCATCAACATTGCTGCTTTGTACTCTTCCTACCTCTGGAGATATTGACTTTTAGCAGTCCATAGCAGGCAAATATACTGCTAATCTACTATTTAAGAAGGTATTGGACCACCCAGGCCAGTATAAGAACTTTGAATGGGATTAAACTTTAAAGTTGTTTTATCTCAAGAAAGAACATTTTTGTATTCTCTGTATTTCATACATCTTGACCAATGGCAGGTGTCAAATGTCAAATCATTCTGTGAGTCTTACCATACTTGCAAGATGTCAAAACCTGATAACCAGAAGCCATATGGCCTTGTGCATCTACTCAAGGTTCCATTGCATCTATAGGAGGCCATAGGAGTTGATTTTGTCAGTCCACTTCCTGAATTAAAAAATCATAATGGTTTATTGACTTGATTACTGTTATCAGACCTATTTTCATCTATAGTTCATTTAGTACCCTGCCAGACAACTTAAACACAGCTTGTCACATTGCTAAATTGATGTTTAAACACATATACAAGCTACATGGCATGCCTTGAAGGATTCTAAGTGACCAAGACTTATATTCCATAAGTATCTTTTGGAAAAAACTATATAAGCTTATTAGTACATAGCTCAATATGTGCTAACCAGACAATTTCCCAGATGTTGCACCAATGTATCAACACTTCTCAAAAGGTTTGAGTTAAGAAATTGCCTACTATTAAGTTTACCATCAATAGTTCATATTTGAAAAGCACTGGCATGCTCTATTCATGCTTAACTTTGGCCATTTGTCTCATTCCATGATATGAAACTCAAATGCTAACAAGAAATTTCCTTTGGTTAAGAAATTTGCTTGGCTATGTTAGATAACTATCATGTCAGCTTATAATGATATCCTAGATGCACATATGAAGCAGATACAGATAGCAAACTGTAAATGACATTATGACCTATTCTGAGAAGATGATTTAGTCTACATTTTAACAAAAAATCTGACTTTTAAGAAGGGCCTAGCTTGCAAACTTATTCTGAAGTATATTAGCCCTTACAAGACATTGAAGGACTTTGATAATCACTTATTCCAAGTAAAGTTACTTAATACTTTTCTGCAACATGGGATACATCCAGTATTTCATTTATTACTACTTTGTGTTCACATTCCAAATGATGAAACACCACTTGCTAAACCTCAGTGAAAAGTGGATAGCATTCTATTCCATCAAGGTGCAGGTGAACATGCTAATTTTCAAGTAACATGGACAACTGATGATATGATATAAATAGCTTATAATAAAACTTTAGACCTTTTATACATAACTAAATATTTAGATCTTCTTGGCTGCAGCTCAATTACAAACTTGCCAACAAGAACTCAAGATATTTTTAGGTGATAATCAAATAATGGAGCTGTCAATCAATTCTATCAGACTTGATTTTGATGCCTTGAACTTTTTCCTGAGCTTATATTTCAATACTTACCATCATTACTCTCAATTTTCTCCCTTGTCACCCCTTCTATCAGTTTTCCAGAATACTTCAGTATCAGATCTTGCAGCTCCTCCCTCATCACTACCCATAGCAATTACTAAGTTCTTTTACCAGAACCCAACAGAGTTTAATATCACAGAGATTGAAGGCCACAAGGTTCTTTATGACTTAGTCAGAATAGGCATGCTACAGCAGATCTTGCTGTACTTGGATTATAATGAGCAGCTTTGTGCCACCTATAAGAAAGGGGACTTCCTGCTTGTTGTGCTATGCTAAAGATGCTCCTGGGATACAATACCATCACTGCTGCATATAACACTGGCCCACAGTTTGAATTCTTCACTTGGTGAATTTATACCAATGATAAACATAGTGAACCATTATCTCCCACTCTTATTACCTCAATGATAAAAGCTTTAAATGCTCCTATCTCAAAGTCCAGCCATTCCAATGGTTCAAGTATCCTCACAAGATCCACATCCCAACTACATCACTCTCTTTTAAAAAGACTATAAAATGTTCAGCATGTTGCTCTTGATGCAGCTATTGCTTCTGTTAGGAAGGATAAAAGCTCTACTTGGCACTAGCAAGACAAAGCAAATGTTACAGCTGCATATCATGCCTGCAAGCATAGAGGATTTGCTCTGCCAGCAAAAGCAAAAACTAAGGCAGTTGTTGCAAGTTAGAAATTTTTATAAAGTTTTTACTACCATAAAATCTTTATTTAATGATATTCTCTTTATTTTTTTTTGATGAGGGCTATTGCAAAAGCTGGTCCAGTGACACAGTCATTTCCAGCATGCAGCTATAGTTTTTGCTAGGGGTTCGAAGGAGGCATGAGTAGTTATTAGTTCGAATAAAAGTGTGTTTAGTTTTCACCTCAGGGAAATGCTTTTATGCGCTAAAGAGTGTGAGACTCAAGACATGTAACTCTTTCAAAAACTGATGCTTGTTCAAGATTGAGCCTGCCTATGTCAGTAACACTAGGTCTTTGCTAATTGCCTTCTTTCTGAAGTAATCACATGCCATTAGACAGTTTAGTTCAAGTCTTTTGTTGATCTTCTTGTCCATTTGGTGACTTGAAGGTTAGTGATGTGCAAGCTAGTATGTGTGACAACTTTGGGGAGCACCATGAGATCTCTTGTTGTTTTAAGAGGTTCTTAGTGAGTTCCCAGATCTCTATATTTTCCATGCTGTTGTTACAGTATGTACAGTAGGTTTGGCTATAGTACTGGGAGGCAAAATGTAGCTATTTTTCTTCTATCCTATATGCATTGTGCATTATCATCCACAGGAGATACCTAGTATTTTAGTCAATGTCTTTGTGACAGAATGATTTTCATAGTGCTGATGATGTCAGTTGCATCCTGAAATAATCCTTTGCTCCCTGGCTTGCTAGTTTTAAGGTTTTAATAGTCCTTGCTCATTGAAGGAAGGTATAATTTTTCCATTCATAAAAAGCTTTATAGGCCTCATTCTGCATCATTTTGCTTAGAGACACCTCTGTGATGTTCAATTTTAGGTCTATTTCCAAGTCAATTATGTCTTCTTGGTTACATTCTGCCCCTTCCTTTGTTAATCTTTGTTAATCTGTCTGTATTGCAGAGTTGTTGGTGTTTATTTTGACCTTTGACCAACTTCAATGTTGTCACCTGTTTTTGGCTTTGAAGGCTGGTTACCATTACTTTGAGAATATCTTTGTTGGGAACACCTACATACCCTGCATCTTCCATCCTTTTTAGGAATGATGATAGGTGGTTGAGTATATATTTTGAGCTTGTTTCATTTTGAACAATGGCCCTTTTGCTTGTTCTGGCTGCTAAGTTCTTTTATTGCTGTTGCCTCTCCAGCTTGGAATGTCTGGAGTATGGTCAACAGCAGTTTTAGGGTGATTTCCATTCTGTTTTTTCCATCTACAAAATAGCCTGCTCTAGCTCTAGTATCTGGGGTGTTGTTGTTGACACATGCTCCTCTTGTTGCCACATAGATAATTTCTCTTGTTGGGGCACCCAGGCATAGGTCTGGTAGTTTGTTGCAGACTTTTCCTTCAGTGAAGATGTAGAAGATGTTAGCCATTGGGCCTTCAATTGTCACCCTCTAATCAAACTCAAAGCCTTTGTCATATCACTCTGAGGTGTCTTTTTAATCTTCTGGCAGTATAAATCTAGGGTCTCACTTTTCTGGTAAGATGTTTAATAAATCTTTAGCTTGAAGCATGCATTCATTTAGGTTCCTACATTCTAGGTTCTCTCACATTGCTATGCAGATGTGACACTCACATTTTGTTCTTCAGGATAAGGCAGTGTAGCTTGGATCATCTAAGAATTACAAAATTTCCTTAGCTTCTACTAGTCAAAGTTTGTGGATGTCATAAAGGCATTTACTTGCTAATGAGTGGGTCAGAAGCTGAATTTTAGGGTCAGCTTCTGAGTGAAACCAGATTAAACACTCATAGAGGATTTCCCTAGAGAAAGCTATGCCTTCTACTCATATTCCCGTTTTTTTTGCTATAGACATGATTCTCTGAATATCTTATGATAACTGTGATTTTTTAGCATTGAATGATTGCAGGAATGTGTTCATTTTTACACTCTAGATGACATTGTTTTCTGATTTGAAGCTTGTATGAGCTAAGATGTCATGAGTGTAGAAAGTCCATGTTGGCTTTTGTTCAGAAAGGAGTTCTTTCAACCACATAGTCTCAATGACTTTGTTGCAGGCTTGTAGGTCAAGGATGTCTAGGCCTCCCTGCTCTCTTGGAGATTTTAATATTTCAAAGTCAATTGGGTTTTTAGTATGACCTTTCCAAATGAACTTTTATTCTCTTTTTTCTATCTTATTCTTGATATGTTTTGGCATACCTTGTACTACAGTCAGCTGTCAGATACATTCAAGAAGAACTGATCTAGCATTTTGTCACCACTCTCATTGCTAGATATCTCAATAACTGATAGGGACTGACCATGTTTTGATAAAATAGACTTTTGTCCAACCAAAACTATATTGGTAAAATCTAAAGCTAGAAAATTCTGATGAGATCATTAAAATTTTTTAACATGCAGGATTGAACAGACTAGTAGATTTGGTGGCACAACTTCATCCTATTCATTTGGTATGGATATTTATCTTACATCATTGCACAGTTTTGAGTATCTTATGGCTGGCATAGTCCAAAATATTTAGCTGTGCATGAAGCATTAATGTGTGAGAGAGCTATGCACATATTTTATGTTCATTCTTGGTGATATTGTTATCACTCCTTTCATTGATTGCAAATGTTATCTGGAAAACAATGGCAGAGGGAATAAGAAGTGATATGAAAGCTTCAAATTGCACTGATTTGCTCATACAGGGCAACAATGCATGTAAGGACAGATTGGTCTAGCTGAGTCTTTGCCACTTACACAGATCTTGGAGCAGCTCCTGGATGGCCGGACCTGGAAAGACATGATTGCAGAAATTCTAGATGATACCCATGGAATTTCCACAAACAAAAAGCTCTTCAAAAAGCTGTGCAAGTCCTGGAAGATCTAGTTGATGTGGTAATAAAAGTGCAGGTAGATGAATCCTGCCATTTGACTGTGATGTCAATGAGTGAATGTATTGAGTTAGAATAAGATGGTTTAGAAAATCAGGAGGGATGTGGGACACAAGCAAGCAGTGATGGAAATAGCAAGAGTTGGAGTTCTAGTTTTCCAGCATTGTGCAGAGTTTGTGATGCCATGTAACAGCAATCTCAGAGATGTCCTGGGGTCTAGATGCTGTGAGAGCATCAAACAGATGGTTGCTGATATCTATTGAAGCAATATTGACTGCAGTTTGTATTCCACAGCTGTAAATTCCATCTTATGATGTGAGAGTGAATATGCCCATTACAGAAGCTCTGAATGACTCACATCATAGTCCCCCTGCAAGTAATCCAATCAATATTAAATCATTGTGGGAAAGCTAGAATCCTTATTCATGGACTTAAATTATATACATAAAGTCACTTTCATTTTTTCTATGTGTACATTAGGTTAGAAATGATACTAACAATACTATGAAGCCTAAAGCCATTCCTATTGATATTTAAATTACTTAGCAAGTGCCAAAGATCATTGTATCAAAATCTTTAGACAGCATAGCATTTATTTGATCAATAATTGAGAGCATTGTCAGCTTGGCCTCTGCTTCACCTGGAGCCTAAAGTGCACATCAAGAAAAGGAACACCATAACAAGGAGACAATGTACATCCAACCCAAACTCATCAAGGACCCACTTGAAATCAGTCATTAACCAGTCTGTTGTCTCACTCACACTTTTTTTACACTTGTCAACAGAGCATCTTGGGCTATCAAAAACAAGTATAGGGATGATAGGAAGGTGGAAAAAGTGCCCCAGTCTTTTGAATAGAGAAGCTTGTGCAGCATTCTTTGTCTGCCCAGATTGATATTTTGCTGCAAACATCCACCTGCTAGCAGTTGTTAGCCTTAGGGACAAGAATAGATAACATTGCATACCTGGCATCAACACCTATTCACAGCTCTAAGCTGTGAAGGGGACCAGAAGATATTGTCTGTGCAGACCAGTCAATCAATGATACTAGTTCTATGAACTTGAACAGCTGCAAGAGATTATTAACACTTACTTAATCTTAGTACTTTGGAGTGAAAAGATACATACATTCCAGCTGCCTTTAACACCCATGACAGTATGAGAGAGATGTGTGACAGGGGCCTCTAATGATTGCTTTGTACTGGATCATTGAACACAGAGATTTGGGACCTAAATGAAACAAAAATGAATAAGAACTTCGAGGAAATGAATTAATGCTCATAATAATAACATGAACCAGATTTCATTGATGTTGGTTTACACACACAAAAGCACACATTTCATACAGTATGAAATCATATAGTAGTATTAAACATTATAATGTACAAAAAGTAGTTACAATACCCAAAAAAGTGCATAGTTTGCATATTATACTAGTCATTGTGGAAGATCTTTTCTCTTTTGTTTAGGTGCTCTGACTGGAGATGTGGGTTGGCTTTGAGCCCAGCTAAGGTTCTTCTGATAGTCCTTGTCGCTGTCTGCTGTGACACACATGTCAGGATACAACTTCTAAGGGCTCACCTACAAACTTGTCAATCTCACCTGATCACATGAAAACCTCCCTGACCCACCACTTGGTTGGTTTTGAGCCTTCAACACAATGAATACCACAGACAAGTTTTTCTACGCCAGGGCTTTATATGATGACCTATTAGTGAAATTCATTGTAATGAGCATGCCACGGACTCCACAGACATCAACCTTCAACTTGTCCAACTGGCCCCAACTCATTATCGGAATCCAACGGATTCTGTTTCCCAGTTTCTATTCCATATTTCATATCCCTATTTCACATACTAATTTCACATATTCATTTATCACACCTAGAATCTGTCAATGGTACCCAGTAGGTGTTATATTGGAGTCCACGGAATACTCGACTCCTCTAGATACAGAATATTCCAGACTTATATTATTCTAGCCTCCATCCATTGGACTCAACTCTAGTATATAAACTGTAGAACTAGCAGTACATACCTCAGTTCAAATATCAACTTGGTTTAGCCCAATACTCTCGCACTCACTCTACTTGGCCTTCAAGCCTAATCTCAATCTCTTTTACAAGTCTATGAATTCTAACTTTGTGCAACTTCATCTTAATCTCTACTTGTCTTACTTTATGGACTCTGTCTGTATTCATCTTAGGGCTTCAACCCAGGGGTGACATTGCTAATAGCTTCGCCAAGCCCACGTGCATTCCACTGCATCTCTTCCTATTGGCATGATCCTAACAGTATATTCAAACTCAAACCCTTGAGTCAAAATTTTAGGCATGTCTACCATACTTCTCGAACAAACTGAGACTACTCAGTCCACTATGGATCCCAAGCCTACATTCTCTGTGAACAACATTCCCCAATCCACCTCCAAAGGAGATCAACACCTTTTTAGTGAAGACTCCACATCCACCAGCCAGTCCTGTAGGGAAACCTACACCCATAACAGCTTCACCCAATGATAAACCACCTCAGGAATCAATCCTGATCCCTTCAACCTCAACCTTGCCCCTGGACCCTTGGAATCCATTTCAGATGGCTATGGCAGCTACCAAAACAATCCTCCACAGACTCCGATTCCTAACCTGTGCTGTGCCTTCCCTGTTTAGAATGAGGAAGAATCAGGCAGTGATTCCAAGGATGATGTTGACTCCCCTAGTAACTACAGCTTGTGCCTTCCACAGGGCAACAACAATTGCTGACCTGGTGGTGGCCCACCTAATCCTGGTGGCCCTGGAGGTCCTGGCAGTAACCCTTCTAATCCTCACAATCCTCCTAACCCTCCTAACAATGAAGAAGCCATGATCAGGGATTTCTTTAACCTGCTCTGCAGCCTCACCAACCAAGTCAATAACCCACCATAACGCCTAATATGCACCAAGGTCAAGGAGCCTGATACTTTTGACAGCTTGGGCCCATGGAAACTGAAGGCATTCATTGTTTCCCTCCAGTTGAACTTCAATGGCAGGCCTGACGCTTTCCATGCTAATGCCTCAAATGTCAACTACGCTGTATCCTTCCTTTCCGGTGTTGCCCTAGATTGGTTTGAACTGGATATTCTCCACCCTAACCACACTAACCCTCCTGCTTGGGCATACTCCTATGCCGCTTTTCTCATGGAACTCCAGACTAACTTTGGTCCGTTCGATGCCATCAGAGACAATGAAGATGAGTTGGAAAACTTTCAGATGCGCGACAGAGACCATATTATGAAGTAGATAGTCCACTTCAATCAACATGCCTCTATTGTTGGCTATGGTGACAATTCATTGCACCACACTTTTTACTATGGACTTTGCTCGCAGATTAAAGATGATATGGCCCACCATGGTAAGCCTGATAACCTCTATGACATGCGTACCCTAGCACAGGAACTCGATGCTTGTTACTGGACTCAGAAGGCCGAGATTTCATGTGAAAATCATGATAAACCTTCCTTCTTTTCATCCCCTTTCTCCAAACCTAAGGGTTCAGGTTCAAACTCAAGCTCTTTATACTCTGCGGCACCCAAATCCTATGGTTCCAATCCCGTGGGCTCTACCTCCACCTACCAGTCCTCTTCATCCTCTTCCTTGTCCTTATCCACCAAAAAGCCTTACACTGACAAGCTAGGCAAAGATGGTAAGCTCACTCCCAAGGAGAAGGAACACTGCTGGAAGAACAACCTCTGTATGTTCTGTGGCAACAAGCACAAGACCAAGGATTGTAACAAGCGCAAGGCCATGGGTTCCACTTGTGGTCGTGCTGCTGAGGTTTCAGAGCCTCCTGCCTCTACTGATTTGGCTCCCATGGAGTCAGAAAAATAGAGAGCAGCCCTGTTTCCTCTGTGCAAGGACAGGGTTGTGTTAACTGTCATTGCATCTTGGAGATCATAACCCTCAATGCTGCCGCTCTTTCACACTATTCATTAACCATATCACTATCATCTGAAGTCGGTTCTGGATTGGAACCCGACAGCTCTCCTATTTCTATTATCCTTTGTTTTCTGGCTCTCATCAATTCTGGTTCAAGCCATTGCTTTGTTGATTCCAAATATATTGGGGACCATCATCTCCCTACCACTTCCATTCCTCCTGTTCAACTTTGACTTCTTGATGGCTCTGCTGGATCTCACATTTCCCAATCCATTTCGCTCCCCATATAGTTTCTGTCAGGTGACATCATCCCCATTGACTTCTACATCACTCATCTTGATTCATCCTGTAACATTGTTCTGGGATACAACTGGCTTTCCCACTACAATCTGTTGATTGACTGGGCAAAGCACAGTATCACTTTCCATTCAAAGCTATTCAGTGCTTCTATCCCTTCTAGCACTTCCATGGCTTCTGACACAACAGTGCCACAATGCTTGGACCCTTGAGGTCCCATTCCATCCAAACCTCTCTTGAGATCCTGATGGGCTCTGTCACCATATGAGCCTATCTACTCATATCCTTCCATTCCATCATTCGCTGCTTTGGTTACACCCAAGATATTGATTATTTCCATGGCCACTTTCATACAAGCTTGTGCAGAAGAAGGTGCCCAACAATTCATGTTACAGCCTTCCATGCCTAGTCTTAGTGGCCAAGCTGCCTCCACGGCCCCTGTGGATTTAACAGATGTCCCACCAGAATATCATGACTTCGCCAATGTGTTCAGTGATTCCCTCTCAGAGAAACACCCCCAGCATCACCCTTATGACCTCAAAATCAATCTTGAGGAAGGCACTTCTCCTCCACTTGGTCCCATCTATTTCCCTCTCTGAAACTGAACTGAAAGCCTTACGTGAGTTTATTGATGATAATGTCTGTAATGGTTTCATCTCTCCCTCATGTTCCCCCCATGGAGCCCTGGTACTGTTTGTCAAGAAAAAAAGTGGTGAACTCAGGCTCTGTGTTGATTTCCATGGCTTGAACAAAATCACGAGAAAAGACCATTATCCACTTCCCCTCATTTCTGATCTTCTTGACTCCATGCATTCCATGTGTCTATATGCAAAACTTGACCTCCGCCATACCTACCATCTTGTCCATATTGCTGAAGGAGATGAATGGAAAACCGCATTCTGTACCTGCTATGGATCTTTTGAATAGCATGTCATGCCATTTGGTCTTACCAATGCTCCTGTGGCTTTCCAATGTTTTGTCAATGACATCTTTGCAGATATGCTTGACGTTTCTGTCATTGTCTACCTCGACAATATCCTCATCTACTCTGACAATCCTGTGGAACACTGACAACATGTACATGAGGTCCTACACAGACTTAGAGCCAATAATCTCTACTGCAAAGGATCCAAATGCAAATTTGATCAGGATTCCATGGAATATCTAGGCTAGGTTCTCTCTCCTGAAGGCTTATGCATGGCTGAAGACAAAGTCACAGCTATTGTTGACTGGCCAGTCCCACAGAAGGTCAAAGATATCCAATCATTTCTGGGTTTTGCTAATTTCTATCACCGTTTTATCCATGAATACAGTGAAATTGTGTTGCCCTGAACACATCTCACTCGCAAGGGTATTCCATGGAAATTCGACAATGAATGCCTAGCTGCATTCAATGAGCTGAAACAGGCTTTCATTCATGCTCCTATCCTCACCCACTGGATTCCTGACTGTCAATTAGTCATGGAAACCAACACCTCTGACTATGCTATTGCTGCCATCCTTTCTATTTACCTTGAGGATAGTGAGATTCACCCTATTTCCTTCTTGTCCCAAAGTCTCCACAGAGCCAAGCTCAACTATGATACCCATGATAAAGAGCTTCTCGCTATTTTTGAAGCCTTTAAATACTGGTGTCATTACCTCAAAGGCTCTGCAGAATCCATTGACATTATTACAGATCATCAGAACCTTGAGTATTTCTCTACTACCAAGGTTCTTACTCAATGACAGGTGTGCTGGTCTGAATTCCTTTTCCAGTTTAACCTTGTTATTTGGTTCCGACCAGGTAAACTTGGTGGGAAACTGGATGCACTCACTAGACAATGGGATGTCTACCCTAAAGAGGGGGATAGTCAATATGCTCAAGTCAATCCTTATAATTTCCGCCCTGTATTTACTCAAGAACAACTCTCCACTTCTCTCTGCGCTACATTTCTTGAAGGTCCTGTACTCCATGCCAGTGCTATCATGGACATGGATAAGCTCCACTGTGATATCAAGCAAGCACAACCCACAGATTCCACAGCAACCAAAGGTTTTTGTCTTGCTTCTTCCCCTTCCAATCCTTCCTGCTGGTCTGTGGATGAGTCAGGAATACTCAATCTTGACAATCACATCTATGTCCCAGACTCTGCAGATCTCTGTCTTCATGTCCTACAGAACAATCATGATCATATCTTGGCAGGTCATTTCGGTCAAAACTGCACACTTGAATTAGTCCGACAGAATTATACCTAGCCACAGATGCATGAATTTGTTTGCCACTACATCAAGTCTTGTACTACTTGTGGTCATAACAAAACACCCAGACACTGTTGTTTTGGCTTACTCAAACCTTTTCCTGTACTGACATGTCCATGGGACTCTATTTCCATGGATTTCATTGAACAACTTCCAGATTCCAACAGATTCACTGTCATTCTTGTCATCATTGACCATGCAAGCAAACAGGCTATATTCATACCCACTGATCATACCATTAATTCCATGGATCTTGCCCAGCTTTTTGTTACCCATGTCTTCTCCAAGCATGGTGTCCCTAACCACATCACTTCTGACTGCAGCTCTGAATTTGTCTCCCAATTCACATGTGCCCTTGCTAAAGCTCTCAATATGAAACTTCACTTCACTTCTGGTTATCACCCAGAAGCCGATGGGCAGACTGAATTGAAGGTACTGATGAAGAGTTTGCTTGGATCCCTGCTACTGAATTCTCTGCAGATGAATACATTGAAGATTTCCATTGTCGTTACCCTGACAAACCAGGACCCCTATCTAAGGTCACCATTCAAAAAGTCACTATCAAACCTTCCTCTATCATTCCTTGATTCATGTCTCTGCCAGTTCCACTTGGAAAACATTCCCCAAATTTCAAATATGATTCTGGAAAACTATTGCAAATTACCTTCCTAATTGGGAATGGACTCTGCCAGCTCCTTTCTTGACTTCATCTCATTTTCTTCACTCCATTTCAGACACCAAGAAATCTCCATACATTTTATGCCCTCTGGGCATGATACTCTACTATCCATGTACAAATATATGATATATATATAAATTATTCAAGAAAGCAAAGGACTAGGTGACCACAGACTCCCCACCTTCCTCCATGTCTACATCCTTGTCCTCATTCCCCATGGCCTCCACTTTGACATCATCTTCCTCATCTCCACTGTCACTTTTGTTGCCTTCCAAGGCTTCCATGTCCTCTTCACCTTCAAACCTCTTTAACAACCTTGTACCATCTTTTCCCTTGATTGCATCCAACTCTGCAATTCCAACAGTTCCCACACACAGCACCATCTCTGCTCTCACCAACTCTTCCTCAAACTCCCTGTCGGAGTCATCCACCAAATACTCCTCTGTTCCATCCAGGAACTTCTTCCAGAGTCCCTACTCTATCTGTTGGCCTCCAACACAGTAAAATCCTTCTCTTGCTTCATGAAACTTGATGCTGGTGTTGATAGTGTCCATCAATACCCCCCATCTGCAGCTTTCGATCCAGAGCTCCATGTTGGCCAGCTCAAACAGGTCCATACCATTCAAGGTTTTCAGATTAGTGACACATGAATGCCAAACTTGAGCAACATCCTTGTTGAGTCACATTGTCATTGCCCATCGGAGGGCCTCAGGGTTAGCTCCTTCCAAGTCTTGAAGCTCATGTTTCAACAACACCTACTCATCTGCAGACACCTTCAGAATGAAGTCTTGAGGATACTCCATGTTGGCCCCTGGGTGATAGTCATTGAGCAAATCACCTACACGGTCACCAAAGGCCTCCAACTTCTTCAACATCATATCCATCCTCACATGTAGACCATGCAACAATTCCAAGACCTCCTCCATCACCACTGGGTCAGTGTCATCCCCAAATATGCACTTGGCTTTCTTCCTCCTGCACTGCTTGCAAGAATGTCCCTTCTTTGCAGGGAAACATGAAGCTCCATTGGCACGGCACTGACCACAGCGATCTAGACAACAATCAGTACACTCCACAGACCCAGATGGCAACTTACCTTTGCCAATGAATTCCACATCCCCTTTTCCAGAGACTGGATCGGTCTTCAGCCTTTTCAGGGCAGGCTTGCCAGAATCGTTATGCCCCGAAGGGCCTACAGTGTCATCACTATCCACCATATACGGAGTGGACTTTGCCTTCCTCTTCTTGATCCCCATGGCTGCTGCCGCCTGCACATGTCGTTCTTTATGACTCTCCACCAAAACCTCCCTTGCCTTCACCTTTCCTTTGGAACCTTGAATGTCCTCTGTGGTATCCTCCACCTTGGTCTCTTGACCACCCTCGATATCCTCATCCTCATCATCTGAACCATAAGAAACACCAGTTCTTGTAAATCCATGGCATCCACAGCCTTTTCCTTTCCCTTGCCCTTTTTAACCTCCTTTTCCTCCTTCTGTTTCTTTTCCTCTGTCTCCTTCTCCATGGCCTTCAACTTCCTCAATTCTTCCAACAACTGATCCCTCAGCCGTTCCGCTGCCTCCTTCTCTTTTGCTTCCATGGCTAGTCACTCTTGCTCCAATCTTTCTGCCTCCTGTTCTAACCTTTCCCTCTCCACCATGGCCTCCGCTTCTTTCTTTGCCTTTGCCTCAGCACTCTTCTTTGAGTGTTTTTCAGCTCACTTCTTCGCCAACACCACAGCCTCCACTGCCTTCCACGCTGTTCTCTCCATGGTCTTTTTAACCTTCTACTCATCATGAGAGTCCACAGCCTCCCGATACACACTCTCCTCGACATCGTGTTCTGCATAGAGGTTTTCAAGTTCGTCAGAGTTGATGTTGTCCAGCATGGGTGGGACAATGTATGCCTCAGGTGTTTGGGAACAATGATATGAAGTGGAAGACATAGCAGACAATGAGGAGAAGAAAATTGGACTTAGAGATGATGGTGGTTCAAGTCTAAGAGGTGTCTATCATGTGACATCCCTGCACGAAATTCCACATGACACACTTGGTCATCAGGATCAGCGCTCTTGAGGGCAAGAACACTAAGGGGGGATACTATAATGAGCATGCCATGGACTCCACAGACATCAACCTTCAACTTGTCCAACTGGCTCCAACTCATTATCGGAATCCAACGGATTCTGTTTCCCAGTTTCTATTTCATATTTCATATCCCTATTTCACATATTCATTTATCACACCTAGAATCTGTCAATGGTACCCAGTAGGTGTTATATCAGAGTCTACAGAATACTCGACTCCTCTAGATACAGAATATTCCAGACTTATATTATTCTAGCCTCCATCCATTGGACTCAACTCTAGTATATAAACTGTAGAACTAGCAGTACATACCTCAGTTCAAATATCAACTTGGTTTAGCCCAATACTCTCGCACTCACTCTACTTGGCCTTCAAGCCTAATCTCAATCTCTTTTACAAGTCTATGAATTCTAACTTTGTGCAACTTCATCTTAATCTCTACTTGTCTTACTTTATGGACTCTGTCTGTATTCATCTTAGGGCTTCAACCCAGGGGTGACATTGCTAATAGCTTCGCCAAGCCCACATGGAATCCGCTTCATCTCTTCCTATTGGCATGATCCTAACAGTCATGCACATTTGGTTCTACAGGTTTGATGATCCTCCATGGTGTCAAGACTCCTTGGCAATAGTTTGAAAGAGGTGCATCATTTTACATCCTGACCCAATTAAATCCCATCTGAACCTTTCATGGCTGGGTTTGGCCCAACATGTTTATGTGCAGTATTTATTGTGCAAGTGTGGGATGCCAGCACCAGTGACAAATAATAGGTTTTGGTGTGGATGGATCCCAAGTGTTGCCAGTGCCAGAGTCCTCAGATGACCCTGTGTGCTGACACTTTTGTGATAGCATGAAGGTACTTTGATCTCCACTCAGAGGTAAGCAGTATCATAAGGGTAGACTAGTACTTGTGGATGAGCAGTTAGCTGCAGATAAAGAAATACAAAAATTTACTTACTTCTTTTCAATGACTTCATTGTAATCCAGCCAAATGTTGGCAAACCCACCTGTGGCTCTGTAAGTTTGTGATAGGCATAGAGCTACTAATATACATCCTAGTTGCTTTGGACCACCACAATGTGCATGTTCTGGTGCACTCAGACAATGTGGGAGCCATAGGAGCACAGACAAAGGGTCATTGCCCAAACTGGCACATTAATTTGGTAGTGTATTATACCTACTCCACATTGGCTACAGCAAATATTGTCCCATCCTACAAATACATTGAATCAGCTGTGAACCTGGCAGACCCTATCTCATGCAGAGAACTTGGGTCACTGGGAGATCACCTTCCAGTCTCCCAGAGGAGCTTGCTAACATGCTTAGGCATGTTTAGCACACCTTTTGGACCATTTGCAGAAGCCAGCCCCTCCATGGAATGAGGTATGGGGTCTGGGTCCACAAGCCCTTTCCCACCATGCTGCACCCTGTATCCACACTCCAGACCTGGGACTCCAGATCCCTTCTATCTCCTAGCATCCCCATGGCCAATTCCCAGACTCTCACTGCCATGTCAACACCCATCCCTTCACCTTCCTTCCTGAACCTGTGCCCCCATTCTCCCCATTCCCTGAGTGCCCCTTATGCTTCACCCCCAGCCAGAACTTCAAGCTCATTCACAGCCAGCCTTTCCTCTAGCACTCCCCTTCTGTCAGACTATGAGTGCACAACTGTGCCATATAGGCCTCATCCTCAGAACAGGATTACAAGCAATCTGTTATGCCTGCACATTTTGGCTGCAGACCATTTTTTCTGCTAGATGACCCGATACACTATTGAGCATAATCAGACTATCTTTGCTGAGTGAGCCCATGCTCCCAATACAAAATCCTTATATGCCTCTGCTTTGCTTCATTTCACTCAATTCTATAACAAGTGGGATATACCAGAGCCCAACTGCATGCCTGTGTCATATGCCCTACTCTGTGCTTTTATAGGCAAGCACAAGGGTGCTGTCACAGGTGGAACAATCAAGTTATGGATATCTGGTCTCAAGGCCTTGCATGACCTCAGTGACATGCCTTGGCACAGTGACCACTGCTGAGTCAAACTAGTGCCAGTCACTGCCTATAAGGAGGGTACAATGCATAAATGGCCCCTCTGGGCCCCAGTATTGATTGAATACCTCCTTATGCTCTGTGAGGCCCTCAATCTGACAGATCCCCACCATGCAGCAATATGGGCTGTAGCCACAGTTTCATTCTTTGTCTGCCACTGATTGGGTGAGACCACAGTGATGACTACCTCTGCCTTTGATACCAGGTACTATGCACTGCATGCAGCTACATGAGGATCTCACTTTTTCATCACAATGCTTCCTCTAACTTTGTTTGCAGGGTCTCTTTCCATACATTGTGCAATGGCACTACTTCAGCAAGTTTCTGCATACTGTGGACAAAGTCAATGAGGGATCTGGGTGCAAGCATAATCCTCACAGGCAGATCGGACATGCTCTGCCCTTGTGCTGCCCCCCAGAATCATCTCAAGGTCAATGAGGCTGTCCCTAAAGCAGCATCCCTCATCACCTACCTCCTCCCAGATGGTACCTGGTGACACATGCAGAAGTCCTCTTTCATGGATTTCTACATATGCATCTGGTCTCGTGCATCCTTAGCACATGTTCTGGGCCATAGCTTCTGCATAGGCAGCACAGTCAAACTGCTGCTCACTGGGGTTCCTCCTGAGGTAGTGGCCACCACAGGTAACTGGACCTCACTCCCCTTTCTCTTCTACTGGCGCCACATGGAAGAAATTTTACCAAGGAGCACTTCACATACCTACAAGAAATCACATATCAATGATCTGGTAGAGATCTTCAAGCAATTCCGCATCAGCAATAACATTTCTCATGCCCTCATTGACATTGTAGATGGTGACCTCAAGATTTAATGTACATTCATTGGTGACATATCTACCATGTTGCCTGATTGTTTCCCAGTTTATCAACTTACCAACAACTGGGATCCTGCACATTATTGCTTTATCACACATAAGCTTTGGATCTATGACCTTCTCCTGAGGCCAAGCACTACTATGCTGGCTTGCCCTCCTCCTGGCTTGTCCTCCTCCCCAGTCTTAGTGGCCTGCACCAGCACCACTCTGTGAGTTCTGCTCAAGAGCCTGGACACATACCACAAGCACAAGCAGCTCTACCTTGTCTTCAACCACAAGCTCAACATCATCTGGGATGGCCCCTTGGCTCACAGGGTCCACACCTGCTTCAATGAGCTGGATGTCAACTGGATGAGCACCAAGATTGTGCATATCAGTAAGGCCAGAGAGCCTGCCTCCACCCCCATCATCCTCTGGATAGGTGTGGTTCCACAATTTCTCTCACATGAAGATGGCTGCACCATGGCATTCAAGTGCTAGGGTTCTCCACAAGTTCAGTATCACTGATATTGAGGTCAAGATCTGTAGGTAACTATAGGATCTCAAAGGAATGGGTGATCCTCCTATATGACAACAAGTCTGGCACATTCTCTGCCTCTTGTCATTCCCCCAACTTTCCAACCAGGAAATCCCTCACCTGCTTCATCCTCACTTGCCTCCTCTTCAATGTTGAGAATGATCTTGCGCACTACATGCCGAGCCTTAGTAGGTGCCAATTCCAACAGTTTCTGCCTTACATTTGAGGTAGCCCTGCTGACTTTGATGGCAGGTTTTTGCTTTGTAGTCTTCATATTGCTGGAGTTTTTTGACCTTGGTTTTGTAGTCATCGGGAGGGCAAACAGTTTGATGGGCATCATAGTGGCAGCAATGATGATGGGAGGGGGAAAAGAGAATGTGTCACATAAACATAATGTTTCATGTCATGTTGACTGGCCACATGATGTCAGGCATGATACTAGGAATATAAAGCAAGAAAACAACCTACTGGCACTATTCATTGTGATCCTCACTTGTGCCCATAGTGCTTAAAATGAGCTTTATATATATATACAATATTCAACATATTGTATAATGGCACATGTCCTTGGGCATATCCTGATCTTCTCACCTGTAGCATTGCCAAAACAAAAGTCTAGGACACTAGAGCCTCTGATCAATTGTGTTGCCAGTGGTAAATCAAGACAAGAATGATACCTCTGTTGCAGTCACCACAATGTCATTTGAAGCCTGAAAAAGCAGACATCAAAGTCAGGCAATTCTAGCCTCTAACAGCAACAGTAATGAAGCCATTGCCTCTCCTGAGTATGCAGAAGCATCACTGATGCAGTGAACAACCTGCAGATCATATGAGCTCCCATTTTGATGGATAATCCATGCTGCACCATTGACATCTATAGCAATGAAGTGCACTGCCAAGCATGGAGTATGGACAGAGACAATGCAAATGGTCAGGAGTGAGCAAAGTATGTGGGCTTTCCACAGATCTTCCATGTTGTTTGGTGATGTGGGACCTTTTCATCCAAGCCTTGTCCATGCAGTACCACCCTAGATGAGAACTGAATATACAAAAAGAGAGTGAAAAAGAGAGATTTAGAGAAAGTCTGTGATCAGAAATTAGAGGGAAAATGTACCTCATAGTAATTCTGGTTCTATTTTCACTGGTTGTACTGGAACTGGACAATCAAATTTACTATGACTGTTGTTTGTTTGACTTTTTCGGTGACATTGTTGGCTGTATTTTGCATGGACATTGTAGGGAGTGTCAATATGTTGGCATGTGATGCAACATTTGCCAGTGACAGTGACCATGGGTGGTGGTCTAGTTCCTGCCTCAATGAGAAATCATTGGAGAAGCCTGGAGAGAGTTTGTACCTGTTGAACAAGCATCAGTGCTAGACATAAACAAACAAAGTCTTGAATGTTATGTACATATCTGCCTATTGACAAGAATTCATTGCAGAAATATCTGCCAACATTGTCATTGGTGCATTGGTGTTGTTACTGGCAAAAGGTCCCAATCAGGAGCAGCTAGGTCCACAGCATAGACAAGGACAGGCAAGGTATTTACATGGGAGCATTCAGTGTATCCCTATACTGCTGATGAGTCATATCATCAAACTTGTCATTGGCCAGTCCACAGCACTAGCAGGTTTTTCTTCCCACTTGATGGACTTCACTTGATTTCCCTCATGAAACCGATGCATTATTTCTGGGTGCAGTTATGAACAAAGACAGCACTGAGAGCGAAGATGATAGCCACGGTAGTGGTGACTGAAATAAGAGCAGTGCAGTCATGTCTGCATCTGTTCCAAGGATATCAAGATCCATTTAACTTCTACACCATTCATTCCGTGGTGACTTTGACCTTATCAGTGTCAGTGACATCATCCACTATTGGTCCTATACATTCAGACTGTACTGTTTCATGTCATTCAAACTTCTCTTCACAAAGTGGACACCTAAAACCAAAGACTAGTAAGGTTTTCAATGACTACACACATGTGACTATGCCCATTTGGCCCTTCCTGCTTGGTCTGTGGTGCTGTCTTGAATTGATCAATACTGTGAATGTGCTAAAGTGGCTTTCCCTGATCCAGTAGCTGCAACATACATGTTTCCTGAACCAATGCTTACTACCAACACCAATGCAATTTGACAAAAGTCATCTCTGCAGCAATTAGATCACTCTTTTGACACACTCAATTTTTGTGCCACTGCCACTGCCTCTGATGCAACACCACTTTGCACTCAACAGTGGCATGACCTGCTGGCTCTCATGCTCAAATGTGCTAATGGACCTAGTTTAAGCAAGTTGAAGAATACACCCTCCATCAAGGTGTTCTAGGAAGCTGAGGAAATGTTGGGCTTGTGCATTTGCAATCAAAGCATTAAAGTTTAGCTTGTACCCCCAATATCATCTAGGGATGGGTCTTTCAACTTGTATTGTGAATGCCAACTGGTTTGAGAGCTGTCTGAGCTCAATTTTCACTATGAGCTTCTTGCTCTAGACTCTCATGTTGCTGTAAGGCCCTCACTACCTTTGAAGGATGTCATAGTGGTGGCAGTGGCACTTACACTGCTCATCAGGGAATTCAGGGCAATTGACAGTTCACAAAGCTACATCTGGCTGCTTTGAGATTGAGGGTGTAGTTCTTGATGAGCTCGAGTGTGAGTTGAAGCTTGGGATGAAGGATCGCTCAGTTAATCTCTTGTACAGGCTGCCAAGGGAACTGCAATTCGTCAATACAAGCTCATTTGGCTGGTCCTGGTCCTTCATTATCCATTCCTTTAGTGTGTGAACCACCAGTAGGGTCATCTTCAACCTCTTTGTTGACCTGTTTGGCATCACCATCACTCTCTTCCTCTTCATGGAAGTCAGCTGCTCAAGCATGTTCAGGTCTCCCATCAGCTGCTTGATTCATAGCATGGGCTCACAATTGGTTTACCCCTTCTTGACCAAGGGTGTGCTGCTCAGCCTCATAATTGTCAAGCATCTCCACATAGACTTAGATGGTATTGTTGAAGTCAGCCTTGTGTCCAGGATGGGCCGTGAAGAATTCAGTGAAGGCCCTGATAATCGGGGTGAGGACTGCCGCTCTCAAAATGTTGACCCTGGTGCAATAGGTTTTGATGAGACCTTCACAGCAAATGGTGATCTGGGCCTGAGGGGCATTGGGAGGAGCAGGTGATCCTGCAGGACTGGCAGCTAGCCTGGCATTCTCAGATCCACCAGTTTGTTGAGTTGAGCTGCCAAAGGCTGAGGCATTGACAGATGATTGGGCTGAAGCATTGGAACCAGTAGACATTGCAACTTAGATGAGTCAATAAGATGATGGATAAACAGAGTTTATTGAATTGCAAAAAACAAGTGTGGCTCTAGTAGTGTACTGAGAGCTGAATTAGTGTACTAGAGGGACTAATGAAACAATAACATACCTGGGGGGGGTTTAATGAGAGCGACAAGAGCTCTGTTTGAAAACACCCAGGTATTTAAGTGAAGTCTGAAAAGAGAGACATGGACAGTATGCTAGATGCCCAACACCTGTGGAAGGTGTGAAAAAGTGTGGGAAGGTGAATGAGGTAAGCTCTCACTAATTAGACTTGTGTAAACATTACTCTTTAAACCTGATATATTATCAAATTGCATGAGGTAATGCAGGGCTGGTCTGTTCCATTGCTGCTTGCATGTCAGGGTTCAATGGGTGGCATGGAAACTGAAAGCGCTCTGAGGGTTGAAAAGGCTGTGGCAGCACACTATGCTCAGACTTTCTTTGACTTTTTTAGATGGCCACCCATTATTCCCCATTGTAAACCAAAGGATGATCATTGACTGGAGTGACCACACCACTTTCTTATATAAACTTGTAATCATAATACTGAATAAATTTTGAATATCTTGATTGCATGACAGTGTCAATGAATATGAATATCAACAGATACAAGTGGGGGCTAGGAGTACCAGTCAATCTCAGTGTTAAAGTCAATCACAATGCAAACATTAAAGGAAAAGAAGGTGATGGGTGAAATACTACCAGGGTAACTATATCAACATTGAAAAGAAAAGAAGACTGCCAGCCTAACATGATCAAGGTGCATTATTTGGGTCCACCAACTGTCTTTTCTGGTATGGTGATCATGATATTGAGCAATGATCTCTCCTCGTAACTTGTTGTCTCATAGTACATAGATTTTCCCATTGTAGTGAAGGAGACCCCCTTTTTCAATGATGCCTTGTTCATGGTTAAGGGAGTCAGCAACCCCTTGATCCCACTTTGCCTTGTTTTGGGTGATTACCCCCAGACACTTTGTTTCTAGAACTTCAAATTCACACTTCTCTGCCTTGAGGAATAGCTTGTTATCCCTCAGGCATCTCAGTACCCACTGGACAAGACAATGATGTTCCTCAAGTCCCTTACAGAAAATAAGGATATCATTGAGGTAGATGGTCACCTTCCCTTCGCTGATGAGGTCATGGAAGATGTCATTCATCATCCACTGGAAGGTTGCAGGCAAATTGGTTAGTCCAAAGAACATGACAGTGGGTTCAAAGAGTCTTCAATTGGTCCTAAAGGCTGCCTTGGCCTCATTGCCTTCTTTAATGCGAACATTATTATACCCCCAGTGGACATCGAGCTTGGTGAAATATTTGGCTCCTTGTAACTTGTCCATAAGTTTAGAAATAAAAGGGAGTGGGTAACAGCTTTTTATGGTCATCTCGTTGAGTTTGCGGTAATCTTGGATGGGGTGAAGAGAGCCATCCTTCTTTTTAACAAAGAAGAATGGGGACACAAACGGGAATTTTGATGGTCTGATCCTTCTGCTGTTGAGGTTCTCTTCTAAAAACTTGTCCAATGTTGACCACCAGGATAGTCTCTCCCTCCTCTAATTCTTTGTCCCAGCAGTCTTCAGGGTCTGTATCAGGCAGTGGGAACAGATTCTTTTTGCATTGGCAGTGTCTGAACAGTATCCATCCAGTTACCCAGTTAATGATGGGGTTGTATCGCTGGAGCCAGTCATGTTGGAGGAACAGGTCCCCCTTGCCGAGTTCAGTCACTGCTAGGTTGATCTGTTTGGCATGATCCCCAAGGATCAGATGCAATTCCATGAATTCAGTGATCTCTCCCACCTGATTTTGGGTACCATCCACATTATACACAGGGATCGGGCTGGGTGCAGGGTAGGTTTGGAGTTGGTTCCATTCCACATATCTTCAACTGATGGAACTCCTGGTGCAGCTGCTGTCGATGAGGGCATGGGCCTTTAGAGTTTGTCAGTTAGTCAAAGTTTCCAGTTGAGTGTTGACCAACAATTCCCTGGCATCTTTGGTCTGGGTTCGATGGATGTAGTGCACTGGTTCCTGTAATTCATATAGCCGTTCCCTGGCTGACTCTCCACTAATGCTTATATGTCACACCATCTCCTCGTCTACCTCTCCAACCCATTCCTTGTGCACCCAGAGATAGAGGGCTGCCAATGCTTCAGAATTAGTGCGTGCTTCTTGGATAGCCTGAAGGGTCCAGTCAGGACCAAAGGGCCTGAGCCAGTGGGCCTTCAGGGGCAAAGCACACACCTTGGGGTTTTCTGGCATGGCTGGTCATATCTCGCACCTCCTCTGAGACAGATGATAAGAGGTATCATCCTCATCATCTGGGACCTCTTCGAGGGTAGTTTGTGGCTGTTAGGGTGTCTCTCACCCGGTTTTGCCCTCTTGATCTTTGTGGGCAATTGAGGTTTTGGCTGGTGGAGTTCTTCACCACTCTTCACCCTTTGACAGGCCCTTCGTGGGGTCTCCCTTGGGTTTCTTTTGGGTGAGGCCACCCTTCACTTCGACCTTTGTCCAGGCCTCGCTGATAGGAGTGGCAGCTCTGGGATCCTCCATTGTCAAGGTTTCTGCCTGGGGCACAGCCTGTTTAGTGGCAACGGGAGCATCACATGTCTTGTAAGAATGGTCTAACACCTTCAGAGGGCGCCTTCTCCATGGTTGAGTTAGGTGTGTCCCCAGGTCTTATGGTTTCATAGCTAGAAAGTGGGGCCTGAAGTTCAAGTGGGGTTTTTGCAAGGTTTATATCTGCTGTTTCAGACTCTGCTGTTGGAGTTTGCTGCAATTCTTTTGGGGTTTGTGTGCTTAGAGAAGTGAAAGCAGGTATATTCAAATGCTTGTGATATGATGTACATAAAATATTAATACAAGAGGACTGGCTTGCCAAGTCTGAGCGCACAACAGATGGAATGATTGTTCTGGCTGAGCAAGTGGAATTGCTCACTTGTCGGTCTCCCCTTTTACCTCCTCAATCCTCAACATTGAGGATGTCTTCTCCTTGATTGAATCCTTTTTATCTGCTTCTGCTTTAACCTGCTCATAGCTGTTCTGACATATATGTGTACCTCTCTGTCTTTGCATCTCATAGTTGCTTTGTGGCTCGGCAGTCCTTGGCTAGATGTCCCTTCTTCCCACAGTTGTAGCATCTCTTCTCCCATTTGAGCTGATCAATGTCCATTGGTTTGCCTACCCTGCCATAGGTAGTCCAGCTGCCTTCCATTTTGACATTTGACTTGTCCCCTGGCAAACTGGTTGCACCAGTAGTTTTCTGACTAGTGCTACTAGCAGATGTTTTTTGCTTCTAGGGGCAAGAATCCCTATAGTGGATTCGGTCGAAGGCAGCTTTCTTGGCACACTCATTATACATGGTACAGATGTGCTGCTTCCACTGCTAGTAGGGGACAGGGATGAACATGCCCATGTCAGAAATGAACTTGGTATAATCCTTGGGGAGTCCTTGGCAAACTGCGCAGACAAGCACTGATTGGGGGCCTTCCTCATGTCAGAGTCCAGCCAGCATTGCTAGGTGTTCCAGGCATTGGAAGTACAATGTGGCGGTCCCGTTCCCCATCTGCAATTCCATCATCTTCTGTTCATGCTTCTCTTGAATCCAGGGTTGGAGAACTGTTTCTGGAACGATTAGACCCACTTGTCCCATTGTTCAAACTAGTATCAGTTCTTGCTCTTTGAGAAGAACTCTACTTGATGGTAGACTCACCAGGTCTTGGAACCTTCGTCCATATGCAAGGTGGTGTAATTGATCATTACAAGGCTGCTGATCATGAAGTGAGAGAACATTTTGAAGTATTGGAGGCAGTCCCCTAGGAATTGATTGACACCATCATGTTTTCCATTGAAGTACTTGGTGGGGGCAATGAGGGTCAGTTTTATGCTATAATATGGGTGGTCATCTCATAAGGACCCAGTCAGCCAATCTGGAGGATCAGGGGGCAGGTCTTTTGGCAGGGGTCACAGCAGAGACCATCAATCCATTTGGTTCCCTGGCGAGCCATGACAGTTTGGTGGTGGGGGTGGCTTGCCTTGAGGCAGTGCAGTAAAACCCCATCATTTGTCCAGCCATTCCAGAACCTGCTTTGCTTGGGCCATTTCTACATGTATGTCTTTTACCACTAGCTTGGCTTCCCTCCTTTGTTCTGTGTCTGTTTTTACTTTGTGAACTCCCAGTGGTGGGGGTCCTATGTTCAGGGGGGCATTGGGATTATTGTCAAGGGGCGGATCCTGCTCCATTTCTTCTTCATCCTCTTGTTGCCACTTTCCCTGAGCCATTTCAGATGGTCCTGCTTCTCCACTCCCTGCAAAGAGTCGACTGGTTCCTTGCCATTGAACCCTTGGCTGTCGATAATTGATCCAGGGCGAGGTATCAGGTAGAGGGTCAGTTTTCTTCCTCCTCTCTGGGTTCAGCTCATTCTCTGGAATTCTCCCAATCCCACTGTAAGTTTTGTAGGTCCCACTCCAGGGCCCTATGTTCTCCCTCAGTTCAATGTTGTAAATGAGTGATTCTTCTTTTAGGGAGAGGTCCTTCAATTCTTCTGGCCAAAGACTGGGCCACATTGAGGTCCTCTTCTCATAGGTTCTCTCGATCCCAATACTCTCCCATGGAGAGCCAACCTCCCCCCCTTTCTCATATGTCTCTTGCCCTCCGATCCCAAGCTCTGGCTTGGTATCTCTCCAATACAGCTTAGTCCTCATCTCTGAGTATCAGCCATTCCCTGTTGGGTCTGTTTCCATTAAAAGGGTCAGTGGCAAAGGTCCAGTTAAGTAGTCCTTGTTCCTGGACAAGTAACTCTGGGGTAGCAAAGGGATCCTCTCACTCCTGTCACAAAAGGTAATGATCCACAGGTTCTCCCTCCACAGGGCTCTGGAACTGGTAGACATTTCATCTGACCAGGCAGATTCATAGTTTTGATTGTCAGAAGTAGTTGGCATTGACATGGTCCTTGTCAGACTGTTCGCTGATGTTGGGGGGTGAGGTGTATGAGTCTCCTGGCCAGATGGAGAGTCCTTCTGATAAGAGGAGGTGGCCAGGCCATGAATTTAGTACAATGGGCTCTGAGTAGGCTGGGGGTTGGCCAGAGTCCTCAATAGCAGTCTCAGGGACCTTGACACTATGTGCGGCCCATAGAGGTCCTATGGTTGTGTGGTTTGGGGTAATGGTGCAGGTGCTGGTGTCTGTGGGGCTATTGGCCCTAGGTACATTCCTTCTGGTTTCCATCAACCAACATGTTGGTGGGGTGTGTACCCCGGCTGCTGTGGGTATCTATCTGGGGGCTGGTTCTGTGATGTCGAGCTTGAGGCTCTCGACATGGGAATCAAGGTTGGTATCTGGAGAGGTGTCCTGAGTTCCAGAAGGTCCAGTGATGGGGGTAGTGTGGGTTCCCTCAGAGGGGGTTGGTCTTGGAGGAGTACTCCCAGGGTGCAATTGCCCCCGAGGTGAGCTAGTTGGTGGCATATGGAAGGGATCCCTCCCAAGGTGTTGGGGGTAGTTGGTTAAGATGTAATGCATTGAAATAGGTTGTTGCTCTTCCACCAGCCTCGGCCTCGTCCCTCCATGACTCTCAATCCACTAGCTTATGCTTTCTCGCTGCCAGTAGCAGACTATTCTGAAAAGTATGAGGCCTACAATGACGAAGGTGGCTGCTGCTGCTACAATGGTTTCTATGGCCGCTCCTGTGAGGGATTTAAAAGGATTATAAGTGTCTCCTTTGGCAATGTGGTTTAAAGAGAACTAGGAAGCTTTGAGCTAACTGTTAGGCCCAGGCATCACTAGCACTAAACAAGTATAAACTCAGGGCTGTCTCATGTTCAGACAATCATCCAGGGAGTTACTGTAGGGTTTAGGCTTGGACTGGATCCAGGTATTTAGGCTCTCAGCAAAGCAAGTTGACAAAGATAGTTTGGTGTGAATAAACTTTAGCTTGAAGCTGGGGATACTACAGTGAGAGCTACTACTTATATATGAAAACAATAATACTAAATGGTGGTTCTAGAAGACAATAGAAGTCTGTTAATAAGCGGAGTTCAGGACAAACGAGTAAGCAGGATTGCATAATGTATGAAGAAAAGCAGAAAAGTGAATAAATCGTAACACTAAGAGTGCCACTAGTTTGCCAAGAGTGCAACTAGTCAAGTGTTCATCACTTGTAGGAAGCAGTTACAGGGCCAAGAGTGCCACTAGTTTGAAGCAGTCATAGTCCCAGTGAGCATAGCAGCTTAAATTAAATCACTTTCTCCAACTGTGTAATAAATCTCTCCACTAATATGAGTATTACATTTGTAAAGCACACTAGTACTGAATAGAAGTCTTTTTACCCAACCTTACCTGGTTATTGAAGTTTGCAGAGTGCTTCTATCATACTCGAAACACTTGAATTCAATACATTGGTGATTAGTGTAGAGTTTTGAGGGGTTTAGTGTTGGCTGTAGTTCATTGCAGCTTACTAGTCCTTTTGTCACTTGCTATTACTGAGCACATCAGTGCATAGATGTGGCTGAGGGTTCATTTGCTGCTGATACTTGCCCAGGCTGACTTGGTTTTGGGGTGTAATAAGACATATAGTATTCATGTAGCTCTTGTTTTGACTGCTTGAGATAAACATCCAGAGATGGATCGTTGGCATAATTATCTTTCAGGACAGCATAGCTCATTTGTGGATCTAGTACTAGTACCTTTAAGTAATATGTGTGCTGGCATTTGGTAAAGACTTACATGATAACCAGATGTAAAATGGTGACTCATCATACTTGTAGTAGTAGTTGCTGAGCTTAAGATGAGCATTTGTAAGTCCCCTCTTAATCTTGGCTAGCATTGTGTCAGGCAGGCTGGTGAGTATTGTTTTGATATGCTCTTGAGGACCTCAAAAGACAGCATGCATAGTTGATAGCATAGACTTTTTTGAGGCAGAAGGATTTGAGCCAGCCCATCACTTTGCAAACTGTATCCCAGTCACTGTCTGACATCTTGTATGCATGCAAGTCCTTATTCCATGATACAAATGAGTCAATAACATCACAAAACTCTATAGTACAACCTAGTATCAGCATTGTTAGTCCTCCATGGATAATTGGGATGGAACTCAGGTTCACATAAGAAGAACTGAGCCTCTTTGTACCATGCTTGACATTTCTGAGGGCTTGAATGAACTGTACAGACAATCTTTCAAAGCTATATATTATGATGAGCCATAGAATAAGGTTGTATATTCAATACAGACCTTACAAATTACTGAAACATCAGTATTGCTGTCATTGAGATCCTTATCAGCATCTACCTGCATAGCAGCCTCATTGTCCTGTGAACAATCTACAGTGGCCAATTCCCTTTAGAAGCTATACTGTAAGAAGCATACAGATAGCTAAGCTTGGATTGTTCTCATACTTTTAGAGCTGTGAGATGAACTGTATGAGGCATAAATTGAAAGCACAAATGCTTCACTGAGAAGTTAATTCCTTTCTAGAGGCAGAAGTCTTCAGTGCATGTGACTATTGCATCATTATTTGTGACATTGTCTATTACAAAGGTCATAATCTGACATATTCAAGTTAGTTAAAGCATGTATAGAGAAGCTATATATATACACAACTAGTCAGACCATATTGGGTCAGGGTTTCTCATATAGCATCTACCATGTTCACACCAGAGTGCTTGCCAATAAGCTCATGAAAATCAATCAAAGATTTTTCTAAATACCTATAAGCCAATTGAATAATAATAACTTAATAGATATATACTGAGTTTTTCTTTTTCTGTTACATAATGCACAACAATTGCCATGAAAGTGTATTCATTTAGAGATGACCAACAATTTAATAATATTGATACCTTTCCAGGCAGACCCTAAGTAATGCTGGAGCACTAATTATAAACATAGACTAAAAGACTGCCTGTTAGGATCATGCTAATAGAGCGAGATGAAGCAGAATGCATGTGGGCTTGGCAAAGCTATGAGCAACGTCACCCCTGAGTTAAAGCTCTAAGATGAGTATGGACAGGGTCCACAGAGTAAGACAAGTAAAGGATTAAGATGAAGTTGCATGGAGTCAGAATCTTTGGATTGTAGAAGAGATTGAGATTAGGCTTGAAGGTCAAGTAGAAGTGAGTACAAGAGTATTGGACTAAACCAAGTTGATATTTGAACTAAACTATGTACAGTTATATGCCAGTCACTTAGACCCCCTTAGTTATATTAGACTCTGGCCTGAAACTCATCTTTTATGCATTTTTCAAGCCTCAAAAAATTCTTAAAAATAGTTTATAATATTTAATTACTTTCTTGACACTTGGTCTTTATTTTATGAAGTGTTTTACCAGGTTCTGAGGCATTCTCACTTCAATCAATAGTAATTCCTTTATTAGGATATGTTACATAATATAATCAAATTAACAATATTCATGCATAAAAAACATATTCCAACAGCCAATAAACCCTCCAGTGAATCTCCAGAGCAGGTTCACAATTATAACAGCTTTAATAATAATGATACCTATGAAGAGAGATGATGTGGCCTGATTTTGGACTGGGGTCTAAGATGACTAGGATTGTCTTTTTTGGACACTCACCAAACTCATCCTCTGTAGCAATTATTTCTTTATGTATAGCTTTGGCAAATTTTTTCAGACTCAATATATTGTACTAGTATTCATTGAGTAAAAAAAGTTCTAGCCATTTTGTGAAAAAAATATTCCAGCCATCAATTAGTGTTTTGGGGTCTAAGTGACTGGTGTATGACTGTACTTTTAGTTCTACAGTTTATATACTAGAGCAGAGTATGATAGACAGAGGTTAGAATAATATAAGTCCAGAATATTCTGTATCTAGAGGCATCGAGTATTCCATGAACTCTGATATAACACTTACTTGCTACTATAAAAGATTCTAGGTGTGATAAATGAATATATGAAATTAGTATGTGAAATAGAGATATGAAATATAGAATAGAAACTGGGAAACAGAATCTGTCAGATTCCAATAAGTGAGTTGGAGCCTGTTAGATGAGTTGAAGGTTGAAGTCCATGGCATCTGTGGCATGCTTGTTATAGTATCCCCCCCCTTAGTGTTCTTGTCCTCAAGAGCACTGATCCTGATGACCAAGTGTGTTGCATGGAATTTTGTGCAGGCATGTCACATGATAAACACCTCTTAACTGGTAACCACCACCATCTAAGTTGCCTAAATCCCTTCTTGCTGTCTGGAATGTCTTTGATCAACTACTGCTGTTCACAAACATCTGAAATGTATGTTACCCTGCTGATGCCAGAAAACATTGACCCTGACAGGCTCAAAAAATTTTATGCTGAGTGTGATGAAGAGGAAGCTTCATATCAGGAGGCCATGGACTCCTATGACAAATGGAAGATTGAAAAATCTGCTGAGGAGAAGGTGTGGAAAGTGGCAGTGGCCACAGCACTAGCCAAGAAATGAGTTGAGGAGCATTTGAACAAAATTGCCAAAGCAAAGGCAAAGAAAGAGGCAAAGGCTATGGCAGAGTGGAAGTGACTAGAAGATGAGGTGAAGAAATTAGAGGGGGGGTGGTTGGCTGCAGAGGTGAGAAAGAGGGAGGAGAATGTGAAGAAATTGAGAAACAGGTTGCTGGCAGAGTTGAGAGCAACAAAAACTATGGAGAGAGAGAAGGAGAGGGTAGCAGAGGCCCCAGTGAAGGAGAAGGAAACCAACAAGAGCAAAGGAAAGGAAAAAGCTATGGAGGCCATGGAACAGCAACTGGCATCAGACAAGGAGGATGATGATGTGGAGGCCAGTCAGAAGACTGGGGTTGAGGAAGCCATGGAGGATCTTCAAGGTTTGAAAGAGAAGGCAAGGGTGAGGGAGGTGTTTGGAAAATGTCATAAGGAACAACAGATATAGGTGGCAGCAGCCATAGGAATCAAAAAGTGGAAGGTGAGGTCCACACCTTATGTGGTGGATAGTGACAATGCTGCAGGCCCCTTGGGGCAGAACAATTCTGGTGAGCCTGCCATGAAAAGGTTGAAAATGGATCCAGTCCCAGAGAAGGGGGACATAGAATTTATTGGCAAAGGTAAGTGGCCATCTGGTTCTATGGTAGCACTAATTGTTGTTTAGATTGTTGTTCTTAGTGTTGCACCAATGGAGCCCAGTGCTTTCCTGCAAAGAAAGGGCACTCCTGTGAGCAATGCAGGATTTGAAAGGCAAGGTGGGCATTTGGAGATGATGTAGAGCCAGCGGTAATGGAAGTTTTAGACTTGCTATATAGTTTGTATGCAAGGATGAATGCAATGATGGGAAAGCTAGAGGGCCTTGCTTCAAGAGTTGAAGACCTCCTGGACAATTATCTCTCTGGGCTGACCCTGATTATCCTTACAACTTTGTTCCAAAAGCATCTGAGGACAAATAGGCTGTGTTCCTTCACAAGCTTTAAGACTTAGAGGGTGCTAATTCTGAGGCCCTCCAATAGGCAATGACAATGCAACTTGACAAGGATGTTGCCCAAGTTTGGCATTTGCATGTTGCTAACCTAGAAACTTTGAATAGTATGGACCTGTTTGAGCTGGCAAATATGGAGCTCTGGATTGGAAACCATGGATATGGGACATTGATCAATACTAGTAATGCTAGTATCAAATTTTGCAAGGGAAGGGAAGGTTTTACTGTGTTGGAGGAAGAAGTTCCTGAATGGAATGGATGAATATTTGGTGGAGGATTCCAATGGAGAGTTTGAAGAGGAGCCAGTAAGGGCAGAAATAGTACCAGGAGCATGGACTGTTGGGTTGGCTGAGCTTGATGCAATCAAGGGAAAGGATGGAAGGAAATTATTGAAGAGGATTAAAGGTGAAGGAGAGGTGGAGGCCTTGGAGGAAGAAAAAAGTGACAGTGGAGATAAGGAAGGAGTTGAAGTCAAAGCAGAGGCCACAGGCAATGAGGAAGATGTAGATGTGGAGGAAGGTGGAGAGTCCAGGGTTACCTAGTCCTTTGCTTGAACAATTTTATATATATTGTATGTGTGTATATGAATAGTAGAGTACTGCACCCAGAGGAGCATAAAATGTAGATGTTTTCTTGATGTCTGGAATGGAGTGAAGAAAAAAAAATAAAGTCAAGAAGGGAGCTGGTGGAGTCTGTTTCCAATTAAGAAGGTAATTTGCAATAGTTTTCTAAAATCCTATTTGAAATTTGAGGGACATTTTCCATATGGAACTGGCAGAGATGGAAATCAAGAAATAGTAGAGGAAGGTTTGATAGTGACTTTGTATGGTGACCCTGGATAGAGGTTCTGGTTTGTCTGGGTAACAACAATGGAAATCTTCAATGTATTTGTCCACAAAGAATGGGCCCCGGCAACTGCTGGTTCCAAAATGTGAGCTGATTAAGCCTATTTTCAGCCATTTTGATGGTAAATCCTCATTAATTGCCTCAAATCTCACCAATGGATGCTCCTCTTTGTTCATATGGCTACATATCAGTCTAAGTACATAGTAGCACTATTCTATCTACAATAATACTCATCTTCACTGTCATCCTGTCCCTCAATATTGACATCTATGATCTCTTCTTGACAGCTTTCAGCCCCTGTCTTTCTTGCTCGAATCCTCCACCTGTGTCTCCACCTGTTTCTGACTGCATTTTAGTTTATTATGAAGACCATATAGTCACTGTTGATAAGTCTCAGCATGTTTACATGCCTGAGAAAGCTCTGTCAGGTCCATTTGAGCTAGATTCCTCTGTGCATGTGCCAAGATGGATTATAAATGGCACTGATTTTTGCAAAGCGGCATCTTTGCTGCACGGACAAATTGTTTGGTGGTACCAGAGTATCTGAGAGAGCAAGAATGATGCCTCATGAGGCGTTCTGTGTGCTTGAATAATGTAGAAAGTAGGTGCAATGGTGTAAAAGAGGTATGCCACTGTTGTTTGGTTGTATTTACAAAGCCTTGGAACTGCTTATCCAAATGCACCTGGTGCAGGCTTCCACAACACTCATATTGCTTCAGAAAAATTACAGAAATTCTTTTAAAAATAAAATGCATGTATTCTTCAGAGCACATTTTTTAAAAACATGTTTTTAAGGCTATTAAATGCACCAACACTCTAGTAAAACGAGGCCTTAAAAAAAATCTGCTTCGAAGAATACATGTAGAATTATATTTGTAACAATTTGTTTCTGCAAAAGTAATCATGAATCTTCCTTATTCGACCTGCAGTAGGTGCATCCACAAAAGTGCCATATTTCAGGCCAAATTGAGATTGCTCGGAGCCCGAAATTTGGTGGGGGTTGCCGGGGCCCACAGAAAATTTGGTAGTGGGGATCCAAGCAAACTCTTTATCAGTACCTTTATAACCTAACCATTGAACACAATAGATAAGGATATCAGAACTGATGGTTGAGCTTAGAGTCAAGGATTTGTGCAATCTCATACTGCTCTTCACCATTGACTTTAACTGAAGGTGGAGGTGATTGGGTACAATTAGAAATGATATTGGATTCCATGGGTCTCAACTGTGAAACATGGAATACAGGGTGAATGGAATGGAAATCCATGGGAAGTTTGAGAGTAAAGGAATGGGATCCAGGCTGTGCAATGATGATGAATGGTCCAAGGAATTTCTCTAAGAATTTTGCAATAAGGCAAGTAGTCCTGATGTGTTTGGAATTAAGAAAAACCTTGTTGCTTACTTTGAAATCCAGGGCTAGAGATGTTGTTTATCTGCTTGGAATTTGTAGCAGGACTGAGCATGAGAGATTTCATCATGAAGGAATTGGTAAAGATCATTGAGGTTAACTATGAAGTCACAGGCCTGAGTGGAGGTGATATCACATTTAGGGTATACAGTGATGTTAGAATGGTACCCTTTGTTGGCAAAGAATAGGGAAATTCTGGTGAAAGTGTTAAGGGCATTGTTGTATCCAAATTCTGCAATAGGTAATATGGTATCTCAATTGTCTTGTTGGTAAGAACAATAGATACAGATGTATTGTTCAAGAGTTTGGTTGGTGCGTTCAGTCTGTCTATTGGCTTCTGGGTGATAACCAGAAGTGAAGTGAAGTTTCATATTGAGGGCTTTAGCAAGAGCACACATGAATTGGGAGACAAATTTGGAGCCACAGTCAGAAGTAATATGATTAGGGATACTATGCTTGGAGAATACATGGGTGACAAAAAGTTGCATGAGGTCCATGGAATTAATCATATCATGAGTAAGTATGAAAATGGCCTGTTTGCTTGCATGGTTGATGACAACAAGAATGGCAGTGAATCCATTGGAGTCCAGAAGTTGTTCAATAAAATCCATGGAAATAGAATCCCATGAACATGTAACAAGTATGCCACAGACTCCATGGACTACAACATTCAACCCATTCCACTGGCTCCAACTCATTATCAGAATCTGATGGATTCCATTTCTCAGTTTCTATTTCATATTTCATATCTCTATTTCATATACTAATTTCACATATTCATTTATCACACCTAGAATCTGTCACGGTAGCGAGTAGGTGTTATATCAGAGTCCACAGAGTACTTGACTCCTCTAGATACAGAATATTCCAGACTTACATTATTCCAGCCATGTCCATACTTATTCTAGCCTCTGTCCATTGGACTCTGCTCTAGTATATAAACTGTAGAACTAGTAGTACATACCTCAGTTCAAATATCAACTTGGTGTAGCCTAATACTCTCACACTCACTTTTACTTGGCCTTCAAATCTAATCCTCAATCTCTTCTACAAGTCCACAGATTCTGACTTCATATGACTTCATCTGAATCTCTACTTGTCTTACTCCATGGACTCCATCCATATTCCTCTTAGGGCTTTGACCCAGGGGTGACATTGCTAATAGCTTTGCCAAGCCCACATGCATTCTGCAGACTCTATAGTATGCATCTCACTTTATCTCTCTCTATTGGCACAATCTTAACAGGACACATTGGTACAGGCAAAGGTTTAAGTAGGCCAAAAGGATGATGTCTAGGTGTTTTGTTATGATCACAAGTAGTAGTACAAGACTTGATGTAGTAGCAAACAAATTCATGCATCTGTGGTCAGGTATAATTCTGTTGGACTAATTCAAGTGTCCAGTTTTGACCAAAATGACCTACCAAGATATGATCATGATTGTTCTGTAGGACACAAAGACAGAGATCCATAGAGTCTAGGATGTAGATGCAATTGTCAAGACAGAGTATTCCTGACTTGTCCATGAACCAGTGGAAAGGACTGGAAGGGGAAAAAGCAAGATGAAAACTTTTGGTTGCTGCAGAATTCATGGGTTGTGCTTGCTTGATATCAGAGTGGAGCTTATCCACATCCATGATAGCACTAGCATGGAGTATGGGACCTTCAAGAAATGTAGCATGGAGAGAAGTAGAGAGTTGTTCTTGAGTGAACACTGGGCAGAAATTGTGAGGACTTGAGCATATTGATTATCCCCCTCTTTAGGGTAGACATCCCATCATCTAGTGAGTGTGTCTGGTTTTCCACCAAGTTTACCTAGCCAGAACCAAATAACAAGGTTGAACTGGAAAAGGAATTCAGACCAGTGTACCTGCCATGGGTAAGAACCTTGGTAGTAGAGAAATACTTGAGGTTCTTGTGATTGGTAACAACATCAATGGATTCTGCAGAGCCTTTGAGGTAATGGCACTAGTATTTAAAGGCTTCAAAAATAGTGAGAAGCTCTGTATCATGGGTATCATAGTTGAGCTTGGCTCCATGGAGACTTTGGGATAAGAAGGAAATGGGTTGAATTTTGCCATCCTCAAGGTAAATAAAAAGGATGGTGGCAATAGCATAGTCAGAGGCATCAGTTTCCATAACTAATTGACAGTCAGGAATCCAGTGGGTAAGGATAGGAGCATAAGTGGAAGTCTGTTTCAGCTCATTAAATGCAGCCAGGCATTTGTCATCAAATTTCCACAGAATACCCCTGCGAGTAAGACATGTTAAGGGCAACACAATCTCACTGTATTCATGGATAAAATGGCAATAGAAATTAGCAAAACTAAGAAATGATTGGATATCTTTGACATTCCATGAGACCAGCCAGTCAACAATAGCCTTGACTTTGTCTTCAGCCATGCATAGGCCTTCAGGAGAGAGGATATACCCTAGATATTCCATAGAATCCTGATGAAATTCACATTTGGATCCTTTGCAGTAGAGATTGTTGACTCTGAGTCTGCATAGGACCTCTCATACATGTTTTCAGTGTTCCATATGATCATTGGAGTAGATGAGGATATTGTTGAGGTAGACAACAATGGAAATGTCAAGCATATCTGGGGAGATGTCATTGACAAAGCATTGGTAAGACCAAATGGCATGATGTGCCATTCAAAAGACCTATAGCAGGTATGGAATATAGTTTTTCATTTGTTTCCTTTGGCAATACAGACAAGATGGTAGGTGTGGCTTCAGTTCAGTTTTGCATAGAGATGCATGGAATGTGCAGAATCAAGAAGATCAGAAATGAGAGGAAGTGGATAATGGTCTTTTTTGTGATTTTGTTCAAGCTACAGAATTCAACACAGAGCCTGAGTTCACCAGTTTTTTTTTGATGAAGAGTACTAGGGCTCTGTGGGGAGAATGTGAAGGAGAGATGAAACTATTACAGATGTTATCATCAATAAACTTGCAAAAGGCTTTGAGTTTAGATTCAGAAAGGGAATAGATGGGCTGAGCAGAGGAGACATGCCTTCCTTAAGATTGATTTTGAGGTCATAAGGGCAATGCTCAGGGAGTTTCTCTGAGAGGGAATCACTGAACACATTGGCAAAGTCATAGTATTCTGGTGGAACATCAGTTAAATCCATAGAGGCTGCAGAGGTGGCTTGGCCACTAACACTAGGCATGGAAGGCCATAAGGTGAACTGTTGGACACCTTCTTCTGCATAATGGCTGGAATAATACAAGTCTGGAATATTCTGTATCTAGAGAAGTCAAGTATTCTGTGGACTCTGATATAACACCTACTTGGTATTGTGACAGATTCTAGGTGTGATAAATAAATATGTGAAATTAGTATGTGAAATAGAGATATGAAATATAGAATAGAAACTGGGAAACAGAATCCATCAGATTCCAATAATGAGTTGGGGCCAGTGGAATGGGTTGAAGATTGAAGTCCATGGAGTCCACAGCATGCTCATTACAGCTACCTACTTATATACAAAAACTGTAGTACTAATAATAGTTTGAAACTATAAAGACAATATGTTAGTTGCACAGTATGCATGAGCTATAGTTACCAGGCCTAAGCCATCTGGTTGAGGTTTGGATGATTATGTGGGTTCAAGTTGGCTCAAACTTGTAGTAATACTGAAATAAAATGAATATCCATGAAAATCATAACAATTTCTGCATATAGGGTTGTTTCTATAGTGAGCTCACTAATTCCTAGTAAGTGTGTGCTAGTTACAAGTCCAAGTCCAAGGATATGTTACTTAGCCAGTTGAATGTCACCCTACACTTAGCCTGTCATTATACAATTATCTTCTAAAATAGTGTTGAGCATACAGTGAGCTTGCTAATTTGGTACAGTAGTGAATATCTTTGTCAACCAATTACTTAGTTTGCAGGCACTTGGCCAAAGCTTCTATTCAAGCCATATGCCAGTGTTATTATTTTATCTTATCTCTTATGTGAGGTTTGGTCCAGTCTTCTCAGGTACAGTACATCACTTTAATTTAGTCAGCATGCCAATCTCTTTAATTGCAATCTTCTTTATCTTCTGTTATAAGAGTGAGCTCACTCTGTAAGTGCAATTACCAATGTTCAAACAGTGTTTTGTAAACTTTCTGTCAAGCATGCTTGTCAAGCACATGCTATAACTAAGTCCTGGTTTAAGTCTGTCACATCAGATGTCAATTAGACATATAGTTCCAATGCTTATTTGTACTTATTATATATGCTCATCTAGTTCTTGAGTCCACTCACTCTTACACTGTAGTACAATGTATACTCTGTGTTGAGGTTAGGTATTGAAATGAGCACAGTGTAAAGATTTGTAGCACACCAATAGCTGGGATAGTTGAATTCAATGAATATTTTTTTGGAAAAATTCTAGGTACTTATATACTGCTAATAGACTATTTCTACAATGTTATACAACCTTCTGACAATGTCTACAAGTTTTTACACTCAGTCAGCAATGAGCTGAACTTGGAACTTCAATCATCTTAAAGATTCCAGACTTTTCTGGATTGATTGCCAAACCTGGCATGTCCAATCAATCTCAATCTCAACACTCCCCCTCAAGCCGGTAAAGTCCCAATCCCCTCATAAATTTGTCATGCTTGGGTTGATGCAAACCTTTGGTAAAGATATCTGCAATCATATCTTCAGTTGGACAATATTCCAGCTTGATGATATCATTTTCAATCTTTTCCCTGACAAAATGATTCTGCACATCAAAGTGCTTTGATCTAGCATGATATGCTAGATCACATGCAATGGCAATAGCAGATTGGTTGTCCTCATAGAGTACAGTAGCTTCGTCTTTAATGTACCCTAGCTCAGTGAATAAATTCCAGTTCCAAATTGCTTGCCTTGTTGCATATGCAAGGGCTGTATATTCTGCTTCTGTTGAAGAGAGTGCTACAGTAGATTGTTTTTTCGAGCTCCATGCGAAGGCAGCACCTGCTACAAAGTAAGTGTAGCCAGATATTGATTTCCTATCATCTGGATTGCCAGCAAAGTCTGCATCTGTGAAACCATGGCTGATTACTTCATCTCCTTCTTCTGAACAGTATACCAGCTCGTAATTTCGAGTCCCTGCAATGTATTTGAAGATTCTCTTCAAGGCAGTCCAATGGTCTCATCCTAGGTTTGAAGCAAACTGACTAACAGTCTGTACAGTGCATGCAATGTCCGGTCTAGTCCCAAGTGCTAGGTATAATAAAGAACCTATCATGGACTGAAATCCGTGTCTAACTTCGTGATTTTGACACTTTTCAGTGCACTTGTGCAGTATGACATTTGGGTCAAGTGGTGTGCTGACTGGGGATGCATCCTGAAGGCCATAACGAGACAGTATCCCATCTATATACTGTTTCTGGGAGAGGGATATTGTCTTCTCCTCGCGATTTCTTCATATTTCAATGCCTATAATCTTTCCTGGCTTCCCAATGTCCTTCACATCGAATAATCCCTTCAACTGCTGCTTTACTGCATCGAGCTCTTCAACTGTCTTCATGAAAATAAGCAAGTCATCAACCCAGACTGTTATTACAGTCCTTTTCCCTTCATTGACTCGCTTGTAGACACAATGGTCAGCTTGTAGCTTGGAAAATCCAATTTCCGACATCTTTCTGTCAAATTCTCAGTTCCATTCTCATCCTGACTGTTTGAGACCATATAGTGTCTTGTGCAGTCAACAAATACAGCCTGTACCATTGTCATATCTGTCTGGTTGCCGCATATAAATTTCTTCTTCAAGTCTGCCATTTAAATAGGCTCCTTTGACATCCATCTGTGCAATTTCAAGGTCCTCTATGGCTGCAATTCCAAATATTGCCCTGATGGATTCTAGGTGTACTACTGGTGCAAAAGTCTCGAAATAATCGACTCCTGGGATCTGAGAATATCCCTGTGCTACCAGCCTTGCTTTGTATCTTGAAATATGCCCATTCTCATCAAACTTCTTTATGAAAATCCATCTGCTACCTATAGGAGATCTTCCTGAAGGTAAATCCTCTATGGTGTATGTTTCCATCACTTCTATGATGCTCATCTCCTCGTCCATGGCTTCCTTCCAATTTGGCCATTCCCTTGATGCTTTGGCTTCGTTTAAGGTGCAAGGTACATCATCAAAGTCAGTTCCTTCTCCAGCTAGGTAACTCCATACTAGATTTGCGAAATGCTGCTCTGGAGTCATCTCTGTACATGTTTTGGGCTCCCTGGGTGCTGGTGGAAGTCTGGAATCAGGATTTCCAAGAGCTCTGTAGTTATGGTCTCGTAAACTTTGGGCTGAATGGTGGGGTCTTTCTTCTTGCAAAGTCGTGTCATTAGCTTTAGTGGATCATGCTGATGGTACAGATGGCTTCTGTATCTTGCCTGGATGCTTGGAGCTTGTCTCTGTGGGCCTGGAGTGACTTTCTGTGTCTGGCTGCTGTGTTTACTCTTCGCTATTTGGTTCTTGAGGTACTTGGGTGAGTCGAGGGTCATTTTGACTCCTATTTTCCTCCTTGAGCTTCGACTTATCCGTGCTTGCAATATCTGCAGTCTTGGGTGGTTCTGCGAATACAAAGTTCCTTGATACTCATATGGATCGAGTTCTGGGGTCATAATAGTGGATTGCCTTTGGACTGTCCACAAATCCGACAAAGGTGAATTTCTATGACTTAGACTCAAGTTTTGACAAGTTCTTGCCCTCTGTTAAGACCCAGACATTGTATCCGAACTCTCTGAGGTGTGAAACATCAGGCTTTTCACCTGTATTCATTTCCTCTGGCGTCTTTCCACCCAGTGCTTGTGATGGTGCTAAATTGCGAATGTAAGCAGCATATTCCACTGCTACTTCCCACAGATATGATGGAAGTCCTTTTCCTATAAGCATGGCTCGTGTAAGCTCCATCAGAGTGCAATTGAATCATTCTGCTACTCTGTTTGATGAATGCGCATAGGGAGCAGTGGTTTCCAGCTTGATTCCCTTCTCTCTCAGCCAAATCTTGACTTCCTTGCTCACCAATTCCATCGCATTATCCACCCAAATGACTTTCAGCACTAAACCATACTGCCTTTCAATAAAGGTGATATACTCCTTCATTTTACCCAAGGCCTCGCTTTTCTGCTTCATGAACTTCGGAGTACAGTGGCAGATTGCATCATCTGTGAATGCAATGTAGTATTTCGATCCCTGGAGTGAAGCAACTCATGCAGGTCCCCAAATATCGCAGTGAGTGACCTCTCCATGCTCCTGGCTTCAGTGTTTTGCTTCCTGAGGGTATGGACGATGTGTCTGCTTCACTTGAATGCATGCTTCACATTGGGATAGTAGTGGTGAGTCTTTGTCAACAGAGATGATACCTTCCTTCTCTAGTTGCTCCAATCCCTTCTTTCCAAGGTGTCCATATTGAAGATGCCATGAATCCCAAGTGTTTACACTTCCTCTAGCAATGTGTGACTTCTCTGGGTTCGTTTTGGCTTGCATCTTCATGAGATAAAGCCAGTTCACCTTCTTCCCTTCTGCAAGCACTGTACCATCCTTTTGATGGAATACTACTTGTCCATCGCCGAATTTCGCTGTCAGGCCTGCATCATCAAGTCAGGTAATCGATATGAGGTTGTTTACTGCATTTGGAGCATATAGGGTGTCCTTGAGGCGATGTATGCGAGTTTCTTTGCCTACCTTTGCTTCCAAAACAACAGTTCCTCGTCCTAGGGCTTTAATCAACTGGTTTCCTATCCCACTGATTGAGGATTCCATCAGAGAAGTAAGGTCAATGAATGAATTCATATCATTGCAGATGTGCGACATAGTTCCAGAGTCTGCAAGCCAATCTTCCTTCAAAAATTTCGAACTGGGCTGCAAGCTATAGCAGTTATCAGTCAAGTCTTGGTTTGTGCTCGCTTTGTTTGCCTGGTTTGACCTATCCTTCTTCTTCTTTCACCCTCCTTGTCTTCCTGGACCTTTCCCCTCAGATCCACCACCTTTGGACCAGCAATCCTTTACATAGTGTCCAGGTTTTCCACAATTCCTGCAAGTATCTTGGTCTGAATTGTCACTTCTCTTTGACACATTCAACCCCCTCCATGGATTTTTCCTCCCATAGCTATATAGTGTGTTCTCCTTGCCTCCTGACTTCTCCAATCTATGCCTGTTTTCCTCCAAAACGATGGCTATAAATTTGTGAGACACTATAGTCAGATTGTTACCAGTAGAACCAAGATATACAGTCATGAATTGGTCCCAAGATTCAGGCAATGAAGTTATCAGCAGCATTAAGAAGTCTTTATCCAAAACAAGACTCCCAAGCATGCCTAACTTCTCCTGGATGTGTCACATTTCAGTGACATGTTCTACTATGTCAGTAGACTCATCTGCAGTCATACGATAGAGGCGACGTCGATATGAGAGTATTCCCAGCTTTCCTCTAGCTTCCTTCACTAACTTCAGCTGCTTCCACATTTTGGCTGCTGTATTGGCTCCAGCGATGTGAATCATCTGTGAGTCACTCAATGTAAGCTTGATTTGTGTCTGCACCTTCCTGTCTGTCTCATCCCATGTTTGCATACCCTTCATTTCCTCTGCTGTTAGCTTTTTGGGATCTACAGGCACTGGCCTCGTCTTTACCCCTTCTGCATACTTCAGGAGACCTTGTTCTTGTAGTATAGCTGTGACTCAACGCTTCCACAGAACCCAGTTGTCTTCCCACAAGAGCTCAATGTGAAATAAGGATGATGGGATTGAATCTGATGATGTAGACATGATGTATGACTAGGAAATATACAAGTCATGTAGAGCGGTTGGCTGTGCATATTAAATCGTCAATAAATGATAGTAGGGTTGGGGCCCATAACCTGTTGAGGTTAGGTATTGAAACAAGCACAGTGTAAAGATTTGTAGCACACCAATAGCTGGGATAGTTGAATTCAATGAATATTTTTTTGGAAAAATTCTAGGTACTTATATACTGCTAATAGACTATTTCTACAATGTTATACAACCTTCTGACAATGTCTACAAGTTTCTACACTCAGTCAGCAATGAGCTGAACTTGGAACTTCAATCATCTTGAAGATTCCAGACTTTTCTGGATTGATTGCCAAACCTGGCATGTCCAATCAATCTCAATCTCAACACTCTGTGAGATTGCAAAATTACACATATGGAATGTCTGCAGTTGCAACATATCCCCTCCACTAAAGTCTTGATCATCCTTGGTTATTGTGTTGTGGGTCCATGTTGTTCTCTTCTTTTCTACATGGCATCAGCTTTGAATGCTCATAGGCCAGTTACATCAATGTTCATTGAAGCTCTCACATGAAAGTTTCTTTCTTCACAAAAAGGCAAGAAGTCCACTTAATTACTCAGATATAGAGTGGGTTTTGGACTTTAAATCTTCCCACCCTTTATTGCTTTCACCTACTTTCTTTATGCAGGTACTTCTGTTCTCTTTGCTTGTCCTTTATGCATACATTATCCCAGCAAACTCTAACCAGTGCATGTTCTAACACATGCTATTTCAAGTTTGCTTTCTTATTGAATTTTTTAGCAAATTTGTTATGTTTGTGCTGTCATCTCCTGCCAAGTTGTTGACTCAATACAAATACTTTGCTAACTTTGACCCCATTGCACATTACCATGCCTAACAGAAGGTCTATAGTATTTTGATGCTGAGGAAGCATCAAATGCCCCAGAGTATACAGGATGAGGTGATGACAATACTGAGAGTCACTTTTCAACTTCTTGTGCATATACTTTCTCTATGTTATCTATCTTGCTGACATTTATCACTTTTCTCTTAGCACCCAACTTTAGTTACCCTAAGAGAGTAGCAACTCATTGATTCCCACACAGATGCCTTCATTTAGGGGCACTTTACCAGATTGCATTTGGAATTGCCTGTCAACCTCCAAACCGCAGGTTGGGATGACCTTATCAGTTGTTCACTAGACAAAATCTATCCATCTCACATAAGTTTTTGGTTTCTTTGTATGCTCAGAGGTTAATGTCCTTCTTTTGGCACCTCTCTCACTTTCAGTTTATAATGCACCAAATCCACTTAAGGATTAGACAACAATGACAATGTGGAGAGACATGCAGTGCGTATTGCTGATGTCCTTTCTAAACCCAAAGTGGTGCCACTTGCTTTCAAGCCCAATTCTCTACCACCTTCAGTCTCTAAACTGCTGACACTTTCAGTATCTCTAAAACCTCCCACAATCCTGCCTACTTTACCAACAGTTCCTACTATTGAACAGGTGCCTACTACACCCAAAACAGTTGGTCTCCCATCAGTGGCTTTGCTGCTGAGTCCATGTCACATGGATACTCAACCTTCTGCAGGCTCTCCCTTGAGGGCTTTACCCATTAATGCTGTTGACCTCTTCTTAATATCTCTAGTTCATGTGATACCCATGCATCCTAATCTCAGTAATTTAATGGAGGGGCACCCAGCTTTTCTCCAAATCAATAAGAATTTATAAGCCTGGCTTACAACAATACACTCATTCTCATGCATATATAGTCTTGCAGGACCATATTGGACACCTGAGGAACTAAGACTTTGATCATACAGGCTATATATAGATTCTCTTATATATATACAGTAGTAGACACATGTAGACCTTCTTTCTTCCTTTTTCACCCCACCTTTTTTCCTTAGACATTCTCTCACTCACTTAGATACACTTTTACTTTCACAATATACCCTATTCCCATTTTGTGGTGTGATTTGTGAGTCATACATCCAGTGAGGCTATCTGGACAGAGCAGCCTTTCACTTTTTTTTAAAACAATGAACAGGGTGCTAATTGAACATAGATTCATATCACTTTTGTTATTTGTTCTGATATTGAACTTGCAAATTCATACTCGCACTTGAACCTCATACTCAAACCCTTGAACTCGCACTCACACTCGAACTTATTTCCTTTTGAACATCAAACATTTCCTTTCTAATTAATTGAGCACATCTAAACCTAACACACCAGTTGCATGAAGTAACATTATGAATCCCTCACCAAAACCTACACACCTACCTAGGTATATACTTCCACCATCCAGTAGAGGCAATTGACCACATCCTGATATAAACTCACCAAGGAATCCCACCCTGGCAGCATCTCATACACTGCATGCTACTTCTCCCATTTCTGCTCTTGTCACTCTATCTACCCACCTCTCTTCCTCTGATTCAGACTCTGATAAAGGCCTCATGTCAGCCTCAGTACTGCACAATGGAGAGACATAGGTCATGGCAGACACCTCTTTTAAGAATTGTCCTAAGGTTTCTGCTGGTGAAGTCACACATAGCATGTTACATCAATTCCTAACAGCAGCTCAGAATTGGAGAAAGACTTATCATCCTTTGGTCACTGAGAAAGAGATTATTATGCCCTACCTTGTGCTCAGTTTTTGCAACAACATCTGCTTTGATAATTTCTACTACTAAAACTCAGATTGTTACAATCAGTATACACCAGCTGAGTTCAGGAATGCTGCATGCAAATATTTCTTCTTTACAACATGGTATCTCTTTGTGCATGGAGAATTAAATAGCTTGCTTTAGGACAATGGTCTCTTTGTGGATTTTCACAACATGATTCTAATGCAAAATCACTACTTGGAGAGGAACCCAGAGCATGTTAAGGATGCATTGTTGGTTACTACTCTGAAGAAAGGGATGCATGTTGATTTGTCCAAATGTTGCTCAGAACCAGATACAGAACTGGCAAGGATTTTTACTGCAATTGCAAATGGTACTGCAGATGCTATAAAAGATGAAACTGTAGCAAACTGAGTCAAGTTGGTAGAGGTCAAGGATGAGAAACTATGCCATAAATATGTACATAACCAGCATGATGCCAGGAACTCAGTAAATAACTTTGGATTGAAGTGCATACATGCTAATGCCTTCCAATTGAACACTGCCAGTGCTGCACCCAAAGTGACAATGTCTGTGACCCTTGCCCTGCTGCTGGATATGAAACTCATGATATTAACTTTATCAATTGCTGGGTCCAGGCTAACCCTGATGGGTTTGAGAACTGATGAATTCTAAATCATGGCATTAGACCACAAAAACCTTGTACCATCACTGCAGACATTACACTAATCCAATCAATTCTACACAACTACATCACACCTATTATGCACTCTCACCCTTTCCCTCCTATCAGACCTGGTTCTTGTGATGCACTAGAGTATCCTGCCTACCGCTTGTTCTCCCAATCCTGACCTTTGTCCCAAATAGTACTCATGCCTCCCTTCTCAAACTGTGCAGTAGTAGAAGTGGATGATTATGATTCCAACTATGAGGATGTGGACTCTAACAGATACAACAAACACTTGTCTTCACCAGCTCATAATGTACATCCCCATTGCTCTCATGGATCCATAGTGCTCATCACTGAGGACTGTGGGCAGAGAGCAGAGACTGAACCCTTGCCAGCCTGACTCCTCTGTTCAACATGAGACAATAACTCTCACTCCTGGACATCTGAGGAACTAGGACTTTGATCATATAGGCAATATTGTGCAGGCTATATATAGATTCTCCTATATATATACAGTAGTAGATGTATGTAGACCTTCTTTCTTCCTTTTTCACTCCACTTTTTTTTCCTAGATATTCTCCCACTCACTTAGATACACTCTTGCTCTTACAATACATTCTGTTCCCATTTTGTGGTGTGATAGTCCAAATCTGTTAGTCTCTAGCCTATAGGAAGACCAGAACATTGAGATCTAGAGTGTGCTTCTCTTTATTTTTGAAATGATCTACTTATAACACTGTCAGTACATTTTGCATCCCCCTGCAATTTTGTACACCCAATTATATAGTATATATTGTACATCTAGTACTAGTATTACCTTCTCAAACACATAGAAATGTGAGCTATATAAAATTTCTCCAATTTTTAGTTTTGCCCTCTTTATCATGAATTTTGCAGCTCTAAATTGCCATCTTTTCCAATGCCTGGAAATGTGAGTTTTGATATGTGTTCCCCATAAACTGTAATATCAATTTAATGATTGATACTGCTAAGTGCCCACAAAATAAGCAGATGCTGTTTAGGGGATTTCAGAGTTGCAAGATCCATTGGAATGTTTCAGAGCAATTGGATGCATGCAGCATCCTCAAAACATGATTTTCTCTAATTTTTGCTATTTTTCATTATTTTATATCTAACCTAGAGTTCTACAAATAAAGTCAAGTTTCTTTTAGAGGTTTTTTGAGGCTGTAGAATACATTGGTAAAGGTTTCAAAGCAATCCAATGCATGCAGCACCATAGAAAGCCAATTTTACTGATTATGCCTAGCTATAAAATGTACCACATGTGCTGTAGAGATGCCAATTAAGGATTCTCCAGGTCATTTAATTTATTGATCAAGTTTCAAAGTGATTACATATATGTAGTACCCTAAAATTGCAAATTTTCTGCAATTTTCTACTATTTTATACTATTTTACCTTTTTTACCCCTTTCCCAGAGCCTTCATACCTTGTAACAGGTATCTTTGACATCTTAGTTATAGTAACTGATCATGACTAATGACTATACTTAGATCCTGTAAGTATTGAAAGTTAGCTAGCAGTAGTGACTTCTTATGACTCTTTATGGATATCTACTAAAATAATATATTTTTGTGTGATTCTCTCTACTAAGGACCTGGATCAGCCTTGAAAATACACTGTTGGATAAGGAATAGAATCTTACACTAATACTCAATACTCTCATTCTCATTTCTAGAACTAGTACTAGACTAAAACCTTCATATTCATAGTATTACTTTTGAAGCCAGATATTGCTTACACCATCATCATCTATTTAGAATCTACTAAAGACCTACATACTGGTTTCTAATTAAACTCAAAGTGTAATCAGATTCCCACTACACTTCACATCTCAAGCTGAATACATCTTATTATGATAAGTATTGTAAGACACTAACAAACTTGATCAGGCTCTATTGGATTGAGAATGAGTTAAAGAAATCAGTAAGTCAGTATTTAATCTCAAGCTTTTTGATTTACAATGTGTTGGTTTTAGAGTACAATGAAGCACAAACACTCAGCTGGCCCAAAGTCTCAATCCTTAGCAGGCAATGCCAAAGGTGACAAGATACATAAAACAAAACTCAGCCAGGACTAGCATTGTCAAAAGATGCCATCTAATAAAGACATCTCTTATCAGCCTAAACCTTGCTTCTGTAATAGTAAAACTAGATTACCATCCTTCAATAAGATCTCCAATATGAGTAGACCTTTATTATTGGTTACATCATTACTTAAGTCTCTTTTAGAAAGATATGGGGTCTAAGAATGTAGTCCAAAGTGGAAAGGGTGAGGGAAAAGCAGTCATATATTAAGTATATCCTTTCTTACTATGTTCTCTTGTTATACTTGATCCATCTTTTTGTCACAGCCTACTATAATTATCATGGACTCCAAGTCTATGCCATCATAGAAATCTAAAGAGCCAGCTAAGGTAGGCATTCTTCTGTTACAATGATCTTGACCAGCTTCATTGTTTTAACACTGTATTTTCTTTTTAAAAAAAGGAAAAGACCAAAGCTTACCAGTTGATAAAACAGGGGAAATTAATCATTTCTTAAAAGTCAGTAGTTTTTTAAAATTTGGCTATATTGATGACATTTTCTTTAAAAAAAAAAGAAAAGACCAAGGTCCTATTCATTGAAGTTTTAGGATATCTCAGTACCCCTCTGACTTGTTTCACATCTCTATACTTTTCAAGCTACTAAATTTAGCAAAAACCACTTTTTATATCTCTTTAAAATCATTTATGAGGCAGCAAGGCACAAAAAGGTTTACTCCAAAGCTAATATTTCACTAATCTCATTCTATGATGAGTCAAAGGAGGACAGTAGTCAAGAGGAAACAGTAGTGCCAGAAGTTGTTAACTGCAATGAAAGATCTTTCAGAGGCTGAATCACTTCAGGTGTTATATTAGGTGTAACAAAGGATGATAATGAGGAGTATCATAATGATGATGATTAAGTCTACATTTTCTTTCTTTTATGCTTATATTATGCCTCACTGCAGTCTTTTTACTCTATAAAATATTTTAGATATTGATTTATTACTTATACAATGCACTTACTCTGCTTATATGCTCTGCTCATACAATGCTTTTTGAACACTTTGCTTATACATATTGCTTTAAAATAATACACAATAACAGCTCTTTTTGTACTAGTGTGACATTCCTGCTCTCTCTTTAACCATCATGGACATTCTTGATGTCCTTAAAAAGATACTCGCTGATTTAAGTCTTTACACCCTTCATGGCAAGTACAAATCTATTATCACAGTTGCAAAGGAATGAATGGCCAAGGCAGAGGAGGATATTTCACCACTACCCAATCAACTGGCACTTTGCATATAGATACTCTTTCATGCTCTTTTATTACAACCTAATAGTTTTAGTTATAGAGAAAGAAACTCATCCTAGTATGTGAAAATGAATACATACATTCTTTCATACTTGATCTGACTGTAGTCATGTGCATCCATCTCTGAAAAGCAGGTCAGTACAAGTATAGCCTTATATGCATGTATATTGATTGATCTATTTCTTCAGTCTTCAGCAAACTGTATCACTGAGATTATCTTGTACATTAATGTCAAGCCTTTAAGCTTTGATAGTTTTTGCATGAATATCTGGTATACCTGGTATACATGTATAATTGCATTGATATGCTTATCTATACAGTTAATTTCCTGAACTCCCTCCCTCCTTGCTTACTAGATTTGTAAGATTGGCCATGCAGAGGGCTTTACCATGCTGTCTGTTATCAAAAGCACTGCTCCACTCCTCCTGCTTTAGATACTTTGGCATCCACTGTCAACACCATGAAAATGCTTCATGTTATGTCTGCTGATGCGAACTTCTTACCTGAAGCCCTAGGATACTTTTATAATCTCCTCTAAAACACCCTCCACAATTGATAGAGCTGATTACTTGGTGTCCTGCACTATATGATTTACAGTAAAGCAGAGTACATCCTTAATACCAGAAATTTCCAATGATACTATGGAGAACCTCAACTTTAATATATTGAAAATTTCCAGCTCCTATTCAGCTCTTGTTGACTAAAAGCTTAACAGACTTTCAGTGCAGGCTTAGCTTTAGCTAGAAACTGGACAAATAAGAATCAATAGTTTTAGAAAAAATTTGAAATTGAGACCCAAAACAAATGTATCAGAGTGCCTGATATTAGAGATGAAATAGATATTAATATAAGTAATTTTCATTTTATTTTGAAACCTAATATACAAGTGTCATATTAGAGACCTTCAAATTTCTAAATTCTTTATTGAAGTCATTCTGATATTTCATGAGCTAGTACTATTGTAAAAAAAAGTTTTTAGCCTGTCTTTATAAAAAAAAAAAAAATCAAAATTGACTCATGTCTTTTTAACAACTCTATTGTAATCCAGTCAAACATCAGTAAACCCACTAGAAGCTCTGTAAGTTTGTAGTAGGTACATTTACCCACAGATTGTTGCTGGAAAAGACTTGCTGGGAAGAACAATGTACCTTGCCAAGGTGTCTTGCTTGTATACATTTTGTTCATTATTTTCTCTGGAGCTAGAACTGCAAATACTCTGGAAGGGTTTGTTAAAGCCACAGCATTGTACCAGACATTAATTTCCTGGCACAAGTGAGAATTGTATTACCAAAATAAGCAGACACATCTTACCTTGGTGTTTTCTAGCAAGAGAAAAATGTTGATGGTCACCACATCATCAATACATTGACATGTACACTTGATACTAGAATGTTTGTGAAAGGAAAGACTGTGCTGTAATAGTCCACTCATATAGGCCAAAAGGGGTCAAGACAGTAGTCAAGGGAATGCTATCAGAGTGCATATAAGTATGGAAAAAACTGTTTATCATATTCAGTTTAAACTAAATCTTTCCATTCCCAGCATCTGCCAAATGTTATTGATACAATAGACAGGATACTTGTCTGTAACAATATTAGCATTAAGTTCTCAATAATCATTGACCCAACATAGTAGCACTGTGGAATTAGACTTAAGGATCAAGAAGGCAGGAAAAGCATGTAGAGAGGAAGATTCACAGATCTGGCTAACATCCAAATATTGCTTGATCAAAGTTTGCCAAGTAGTGCAAAACTTGTGAGGACATGTATAAAAGTGAGACATAATGGTCTTCTCCACATTTATAAGCTCAATTTTGCATGTAACTTTGTCAGGCATGTTATCCACATAGTATGTATGTTTAGCATCAATCTCCAGCTTGCTACAATGTTTAATCAATACAAGGCACTGGATACACTCACAGACAGCATCAATAATATTAAAGAGTTTTACAGGTTCACAACAAGTATCCACAGTGGTACATATCATAACAGAGTGTAAAAGATTGAAAGAAGAGGGTTTATGAACAGTAGAATGATAGGCAAAACTAATAGTGATGTTATTATAAGATAAAAAAGGTTAAACCCAGTCAAAAATGTCTATGCAAAGACTGGGGGTAATAATAGCACAAGTTGAACATGCAGTAAAAAGATTGTTCAGGTTATGGAGCTAGATCAACATATATTTGATAAGAGCAGACTTGGAAAAATCAGAAGGTAGAGCTATGTCAATCATTATTGGGCTATGCAGGTGACATATATGGAGGTTCAATTTGATAACAATTTCAAGCCTAGTAAAGATGAACAGTGAGCCAATATCCAACATGATATAACAGGTACACGAAGTAACTCAGACAAGAGGCTGTGATCAGAAAGCACACAATTCTAGAGTAAATAAGGCTCAGCCAGAGGAGATGTATCCTCCCCAGCAGACAAAGGAAATACAGCAATATGAGGACAAGAAGCACTTACAGATATAGTAACAGGGCCATCATCCACTTCCAAACCAACAAAAGGATGTTCACTTACAAGCTTAAAGTTGACATGGTCTTTGACTTCAACAGGATAAGATCAAAAGTGGGAATGCTCAGGATGAACTGAACAGGAGCAAGAGCCAGACACATGTCCATTAGAATGAAGAAGGCATGCTAGTAGGGGCTTTGTTTCAGCACAATGACCTTGGTCTTCTTTCAGGCCAAGAACAAAGCTGTGTGAGGTGCAATAACAGACATTACATGCAGAAAGCAAGATAAGTTTATCATCATTATAGCTGCCAAAATCAACATCTAGATAGTCTGAATCATCATCACCCATACTGACAATGGTGCAATTGGAGAAGGGGAGCATCAGTGCAGTTCATGATACAAGGTGAGAATTATAGGAAGTGGGATGATCATTAGAATAAGCAGAAGGAAAGGTATGGGAATGAAGAACAGGTGCCACATAATTCTGAGGGATACTTTGTACAGGAGCTACATGGTTATTAGAGCTGAGGGAACACTGTTCAATGCTGAGGCAGAGTTAGCCCTATAGTTATGTGCAAATGATAGATAATAAGGAGGCATAGAGCCACCATTGCTCTGTACACATTCCACAGCACAAGTGACATCCTTAGGTGTGATGACATGTGGTTGACAAGGAAAAACATCATGATTTGGATTATGCTAGTTCTCGAAGTCTTAGGAGTGAACCTGGATCCAATGATTGATGAAATCAATGTTTATTGGCATTGTATAAGGGAAAACATTGATAGGAGGTGATGATAATGATGTGGTCCTGTTTATTGTAATCATGCTCTTTTAGAGTATATGTTTACATCTGTGTACTATTAGCATAACATTTATTTACTTTTTTCTCATTGTATCTAGCTTTGTTGTAAGTACTAGTATCAAAGGATATTCTGCATTATGCCAAGAGAGGGTTCACAGCTGAGCATTTGGGAGATATTGTATGGTGGGTCTTGGTAAAGATAGGTTGTGGGTTAGGGTACAATCTGTATAGGTTTTTGCTATCACTGTATTACAGTTGTGTTTGTAGCACTTGAGGAGGCTTTCTGTTAGCATAACTCAGATATATAGTGAGATGGGACTGTCCTCCTGCTTGAAGGTGGGAGGCTAGCATCTGCAAAACACATTTCCTCCCCCTTACATGTTTGAAGCACAAAGTTTCTTCTTTCCTAGGCTATATTCTTTGAAGGATGTTGTTCAATGTCTGTGCTAGTAGTAGTCATTGCAACATCAAGCTAGGGTGTAGAGTAATGGGTGTAGGAGTTAGTTTAGGGTTCTACAGTAACTGAAGGATGGACTTTCCTCCATATTTGAAGTGAAAGGAAAAGGAAAATGTCAATACATTGATATGGTAGAGCATTAAGTCCAGCATACACTGTTCAGAGTTAGGTTAGGATACTCACCTCCAGTCTCATCAGCTTGCTGTAAACTTTCTTGCTCTTTGCTGAGGATGGGGATCCTTCAAACTTTTTCAGAAATTAGCAAGTTGAGGAAGATTCCTATTTTGCTTTCAATTCTCTCTGGGTCATCTGTGAGAAGTGCATCACTTCTGCTGACTTGCTCCATGGCAGCTTCTCTACCAAGATCATTTTGCTGTTATAAAGAGAAAAGGATCCTCCTAGCACTGCTTGTTTAACCTCTTCATCTACAGTTTCATTTCCTCTGACTCTTACATGCCCTATGACCCATTAGATCATAATCTACAGGGAGGAGCATTTGCGACGCAATTTGGCAACCTGCTGATGGAATTCCTCTACAAGGTAATAGCTGGATTTAGTTTGTCCTCCTCTCAGAGCTGAAATTGCTGCTTGTTAATCCAGCAGTATCATTGCATAAGTGAGATGTGGGATGCTCTTGATAATGTCTAATGCAAGGATTGCCTTTGAAAGTTCAGCTTTGAAAACTGTATGTTGGATGTCTGGACCTAGATAAAGGTGTTGTGTCACTTCCTCTGTTGCCCTCTTATCCGTGCCACTGCCCCAATATCTTCCTTGTATCTAGAGACATCTCTTTTGCCTATGGTGTAATCTGCATGCTTCTTGAACTTAAGGCAGCTGTCAATGAAGATGCCTAGGTATTTGGTGTTGTCCTTTAACTTGATCAAGGCTCCTGCAACTAAAAGCAGGAAGTCTCTGGCTAGCTCAGTTTTCACACATCTGGCATAGTGGACAAGTTGATACTTCACTACATTGAATATCAATGCTGAGTCTTGTCTACACTAGTCCTTCTGCTGCTAATTTCTCTAGTCAGGTGTTATTCTCCTTGATAGTCTTTGAGATGGCTACCACTGCTATGACATCTATGAACCTTAAGATTTCATCACATTTCCCTTGAATGTCACTACCAATCTCCAGCAGTCCAGAGTTGTAAGATCAGGTAAAGGATTGCACTTAGGAGGGAGCCCTGTGGGACACCTATCAGGACATTTACAGAAGCAGAAACATAGTCATCAATAAAACTTAAGAAGCTTTCTGTCTAGTTTACCAACTGGTCTATCAGCCCCATTCCCTCCATTCTCTCCAATAGTCTGGTATGTGCTATATTTGAAAACACTTGTGAGATGTCCAGGTAGAGTATGCTCACTGTCATTCCTACTAACCAGGCATCTTTGATGATCTGCATAAGTTGTAGGAGTGGATCAGTTTTGCTTCATTAGGAAGGGCCTCACTTGCTTCCAACATGTTGGTAAACAGTGTATCCATCATCAATTCCAGGGCTTTTCCCATTGTCTCCTCCAAGGCTATCAGTTAGTATGCTTTTGGGACCATGTAGTTGTCCTTTCCTGGTTTTTACAGTATGATAGTGTGGAACAATCAGAAGTGATTTGAGAAGTGTCCTAGCTATAAGGAAATCATTAGTATGGCATTGAGAGTATGTGAGAAGAAATCCAAGTCTGCTTGCAGGGCAATGTTGAAAATTCCTGATGGTCCTGGTGCTAAGTAAAGCACTGCTGCAGTGGATTTGTATTTTAGGGGGGTCAAATACTTTGAAGGATTTGGTGCCAGATTTAGTGGGTAAATCCCCAACACCAAAACCAGCACCAAAAACCAATCAGTTTTGAATTGGTATTTAATGTTGGTTTTAGTACTGGATTTTGGTCTTAAATAGGAATGCAAAAACACACAGTATTTTGATGAAGATTTGGTCAGGTGGATTTGTACTACAAAAGCATGCAGATTTGACTCAGGGATTTGGGTCCTAAATCCAGAAGGGTAAATCCACTCCAAAAAATAAGTGTATTTCAAATGGTATTTTTAGAACAAATCCAGATGTAAATACTGAACCAAAAATGGGAACAAATACAAAGGGGATTTGTTCCAGGATTTGGGTCTCAAATCCTGGGTGACCTGCCAGCGATGCATCAGGCACCCACTAGCAAGATGCCAAGCACCCGCCAGTGATACACTGAGCACCTGCCAGTGATACGCCAAGCACCTGCCACTGGCCACCAGCAACACAATTAGAGCTGCTAGTGACTCCACGGGAGCTCGCCAGTGACTATCAGATTCGATGCCACTCCAAGTTAACCCCTAGCCATCGACAGCCTCACTTGTCATTGGCATGTCTCCAGTTCTTTGACACGCTGCCTCTCTCTGGCATCAATGCTAGCTGCCAATGGCTTGCACTTCCTCCTGGCATCGACTCCTTCTATTTAACTTGCAGGTCACCCATCACTCCAGCCTTCACCTACTCTAGAGTCACCATCCCGTCCCCAAAAGGTCATTTCTGGTCTTTGACACCGCCGTCGTCTGCCTGTTCTATATTTTTATCACAGTGTTATTCTGACTTGGGCTTGCACAATCTAGTACTGCAAAACAGTAAATTGTATCCCTCGAATGGGGGGAAATCACTGTATCACTAGCCTCTGTGCGCCCGAGCATCCATCTACATAGTCATAGACAGTGGTGAAGAGTATTCACAACGTGAAAGAAGTGGGATGCCCTAAAACATAAGCAGAGAATGGGAGGTTGATTCACATACTCAAGAGCAACTGAAGTTGGTGACCACATCAGTGATAAGAGAAGTATAAGGGTGGAGGGACACACTCTAGAAGAGTATCATATCAGTGGAATGAGCAAAGGCAACAGAAATAAATAATGGCTCAACATCGCAATGGAGAGATCTGGAAGATTCAGCATGGATGAAATGATGTTAAACCTAGCTATGAATGAAACATTGTTAAATAGAGTCGGTTGAATTGTTATTGCCTCACTTAGCTTCTGCACGACTAAGGCCTTCTTCATAAATGCATCCAGGAGGGATCTGATAGTGCTGTCATCAGAGATCACGGCTTGAAGATACAAAGAGCGCCTTACACTTCAGGTCACATGTGTCATTGACAGACGTCGACCAGAGGGTGAACATATGCCAGATCCTGATCTATCTTTCCCTCATATCACCTGATAAACAAGAAAATCAAGCAATGAGGATGTACAATTTTCACACTCTCAAGATAATATCAAGAAACACTGGTAAGTAATTAATGAGCCTAAAATGATGTCAAGTTATAGATTCTGCAAGACATTGTTCTTGTAGAGCGATCTCTGAATAGTGGATTTGTCCATTCAAAGACTCCAGGATCTCCATCTACAGCAGAATGGAAGCTGGTCACATTTGCAGCCAACAGATAATAGTGTGCTCTCCTCAGTCACTGACTTTGCGATGGATGCAGTCGTAGATGCAATTCTTGTCATCAGACCCTATTAGTCTTTCAACATTAAAAGCTGTCATCAAGAAACTGAGAGCCTATGCCTAGAAGTGTTGCTGACATGGCTTACATATTCAATAGATATAGCTGGCCAAGGTGTGTTTCTGGACACCCTCGAAGAAAAGACACCATAGAGACAAAGGACCACATGTGTTACCCTCATGGACTAGAAATAAGGGACCAGAATCAAATTGGATCATCATCCTGTTGGGAAGAAGTCGTGAGGAGGAAGATGTAGTAGAGTATATGGAAGAGCCTTACATCCATGAGTATGGGACCATTCTTCTACAATTGTATACAGTTGATGGCTCCATCATTATGATGCGTCAGAATAATGAGATATCCGTGATGACTTCAACACCAACCTACATGGTAAGCTCCCATTAGTAGCCTTGCCTTAGAATGATGACTTGGGTACATAGACGAGTCGCAGGGCAAGTCTTCGACAACTTCCAAATCAGGACAGTGAGGACCCTGGTTCGAATCCCAGTCTTGATGGACAGTAAAATGTTGTCATTTGAAATGCTGGAAGTAATGGGTGATGACCTACTAGATAAGAATTGGAATCAGTACAAGCAACGTCAAGGGAAATAGTAGACCAGTGTTCAGATTTGATTGTCCATTGTAGGCCATCCCTGTGAGACGAATCGTAACTGGATGTAGGCTTGTCCTGGTGTAACCCTCATTGAGGATAACCATGCATGCACTGGGATGTGTCCCCGAAGTATTCCTGTAGGCACATCTGAATCTGAGTTGCTTGGTAAAAGAAGACATACATCAAAAGTGTATGTACACTAGCAAGGCCCAAACAATGAAAACATCAGGGATAGCAAATGCGATGACAATGTGCAGCTACTGTTGAGGAGAACGACGCTGGGGCTATGAATATAACAGACTGATGAGCCTATTGTACGATTTCTGGACAAGTAAGAGCGATGTACGAATTGGGCATCACTGCTTCCTTGAGTATCAACTCAACAGGCAAGGTCCTTGGTCCTTCATAGTGCGACCAAGTCGAAAACAGCAAGGGGGCACTTGGAATCTAGCAAAATTAAATATTATCAGAAGGACAATCTGTCTATCCAGGACATAGAAACACACCATGCCTCTCCCTCCTACAATCCATTCCCATCCCCATAACCTCCAATACTCACGAATTCGCTGCAATTTTTGTCGATATGAGCAAGAGCCTATGAGGAGGGTAAGGAAGTGACCACTCGCTTGCATCAAAATCTAGCATCTTGGCCCAGTGAGTCAATTCTTCCCAAGAAAATTTGACATGATTACCAGCCCAAACAAGAACAGCCGAAATGAGAAACGAGCACCTAGCGCTGGATTTCGATGGGTGTCAGTGACAAGAGAGGGAAACCATGGGAACATCATCTCTCAGCTACATTTGGTGCCCAAAGTCCTTAACTCTCCTAAATCCACGGCTCGGGGAGATAAGAAATTTCTGGTTCCTGCCACCACTTTCTCATGCCTTCTTCCTTGCCTGATCACCATGACCATCAAGTGTCAGTTTGTCTCTTGTAGCCTCACCAGTAAGTATGCCTTCAAACTTGCATTCACATATTGTCATTTTATGGTCCACTTAATACTTGACACCACATTGACACTACCTTTTCTGACAGACACGATGCTTTTCCCAACAGTGTTATTCTGTTTTAACTTTCTTAGCCTTCAAGGTCCTTGCACAATCTCCGACAAGGGGAAGAGGGAGGATCAACAATTTTGGACTGATTGGTCATCACTGATACAGCTCAGGTTGTGAAAATTTAATTATACTCATGGAGTGTCCTGGCCCACGCCTCTGTGGCCTTGTGGCTCCTATCCTCCACCATTCACCTCCTTCCTGCACCTCATCAATGGTTATCCCTCCCTGGTCGATCCCTTTACCGATGGTTACTTTATCTCTTGCAACATTCACCTCCCCCACATCATCTCCTAATATCATTTACACTCTAGCACACACCAACTCTTCCTTCCACCCCTTCAACAGTTAATGCGCTTGCAGACCGATTAGCCTCAGGTCCTTAATATTTACAAGTTTGGCCACCTCCTGCACACCTACCTACGTTCTTTATGGATTCATTTATGCTCTACTCACAAAACAATGGCTACATTCAAACAAGTATAACATCATATCTGCCATCTGTGCTCACTTCAACTCTGTATTCTAGCCCCAATTTCTGCCCTGCCATGACTCCCTCTCTGTGACCAACACACCCCACCCAAGCATCCCTACTTGCAGGCCTCTTCTGCTTACTCCGTCTTCCTACAGCTGTATGCGAGATCAGACCAGCTCAATACCGCGTGCATATGATTCTGACATTTTGGGAGTGTATCCCCCATGTGCATCAGCAGCTGTGATTCCCTGGAAACCATCCATCACATCTTCGTGCCATGCCCTGCATATCGCTCCTTCCACCAACAGGCCACACAAACCCTGATAGCAGAAACATCCCGTATCCTGGACTCAGAAGAGGTACCGTTGCATTTCTGCAGGTCCTTCGTCCAGGTGATCTGATGTCTCTTTGAAGATGGTCCTGATTGGCCCCAATCGCTGTTTCGCTTCTACCTGGGTTTAACTCCAACGTTGCCCAGTCACGCAGGACGCTTGCTGGGGGTGAAAGCGAATTGTTTGTTGGCACACATTGCGCACATCTGGCACATGTCATACATTCATCTCATGGGCAGAATTTGGGCGAAATACAAATGAAGGGTACATCTGGTCCTGCTAAAAAAAAGAGCAAAAACACCATAGCCATTGACTTACCTTGCTACCTGTCACCTATGTTATCGTCCTGAACACTATCGTGCTTGATGTACATATATTACTTACAAAGAGCTACCGAGGTAGATTAGTTTGCACTTATTTACCTGAGTTGTATCAGCAAAGGTGGCCAATAAATCCAGTTTTCCAGTTTTCCTTTTGGACAACCATTTCAATGTTTCAAAATTCTGATCGAAGATGAACCAGTTGTGTGTATTACGATTATGTGAGAAATGCTATGCAAGAAGCACCCTCTTTGTCTGGGTAGCTTACAGACAACTACTTCTCCATCTAAAGGCCAGGTTCATCTTAAAGGAGACAGGGTCCTCTTTGTTCGCCCAGAGTATATATAGGTGAGCGATCCCTTTGTCAAAGACAAACTGCTCTTCACTCATGCCTCGATGTACATCTATCACAACTGATCTTCGCTACTCGCCCAGCAGGCACAAGTGCCCTGTGTCTCACAGCAACATCCTCCTCGCCAGACCCATCAAACGACACACTTTGCAGAGCCTTACAATTCGACAAAGATACTGGACACCCCTCCAACTTCCCCCATCCAGGCTGCTTACCTTACCGGTTGAGCTTCAGTTAGAGATTTGTTCTTACATGTTGAATCGTGATCTGTTGCAAAGCACCTCGGCATGCAGACAGATGTTGGAGATTGTCGTGAAGATCCTTGCCAAAAGACTCGAACTGTGGGATGAACAGGGCTCATGCAGGGTGACCTCAGAGAGCTTTTCTGTGGCAAAGCTCTAGCTCTGCTCCCAGCAGGGACGTCAGACACCATCAGGCATCGAGTTGAGCCTGAATTTTTTTGACCTGGAAGGCCTCAAGTGCTGCATACAATTCCTAACCCTTGCTGCCCCCCATCAATTTGCAACCATTGGATTGAATCTCGACCTCTCACTTTCCCATCCGATGATGGTTGAACAGCCCCTTTTAGAATGCTTTTTCTCCCTAGTTCATAATTGCACTCCCCAAAAGGTCTACCTTTTCTTGACGATGTCATTACCGCCTCCTCCCCATAGTGGCTTGCAAGACTGTGCACCATTCACCTTTCCATCCCTCAGCTCTACAAAATACTTGACGATTTTTGATGACAAAAAATCATTCCTGAGCAAGTTCACACCTTCCATGTTTCCAGACCTTGAGGAACTGGTCTTGGCAAGATCATCTCGGCTGCCATGGAACTTCCTGGCTAATGTGTGCTTGAAGAATCTGACCAAGCTCTGGCTGTCAACAACTCTCGAGGGCAGCCTCAACTTTGGGCCCAGAAAGCCCGTAAAAGCCATCAATGACAATGCACGACCAGAGGAATGGAGCGGAAGAGGAAAGCACCCTCCAGGCCATGCAGACCTGGCCGAAGATCCATGGGGAAGATAGGGGCTTCAGGGCATTCACTGGTACCAACATAAATATGTCAATAAGCAGGTCTGCAGGAAGGGATTGAATAGGTGCAAGGGCAGCTTCGTGGTATTCTATTTCTTTTCGCACACAACCACACCTGTCAGAAATGTTGTGAAATAATTGATCTAGGTCCATTTGAAAGGGTGTGATGTCACGCATGATAGTGGGGGAAGCCACTTAAAAGAAGGCGATGTATCAGAAGAAAGGACAGTATCAGTAGGGCTGGGGGTGGAGGGAACAGTGTGATCATGATGGAATTTTGAACAAAGGCTGACAGGACAAAGATGTTGGACCCAATTGTGTGTGTCAGAGATCTCTTTGAAGAGTTGGTTTAAGGTACATAGATATAGTTGGAGGGGAGGAATATCTTGCACGATTGCAGGTGTTAGTGCCTTGATAAAGGGGGAAGGACCAGAACAAAGGATGCCTTCAACATTGATATTGGGGATATAGGGCACAATTTCATCAAGACGACACTTTACACAAACCCAGACATGGAAAAAAATAATGGATGATAAGCAACTGGTTTGCAGGTATCAATAGACAAAAGTACCAGGAGAGGAGACAATAGTGAGTGGCACGTGACGTCCGAGTTTTTGCTCTTAAGGTGATTGGTTGGATGGGGGGAGGTAGAAAGACCGAGCAGCATATGGGCCTTGGAGGAGAAAAGTGGTCTCCATGTGCAACAGACAATGATATGATGCTGGGAGGTATTTCATTGTTAGAGAGTTCAAGACCAGAACGTTGAAAGGAAGCATTTCTTGAAGAGGTAGACATGGCGATGGGTAACAGATGCAGTCGATAATTCTGGCATTAAGACATTTATATGCTCTGCATGAAAGAGTTTCCTAAAATGAACCAACAAAGCAAAGCCTGGGAACGACCCATAGCAACACCACATACCGAAGTGTCAAGGTGGGAGCACTTAATGAAGTTCGATAGAAAGAGATCTAAGATCGGAAAGTTGACTTCACCACAGACATCAAGCAGCAGAAATGACATGAGCAGAGGTACAATTGTATTTGAGCAAGCCAAGCCACACTACCGCAGTGTAAGTCGGCACTCTGATCGTATAGCGATGATTGATTTCCATTCAACAAATTCAAACAGTCAAACCTAGGTCGAATGGTGACTTTATCATGCCCAATCAACGCTTGCTTTCATAACTCTCTGAGCATCTAGGCAGTAAATACTGATATCTGAATGTAAGTTTGAAGGCATACTTACCGGTGAGGCTACAAGGGACAATTCAACACTTGACAGTCATGGTAATCAGGCAAGGAAGAAGGTGTGAGAAAGTGATGGCAGGAGCCAGATAGGGTATGAAATTTCTTATCTCCCCGAGCTGTGGATTTAGGGGAGTTAAGGATTTTGGGCACCAAATGTAGCCAAGAGATGATGTTCCCATGGTTTCCCTTTCTTGTCACCAACACCCATCAAAATCCAGTGCTAAGTGCTTGTTTCTCGTTTCTCATTTCAGCTGTTCTTGTTTGGGCTGGTAATCATGTCAAATTTTCTTGGGAAGAATTGACTCACTGGGCCAAGATGCTGGATTTTGATGCAGGCGAGTGGTTGCTTCCTTACCCTCCTCATAGGCTTGTGCTCATATTGACAAAAATTGCAGGAAATCCGTGAATATTGGAGGATATGAGGACAGGAATGGATAGTATGACGGAGAGGCATGGTGTGTTTCTGTGTTCTGGATAGACGGATTGACCTTCTGATGATTTATGTTCTTCACAGATGTCGGCTGGCCCCTCACTGTCTTTGACTTGGTCGCACAGCCATTATATTTGCAGTCCCAGCATCGTTCTCCTTGACAGTAGCCACACATTGTCATCACGTTCACTATCCCTGATGTTCTCATCATTCGGTCCTTGTGAGTGTACATACATCTTTTTGACGTATGTCTTCTTCTGCCAGGCAACTCAGACTCATATATGCCTTCAGAAATACATTGGGGATACGTCCCAGTGCATGCATGGTTATACTTGTTGAAGGTTATGCCACATCCACATCCAATTGTGATCTGTCTCACAGAGATGGCCTTGTAATAGATAGTTTAATCTGAACGTTAGTCTATTATTTTCCCTTGACATCGCTCACACTGATTCCAATTCTTATCCAGCAGGATACCACCCCTTATTTTCCAGTGTTTCGAAGGACAGCCTTTTACTGGTCATAGGGTCTTCCCCCAGAAGTCGTTCAAGGACTCCCCCATGACTCGCTCTTGCAGTGTTTGCACCCTCTGCCCACATTCAGATTTTCCCTGCGCTTAGCACTGATGTTTTATCGTGAACTGTTAACCTCTGTCAAATTCCTTGTGTTGTCAAGTTTATATCTCAATCTTCAGATGATCTGGTTTATTTTCCACACAAGTTTCATCCTTTTTCTCATTTACTGTGACATACAATTCTACTATAATTTCTATCTCAATTCAGCCAGAACTGGATGGCTTCATCTCTGGTATTGGCGCTACCTTGTATCCTCTTCCCACTACGTTAGTTGCACTGCATGTGTGGTTATCCTTTCCTAGAACGCTGAGTCAGTGGCAGTGGAATGTGTTGCATTAGCGAATGGGATGTTCTTGTGCATTGCAGTGCCTAGCTGTCACTCCTTCTTCACACTGCACTTTTTGAAACACTTTCAACTTGTGCAATGTTTTACACAATCGTGCAGCGTTACCTGTTAATTATACATTTGGTTGTTGTGATGCATGTGCCTATTTCTTACTAACTTCCTCTCAGCAGCCCATTACTGTGGTCCATCCATGGAACATTTCAAATTATGCTCACTTTTTAGGTGCTCAGTACATTTTCCAGCCTTTGAGTGATGTTGTCGCCTTGTCACGTGGCACAGACGACCATGCAGTCTACCAGAAGGCATCTCTTTCTCCTGAGTGCAATGTAACATGATGAAGTCATAGTGTGTGAGATTCCTGAAACAGATTTTTTCTTCCTTTGTTCAGTGTCACACTAGGTGAATTACCGATGAGCCACCACCTTTGCACCTTTGTGCTAGCTACTTTTTTTAGTCATGATTAGCCACTGACCTCCATTCTTTTACCTTTCTTCACCCATCTTTGACCCTCACCTCCCTAGCTTCCAGACTTGCACACCCATCTTCCCAAACCTCGATCTCAACTCTGACGTTTCCCACTCCATTTGACATACACTTTCATAGCCATTCTACATGGACAACTCCGGACTCGGCTCCATTGATTTGGACTATGGAAACGGTCAACCCATGGAGTCCAACACTGGCATCGCTGAAGTACCAACAATCGATTCGAAACTTGAATGATCTGGCGATAGTATTGAACAGTCACCTCCCAGGAGCTGGATCGTCAACAGTGTGATTCATGGCTTTCCAAATGATCAACCAATTCCTGGAACGAGCAATGGAATCCAGTTCTCACGAGATGAGAATGATGTCATTGAGGTAAGACATTACCCTCACCAGAGATATCTTCTAACTTTATCCCTTGCAGCAACTGATGGTGTGTGCAATCCAGGACCAGGTATGTGTTGCGCATCATGTAAGGGTACATGACAATTATAATTGCTTGTATCAGCAGGACACGAATGTGATGTCGTCCACTGCTGGAAACGAAGGCATTCGGGACGAATCAATCGAATTGAATTCTGATCTGGTATGCATACTTGCAACAGCGTTTGGCATGTCTAATGGGGTAGCTTTGATAGGTAACCAAACTGTTCAATCCACCACTACCTGCTCCCATCAATGCTGTCATACATTTGGATATGCTTCTTTATTGTTGCGTTAACCCCTGGTCCCACTTAGAATACAGTGGCTTGCAATGATCCGATTTCAGAGCACCCTCTCCACAGTCTCAATCGATTCAATCTCGAGGTCTGTAATAACAATTTACATGAACCACTGCAGTACTCATCAGAACGATCTGATCTGCAGTCCCAAGCTATTTCTGCACTGCAAGAGAAGAATTCGGAGGTTTGCCCTTGTATTGACTATCCTTGATGTGTACTCAATGATCGCCCAGTTGGAAAGGCAATTGTTAGAGGCAAAACAATCTTATGATTCAATGATCGCCAAGGTAGGTGTCAATTGCTGTCAGATAAAATGTTGTGGCTGATAACCTTCACAGGGCAGAGACATTATAGCTCAAAAAAACCGTGAAATAAAGGATAATGTATGTGCTTGTATTGACCTTTTGAACCGCAACAATGCTAATGCCCAGTCTAGGAGCTCAAGCTCGATGAAGTTAAGAAATCTCTAGCATCGACCAAACAGCAGTACAATGCCCGGATAGCAGAATATGAACAGTGTCAAATTCAAGCAGAAGCTCACACTGATACCCTCATCAAAGATCTCAAGCAGTTGGTTGAAAAGGTATGGATAATCATCTCTCTCTGTCATGAGGGGTGGTGTGTTAACAAATCGAAGTGCTCTCGATATGAAGCAGATCGATCCAGTCTACAAGAGAAGTTAAGGCAATATCAAGGTGTGAGTCTATTTCTCAACGCATGGTTTCTTTGGCTATGCTGACATCATGTAGAATGGCATGCCTACTTTGGAAACTGCTGTAAAAATTGTCAAGCCTCATATCGACAAGGCAATGAGACGAGTCAAGCTTCATGTGAGGAGAGTTTGCACCCACTAAAGTTGGACACTGCTGATGACCATGGATATTAGTACAAAACGCAACATGAAGAGACTAAGAAGACTGCCACTGCCACACTGGTGGAACTACAGAGTCTTCGAGCAGTTTGTGCTGCGCAACATACAGCACAACAGGTTGCTGAATCACAATTTACATCTAAAACACCACAAACAGTGATGGACCCTTCAGTACGTTATCAAGAAGTAAGTCTTGGTGCATAAGGAGTCAGCTGGACACTCATGCTTTCCTAGATTCCGAAATTGCACAGAAGAACAGCATTTGGGAGACAACTGGATAAATTAGTAGGCCCAAGGATTGACGCTCCCTGTTCAACTACTATTCATTTCTCTCCACTGGCTCCAAGCATACCAGAGACACAACAATCGCATCAGGGACTGCCCTCATCATCATTTACAGGGTTCCATCAGCAGCAGCAGCCACAGCTACCGCCCAAACTGCAGTCTTCTGTGCATCAACAGCAGCACCAGCAGCAGCCATCGACATTTGCGTATCAACAACCACAACCATTTGGATATCAGATGACGTTTACACAACAGCAGGTACTGTCATCATTCGAAGCTCATAAGGAGCCTCAGTCTTCTGCACATTGGCAGCCGCCACCTCCACCAACATTTATGCCACAGCCATTTGGCCATCAGCAGCCACCACCACCACCACCGACATTTGCATATCAACAACCACAACTATCTGGGTATCAGATGACACTTACACAACAGCAGGGACCACCATTGTTCAAAACTCATCAGGGGCCTCAGTCTTCTGCACGTCAGCAACCACCACCCACACGGCCGCAGCCATCTGGACATCGGCAGCCAATACCTCCACCAACATTTGCTCACCATCAGCCACTGTCATCTTCCAAAGGACAGCAACAACCTTTCAGAGACCCTTCTCTGAACAGATCTACCTTCACCAATCAGTCTTTTCACAGCAGGGAGTTGGCAAGTGGCCAGGAGCTGCTCCCCTAAATTCTTCTAACCAGGGCCACCCTCAGAGAAATGATCTCTCGAACTCGGACAGCGGTGAGGAGGGGGACTCCAGTGACGTTGGAAATCATACAAAGAAAATAAAGAAGAAGAAGAAGAATAGCAATGTTGACTCTGGACAGTATGAGGCAAAGCGTACCGAGCAAAGTCAAAATCCCGATGAGACACTACTAATGGTAGTAATGTTTTTTGATCCCCTGATTTTACTCTGACTGGATGCTTCCAGAAAGCAATCCATGCATATCAGTGCAGTTTGCTGCTGTCAATCAAAACGGACAAGGATATCCATTCTGCTGTTTCCCATGGCTGCTATACCAATCTCGATCAAGCCAACACATATAAGAGTGGCGATCGGTCAACTCTGCTGTCCTTATCGCCTTTGCGTCCATGCTGGGAGCACATCAATCATGATTGGAATTTCGCCCTGAAAGATTTATTTGTTGCAGGCTTTATTTCAATTCAGAAGAAGAAACACCCAGAGTGGGTGGAGGAAACACAGTTCATCAGTGAACATTTTATTCAGCATCTTAGCACTCTCAGACAATCCCTTGGATGATACCTCAATGGCACACTCAAACACTCCAAAACAGTGGGCCATAGATCTCGACGTCGTACAGGGGTAAGATTTGCAATTTTTTGGTCTATAACTCCACAGACTCAGGTGTAGCTGTATGAATGCAGGACTCCAACTTTGTATGAACAACGACTGGCAAGAGGCCTTCCTCATTTTGTTCCACATTCTTGAGACATGCAGTGCAGTGTACATGAGTTCCGATGAGAGTGGAGATGAAAGTGTCTTGCAGCAGTATGGCTTTCAAGAGAAGCATGTCGTGTTGGTGCGACAGAAAGAGTGGCATAGTTCAGAGGTCCTGCAACTACTCAAATGGCTTGACCTGCAATCAGGCGACAGTGAATTGAACAGCTTCAGGTTGTTCCAGAGCAGGAGTGGCCACTCGCATTCAACTATGACTCCTTACTGTCATGCGCCGAAGAGTTCACACTCACCACTAGCAGGCCTGCCCATCAACTTTTACAACACAGACTGGCTGCAAATGTTGACGCTGAGCCAAAGGCAAGACCTTCGCCCAGTTGAAGCTATCAATCTGTGAATGTATGTCTTCACCTGGCCAGAAACCAGCCAATTAGTAGTAGATCAGTATGATCGTGAGGGGATAGAAGATCACAGGGTGGCAAGACCACATTGAAACTTCTTCCTTCTGACATACTACATTGCATACCATATGTATTGGACACACACCACCAGCAGTGGGTGTACTAGGACTTACACTTGTCTTAAATCTACTACCTTGAACTATGCAGTGCGACTTGTGTCAAAGATTCCCATGATTTTGCGCTATTGCAGAATTCAAACTAATCCGGAAGATACTTGATGTGTGGGCATGCGGACTGAGTTATCTGTACAAATTGTAATACTATAATGGGCAAACATTGAACATCAGATCTGAATGGCGATTGTTCAACAATGTAGGCAGAGCCACTCTGCCACTACTTGGCCTCTCTCTCTCTATATATATATATGACTTGAGACTCGACACAAACAAATTTTCCACCATCATGCCACCAGCACCCAACTCGAATTTGTCAACTAATGAAGTGACTGATAGGTTGAAGACTGTGCCCAGTATGACAAAACGTCCAAACAAGGTCGGCCTCATGACTAAATATGCCATGTTTCTGCTGATATACTGCCTAGGCTGCTAAATTTCAGGCTCTTGCAGAGCAGTACGAAGCAGAGGCCATAAGAATCAGTTTAGTTGAGTTCCCTTGTATCCCTATATCATGATATCCATTGACTCGTTCTGCTTCCAGGATCTTCAACACCACATCCATCTGTACAGCACTGCCAAGAAGGAGAGGGATATGTATTATGAGCAACTGACTGACACCGAGGCGCATCTCAGCCAGGTAAGTGTTCTGTCTACCCCTTTACCATGCCATAATGTATCTCTGGCAGGAAACCGCCAAGCTACAACTTCATATGGAAGAGTGTGGCATCGCAAAAGACAGGACTATGAAACACCTGGGAATGGGATTGGAAAATGAGCGAAATCTTATGTTGGTAAGTTCCATTATCTCTGGAGTCCTGCCTCAACTCAATGTTTCCATTTCACTGGCAGGAAAACACTCAATTAAAGTCCAACCTAGCCCAAGCTTGTGCTCTTATTCAACAAGGTCAAAGTGCCTTTGAAGTACGTTTAGTAACCGAGGGACATCTCATGGCGGTACGTTTATCTATTTCAATTTATAAACCTCACCTTAGGATGCCTAAATTATGGTGTATGTAGGAGATTGAGGCCTTAAGAGCACAGCTTGTTTGAACTCATGGGGAATATCAAGAGGACCATTCTCAACTAGGGTTATTGAAAGAGAAGATCCTCCCATTGACAGACTGCTCTATCTCTGTCTGGGGACAATAATCATGCCAACTTTGTGAGTTGACAATTCAAAATAAAACAACCACTGACTACCCTCCTTAGACTTATCTGTGGACACAGCTTCTGTGGCTCCTGCATAGCGAAATGGTTTGCCAAACAGTTCACTTGTCCCACTTGCAGGATTACCATCACTGAATGACCAGTAGTATCTGTCACACATTATGACATCGTCGTTGCATTGACAGGCATCGATGTGGTGGATTAGGCACAGTTACAATCCCAGTTGTGCCACCTCTTCCCATAAATGATAAACATTAATATTTGACCAGCATTTACCACTGCAGCATATTATACAACAATTTCCCCTTTTTGTCAAATAGTGAGTATGCATATAATATTAGTAACTTCTGCCAGATACCCAGAATGCTATTATGCCCTTGAGGGCAATAATGCTATAGAACGGCATTACAAATAACAGGGTCGCACATTGCTTGTTAATATAAGCCAAGTACCTGTTCATTGTACAGCTATTAATGATAACATACTGTTTGTTGTGATGGTGGTTTTCTAAACAAGCTCAATTGGCTCTGTCATGAGCTTGCTTACCTTGAGCTTTACCTCCTCCATCACACAGGACTCTCAAGTTTTGAATTACCATTGACATGACATCATTAGGAAAGCAATAAAGGACGCACCATTCTCTGGTATGGTTTAACTATCGTCCATCAAACGACATCGTCGAGTATAACCTTGAGCACTTGCGCCATTTGGACACATGATTCAGTGTCATGACAGAATATCAATAAGACTTTGATGAGATCACACAGAAGAGCATCCTTCAGCTACATCCAGCGTACATGTGCTTTCCAAAATAGTAATTTGTAGGCACTAGAGAATGAAATATGCCGAAGGCTAAGAGTGTGGAACAACGTTGGGTACAGAGAGTAAGAGGGGCCCATCATCACTGCCATTGAACCGGATGTGTGCTTATTCATTGCGAACAGCATCACGAAGGGGATCTTGTCAGCCTTGATTACAAATAAACAAAACCATTGGGACCCTTGTGTTCATAGGGTTGCCATCTGCGAGTAATATTCTATGTTGCCACAATTCCGGACATAGAACTAGATCTTTAGTCCATGGTGTTGCATTGTCCCATTAAGTCAACATTGGTATTGATGACACGACCATAAGAAAACATGGATCTTATCTTTGACCTAAATTCAAAACTGCTAGTAAGGTGCCTGCCTAAACAGAAGTGTCATCACCCCATCATGCAAAATTTGAATTGCTATGGACTTGAAGCTTAGGTCCTAATTGTCATCACTACTGTAGTCTTAGGTGGTCATTGAGAGATATTATTTTTGCCTGGTACGGTCTGAAAACCGAATCGAGCCTTGGCAGTGAACTTCAACGCAATCCTTGATGGGCTTAAATGGTAGAGATGGTGGATGGAAGGTGGAGTGTCACAGTGCAGAACTTTAAAACTGTGAGTACAACGTTGATTTCGGTTCAGCGAATGGACCAGCCCAATTCAGTTCTACCGCTTGTGTTGGTCCTTTTCCATACTGATACACTTCGGTATATACCTTCGCACTTTTCTTCCCTTTCTCCATAGCCATTTAACACAAGCTGTAACGTTCTCATACTCAAAACATCCACTTTGTGTCCCAGTATTTTCTCAGCTTATTTTTCTCAGTGCCTCTCCAGTAGTCGTACAATACTTACCTTCAAGGTGTTTGTTTGGAGCAACATTCAGCTGAACTTGCCATGCTGCGGCTTCCTTTCTTGTTCACATCCCTGTGCTCTCGAACTTGGGGTAATCTATCAAATGTCTATTGTATACACATAGAAAGAAAAGAACTGTTCTGTCTAGAAGATACTTGTAAAACGGTTCCAGCCATGTGTTCCCGGTCCTGGTGTATCTCATTGACCTGCATCCTAAGAGGGTGTAAATTCAGGGGCCATTTTGTACATATGGCAGTAACCAAACTTACAACAAAGTTCATTACCAAGCACGCATCCATGTGGTCCAACCTCATCACCAAGTCTCCAAAACAATCAAACTAAGTAAGAATGCATCGACGGGAACTAGGCGTATGTCAGGATAGAAGCAAAAGATTGTGTTTATGAGCTTACATTGTCTATGGTGTGTAGCTTGTCTTGAAGAGCCTCAAACTCCATGTGAATGTTGACCAGACTAGTCTCAGCCAAATCTGCTCTCTCATTTGCAGAGTGGAAAGCTTGTTGAGTATCAGAGAGTTGTTGCTCCATTGAGGTAATCTGGAAAAAGACCAATTCTGAGGATGAAATACTATACATTCAAGTGATCAGACTCACACGATGACATAAATCATCTGCACCCAACGTCTCCATTTGATTGGTGATAGTGCCGCTAAGCTATAAGCTCCATGAGATTGCAGAAGAAAATAAGCTCAGCAGCAACAAACTTATTAGCAAGGCCATTTGTGAGAACATTTATGGCACCCTGGTGCTAGATGTTGATCGTGATACGATGGCCAGACAACAAGGAGATAGAAACACCTACCATGGCCTCAATGCTGGCCATCACATGACAATGGTCCTCTTTCAAAGTTTGTAATCCTGTTGATGCTTGAAAGAGGAATAAGGCTTAGAAAAAATCCATGAAGACCATCCCATACCTCATACCTTGACTTGGAGTCCTTCTTCTCTTTCAGAAGTTCGACAATCTGTCACAGAGGGAAGCTTCGGACGTCCTTCTCCTGAATTGACAATGTGAGTCTGGCAGGAAACCAATTGTCATTGGATAACAACAAACAAAACAACCAACCTGGAGTACCTTTGATGCACAGCTGTCCAGTCACCCTCTTCAATGGGAGCGTCCCTTTTTGCCCTATCAGGGGTGTTGCAGAGTCGTTGACAACAATTAGTAGTAGACTGAGCAGCATCGCAGCAGATGAGAAAGTGCAGGATTGTGAGGAACCAGGAGTAGGTGGTGGTGTTTGTGGCAGGAATGTGGTGATCCTTTATGGCGAAGCAGCTTGATGTATCTTGGTGGAACAAAGGAAAGAAGTGAAGCTGTGAGTGGCAAAAAGGGTCCTATAACAAAGCCATTGATGTATACACTGACAGGTAAGCTGACTACATACGTGAAAATTAAATTTATATAAGTGGAGTGTTGGTGAATTTTGGCATTCACTGTAGCACACTGGCAACCAAGGCAGACAGATGTATACTTGGGCTAGTAATACCCCTCCTGCCCATGGTGACATAAATCTTATCTTATCTGTAATTTGCAATAATCTGAGGTTGCATATGTAGCTTTGTCCATTTGCCTGCCGATGACCTTGGTAAGAGTGTCTTCGTAAGTAGGAAATTAATATGAATGTAACTTGAGAACAAGAGACAAGAGATGAGGAGAGAGAAATCACAGCTTCGAGGTATGAGCTAGTCCAGCGGAGGAAGCACTGACTGGACCGGAAGAGAGGAAGGGTTGAATATTTGACAACATCAAGGACAGTGACTTGAGTGGTACAGTCCTGGGACTGAATGAGCTGATCATCAGCTATCAGAAAGAAGCGGGAAAAAAAGTCCGCCATGGGAGTTGATGGACATCCACGATTCACGATAAGAAGTTGGTGTCAAGCACAGGGAAAATCTAACAGTGGGCAAATGAGTGCAGACACTGCAAGAGCGAGTTGCGGGGGAGTCCTTGAACGACTTCTGGGGGAAGACCCTATGACCAGTAAAAGGCTGTCCTTCGAAACACTGGAAAATAAGGGGTGGTATCCTGCTGGATAAGAATTGGAATCAGTGTGAGCGATGTCAAGGGAAAATAATAGACTAACGTTCAGATTAAACTATCTATTACAAGGCCATCTCTGTGAGACAGATCACAATTGGATGTGGATGTGGCATAACCTTCAACAAGTATAACCATGCATGCACTGGGACGTATCCCCAATGTATTTCTGAAGGCATATATGAGTCTGAGTTGCCTGGCAGAAGAAGACATACGTCAAAAAGATGTATGTACACTCACAAGGACCGAATGATGAGAACATCAGGGATAGTGAACGTGATGACAATGTGTGGCTACTGTCAAGGAGAACGATGCTGGGACTGCAAATATAATGGCTGTGCGACCAAGTCAAAGACAGTGAGGGGCCAGCCGACATCTGTGAAGAACATAAATCATCAGAAGGTCAATCCGTCTATCCAGAACACAGAAACACACCATGCCTCTCCGTCATACTATCCATTCCTGTCCTCATATCCTCCAATATTCACGGATTTCCTGCAATTTTTGTCAATGAGCACAAGCCTATGAGGAGGGTAAGGAAGCAACCACTCGCCTGCATCAAAATCCAGCATCTTGGCCCAGTGAGTCAATTCTTCCCAAGAAAATTTGACATGATTACCAGCCCAAACAAGAACAGCTGAAATGAGAAACGAGAAACAAGCACCTAGCACTGGATTTTGATGGGTGCTGGTGACAAGAGAGGGAAACCATGGGAACATCATCTCTTGGCTACATTTGGTGCCCAAAATCCTTAACTCCCCTAAATCCGCAGCTCAGGCAGATAAGAAATTTCATACCCTATCCAGCTCCTGCCATCACTTTCTCATGCCTTCTTCCTTGCCTGATTACCATGACTGTCAAGTGTTGAATTGTCCCTTGTAGCCTCACCGGTAAGTATGCCTTCAAACTTGCATTCACATATTGTCATTTTATGGTCCCCTTAGATACTTGACATCACATTCAAGCTACATTTTCCTGATCGGCGCAACTGCCTAGTATGACTGCCTTGGCATTGATACCTAAATCGGACTGGTCCATTTGCTGAAAACAAATCAACGTTGCAGTCCCGAGGCAAACTTCTGTTCATCATTTTTGGTCCCATCACTCCCATCCCATGTCCTAACTGATAAGTTCCACAGGCGCCTTCTAGCAACTTGATGAGCAGGACTAGTGTTCCACCAGTAACCTTGCCTTGAATCCATTTCCACACATACAGGTACACATTTCCTTAAAACCTGATACAGCTCAAATTCCTTACTCTCCATTGTCAAAAACAATTAGACTTTTTCATGGTCGCTCAAGAGGGTACTATTCAGCAACCTCTCACCTTGGTCCCCATAAGGACGCTTGGCGCTTTCAGTCATTTTAGAATCATGATGACAATGATTAAGAGCCATTGTCGTACCTTCTGTAATCTTGTAGAACTTGATGGACTTAATTCTACCTGCTATGGCCTTCCCCTCATTATTTTTACCTACTGAGTTTCTTTTCACAGTTGTGTTGAGTATACATCAGCTGCATTTCATGTGGCTAGCAGATAAATCGGGCAGCCTGTTCCTCAATAGGGATTGTAGCAGGCTGTGATCAGTGTTATTGCGATATCAGGTTG